>BSBK01001860.1:467500-1103224 GCA_027943335.1 Chamaecyparis obtusa
ACATACCCTATCATTAGGAGTATGATATAAGTTGAGTGAGTTAAGAAAAAAGAGGAAGTGAAAATTTAGTGAAGTTGAAGAACTTAATTGGGCAACTAATACAGATCCGATAATGATAAGGTAATAATAGTTTAGTTGTTTTCTAATTTACATTTGATGATATCAAGTCGATAAAGGAGATTGGACAAGTTGGAAAATAAAATAGTTTAGTTACTAAGCAGGAAGAAGTCATTCGGTAAAAGGAAAGTAATTTTCGGTAAAGAGAAAGGAAGCCAAGACACTGAGTGTGAGGAGTTAGTTACCGAGTGAAGCAAATAGAATTTTGGTTGAAGGAAAATGAAGGGCATCAAGAAAGGACCAAAAATTAAATACAAGGATAAGAACGACATTTAATGAAGAGACACAGTGATCTAGAAGATTCTAGGGATGAAGAAGAGTTAGTTAAGGAGATCTACGATCAGGAAAATTCAAGGTGATGATCTATGCTAAAGATCTATGCGACAAAAAGTGAAGGTACAAGTTCTAAGAAAAGTTCAAGTTCTGAGGTGATGATACCGAGTGCCAAGTTCATTGAATCGGTTCAAGAGGATGATGTGACGATTTAGAATAAACAAAGGAAAACCTAATTAAGAAGATTAAGAGGCAAAACATAGTCTATATAAAGGATGAAATTGTATAAAAAATGAGTTGGCTAGTTGAAGTGTGAATGTGTAACCAAGTGATGCAGTGCAAAAGAAAAAGGTGGAAATACGAGTCTACAACAGAGATTGATGAAGTGTCAAGGCCAGTGAATAGTGAAGGAAAGAAGTGAAGACAAAGAGCACATAAGGGATCTGACTAAGCAAGAGGTAGTTTCAAATTTATAGATCAAATTTTATATTATTGCTTATTAACATTTGTAGCAGGAAAATCTCTTAACCGAGTGGACTTAACAGTCTTATTGTAAATCCTTGAGAGAGGTGACATTCTAGAAGAGTGTTTAAAGCCCTTTAACCAAGCCACTCCTAACAAGGTGAATATCCTAATAGATCTAAGGCAAATCCCCTAATAGGGTCACATTTAACAATGTGCATTGTAATCTTTAACAAGATTGGCTTTTAACTGAGCATACTTCAAAAGAGTATTTTGATTGGTGGGTGACAATGTCCACAGTGGTTTTTTCCCAAATTGGGTTTCCACGTTAAATACTAGTGTCAAATGTGTTGAATGTTTATTATGCATGTTATTTTTTGATTACGTAATTTACTGATGTTATCAGTTACTACTAAAGTTTGTCTTAGCGAGTTGAATCAGAGTTAAAGTTTTTAAGTCTAAAGAATCATTGATTACTGATTCACGCCCCTCTCAGTAATCCAATAGTTGTGCATTTCCATCAAATGTCCAGCTTCTTATAATTTTCTACAACTTAATGAATCATGCAGTATCATCATCATATCTTTTCCCTATGATCTATAAAGAGATTTTTTTTGGATATCTTGTCCAATCTCTCAAGGGTGCATATCCTATCATCTTTACTAAGTCAAATTGGGGCATGTATCAGCAATTGAAAATTTTTCTTTGAAACAATGTGACAAGCTATATTATCTCAAAAAGGGGAAAATTTAGACCTCTAAAAATTTCCTCATGAAATCCAGAAATTCATCTATTAAATAAATAGATATTATTATTTATTTAATTAAGTCATTAGTCTCTTCATCTATTATTTAAATAAATATTCCTATTTACTTATCTAATTCGTTAGCCTTTTCTATCCTAAAATAAATTAATATTTATTTAATTACTCATTTACCATCTCTCTTTTCTCTTATTTATGAAATAAATGCCTTTATTTATTTGATAAATTCTCTAATCCTCTTCTTTTCATTCCCACCAATCTCACCTTCAATCACATGGATCACTCCACAACTTTTGAGCTTGTGATAAATGGCAATTGTCTCTTCATTTGACATTTCCTCCTTCACATGACCAAATATCTTGGATAGTCAATATTCCTTACTACCACTTCATCTCAACCACTCATTTCATTTTTCCTCTTAATCTCCTCAATCCTCCATATCTTATTACCTGCTCTTCAATCCTAGCCACTCAACTAGCACCTCTTAATTCTAGCCCTTGATTTTCATGAGACTTCTATAAAACGTGAATTTCTCCTCACATTTTCTACCTTTTTCTAGCCTACGTGATTTGTGATCTTACTTACTTGAGCTTCTGGAGAACTTATGCCCTATTGAAATCTTTAAGAGCCCATAGCTTCAATCATTTTCATCTTATCATATCATAGCCTTCATATCACCATTTTCATAGCTTTGCATCAATCAAAGGTCTTCATTCTCTCATAGCCTCTTGCACATGTGCTAATAAAACTAAGAACCCATAGTCTCAACACAAGATCTTGAAGATGGTAGGACAATGGAGTCAAGCATCTCATGAGTGCATGATATAATTGTTTTGGTTTTGTTTCAAGTTTTATGCATTCTTGGGTAAGATCTCTATTGGATGATTTTGGTTTGATTTTATGTACCTAGGGCTTATGGGTGGGCTTAATGGATATGCAAGTTAGGTTGTTCCAATTCCATCATCATTGCAAACATTATAGTATTTGAATAGTCAAAGAATTTTTAATCAAAGGCATTTAAAATGGGTTGACTTTTTACAAAGTTGTGCTTTTATTTTGAAGCACAGGAGTGGAAAATCTAACAATGTTGTAGATGCTCTAAGAAGGAGGCAGGATTTGTTGACAGAGATGTAGATCAAATTTTTTGGGTTCCATGAACTTGAGAGTTTGTATCTAGAGGATCCTAATTTTGACAAGGCATAGAAAGCTTACATAGAGCCTGTTACTTTAGACAGGACTAGGTGGTTGGATTTTATAATCCAAGATGGAATGTTATTCAAAGGAAGCTAGTTGTGCATTCAAAAGATTTCCATGAAGGAGAACCTAATCAAAGAGAAGCATAGTAGGGGATAGGTTGGACACTTTCGTTGAGACAAGACCATTGCTCTGGTTAGTGGGTATTATTATTGGCCACAATTGCATCAAGATCTCATGAAGTTTATGTAGTGTTGTAGAACATGTCAGATACAAAAATGAACCAAGCAGAATACAAGGTTATATCAACCATTGTCTATACTAGAGAGGTTATGGGAGCATATAATTAGCATGGACTTTGTTCTTGGTTTACCAAGGACTCAAAGAGGACATGATTCCATTTTTGTAGTAGTTGACAAGTTCTCGAAGATGACACATTTTTTTCCTTGTAAGAAGACTACTAATGGTGTTCATGTGGGAAAGTTATTTTTCAGGGAAGTAGTGAGGCTACATGGTCTAGCAAGGAGCATAGTTTCATATTGAGATACTAAGTTTGTTTGGTATTTTTGTAGGACATTGTGAAAAAAATTAAAGATAAATTTGAAGTTTGGTTTAGTGCACCATTCACAAACTAATCGATAGACATAAGTGTTGAATAGGAGCTTTGGGAACCTGTTGAGATGCTTAGTAGTAGATAAACCTAAGGGACGGGATCAAATTTTACCACAGGAAGAGTTGTCTTACAATAATTTTTTCAATAGGAGCACTAGTAAATCACCATACCAGATTGTGGTGTATATGGAAGTAATCCTACAAATGTTGTAGAGATGAGGAAGTTGGACAGAGGAGAAAAGAGTAGTGCCAAAGCTAAAGACTTTGCAGAACACCTAAATAATTTGCATAAAAAGGTGACAAAGCATATTAATAAGATGAATATCAATACAAGGCTAAGGTAGATTAGAAAAGGAGATATATGGAATTTCATATTGTAAATGAAATCATGGTTCATTTGTGAAACAAGATATTTACTATGGGAACATATGATGAGTTGAAGATGAAGAAATTTCAGCCATGCAAAATCCTAAAGAAGCATGATTTGGGAAATGCTTATGAAGTACAATTGCCAAATGAAGTTAATATTTCACCTATGTTTAATAAATCAGATTTGACAGAGTATCATGAAGGAAGTATTGAAGATGAAATAGTAGAAGCATAGTGGAATATTCCACCACCTACTTCAATTGAGGAGGGCATAGAGAATATCTTGGATAGTAATGTGGGTAGTGTTGCTAGTCAAATCATTTCCCGTTTTATTTTTGCGCAACAATTTTTGTCTTTGCCAAAGTTCAAGTTGTAAATTGAACCTTGAACTTTGAACTTGAACCTGTCGGTTCAAAGTTCAAAGTTCAAAACACATTCTTCCTAAGAGTGTCACCTAAAAGCATTGTCATGGCAACTCAAGTTGATTGGTCGCAGTCTCGTGTTCCTTTGTAATCGGTAAATTGAATCTTGAACTTTGAACCTCCTCTTTCATGGTTCAAAGTTCGCATTTCAATACGCACTTTGACAACTATGTATTGAAACCTTCCACGTCGACACTTTAGTGTCACAATTCACAAATTTCTGAAGCTTGTCATAAATGCCCTAGGTGTCCACCATAGTTGTAAAGTGTGCACATAAATTATAACATCATGAATCTTGTACTTTGAACCCAATACTTATGGTTCAAGGATCAGATTTCGAGATGTAATAAATACCAAAATAAGAAGCCACGAGCCAAATCCTTGCATACTGACATTGAAGTGATTGGTGGGAACTAAAGAATGACGCCAGCTCAGCTTAAGTGATTTCCTTACCAAAATGGAGCATGCGTAACAAGTTGTTAGCATTTATTGCAGCGGAAAAATTTATTGCATGGCAGTCCTCTTGAATTGATGGGAATCAAAGCAAAGTGTGTATATTTATTTTCCCTCCCCTTTTGCATCTTCATTCTATTTTGCATATCTTCTGAAGGTGTCTTGGAGTGGCGAGGTAAAATTGTCAAGAAGCAGAAAAGCAGTGAGTTCTACAGCAACCTTGGCCCTGTGTTTCCTTTAGCTTCTTCATTTTTAAAAGCAAAGAGCTGGGTTTCTTTTTGCATGCGTCCAAGTGTTCATAGGAGTTTTACAGATTTTATTTCACCATGTCTTCCTCCAAAGAAAAATTTGTAAAGGAGAATAAATTTTCTCCTATCAGTAGCTGCCTGCCTGAAATGAGAGACACAATGATAGTAGATGATGATATTAGGGAGATTGTGCAAAGATTGAGGAAGTCAGAAGGTGAGGCAATAGCCATGAGAATTGTTGGTAGTGGTTTGTTGGAAGCGGTCGGTTTTCTGAAGGTATTTATGTTCCCTAAACTGGTAATGGAGTGTCGCAACCGATATAATAAGCATGAGAGATGTATTAATATTGGAAGTGGTGAAGTTCTGGTGAATATAAACAGAGAGGTGATAATAGTTGCGTTGAGGATTCCATCAACAGAAGTCTATGGGGATTGGAGTATTGAAAAGGCCCTGGCTGATTTTGACCAAAACAAGAGGGAATATAGAAATAATATAGCTAGGGATTGGCTGTTAAACCTTGAAAAAGGAGGTTCCCGCTTACCTAGGCCCCTCAGGAAATACCATTTGTTCAGAGAGGTAAGAGATATTACAGTGATGTTAAACAAAGTAAAAGGCAATCCCATAGATACCAATTGGGAAGACTGGATGTACATTTTTGTGCAGGCCATTTTAGACGTGGGTAATGTTGTTGATTGGGCTGAAATTATAGCAGAGCAGTTGCATGAGAGTTTATCTGGGCCAGCCTTGATTTCAAATTTCTACATGTCTTCATATCTCTTTTATGTCCTTGTTATCTATAGAATTTGGGATGGTTTACGACATGAAGAATGGAATAGTAGTATGACTATTTATGAGTATCATCCCCTGTTGCAAAAAAGAAGAAATCCTACAGATTTCAAAAAGGAACAAGATACTTTTATGTCTAAACTGGTCTTTAAGTTAAGAGGAAAATCTAGTTGCAGGATGTCTGAAGAAGCCATGGAGTTTGTTAAGATTTATGGCAGCTTTTATATACAATTCCCTACTTTTAGTTATTTGAGAGTGGGAGGTTTCAATGATGTGCCTCTAAAATTACCCAAGTACTATTTAGATAAGTATATCTTACTGGAGGTAGGGAGACAGTTGCTAATGGTGGAAAAGAAGTACAAGGTTAAAAGAGGTATTGGTGCCTTCTTCCCATTAGAATTGGGGCATTACCGTTTCAGGTTAATGCATGATTTTTCCTTCTTGATAAATGAACTAAAAGAAATGAATCTTCAACCATACTAGGCTAGGAACTATCATGACAGCAAGGGTTTTGTGGAGAATCATTTTAGAGTTGATGCTATATTCCTACATCAACCGGACTTGGAAGACTTTTGGGATGATTGCATAGATGAAGTGGAAGTCACAAGGAGACTATGCTCCAGGTTTTCTCTAAGGAAAATTGTTGCTTTAAAACTTCCTTTCAACATTAAAAACATAAAGGATGAAGATGAAAGTGTATTAGAGTCAAAATGCATGGGATCAAGTGCAGAAATGGTAACTAGAAAATTTGATTGGAATTAAGTGGAGGAGGAAGATATAAGGTCCTTAACTAAAGAGGTTTTCAAAAGGACAGAACAATGGCTCAAATCTCAACAGAAGAAGAATCAGGCAGCTCCTGTGTTGAAAACCAGAAGAAGTCCAAGAGTTCCAAAAATTGAACCTTCCCTTGTTTCAACTAACAAAAGTGAATCATTATTGTCTGCAGCTAACACAGATCCTCTAGAAGCCCCTAATATTGAAGATTCAGAATTAGTTTTTGATGGTATGGTAAAGTTTACCAGATGGAGAGGCAAAAGAAACGAGAAAGTGGATTCAACTTTCTGCATTGTTCTTGATTCAGACATAGAGGAAACTAGTGTAAAGCAATTCAAGAGATTGAAAAGAAGCAAAGCTCCAACCATGGATTCAGTATCAACATGAGTTAGTGAGAATCAAGGTCAACAGGACATGATCACTCTAAACAACCCAGGCACTGACATCTCTTTACAGAATGCAAGCCCAAGGACTCTGAACTGGCTGGACTTATCTGTGAGTAAGAAGAGGAACATTGTTCCTACTTCAATTCCTATTGGAGACTTAGTAAGTATCTCGGAAAGTCTCCAAGGTCGAAGAAGCCGAAGACAGAATCTATAGTAGATGTAGACCCAAATACAGGTCATTGGGTTGTTGAAATATTCAAGCCTAATTCTGATAAGGATAGTGCTGAGGTCACTAAACAAGACTTTACTGTGGAGAAAATAGACCTAGGGGTAGCCTCCAGGGCAGCAGACTTGAAGATTTTGAATTCTGCCAACAAAAAGATTAATCACAGAGTACAAAGATGTGGAAGATAAGGAAAAATTGAAGCAGGCTCTGTGTGAAATGGCCAAATACATTCAGCAGTTGCAGAACCCTGTTCCTCAGCCTCTAGCAATGGTCCCTCTGAATCTGGATGTCAAGTCTCTAGATAATCAAAAATTTCTTGACCAAGTTCACAAAGAAAGGTCTCTATCTAAGGCATTTTACAGTTGGATGGGAGAGGTCGGCAAAAAAGTCACCTGTTTTGCACAAGCTTATGAAGATATAACCAAGAGGTCTTCCTCTGTGGTATCTATTGTGGAAGCTGATATTAAACTCTGTGAAGGTAAGAGAGATGGCTTGGAAATAGAGATAACTAACCTGGACAAGGCTTTTGTCTATGGTATAGACAAGTTTTTAATTGAGAAAGCAATACCTGATGCTGATGTCAATTTATTATTTGCTGCTAAAGTTAATGAAGAGTGGTGGTGTGCTCTCTTCGATCAGGGTATTGAGGAGTCTAGTCAGATTTTGAAAGTGCTAGCCTGTGTTGAAGAAGTCCTCAGTAATCATATCAATTGCCTCCACAATCTGGCCAAGAATGAAATTAAGGTTGGAATTGATGCAAGAAAAATGCGGGAGTCCTTCGTAGAAAAGGCACGGGGGTTGAAAGATGCTAAAGAAATGGTTGCTTATGATTGCTAAGTTATAGCTCGGGTGCAATCACTAACAATGCTCGGTGATGAACAAATAAAGACATAGGAAACCAAACTGGAACAGTTGAAAAACTGTAAGTGTATCTGGGAGCATAGGCTTGATTCAGTTTCTTCATCGAACCAAGTGGTGCTTGCGAAATTCACGGCGGCCTTCGAGGAGTGGAGTTCCATGTGCAAAGCAGCTAATACTACCACCAGTGCAGATGCCAAGAAAGGCCAATCGGTCAATTAGTCTTTGATAGGGCAGTTCCAAGTGGTTTAGGGTGTTAGTTTCATTTTCCTTCAATAGACTTTTAGTTATGAAACTAATCGGGCCCTGCGTGGCTATATATTAAATTTTGAGAGACCTTGAAAAGGTCGGTTCTCTGGTTTCAAAAACTTAGTTATTTTGATATTTACTGCAAGTACTTTCGAGATGAATGGTTTATTTTGAATGGGAACATATGATATAATATCAGTTGATTTATAGCAGACAATAGTATTTCTCTCAAATCAGTTGGTCTGATTGTTACATGTATTTTGACTTCAGTTGGAATTGAATGCATGTTGCTATAATCTGTGTATATGTTCTATGGTCATTTTTCCATTCTTCGCTTTTATTTCAGTATCTGTTGAATCGATCATTCTGGGAATGTTTTCCTAACAATCTTAGTCAGTTGGCTTAGATGAATGTGAATCTTTCTTAGAGCATTAAATCTTTCTAAAGTCATTTTATATGGAGAATTGAAAAGCCTTTCTTACTTTCAGGTCAAAAGTATATATTTTCTTATCATTTTCATTCTTTTCAAATAAATGGATTGTCAAGATTGATTTTTATATAAGGTAGTTGCTCCTTTAATCGCAGAGAGTTTAGTCGTGAGTGACTAACTCAACTGTTGTGTTAGTTTTTCCTTCTGCTTGGGTAAGAGAGTTCAAGGATAGTTATAATTTTGATAAGAAGGAAAATCTGTATACTAACAGGTAGAAGCACAAGAAACAAACAATATGAAGAGTACTTGGTTAAATAGAAAAGATGATCTATTGAAGATTCATCATGGCATTCAAAAGAAAAGGTTGACAGCCTTGGTTTTCCTCTGAACAACTGAGATGTGACAATATTGCTTCTCAAATTACTTAGGGTGTTTAATGCAGGATCATCCAAGGTGTAGGAGCAATCTTGCATCACCCAAAAAGAAATATTGTATTTTCCTTTTGTTTTGTGGTTTTTCTTTAGTTTCATTGGAGCCCATTATGATAGTTGCACTATATAAGATGTATATAAGTTTAAAATAGTAAAAAATGGTCGCATACTATTTTTAAGACTTTTTCTCATTTAAGGTTGTGTAGATATGAAAAATGGTCCCAAGGAATGAAATTGAAAAGTAAGATGATTGGTGAAAGAATCGTCTCACTAACCTGCATGGTTTGAAAGACATCAAAGTTCTTGTCCCGAGCAATTTCTCTAATGAAGCTTAAAACTTAGAATTGAAGACCTTAGAGGCCCCGAAAAGGTTCGAAATCTTAACAAATAGATCTTCGATGTATTTTTTTGTTATAGATCTCTTCGAGATATTTCCAACAATATGTTATAATAGAAAATTGGATGGACAATTCAAAAGTTATGGCTTCTAAAAGTTGTGTGATCAAAACTCAAGTTTTGATAAAAAAAATCCACCTGGGCAGGAAATTGAACTAATGAACCGTTGGGCGCCAAAAGAGGAAAGTTGCACTTTCTAAAACTTTATAAGGTGGTTATTGGTGTTACATTTACGGGGATGAATGAGGGTTGTCGAACACAATTCTAGAAGTGTAGATTGTGGCCCTGTCTTGCAGATTATTGTAATAAGAAGGCCCATATGGTTGTAGAAAGTTATTTCTAGAATGTTGTAAAGTGATTTCATTGAAGATAATAGAAAGAAATCATTTCTATTCTTCCAATTTTCTATTTATTTCTCTATTGTGTTGTGTGTATTTGGGTGAGTAAAGGGAATATCCTTTATCACCTAGAATATTGTGTACTCTTTTTAAACATCATTCCATACCACCATACTAACAAATGAGTAAACTAGACAACTAGAAAATGACAATGAAATGTATTATCAATTATATAACATTTCACAAATTCATATATAACTAAGGATGATCCACAATAATACAAATAAGATGATGATATTATGACCAATGAAGGTTAACGATTGATACTACATCGAAGCACACATTAACTATTGTGCAAAAGTCATGTTGAATCCTTATCATTATCTTGTAATGGTTCACACTAGGGTGCAATGCAATCCTAACCAAAGTGCCACATCCAAGTGATTTATGTGGACGATGGTGACATAATAGACATTCATACCAACCTACCAAGCACAAGTTCAACTTCCTAATGACCAATCACTCAAGATGTCAACTACCTCTTACTATTTCCCACATCAAGATATGCCAAAAGTGGACTCTAAGGTGTGGATTGATCTCTTACTCACCTATTCCTCATTATAAAAAAATTTCCCTATAGTCCACCAAATGACTAAACATGAAACATGGTCCACTTCCTACATGTTGATGGCCTTAAGGCCCACATGCCACTAGCAAAAACCATCTAATCCTCTAGCATACGTTAGACATCCATTACTTTTATGTTGTTGCCAATAAGGCCCACGAATCATTGGTAGAATCTATCTAGGCCTCTAGAGAAAATGGGCCAACTATCGTTTGCATGCTACTTGCACTAAGGCCAAGGATAACGTTATGAATGTAATAAATAACACAATCCAATTGGCCTTAGTGAGAGTTGTAAAAATTACATGATAGAATTTAGAAACCTAAAATTAACAAGAGTTAAACTACTAAGCTAATTTCAATGGTTGATAAAATAGTTGTGTTGTCATGGTTATAACTTTTTAACCATAGCTAAGAATCAATTGAACTTGGATGCATAATATGCTAAATGATATAATGTGAACTACATAATTCTCACAAGTTGTGAAATCAAGTTTGTAGATACAAATATTTTTTATTCTCAAAAATAACATTTGAATGCATAAATGATCTTGATGCAAGAATTGCGTTCAGTTGACTCAAAACATCAAATGTGTTTGTTTCTTGGTACTTGAACCAACAACATAATTTGGTGATGTTTTTTTTTTTATCAGTGACATAATTTGGTGATGTTGATGGACACCTTTGGGAGCCTATTGTGCAAAGATCTTTTCCTTAGTCAAGCCACTGGATGTGATTCAATGGTGTTGAAAAAAAAATTAAAAGATGTGAAGCAAACAAATGTATCTTAATTGTTGTAAATGTTGATTTAATGCTAATTTAATGTTTCTCTAATGATGATTCAATGTGTAATGAAGCTCTCTTGATGATTCTTCTATCATCCAACTACATTAGGTTTTATCCTTTAATACAACACCTAAAGGCACAATTTGAATACTCATTCACTGAAGTTGGCAAATAATGGCTATTAAAAAAGGGATTGACTTAGATCCATATTTACATTTATATTCAAACTTTGAGGATCAACTTGGCAAAGCAAATTCGAACCAAATTCATTTTTGCACCTTCAAATCGACCTTGGCTAACAAATGGACAATTGTAGATCAAGTTCAAACCCTTATATGAAGGCTTGTGTTATTTGCCAACTTTTACATGGAAATATGTCAGTTCTACAACAAGGACGCAAAGCGTCAAAGTTCCTGCCAAAGTTAACTGTAATTTGTTGAAAGTTAATTAGCAATAATGGTAAAATTAGATAAGCAAACCATGAGCGTTCCAACAAATGTCAAGGCCTAGCGGAGAGACTGAACATAAAAAAAATTAGTAATCAACTAATGAACAATACACACAATTCGTAAAAGTTGTTAGTTGCAGGAGTGTTCGTAACTGTCATTTAAATTTCGCCTGCCAATTCCTTGGCATTGAATTCCTTGGGTTTAGAAGGGAGATAAAATGTGTAAGTGGAAGGCCATATGTGTGTGAGTAATATGTAAAAAAAAATTAAAAATAATAAAAATTTATTCTTCATAAATATCTAGAACTTTATGAAAGAAAACAAGAGATAAATAAGAAAGTAAAAAAATGACATGCATATGATAAATTAGAAAAAAAAAATTAGCAATATGGAATGCATAAAGTTTTCAAAGAAAAAACTATTGATTTTTATGGACACTTATGGAATAGAGATAAATATTTTCAACTAAATTATGAAAAATTCAATAGAATAATAAATAAAAAGTTTTATGGGTTATCATTCACTATCTGAAATAATGAGGAATATAAAAGATCTTTACATTTTTCTACATTTGTATGCTTCATATTAATGGGAAAAAGACTTATGAACTAAAATGTCAAAATATGCATTATGTAAAAAATGACAACTCATTATGATAAAGAAGAAATAAAACTTTATGTCATGTCACAAGCTTAGATTGTAGGAAAATTGTTATTTTTTGAATTAAAATGCATTTTTCTCACTGACTGTTTAGAGTATAAGCCAATAGAAAAAGAAGAAAAATGTGATTTTAAAATTATGGAAAAAATGTGTAAAAATAGCAACTATAAACTTTTTGTTCAAATTTTTAAAATTGAACACTATGATTGATCAAATTAATAGAAAGAAAAAAATGCATGAATGCATTAGTATTCCTGCCATAAGCAGAAACTAATAATCATTACATTTAGACAAACATGGCAGAGTGGATTGAAAACAGAGGGGAAAAGTTTAGGGTGTAAGATTTTCACCCTTTGCAATTGTTCAATGGATAACATAGCCACAATCCCGTTACCCATTCTATCAAATGAAATTAAGGAGAGCATTTGAATAATTTCTTGCATTCAATCAAATGATGCAAGCAATGCAATGTTATATTTTGAATAATGAGTTATGATGAGTTATTTTTATTTCCTCGTATCCTTCACGTTCGAAAAGTGTGTCCTACTAGTGACAAGAATTTGTATCAATTTCCAAAATGAAAGATCATATTGAAAATTTTCAATTGGACCCCACCATGTTAATGCATGATATCATTGTCAAATCATAATGGTAAAATGTCAATTGAGGTGCATATGGTATTTGTAAATTGTATTTATTTCAGACTGCAAAAGTATTAATTACTGTTTTTACTAAATTTGTGTACCGTGAGATCATTGAAATAATATTGGTAGAAAATAATACCATAGCAATTATGTGAATACAAAAGTACGTCGCCAAAAACAAATGAACAGAACCTATTATTGGGATGATAAAAGCAGATTTAATGTAGACCTTGCAAGTGGATCACTAATGTGCCTTTGATGATATGCATAAGGCGAAGTGGGGAAGTAGAAAAAGTTCATTACAACATAGTTGAATACACCAATATAGCTATATGGAATGGTGCCAACCTTCAAATGATCAATTTCTAAGCAATAAAAGGGCCCGTTTGGGTGCTGGATATTTTGGAATTAGATTTTCAGATAATGTCAATTCTATGTTTGTGTCCATTCAAAAAATTAGAGTTGGAATTTCGAAATTCTAATTTTGCCCCCAAAATGGGCATTTCATCGTCCACTCAAATAGCTGGAATTGGAATTTCGAATTCCAATTCCAATTTTTATAAAACGAAATTTAATATTTCGTGGGATCCGTGACTATAAGGATGTATATTATATTGCTATAGGGATGTATATATATACGTGTATATACATATGTATATATACACACACGTGTGTATATGTGTATATATATATATATATACACGTGTGTATGTGTATACACGTGTATCTATACACACATGTATGTGTATATATGTGTGTATATATACTGTGTATGTGTGTGTGTATGTGTGTGTATACACACACATGTATGTATGTGTGTATATATACATGTGTGCATGTGTATACATGTTTGTATATACACACATGTATACACATACACACGTGTGTGTATATATACACGTGTGCATGTGTATATATACACACATTTATGTGTGTATATATACAGACATATACACACCATATTTAAAGAAATTAAAATTCCTTATGCATCTTCTTAGTCATCTTCCGGGTGAACCAAACGGGTCAGCCCATATTCCGGAAATCATTTTCAGAATTTGTTTCTTCCAAAATTGCAGCATCTTCCAGAATTGACTGGAATTTTAATAGAAACATCAACTAGATTATCAATCTAGGGCATTATATACTTGAGTCGCATCCTCACTCTCATAGTATTCCCCTTTTCCAGCCATGAGTGCAAATGATGAAATATCTTGGGCTTCTTACCATGAAGTTAACTGTCACTTTCTATAAATCACTGAATCACAGGGTGTTGATTTATAGAGTAGTAGGGTAGGCAACGTGTCTCCATATTGTCCTAGTAATATCTCAACCGCATATAGAATGTTCTCGATGTTTCAATACAAATTGAACCAAAGGGTGCCCAAGAGTTTTCATCTCCCAAGTGTAGGGTGCCAAAACATTTGTAAATGCTTCAGCTTCCACTTCATGCCATAACATGTGAATCCTATCTGGATGGGTGGCATGACACTCAATCCAAATCCTGAATGGGTGGGTACCATTTCTGAATTGGCTTAGCCTCCTTCCCCATACAAGTCAGGCATATTAGCATAAAAGCACTTCCTTTTGACCATGTAGACAAACGAAACATTTAATCACTGACTACTGTTTCATACGATCTTTGATGACACTTGGTTTGCATCGAAGTGCATTAATCACGTTAGAGACATTAGTATTACAGGGCATCATGCGAAGGTGTCTGGCATGTCTACAAACCAGTTCTTTGCATTTTAGGTGGTGCACCATAACATGGCACAACTACTAAGCAATTGTTCAACACTGAATCACAATTCTTTCACTAACTTCATCTGTTCGATTCAAGAATGGTGCATTTCAAGTACAATGGCTTAGCCCTCACCAAAATGATAATGGTGACCTTGGTCATACTCTGCACTAAGAGATTAAGAAACTCAAAAAGGACATGCTTTGCTCAAAGCCATTACACTTGAACAAAAAATAAATTAAATTACTGATAAGCATGTCAGAATCAGCTCAATTTTTTGAGGTGGGGATATGACTCATTTGGAGCAATGCGCCAAAAGATTAAGAACCCAAATTGCAGGACATGCTTTGCTCAAAGCAATAACACTTCAACAAAAAAAAAAATTAATCAGCTCAATTTTTTGACGTGGAGATTGACTCATTTGGAGCTATGTCAGCAAGTGATCCTAGAACAACTGATGCTAACTTCCATATGTCACAATTACATGTTGAAATTCCATTTTTTAAACATATATGTCTCTAAACTGCTAAAAACATAAAAATCAGAGTCCGTAAAGTTTAAAGTTTGTTCTTTTATAGAGTATAAAAACATGTCCCTAATAATTACACAATCAAATCTTATGCGTTTATGAGTGCATAGCACATAAAAACATCTGGGACGTAAGGAATCCAAGAATTTCCAGACAAGCGATTCCTTTATGGTGAAACAAAAATTTTACAACAGTTAAAATTGGCTATTTAGAACAGTTAAAATTCCTGCATAACTGTTATGCATGTATGCACATGCCTGGTATGTCAAAAGATTAAACCATTAGGATTTTTCAACCTATTGGTTCTAGAATCTAAATCCATGTTCGGTATGTATTTGTGCCTGAAAAGGTTTCTAAAATTATGCACAACTATGGTGCACTCGATTGCATCAGAGCCCTACAGTTGAGCCATAAAATTGGCTATTTAGGACAGTTAAAATTCCTGCATAACTGTTATGTATGTATGCACATTCCTGGTATGTCAAAAGATTAGACAATTAGGAATTTTCAACCTATTGGTTCTAAATCCATGTTCGGGATATATTTATGCCTGAAAAGGTTTCTAAACAAATGCATGACTATGGTGCGCTCGATTCCATCAGCACCCTACAGTTGAGCACTGTTAAGCAAAGGCAGTAATGGGGATAGGTGACCTCTTGGAAAGCATCATATTGTAACTTTCTGATTACAAGTTACAGCCTTGCTTTACAGCATCTGATGGAAAGTGAAACTATTCCTCGTCTTCCAGAGTAAATCTGGGCCTCTTTCTTGTAGAATGGACAAACTTCTAATTCCTTTAAAAACAATTAATAATTTTTTTGGGCAATAATAAGTTTAATAGCATGATATGGTACTAAATATTATATTGCTCGAATTAGTAAAGTTTGTACAAAACCACAGCAACAGGGATGGCTAACATTTGGATGAAGGGAACTTATAGTGCAAAGATTATATAGAGATATGTTAATAGAAACTTTTTTCATTGAATATAAACTATAAATGTTCTGAATTTTTAATCCACGAACATTTCAATTATCATAAAAGAAGGAAGTGTGGAAAGGTTTGGAATTTGCAGCAGCCATGATCATGTCGCAGGCTAAATTATAATTATTGATATGAAAGATGACATATAAGGTATTTTACATTTAAAAATTTAATTGCAACTTGGCATATTTTTACAGACCCTCTGGCCCTCTCCACAGTGACAAGACCCAAGCTCTCAATAGAGAGGTCTGCAGATAATTCAAAAAAGTTGCATCAATCTCTTCAGTCATCAACCCTTCCCTCAGAGTTACCTTGATGTAAGGTGGTAAGCAATTGCTTATAATTCAATGGATCAATCATGTTCAATCTCAAGCAACAGAGAACTTGTTCTGGCAATTCTTCAGGCTTGTTCCCCTGTTTCACAATATTGAGAATTAGCAGGACAATTTGAGCTAATAAAATATGTAAAGTTGATAATAGGCACATTCATACAAAATCTCATCTGCCAAACGACATCTTTGGAAACCTAAGAGGTTAAAACAGAAGTAAAATTATAAACCCTGATGGTCACAGGTTTATTGTCTCCCCATGCTTAGAACAGCATAATCATGTGCATAGCACCTTTTCTCTTTTCCCACAGTATGCAGAAAGGGAAAAACACTGTACCTCCAAAATGTAAAAAATATGAATAATTCTCAAAGAAATAAAGTAAAGAAATCTCTCACTTTTCTCTGGTCGAATACCTGAATTGTCAGACCAATATCCAATATGCAAAATTTCATTTGATTCTGAAATGCTTCAATCCCCTTTCTTGCAATATAACTAAATCGATGTACATCCAAATCAATCTCAAAATAATTCGGACCCTGGCACATGAGTGTTGAGAGTATTAGTATCAGTAAGTTCCCATCTGTGCAAGGAACTAGGAAAATTCAAATTTGAAAATTATTGTCAAAATAGAATGCTAGAAACTAGTTGCTAAAGTTTCCATACAGTATCAAGACTAGAAAAATGTGACAAGCAACAGAAAGTTTGCATTAAAAGAATGTTTTTTTTCTGGATACCATGCAATTGTCCAATCTGTAACACCTCAAATCACAGAATTATGCAATATTTACTATACAAGTTCAGTGAACATTTACTTTAAGTTATGTACCCACCAAAAGTCAGCGTGTTAAGAAATCATTTTAGTGTCAATAGGTGACCAAAAGTAGGTCAACAAAACTCTAGACTACATCAAGGAAGAGAAAATCTTAAAGAGGCTCCAAAAAGGGGAAGGAGCGAAACCAAAACTAAAATACAGCTGTGGACCACTAACACATGATCAAGGAACCAATAATAGCCAAGTAGGGAAAGAAGATCCTAAAAGCGCATAGGCGAAAAAGTACTTGAGAGATAGGGGACACATCTCATCAAATTTCTTTTCCTTCTCTTATAGAGTAGTCATTAGTGTCTTTCTCAATCGATGTGACAGGACTAATACAAGATTTGATAGTGTTTATTGGGAAGTGTCAAAGGCCACAACAACCAAGCTAGGGGATTTTATGAGAAAGCAAGACACTCCTAGAATCAGTTGCTAACATCCAAGGCTGATGTAACTCTTGTAATAACAAGGAAGCTCATAATATGCATCTACCCCCATGGTTGGGAGCTACCCAAAGAGAAGTTGATCTATGTCATCAATGAGTCAAGTTGCATTGCCTGAACAAATCAGTACCACATCAAGGGGCAACATGCTAGAGCATTTGAGTAGAAGTGATAAGTTGTAAGAAATGCCACCTCATAGGTCTATCCACATATGTGTAAGTAGTGGTATCCAAAGGCCATTTAGTGTTGTCAATCTCCTAAATGGGCTAGGAGGTGATCAAATTGGGGGCTTGTTGTGACCCTTTCACACATCGCCCCATTGCAAATGGGGACCCCCTCTTTTTTCTGAATAAGCCAAGTCTTTTTGCAGTCAGTGTCATCTCTCAACCCTTGAACTACTTTGGCAATTTGTCCTAAGTTTGGAATTAAGTGTTACCTGCCTCTGGCTTTAGGAAAAAAAGGAATTTTTTGTGAAAAACAATGAATTTGGCCAAGTATGAAAAGGAATTGATCTTTTAGAGAGGTTGCCGGTGAAATTTTGAGCATTTTGATGCACTTGCTATTTTTGGGAATTTCTATTTTTAGTAAGTTTCACTGCATCTTAGAATGGCTTTATTTTGAGTTTAAAAGTACTTACTATTTTTAGTAGTGTCTATTTTTAGTAGGTTTCAATGTGTCTTCACTGCGTCAAAGTGCGCGGAGGTGAAATTTTAAGTGTTTTAATGAACTTACTATTTTTAGCAATTTCTTTTTTTTATAAGTTTCACTGTCCTAGATTGGCCTAATTTTGTGTTTGGACAAACTTACTATTTTTAGTAAGTCTATTTTTGGCAGGTCTATTTTGGCAACAGGGGAGCACTGACTAATAGAAAAACAAAAAGTATCTAGTTTTAAATCCAGAGGAATGAGCAAAGAGGCAGTTGATCCAAAATGCACCGAGTTTGAGAACATTCTTGAAAACATCCAAAAATCGGAAAGCGCAGAGAAGATGTTGAAATTTCACTAAGTATGGATGGAAGAACTTGATTACATCCTAACGAACACCCAAAGTGGGAAATGTTGAAAAATGGCTAAGTGTTGATCAAAGAGACATGGAAGAATGTAAAAATGGCTAAGCATAAGAATAATCCTCTTCCACATCAAATTGGCACCCAAGGGAGGGAATCGTTCTAGTCCATGGACTTGCGCCCAAGATGAAAAATTGTTCACCATACTCAAAGTGTGCCTGGGTGTTGATCCTTGTATGCCAAGGAATTTGCTTCAACACGCAAAATCCTCTATTGTGTCTAATTTGGGCCCCAGAAGCATAAATCGATGGGAGTCAAGGATTGGTGCCCAACATGAAAAATCCACCTCCAAGTGAGATGAACGCCCAAGTGCGTGGAATCCAATATGACTAGGAATTTGGCAAAGTCTTGAAAATCCATTGCAAGGTTTGGAATGTGCTCCAAGGTGCAAGTTTTACATGCTCAAGGAATTTATTTAAGTTTGAAAATCCACCTACACACCTCATGTGCGCTCAAGGGTGTTATTTCACCTTAGGCAAGGAAAATATTTCAAAGTTCAAAATCCGCCACTATATCTCGTTTGCGCTCAGGGATGCTAGTTCACCATTATCGAGGAATTTTCTCAATAGTGTGGAATCCTCCTATGTGTCTCATCTATACCCAAGGAAGAGGTTGAAAAGGGTGGTTAAAATTTTCTTGAGCATGGAATCCTTCCCTCTATCTAAGATGTGCCCAAGAGTAAGGTTGAATAAAAAAATAAGATTTGACTAAGTGTCAAGTAATCTACTTCTATATCTAATATGTGTGCCCGTGAAGAGAAGTGGCTAGAGAAATAAAAATTGAAGTTCCTAAGGAGATATTTTGATAAAAATATGCCAATTGGCAAGTCAGTCAAGAAAGTACAAATGAGGAGAATCTACAACTATCTTTATTTTCCTCCAGAAATCCAAAGATCCCAATCAGGAAAGAAGGGGGAAGAATTCCAATTCCAAACGTTCAAGCAAGACATTTGAGTTCTTGAGATCCAATTCAAGTATGATAGAAATTCCAAAAATGACAGAATCATCCATGAGGGAGTCCAATCCATTTCTAGAAGGTGAATTCTCAAGCAATTGCATAGAATGATGAAAATGTTCAAGGAGAGATGGTTTTGGAAGATATAATCAAAGTTAGACCTTGGTCAAAATGATGCATTCAGAAAATACCTGTCTATATGGCACCCAGCATGTTAACATGATGTTAATTCATCTTCACTAGCTAATCAAAGGTCTTCAAGTCAACATGTCCAAATTCGCTGCATTTAAAGAAGAGAATCAAGCATAATCTACTTTGGGAAGATGGCCATTTAATGCTTAGTGGGCATCTTGTCTCATTATGGGTCAACTTTGACCACTCGCCCACTAAGTGGGCGACCCTCTTCTGATTGGTCCATGTGTACCCGGTTATTTATGATGGGATCTCTCCTTGACCTAACCCTAATTAGGGCTAAGGTGGTAAAATTTGGGCCCTCAATGTTGTTTCAATCTGAGCTGCACATTGTAATTTGAAAACCTATATAAAGGCCCTGCCTGCTCATTTGTAATATATACGATAGGGGGATAGATAGATAGTTAGCTTATTAGAAGTAAAGAGCTCTTGCTCCTTAGAATAGAAGTAGGATAGGAGAAGAGGAAGACATTGTTGTAAGACTTGGGAAATTAAAAATTGATTTTATTGAAGATATGGTGGATTCATGTTTATTTCCACTTGTTGCATGGTGTTCTTCCAATTTTTCAATTATTAGATAAAGTGCTTTGATTTCAATGGAAAATGTAATGGTATTTGATGAATTCCCATGGCTCATACTTCTTGTATCTTATTAATTATAAGTTGCAATGTAAAGTTAGCCTAAGCCCCTGTTATATGGATGCTTAACTTTGATCATTAAATGTGCATTGTTCGTTATGATGGTGTACATTATAATATGAAAATCTTTGCATAACTCTTGGAAGATTGCACCATTTCTTGTGGAGTTGTAGTTGATCTTAGCGAAGTAGAGCTAGGTTATTTGGAATTTGTCTATCAAAGCACTATCCATTGATATCATGGCCCTTAGGAGTAGATTTAGATCCTCCTTTCACCCTTTCCCCTTTTACTTTCATTACATCTCAATTGTGTCATTCAAGAAGCATCACAAGATTGCAATATCCAATGGAGTTCCATCCTGGATTGCAGAAGAGGTGAAGAACAATTCAAACATAAGTCCCTCTGTGTTACCAACGTATCACAAAAACCATTGAGCTTATCCACATGTCAAAACCTGACAGAAAAGAACCTTGGATTCACTTGTATGATCTTTCGCAATCTTAGCATACACAGGATTTTGCTCAAGGGAGGACAAGATACCTTGGTATTTTATTCTGTGTTGGTGTGGTCACAAAACACCCATCAATAGGGCTCTAGGCTCCCTAGAGAACCCCAACAAAGATCTATACTAAAGGGTGACAGCCTCTCATAGATAAAGAGAAAAGCATCACTAGTTCAAATATCTAAAGAAAGTAGAGAGAATTTTGCCTAAGTCCCTCTAGAGGAAATGGCATCTAAAGATAAAGTGCTCCTCAATATTCACCTCCTAGAGGGTGCAAAGATGATAGATCTGGTCTTGCCAAAGGAAAATGATGATCCACCTCAACTCGTTGCTGGTGAGAACACACACACCCTCAATTGGCCAAGGAGGAAATCTTGAACCATGTGACCATCGACACTAGATATAGTGAGGATGACATAAGATACCATCCTCCACCTATAAGAAACATTGTACATAAAAAGCAAGCTTCAAGCTAAGTGGCAAAGCGAGGGAAACCTAGATGTATTGTCAAAATGTCCTCTAACAACCCTTTGAGGTCTCCTTTGAAGGAGCTAAGTAGGAGTGTCCAAGGAATACATGAAAGGAGACAATATACCAATAGAAATGTAGATAGAGAGGTGCAAGCTAGTCTTAGAGTACCAACAATGTATTGGAGCCCAACAAAGCAATCAACTTAGAGAAATGAAGTGCAAGTACAAATACCTCCACAACTAAAAGTTGAATCCTCCATAGATCTAAATCTATGGACGTCAAAGGTAAGCCAAGAGATAGTCATGAGAAAAAATAGTTGGGCAATTATTAGGCCTAAACAATGCTCTAAGGAACAACCTACTTGCAATGGATCATGGGCTACAACATGAGAGTTTGGACCCACTCGATACAGATTGAATTAACAAATCCCACACTCGACGCCCAAACCTCAAACCCACCTAAAGTTGTAAACTTGATGATTTTAGTAAAGAGATGTATCTTTGAAGGAACATCTTGTAAGTGGATAAAGAAACACTAATGCTCCAAAATATAGAGAGGCATAACCCTTACAAGGATGTGATTAAGAGGCAAGATTCATGCTAAAAGACAGATTAGACAATTGAATTCCCAGGTATGCTCAAGTCAATATGATATCTAAAGTGCCCCTTGTAGAAGACCTAGAATTTAGAAAGAGAACATTTGGAGATGTCGAAAATCATGACCTTCATGGTTGACCACAAGCTAGCAAGTTCAAAAAAATGGCAAGGGCACCAAGTTCCCATTACAAAACCTTTGCAAAAAATGAGAGAAAAAATGAGAGAGAACATCATTAAAAAAAAATAGTTTGGATATAACCATCTCATGTAAAATACAAACATCATCCATGTATGCTATAGAAATTCCTCCAAATAATCAATGTAAATGCTCAAAAGGTTTGGTGAGAGAGCACAACATTGTTTGATCCCAATGGTACTCTTCACAAAGTGAAAAAGACCATGAAAAGTATAAAACTATCCAAAAACTATCTCATAGACCATCTAAACTACCATAGTGAGAGAATCATGAATACTAACATCATGCATCCTCTAGAAAAGGAAGTGTCTAAAAACTAAGTTAAAGGACTTCTTGAAGTCTATACAACAATAAGGGACTATAGAGGACCGATAACGAGCCTTCTCAATATACACCATAACGTAAAGATGTGGTTAACAGTCTGTTAATCTCTCTCCAAGTGTTTAGAAAAATGCATGTATAGCATTGTGGCATAGCTTTGCGAAATTTACATCTAATAATGATGGTCCTATAATTGCCAAGATTGAAGAGATCCAAATTTATGAGTAGGATGAATTATGTATTGGGACCAAGGCTAAGGGAGCACTTAACAAACCTCATTGAAAAGCTTTACCAAAGATGAATTTAGTTTGGAGGCCTTCACAATCTACTACTTTTCTGGTACACAATTTTAAAATAGCCCTCACAACAGTTTACACAGAAAACAGTAGAAGATGGTAGTGGAGTGAGGACCATGAAAATACGTTGCTCAGGCACATCGTAAAGAGAGCTAGCATAGGAAACCTGTCTTTGGTGCTGATATCAAAAGCTATAGTTTTTCTTGAGAAAAGAGTGTGCCAAAAGGTCTCGGGGGATTGGTGAAGATCAGCAAGGAGGACTAGTTGTTGAGAAGCAGGAAACTACTATTTCTTTCATCAATGAAGACGATACTCCCTATGGATACGAATGAAAGTACAGAGGAAGGGTCATGAGAGGAATGCAATATTCTAGCACATCACCCTTACTTTATTTATGCATTTACTATATTTTCTTCTCATCACCCCTCATTCATCCATGCCTCCTTGCCACCACCTCCCCTCCTTTTTCAAGAATCGCTACTTGTTTTGAGGGATTGCCCTAGAGTAATGATTTTTTCCCACTATCTCAAGACTGTAGAGGAATAGGGAAGAGGTGTCTTATATCTCTGAGTTACACATTATCCTTGCAAGAATACTGAAAAAAAGACTTCAACATAAAAAAGAGGGAAGAAATATCCTAGAATAAAATCTGAACAAATACCACTGAATTTAACCATGCAGAAATTGACAACAATTCACTCATGATGATCGAAGACTATAAGGTCAATCTGTAATATCCCCATCTAGTAATGAAATTCAATATTAAATCATAATAATCAAAATAGATAATAAATATTTAATAAATAAATAAATAATTGATTTTTACTGATCAAACATCAAATAAATAATTGAGTAGTTATTTAAATATATAAATTATATATATTTAGATAAATAATTATTAATTAATAAATAACATTAACAAACAATTATTAATCAATAAAGTCAATAAATAAATAGTTGCTGAGGGCTCCCGTCAACAATATCTGCCAGATACGCACCTGCTAATACACACAGACGGCTGAAGGAATTAAAGACTAAAACAAACTATCAAATACAAGCTATTAATATTAAATGGCTATGGTTGTTGAGCGGTTAATAATAATATTAATAAGACTATTGTCTATAGTCGACGGTACTAATATTTCATTATGACCTTAGGTCATAACCTGACATATAATCGTTACACCATAATGACAGTGGATAGAATATTGATCATATAGTAACCACCGACTATTAATTATTAAGAGAATCAACTATTATTAAGCATCAACTATTAATTATTAGGAGATATAGTATTGATTTGACATATGCAAGATGGTGATTACACTCAATATGCGATATGCCCAGAAGTAAGCGATGTTACCAACAATCAACAATATTAACTATTATCATGGTAAAGAGACACAATATCAATCAATGGTCAGCGATACAAATGAAGAGGCATGTTTAAAGCAGCGATCCATAAAGAGACTAAATCGATTATAAATAATAGGATTATGAAAACCAATTTGGTTTGTAATAATTAGCTATTGAAGGGAGGCGATTACATGAGGTATGTCCTTTGCTACATGCCCTATCACTCCAAAACACACGATAGATATAAGAAGACAGCCTCCAATCACTGGGGGATGATGGGAAAAAAAAAGGAATACAGTCTTTTATGGAACAGCAGCAGCAGTCAGAAAAGACAATCATTTAAGACTCGGAGCAGTCATTTCTCTCTCGGCAATACTGTCAGTTTATAAGTAAAGACAAACTGCTACACACACATGTATATATTTCTACATCAGGTATGTACAGAGGCCTGGAAACTCTTGTCAAATAATTGATAAATATAATTAATACATACAAATGAATATTATAATTATATACAGCAACCATACTCAATCCTATTTACCATTTGGCTTAAGGTTGTGACGTTTCCAAGGAGGGGCTTGTCTAAATCCAAGCAATGGCTATCTGTCTCAAGATAGGGTAGGGGTCAGTGTCGTGGAAGCCTCGAGGGCAAGTCCCAAGATAGGATACAGGCTTGGAGCTGTAAACTTTCAGGGAGCCCATTGTAGTTGGTTTCTAGACACCTTGGATAACGCCTACTCTTTCCTTCATTGAGTTGAAATAGTAATAAGATTGGATATGGGACATTAATGTTACATACAGATAATTTAATCTGATTAAATGAATAAATAATTCCTTTTACTATGAATGTCTTAGTTTGAATCATTGTATCTTAGGACATACAATGTAGAATTGAGTTAAATGTGTAAAAACTAAGTCTAAACCTATCAGGGGACATTACACAATCTGCAAATCAATAAACAATTCACTATTGTCCTCAAGGAAATCAAATCACTTCTTAAAATGCTTAAATATTCTAAAACTAAAAGTGAAAAAGCAAGATGTTTCGAGACAAGCTCTAAGTCAGCTTTTAAAGTTAATTATAGCTGCTTATTGCAACAACTTAATGAAGTGGTTTTGTTGGCTAGTCAAGAAAAAACTCAACACAAGGATAGAAATCATTTGGGCCATGCAAGCATAAATCATGGAATGCATATTTACTGTGCTATGACATGATCATCCTAATGGTATATTTAGATGAATTGAGTGAACCTCTACATTATCTACAAAAGAGGTAAAAACAAGAAGAAACTTGGGTTAATTGAATGGGACCAACAAGCATGTAAGCCTACATTGAAGGGAAACCTTGAGAATGAATTCTCCAGATAGCATACACATAACATGTGAAACCCCTAAGCATTAAACTAGCCACAAGATTAGATACCTATTTCAAGAGCTCTCACAAAGTCTTGGCTTAAAAATATAGCATTCAGGGTTGTTCCTTGAAAAGTCTGTGTTAGAAAAGGTTTTACAAATCAAACTGGGAGAACATTTTGAATTTGATTAAAGCATGGGAACAAACCATCTGAAACCTCCATAATAGTCCTATGCACTCACACATGCCTCTTTGCATATTTTTTCAATATAAGTAATTATCAACCTTTTAGATGTTGCTACATAAATTTCTTGAGCTACTCAACAAAAATATGAAGCATCCTGACAATTATATTCATGCATATTTCTTTATATAAGTACCAAGAATTGGCAAAGAAATATAGTAGAGATGATCCAATCTTTCATTCTGACAAACAAAACCAATTTCTGAATACATTTTTCTTGGTGTGTGATAAAACAACTTCAATCTACAAGCCTTTGCTAATAAATAAATCAGGAAAAAGACAAGATCATCCTGAAACTAATCAATTAGAAGAAGAAAAGGTTGCAAAGAAAAACTACCTTGTGAAAACTGTGCTGAGGACGTGAAAGAACAGGTTTTTCATTGTAGGCATGAATAAGCTTCTTTTCGGCAGCACTTACATGAAGATCCTCTGGATTTGTCACACGTCCTAAGATTTTCAATCTTTCTCTAAAAGGGACCAAAGAATCTAAAGCGAAACCTTTTACTTTTTCAATTTCATCATCCATCAATTTCTGTGCCACAACAAATAGAAAGGTCATCTGCATCAGATGTTTAAATAGATGCTGTATAATATGATAGCACTAGATACCATAATAAATAAAACACTAAACATCTATTACAATGAAATCAGGCATGCATTCAAGCAAATGCACCATTTATGCACAATACCATATTTCCTGTATATATTAGTTCCACATAATCCATACTTCAAAGTTCAAATGCATTTTTCCCATCCAAACATTCTCATATTCGTAGAATTTACTGCCAGTACCAGTCATAGGTACTTCGGTTTTTTTTTGTAGTTACCAATGGTAAGCACGAAAATGAAATAAGAAACAATGTCCAATCAATAGGATATGTACATTTGTGTATAGGGATTCAGAACCAACACAAACTTTTTAGTGAAAGCCATCTCCCTAACAGTCAAAATGCAATGAATAAAATAGCTATGTATCCACAAAAACCAAAAGAAACAATACACATTTCTAAATTAGCATATGACAAAGTAATGACCCTTAAACCTAGCACATAAAATTGAACCTTCAAGAATTAAAGACCATGAAGACAGGTTCTGCTGTCGCTATAGTCCAATGATCAGACCAAGTCCATGCTGGCTTCAAGCTTGGGCCAGTTTGTGTACCTAGATGGTCCAAGTCCATTCTGAATAAGGTGTGATGCCCAGGTCCATCCCAGATCTTCCTGAGATGCACCCAGTCACAGAACCTTTGTGCCCTGCCATACCTTGGGCAAACCCAAAGCCCATGGCCAGCTTTTATTTGCTTTTAAATCATAATGGAAGCACACCAAAATTTAAAAACTGCAATAGGTTTTCTTACACTAAAAGTAACTACATTAACAAGATACAATCAGTTGTCTGTAATCTGGTTAATTTTGGATGTCTTTGTACAAATTGTTGTTGTTTTTTATATTTTGAATATTTTATATATTTGTGTGCGAATACTAAAGCCATACTGAAGCTGGATTAACAAGGTGATGAACCACCACACTAAACTCAGATAAAAATCAGCAAACTCCAAACCTTTACCTGAACCAGCAACTAATAAAGTAAACTGTAATAACAACAATAATAAAACTATTGAAAATTCTTCAGAAGATACAACATTGATTCTAGAAGTGAACTACAAAAATAACTAAAATGCTTTTCAAAGAAGAAGTTCAATGGAATTGCACCACATTTTTTTAGCAAGAAAGTGGAAGCAAGTATAAGAATAAGAAGATTATTATTGGACAGATGATAGAAAAGGTCCATGCCAGACCTATGGCCTTACTCAAACTGTACCAAAGCCAGGTTAGCAAGTCAATGAACCACCGAACCAAACCTGAATAAAAAATTTGTAATCTTCAAACCTAAACCTGAACTGGCATCTTATAAAGTAATAATATTAACAATAACAACACTGGAGAAAAATACTTCAGAAGCAACAACACCAATTCATATAAGAAAAATAAATACCAAAATTACAAGGACATTGAATATTAATAAAATCATTCAATGAGAACACTAAAAACATCAATAATCATCTAGAGGGCATAATCATGTGGAGGGCCTGGCTTAGAGGCAAAGGTGGAATGACGTTACTAAGAAGATAATGCTACAAGCCCCTACAACACTATCTTCCTGCAGACAAGCAGGCCCAAAGTTAATTGGCAACAAAAATTCAAAGGATGAGATACCAAACCAAAGATCTGCAGACAACAACAAAATGCAAAATCTAACAATAAAAGAATCGCCAAAATCCTGATACAAGAAAGATGAGTAGCTAATGTTTTTGAACAGACAAAATATATAGAATTATATTTCATAATAGATTTATGTACAGTAGAAATCTGGATACCTGGCTTATTGATCAGAGTTTCAACATATGAAAGCATGACATCTAGTTTATTTTGACAACCTATATATATTATAGATGTCATATTTTAAATAGTTTTCCTCGACATAGGGAAAATAAAATCAAGAAGACATAATTAAAATTATTAAATTCCTACTTATCTAAACAGCTAAATGTAACTGTGATATTGCTATCAGGATTCAGCTGTGTAGTTTTCAAGTCAAACTTATTTACCCATGTTTCATGAGTAGTGGTTACATAGGTCAAAAAGTTTAACTCGAAAACTACACAGTTGAATCCAGATAGCAACATCACAATTTTACTTGATGTGGAAAATATCTCCTACTTATCAATTGATGAGCTAAAGGCTAAAGGGGCTCCATAATGAATGGTTCATAAGGCACAACACTTGCTCAGGGTTTTTCAAATGGTATAGCAAGCTAAGTGAGCTTAACCTTGGAGGAAACTCCATAGTTAAGCATGCTTGAGATGGAGCAAAACTGAGGTGGGTGATCTCACAGGAAGGCCCAATGCTTCACCCCTGTGAGCATCACCTAGATACAACGAGAGCTAAGTGTTCCATTCATTCTCATGAGAGATGGGTTCTTGTGAACCAAGTGACTCATGAAACATGGGTCAATAAGTTTGACTTGAAAACTACACAGTTGAATCCTGATAACAATATCACAATTTGACTTGCTGGGGAAAATATCTCCTGGCTAATTGTAATGTTCAGTTCTTTACGGCTTAGCTTTGTCATGATCCATTCGTCACTGCTTTGGGTCTGAACTTTGCATTGAATCATTGCTCAGCTCTATTACAGCCTAATTTCGCTATTAACTCACTATTGAATTCCAGTTGACTAGACTATGTAGAGATGGTAATTCTTATGAGTATAAATACTCCAAATTGTGACAGCATGTATCACTACATATTACATCAAATAGTCCAGAACCTATGAGAAGCGCCCATTTCATTAAGCAATCATGATCTCCCTCTAGGACTAAGCAAACCCTCATGAAACAAGCAAATGATCTGACTCTTAAGATAACATTATGATTTTTGGTATTTTACTCAACTGGGAGACAATGTACAGCGATGACAAGTTCACAGAAATATTAAAACTCTTTCTGGCCTCTCATGCTAAGCTAATAATTGGTGATACCAAACTGGAGTCTACCAAGGATAGTACTATCAGACCCAGCTTAACATTATAGCATGGAGATAAAATTGGAATAATTTACAGCTTGGAGATTAATTTATACCATCTCACACTTCAGTTGTTAAAACACAGGAATCCAGATAAACATAAAATAGATGTGTTTAAGCCTTCAGCATAAAAGTTATTGACCTCAAAAGACCACATGATGTTAAAAAATTCCAATTGACTTGGTACAAGATTATTTTTTCTTCTACAGATAAAGACCAAGATTGCCAATCAAAGCATCTTCTTGAAAAACAAAAAAAAATCTGCAAAGGGATGGTCAGGAATATCCCACCTGGATACTTTCTTGAAAATAAGAAGTGGTTTCTTTTGTATAGCTATCAGAGAGCTTAAAATAGAACACAATGCTTATCCCTTCGCCATCACTTTCTCCCAGAAAAATTGCAGCCGGATAAGATGGAATCTACAGAAATCCAAAGGGACATTATAGATTGGTTCAATTGATAGGCAGCAAAATAAATATCCATTGGATGATCATTTTAAAAAGCTGTAACTAAGGTGTAAACAGTTATCAGAATTTCAAACAGAAACTAAATATGTTGCATTAAGTGTGAACAAAATCTACTTCCACCAATTCCGTGCATCAGATTAAATGCACATTCAAGTTTGCATATTATTCACAGTTCAAATTGATTTGTTCGGTGAAAATACCTGGATATTTACAATTAATATGGGTGACATTTTGCCACTTGAATCAAAATCAGGAAGTTCCACATATTGTGCAATATGATCAATTTTTCTTTGACATTGAAATACATCTACACCAAACGGGTAATATGCTGCATAATTTGGTGCACTCTCTTTTTTCTTGTCCCTGCAATATTATCCTGAATATTTTAGCATGCAAATTGATATGAAATGAAAGAAAGATGCATACTATTACATTGATATGAAATATTATCTCAAATACAGCATTTACATATTGTGAAATTATATTTTATTTCATACTGCAGAGTTATTCCCACAAGCAGGAAAGAAATTAGAACTCTTAAAATTGAAAATGCAGCCTTCGGATTAATCCTTCAATTGAAATGAAATGTAAATTTATATACTTGAGATAATTTTCACCACGGAGCTTGAACGAAGAAGATTCAATTGGTGACCAGGATCCTGGCATTGCTTTTTCTACTGAGGAAAATGGAACCTGTGATCCTGCTTTAGGCCTCTCTAGAAATTTTATTGAAGAAACTGCATGAAATCAAATATTAGTTCCACTTAAAAATTTAAACAGGCCCAAAAGAGATATGTCAGAGAGCTTCATTATCAAATCATCCAAACATCTTTGTTACAAATAGAAACTTTTCTCATTCAGGAAAACTGCCCACAATCACCATTAAGCATTTAAACACTCAAATCTAGATAACTTATCATTTATCCATATGTGCTCCGGGCTCCCATCTCTTATTAAAATTATTGGAAAAAAAAGTAAAATTGTAAAAAGAAATGTTCTAGCATGTCTAGACTATAACCATCAAATTGAAGAGGCATTTGTAAAAAGTAAAGTCAGTTAATATAAGATTTCGTTAAAAGTGAGAGTTTCTATGTGTAGAAGATTTCATAAATGATAAAAGCATACATTGAGAGCTCAAACAGATGTAATATAATAGAAAAATAGAAAGACATCGAAAACTCAACATTCAATGGCATGAGAAAGAGAAAAACATGATTTCTATATTTTCTATAATGATAAATTACTAACAATATTGAACTACTCAAGATGAGATAGCAACCTATTGTCAGGCAATTCATTGAATAAATAGAGAACCAAACTGTACATAGAAGACACTTGAAATGTTTGAAAAGAATGTTGGTAAGAGTCGAGCTTATCTGGGAATTATGACATGATTTAACAGCATCCTATAAGATCCTTAACTGGGATGGTGGCAGTTTCCTAAACAGATGCATCTTTTCGGAGAGACAGCCAGCTAAACTGCTTATAAGTGGTATCTGAGCAGGGTCACAAGTTTGAATCCCTTGGGATTCATGACATAGTTTAACAGCCCCATGTGAGATCCTTAACTGGGATAATGGCAGTTCCCTGAACAGATGAATCTTTTGGGAGGGACTCCAGCTCAACTCCATATAAAGAACCTATTAAAAAGATCCAACTTGGCTACAACCTACATAACTCTACCAAAGACGGGATATTGCAAGCTACCAATGGAGAACCAACTCAATAAGACATGGAAGTATTGCAAGAAAGCAATATATCAACACCATGGTGAGCCCAATCTCCACCATCGGACACAAAAATGAATATCAAAATTATATTGATGACATAACTGAGTCCCCATGCATCACCGTAACACTCAAAAAGCAATATGGGCAACAAGTGTTCACTCTTCACACAGACGAAAATATTGGACCGGTTCTTTTCCAACAAATTTGAGAACTGTCACCATAGACTAGCATGTGAAATTTAAAATTCACCATTTTCAAAGTTGGAATGACTTATTGAATATGTGCACTAAAATATTTTGAATTACATGGAGATTAGAGCTCTAAACTTCCATAGTTTGTGATTTTTATGACTAGATATTTTCTGAAAAAACTGCTTAAATGCTTTTTGACAAACATCGTTAATGATTACTGGTCCTAGAAAGAAGTGTGTCACAAGTAGACATTGGTACATAGCATTTGTCACAAGGAATCCAAGAAATCAAACTGAAGCGAAGATCCTATTTGATAATTCAACTACAAGCATAGCAAAGGTTTTGTAAAAGCAGAATAACACCCAAGTTTGTATCCATTGACAATTATGGAGTGACAAAAGTACCTATTTTATTTATGAAATAATTAATTAGCTAACTAGTGAGTAAGAATTTTTCATTAATTTTGAACTCACTATTGCCCACAGGCTGATTGGAAGATTGAGGTCATAATTAAAATTCTAAGCTGTTACCTAAATTTAGATGGCATTGAAAAGAATGATTTGACGGAGATGATGGAAGCTGTTCTCAGCCAATGTGACAACATAAAACACCCTCATTGGCCATACCCCCACCCAGATTAACTATGGGAAAGAGGTAATCCTACCAAGGAACTCCTTGTACAGACCCCAAGGTTTACAATTGAGGAAAAGGTTGATGACCAAAAGAGTTTGCAAAAGTGCCCCATAGAAGTCACCAAGATGATCTAGAAGAGGTTGCTTCACATGTTTTTACTCTTCACATCCTTAATGATATTTTCCAATGGAAATCATGTTCTTGTGGTGTTAACTGCAGTGGCCATTCTATAAAAGTTGACAATTGGCCAGAAAATCAATAATGAACATTTTTTTCTAAAAACAACATCCACTGTCACATACTAGAAAATGAAGCCACCACAAGATGAAAACTTCCTAGAAGATTTGAGAGAAAATTGCATGACATGAATTTTTTTAAAGCCTCCATAAGAAAAACCTTATCGGTGGTAATATTCTCAAGTTTTAAATCACAATAAGATGAGTTAGTAATATTCTCAGTTAATATGGCTTCCAGCCTTGCTCACTATATGAGAGAGCAAGAAAATGCATTGATAAGGAGGTATTTTCCAAAATGTGTCACATTATAATATTTGTAACACGATTCAACTTTGTAATTTTTCAGTAAAATTCATTAACCATTTTTCATGAGTAATAGTTCACAAGAACCCATCTCTCATGAGATAGAATGGTCCACTTAGCATTCATTGCATCTAAGTGATGCTTAAGGGGCTCTATAATGCTTCATAAGGCACGATGCTTGCTGAAGGTTTTGCAAATGGGGTAGCTAGCTAAGTGGTCTTCATCTTGGGAAAAATTACATGGTTAAGTATGAGTTATAGTACTAGGATGGGTGACCTCCTAAGTAGTCCCAATGTTTCACCCCTATAAGCATCACCTAAATGCAATGAGTGTTAACTAGACCATTCAGTCTCATGCAAGACGATTCATGTGAACCACTACTCATATTGAAATATGGATCATTGAATTTCACTCAAAAATATGTAGTTGAATACTTATATAAATATCATAAGAATAATGCATTCATATAAAAGACCTTGATGTTCATCCTTGAAATGGAAGTAAAGTATTATAAACCTGCTTATTCAATCCACTTCCAAACAAAAGTACACAAGGTGTCAAAGAAAGGGGCGTAGAAAACTCCAAGAAACAATATCCCCAAAATGAGGTGAATTTACTTTGAGATGTATTGTTTTTCGGTATGCTCGTCGAACCATGGGCAATGACTCCATTATTGCCCTCCCAACCATAGACAATCCACGATTGTCTCCCCTGAGCATTGCTTATTCTCAATAAAGCAGATTATGTGTGATGTATATTATTTCTCAAGAGAGGAAGATTAATCTTCCTGCATACCTTTTGTGGTTCCCCTTCACCAAGGGACGCCACTCTTCCAAGTTGCTCCAATTATTATATTATTAATATAATATAATTATTATTATATTATTATATAATATAATAATTATACAATATAATTATATTATCTCACAATAATAATATAAGAATTATATTATCAATATAATTATTATATTATCAATCACAATAATTTTATAAATATAATTATTCTATCATAATAATTATATTATCACAACCTTAATGTAATCTATGTCGGCCTGAAGGAATCCGACCATAGCTACAATAACATCAGCACTCCCTCTTAGCTAAGGAGGAATCCTTCTCGATAACTTCTAGTTCGTCCTCCCGACACTAACATCAACACTCCCTTTTAGCTAGGGAGGATCTTCTCAGATATCTGAGTTATAGAGTAATGTCCACCATGCCTACTCCCAGAAGTGTGGCTCCATCATGGCTGCTCCCATGAATGGAAATGAAAACAAACACAAGTGTTCATCACGGAATCACTCGTGTGATGTCGTCATCTCATGATGAGTCACCATAGCTACTCCTAGAGGGTGTCTCAACACAAGTGTTTAGTCATGGAGTCACTCACATGACCTCCACCATGGCTACTCCCAAAGGGTGGGTCCATCATGGCTACTCCCATGAACGGAAATACAAATGAGCACAAGTGCCCATTACAGAATCACTCAACGTGATGTCGTCATCTCATCATGACGTTCACCATAGTTACTCCAAGAGGGTGAATAAACACAAATGCTAAGTCATGGATTATATCACATGACATCCACCATGGCTACTCCCAGAGGCTGGATCCACCATAGCTATTCCCAGAAGGTGGAATGAGGGCTTTCACCTCAAACTCCTCTTACAAAGAAGAATGCATTAACAAGGGTTACACCTCAAATTTCTCCATCTCAGAAAAAATGCTACAAGGGTTGATACCTCAAATTTCTTTGTCTCAGAGAATAATGCTACAAGGGCTTGCACTTCAAACTTCTCTCACAAAGAAGAATGCATTAGAGTACATCTCAAGGAATCACTAATGCTGAGACTCCCTCTCAACAAGGGCTTCATTCTCCACAACTCCAAGCTTGTCTCGAAAAATGCACAAACTTCACTTTGGCAAGAGGCTTGGTGAGAATATCAGCCCTTTGTTCTTCAGTGCTAATGTACCTCAACTGAATAGCATCCCTTTGCACCATATCTCTAATATAGTGATATTTGATCTCCACATGCTTTGACCTATCATGAAATACAAGGTTGGAGTCTGCATCACTCTTGGTCAATCCCAAGCTCACCAAGTATCCATCTATCCAAGAATATCATGACCTAGGTGTCTGCATAAAAAGCTTTCCATCCTACACATATGGAACTCCATTCCATGAATCATAGTCTTCTGACTATTGATTACTAGAGAAACCATCTCGACATGGTCCACTCCCTCTGAACCAATATGACCAAGATCTTTGGATGTCAACTGAAGTAGATCCTCTAGCTGCTCCTTGTGTCACGGAAACATACCCTGCTCACATGGTCCCAATCATAGAAGATATCTTGCTCCAAGAATACAATCAGCTCTGAATCGTCTCCAATGACATGCAAATTAGCCTACTCCACTGCTGCTATTGAAAGTTTAGGACTTTCCTTCTTAACCTTATTCCAGATCATTTTATCATGTTTCAAATTGTGTCCAAAACTAAGCGTCCTCTCTCAATTCCTTTTGCAACAACTCTTCACATTTGTCACCTTAGATCTTCATATAATATCCTCTCGTAAACTTGTGTATATATTATATACTTGATTTCCTGTTACTGCTTGTAACAACACACCTCTATTCTTCCTTTCAAAATACCTGCTAATTTATCAAAATGCTCTGTAACACAATAGTGTAATACCAATCAGAAACAATCCACTTCTCTTAAGCGTTCCAATAACACACAAGACTCTACCTAGAAGTGCACAACAGCCAACTCGAATATTCTCCGATACATGCCCAACTCCTCTATGCAACTCAGAATGGGTTATGCACAGTAAGAAGAATATATAGAACTCTCACCAATTCTTAGGACCTTCCAAAAATACTGACTAAGCCTCAAAATGGATATACCGCAAGGAACAAATGGCAAGTTGCACTCCTATGGCAATCATACTCCTTTGTCCAAAACTTTCATTATGATACTAATAACCACTTCTTCTATGTTTCAATTCCCATCTTGCCGAAATAAAACACAATATTTGAATGATTAATTCCCGATCACATGGATTCGTCCAATGATTCCCTTCTCCATTTTAGTAACCATGATGTGCTTATTATTGATATTAAAGTCATTATTTCAATCACAGATTACCTCCACCAACTTCAAGTGTCGATGCAAATATATTCAAACACTCCATTCAACTATTTGTCTAAATCCTACATTCCCAATATTTCAACAATAGATTGTGGAATACGCCCAAACATGAATTGTGGAGTTCACAAATATTTCATGCCAAACAAAAGTTTCACCATTCGGAAAAGACAAACGCGTCATATTCTCCTCGTTTCAATTATCCATTACAACCCAATCTCCTTATGGCTTCCATCATTGTCTTGAGTCCATACTCGCAACTATACCTAACATGCTTGACAATTATTTGAAAGCTTATTCTTCTGCTATTCCCTTTGATAGCTGCACAAAGACTATTTCCGATATGTAACTTCATTTAGGGAATTGAAATCTACTTAAGGAATACAAATGATCATACTATTATTTATGGCAACCACGTGAGTTAATTGAAATCTACGCTTAAGAAATATATATTCACTCCCGCAAGCATATATTTTATTCTCAACTTCAAAGAAGAGGCGTTGAACCTTAAATATTCGCCATGCCAAATATTTAGGAACAAAGACGTATCATAGCACTGTCTCATTATCCACGTATGACAGTTCTATCCATTGCAGATTGATGCAATCAAGGATGGTGGATCCAATGAAGGACAGTCCAAACCTTGCAGCCAACAGAATTACACAACGGATTACTCAACAATGCAACACAAAACAATTGTTTAACACTGATTTTCATTAACATGCCCGGCTGTAAGGCCTTCCAAGTTAGGGCCAATTACAATCAAAAAACAATTCTGCAAGATCCACAATCAGATCCAATACAATCTCAGCTAGTTCAGCTCTGAAGACAATCAGAAGCTGATGGAAACCCTAAGGCAGATCTAAACTTGAGCTCGCAAGCCTCCAAGCAATCTCCTTGTCTCCAAGTATGCAAACCCCTAGCTCTGCTACAAACAACTATTAGATTACAATCTGATCTACAAGATCATCAAGAACTTTTCCACAACTTCGCCAACTTCAGCTCTCAAACTTCACATCTGACATCCAGATTTGCTTAGTTGTCAAGTCCCTGATCTCCCAAATTCTCTCCCTAAACATCTACCCAAGCACTCCTTAAATACTAATCATCAGCCACAAGTCGGCAAGATGAAACCCTTAACTCCCCAAAACAAATAATTAAATGCCATACAAGTCGGCCTACAAATGTATACAAACATTTAATTCAGCATGTCGGCCCATAACAATGGCTACCAACAATTAATTCACCAAGTCGGCTCAACAAATCACACAGAACTCCAGTCGGTAAACCAGAACTACCGAGCGACAATAATTTAACCGAGCAAGCCAAGCATCGCCGAGCACCGCAGGCATGACCAAGTAACAATGTCACCGAGCGCCAAAGACTACTAAGTTCCTTCAGTGACCGAGCTTCCTTCAATGACCGAGACCGTCGGTCAAGGCTGCAACCGAGTAACACCGGCCAAAATACTAACACTCCATGCAGTTTCACCGAGGACGCAGAATGCCCCTGCCTTAACCTTGGATGCCCCTGCATCACAGATAGACACCGATCAGGATCACCCAATCTTCAATATCTTAATTGAGAGCTTCCTTCGAGACTTTTCTCTGATACCATGTTGTGTTTCTATGTGCTCATTGAACCACGGGCAATGACTCCATTATTGCCCTCCCAACAATAGACAATCCACGATTGTCTCCCTTGAGCACTGCTTATTCTCAATAAAGCAGATTACGTGTGATGTATATTATTTCTCAAGAGAGGAAAATTAATCTTCCTTTATACCTTTTGTGGTGCCCCTTCACCAAGGGACGCCACTCTTTCAAGTGGCTCCAATTATTATATTATTAATATAATATAATAGTTATTATATTATTATATAATATAACAATTAACAATATAATTATATTATATAATATAATAATTATACAATATAATAGAATATTATTATATTATCACATTAAAATATAATTACATTATCTCACAATAATAATATAATAATTATATTATCACAACCTTTATGTAATCTATGTCGGCCTGAAGGAAACCAACCATAGCTACAATAACATCAACAAGATGAAGGACCAAGTTTTTTGTAGCCTCATGAACTAAGCAAATTAATCTTCCTTTATACCTTTTGTGGTGCCCCTTCACCAAGGGACGCCACTCTTCCAAGTGGCTCCAATTATTATATTATTAATATAGTATAATAGTTATTATATTATTATATAATATAACAGTTAACAATATAATTATATTATATAATATAATAATTATACAATATAATAGAATATAATTATATTATCACATAATAATATAATTACATTATCTCACAATAATAATATAATAATTATATTATCACAACCTTTATGTAATCTATGTCGGCCTGAAGGAAACCAACCATAGCTACAATAACATCAACAAGATGAAGGACCAAGTTTTTTGTAGCCTCATGAACTAAGCAAGAAAGATAATTTGTTCTCATAGTTGTGTTTACATACCTCTACATTATATTTTGGTGAACTTCAATGCTCTTTGTATTCACCCATTTCAACCAGCTAGTACTAATATCACTCAATCACATTTTAGTTAGATTTGAGCCACTTGTAGTGCTCCTCCCATTTTCTTTTCTGCATTGTGTTTGCTTGGTTGCAAACTCAACATTGTGCCTGCAATTGTACCTCTGTGTAGAGGGATGTGGATTCTATTGTGATATCTTAATCTGGTTCTAGATGTTTCATTGTTGCCTCATGTAATTTTGTGTGCTTATTGTTTGCTGGATGGATATATGTTGTTTGACCTTGTTAGACCTGTGATGTGTTGGTACCTTCTTGGTGATCTCGAATCTGCAGTTGCATGGGCATGTTGCTTATTTCCATGTGCCTGATCATGAGAACCTTTGATTGGGTGCTTGTTGCATGCTTGACTGGGATACTAGATCTTTCGAGGCTATTATTATGCTTTCGATCATTGCTTATACTGTTGAACCAAGCAGACTTTGTTTATGGTTATCATATGATTGTTCACAGCTTTTGATTAGGCACAAAGGGGCTAACGAGAATCCCGTTGGAGAGTTGCTTAATACAAGTGATAACCTAATTAAAATTAATGGGGTAAACACATAATAATAAGATAATAGATATTCCTCATGCATGCCTTAAATGCTCTCATAGACCAAGAACGCATTGGTAGAAGGTCTGGTATTCCAACAAGTCAAGCCTCCTCATCTCCATGAGAGGATTGCTTGGCTCCACATGAGTCATTCTTGGGACTATGCAATGACACTCTCTTCCGAACTCTCCACCCTATGGGAATTGTATATGTGGTCATTCCCCTTGTATGTCTTGTGATTGGCATCTATGTTGGGTGTTCATGTGATTGGATTGCATACTTGATCCTTGTGTGATTGTTAGCCCTCTTGCATTATTGTTGTATGATTGTTTGGGCAATATGGTTATCTCTATGAGCACAGTGGGGTGGGCCTAACGGTACCACGTGGTTGAGTGGCGTGACAAGCCACCGTCAAGAACCAATGCACAAGTTTGAGCGGTCCCAAGATTCTCTTCTATCTTCTTCTTGTATTGTTATCTTATCATTGATGTAATTCATGTCCTTTTCTATGTAATTGTGATATACTAGATTATGTGGATATGATTATTGTATCGATGTTGAGTGATTTGAGCCTCAATATTATGTAATTTAATTTGCTTATAGTAGATTATATGATATTGTAATCATGCATTTAATTTAGTTTAATTTCATGTTAAGTTTCCTTAGTTTTTGGGTGGAATCCTTAGAACAGCGCCTACAGCTGTCCTTTAGCGCCTACGATGTTCGGTGCCTCCGCCTCACTAGGATGAGACAAATCAGTCTCTAGGCCAGAAAAAAATGCAGATCGGCGTATACATCTATAGACCGGCGCCAACACTTGGGAATTGGTGTTTGTGCCCACCTATCGACCTCTGTTCTTGTCCTTTGGCATCTCCGCTCAGTTGTGACAAGCAATAAGTTTGTTGACCGGGTTGCAATTCTGGGATGATTGGCGCTTTCTTTCGAGTGGTTTGCCAATAGATGGATCTTGTTTAGCCTTTGATTAAATACATATCAGCATAATCGGTTGTATAGGAACCTTTGGCTTTGGAGTTCAAAAAAACTTAGTAAACAACCCTCATGGAACCCTTGGAAGAAGTTGGTAGTCTTTCGCTTATGCTTGTTGTGTATTGCTCTATTGCTTACCTTGTTGACAAAATACTTATTCGCCATGTGTTATTGGTACTATGTCATGTATGTTTATGTTATTGTTTTCAAAAAAATGTTCTCTTTTGGCATATTTTTGTCCTTCGTTCCAAGGGTTCCTTGGCAGGGCATTACACTACTCAACATGTTCAATAGTTCTCCTTACCATCAAAATTTATATATCTCTTATTTGATATTAAGTATGATTGGTTGTAAGCTTCAAACAACAGAATTTATAAACCCCAATACAATGCCTCGTGCCATCCCGATATGATGTCTAATTGTTTTTAGGAAAAAGATATCCATGCGCCCTATTTGTAATCACAAGCCACCAAACCATGTAGCAGATGTACGTTGAGATTTTAATTAATCACGTTCAAAAGAACCAACAAGCGCATGTAGCAAGATATATGTGCACCCTATTTGTAATCACAAACAGGACCATGTAACATGTTGTAATGTCCCTGCTTCTGGCTTGAGTATTTGATGCTTAAAACTTGAAACAATTGTTAGTAGATGAAGATATAATATCAAGATATATGAATATTAAAACAATCATTAGTGATTAACAAGATAAATAAATATTAAATCATCTAAATACTATTCCCATACTACACCAACCTAATCCTTAGAAAGATACTCTGCTCAGATTTGCCTAATTCTCTGGTGAGAATAACTCTCAATTAGGTAACCATCACATTGAGAGTGCCCTTTTAAGGCCTCTAGGATCTCTATTAATGAGAGAACTCATTGACAATAAATACTTGGTAGAGATCCCACCTCTAACCAAGCCTCTTGTCTCTAACATATGCATATGATTAACCACTACAATATATATTGCCTCTAAGAGATTCTCTATAAATCTCTCTCTAGATTCCAATTTGGAATCTTGACATTCATAAAGAATGCCCTCTAGTCTCTATGAGCCCTCTTTTAGAGAAACTCAACATTCTTAATGAATGCCCTCTACCAAGGTTAACTTGGTCTCTATAATAATCATAAGTCCCAAAATGGTAATAGCTTTAAAATAATTACCACTATGAAAATAATACTCATGACTATTAATTTATAAAAAAATTATTTAATTTCTTCTACATACCTCTTCTCTGTGATTATCCTTTATATACAAATCTCTTCTTCTCTTTTGGCAGAGTGCTATATATTTACAACCTTTAGAAAAAGTCCCTTCCTTATTTTATTCTCATTCCCTTCCTCTTCCCTTTAATCCCTCTTTAACTCCTCTCCCCCCTTTTTTCTTTCAAATGAACACTCCTCCCTTTTATATCTTATTTTGAAAGAGTCACATCTCTTTATTACATATCTCTTGACTTTTTCATTAGATTTAGTTAATTTATATTAGTCTATATTATACTATTTATTTACTTATTTATCTTATGTTTATTATCATTTATTATTAAATATTATTTAGAAAGGCAACATACTTTCTACAATATTCTCCCTTATAGTAAATTTTATTTATTTATTCATTCATTATAATTTTATTATTATTTAAATATTTTAAATCTTATTTTTTGATAATAGATTATATATATATGTTATTATTTATATTATAATAATAATATTTTATTATTATTTCTTATTTTAATATTTTAATATTAATATTAGTATATGATTTTATTATCATTATTTATTTAATAATATTTTATTATCTAATTATTATTAACATTCTACCTTAAAATGGGGACATGACACGTGTAAGTTGAGCTTTTAAAATCATGTAATAAAAGAACCAACACTATAAGTTTTATCTAGACCAACCAAGATACAATATTACAAGATGGGGACTTATAAAGCTAACAAGGAATATAATCTTCCTATTTTGTTGCATTTTTCTCTGAACATGTTAGGAGAGAAACATGAACTATTAGAAAAATGGAAATGGATGCCAACCTTGTAGAATTCATGCTGTGCCAATTTTAGAAGCCACTTGGATGAACTCTAGTTCATTGTTAGTCATTTGAATACCATTGTGTCAAAGACTAAACCAATAACCAAGTATTAAAGGCACACATTGTGGCATATCACCTTTCTCAATATAAGAAAATTTGGGCATAAATTATAGAAGCTAAAAATGTTTGCACACATATAATACTATGCTTCTATTTTTTTTATTTCATTCAATACATTTGCATATTTATAGGAGTTATTATCTCCTAAGTTATAGGAGAACTAGTACAACCTCCTATAACCATTTCTTTTTGTAGACAATTTATTCTAACATCTTGTATATTACAATCTTGTACAATAATTCATAACATGTGACATTAATAATATTTAACCTCACAAACCATAACAAAGATTCCCCAATGAAAAAATATTCCTAACACCCATAATAAATATGGGAGTTGTTACTACAACTCACTTTACCTCATTCCTTCACACATTATTATTCTAACCCATGTGAACACTAGCATGAATTCCCAAAGGGATAAAGTACATCACAAGAAAGTTAGAAACAAAATTGTATGTTTGTGCATAAATTTAGGTCTGCATACTGCTATCTTATCTAGTTGCACATGATCACCTACATATGAGAACCTGTTCCCTTTCACTTCCAATGAACTTATCATTGATCAATCACACTTCCAAGAAGTTTAACAGTCAAATAATCTCCGCTCAACCGCTCTCCTATACAACTGTTTGCAATATTAATGATGTCCATATTATCCTCTTTCGGACTTGCGAGAGAAAGTTTACAATATTCTCAATTGTCACCATTTTTGTTGAGCATTGTCACTCGATATTTAATAGCATATGAATCTGCCACTGCCATTGGACGTTACTCTTGACTTTATTCAATTTGGTACAAATAGTTTTGTCGCTAATATAATTTCATGACCCTATCACTAGTGACTGACAAGAGGTCGCTCGATGCCTAACCTCTTGTGCCTTTGCCCTCCAATTGGTTTGCTACTTAACAAATTTGACTTTGAAACTCAGTTTTAGAATGCTGGCCCCCTCCCCCACACAAGATAGATGCCAAGTTTAAGTGATAGCGCATCCGATTATAATTGGGGCACTTTTTATTTTTTATAATTTTTTTTAACATTTTTACATTTTGATGCGACATACTTTTGATGACTTGACAATTAATGACTCACGAAAATAGACCTTGTTCTAAACAAAAAGAATACATCTTAATTTCGACTTGCTTTGACAAGATACAATATTTTAGACACTAAACTGACAATAACTAAACAATGAATTATACTAATAGCTTAACTTTAATCTAAAAGATATCATTAGACACTCAATATATAAATATCAGAATATAATCTAAATCCAAATAATTCCATCGTCTCTTGTTGCATTGCATGAGAGAATGTTGTACATCATGCTCAAACCTTCCTTCTACTAGAATAGTATTTTTCACAATTGGTTGAATTGTTCCACATCTACAAAGTTATCTTTCCACAATACAATACAACCAACCTAGAGCATATAATTTTTGTATGTCTACAAGCATTTTTTTCTTCTAGTATGCAGATGTCTCTCATGCATCTTGCACAAAGTAATCAAGGCAAGCAAGTGAAAAGGGATTTGAAAATATCTTCTAAAGGAGTAGCAGTCTTTAGTAAAAAATCATGACTACTCCTCTCAATAATGGCAAGCTGGTCATCATTTCTTACCACAATCAAAGCCAAGAATGTAGCAACAAATTTTTCTTCAACGTACCAAAAATCTTCACAGCATTAAATTACCTTCAAAACAAGATCTTGATAATCATGCTTCGAGCACAATACCTTGAGCCAACACTTCCATGCCAATATTAGCAAGAAAGATATTTGATATTATTATTTAATTGTTTCACCTTGAAATCTCATCCCTCATTTTCTATTCAAAACTGCTCTCATTATGCAAAATACATTTTAAAAAAATTTATGTTTAATTCTCCTCTGTCTAAACTTTCCAAACTGTCTGAATTTTCATGTTTTTGATAAGTATTGAGATAGAAATCAAATTCACTAGACTAACAATAAAAGAGATTTTGAACACTCAAAATCTGATACCATGTAATTAAATTTGGGCACAAATTATAAAAGCTGAAAAACTTTGCCCACAAATATGCTTCTATTATTTTATTTCATTCAATACATTTGTATATTTGTAGGATTTTGATCTTCTAAATAATTATAGGGAAACCAGTATTAAAATAATCAACTAGATTATTTATGTATTGAAAATCTATATATTACAAAGAGCTACAAGCTCATATATACATAACGAAGATAACAAAAATAGAAACTATCTAAATACAACAATATACACAGGATTGAGTATTAACGAATATTAGAAACATTCTAATACCCTCCCATAATGCTCAATCTGTCAATAACACCAATAGCCTCCCTGAATTTTACATATTTGTCAGAACTGAGAGATTTGGTGAAGATATCAGCGGGCTGCTCTAAGGTAGGAATATACAGCAACTAAATAGATTTATCTTCAACCAGCTGACGAATGTAATGACAATGTGTTTCAACATGTTTGGTTTGTTCATGGAAGACCGGATTCTTTGCCAGTTTGAGCACTCCCTGATTATCACAGAATAGAGGAGTCGATCCTGACTGAGGAACATTCATATCTGCAAGCATCCGTCGAAGCCAAACGGCCTCACAAGCTGCTTTGACTACTCCGTGATATTCTGCTTCGGTGGATGACAGAGCCACTACCTATTGTTTCTTACTTGTCCATGTGACAGCACCGGACCCCAAATTGAACACATATCTAGCGGTAGACTTACGATCATCAACAGAACCGGCCCAATCTGAATCTGTGTAGCCACATAGTGTAGGATCAGAACTCTGAGTGTACAGAAGACCATAGTCAAGAGTACTACTCACATAGCGCAAGACACGCTTGGCAGCTGTCCAATGATCAGTTTTGGGTGCTGTCATAAAGCGGGAGATGTAGCTTACCACAAAACTAATGTCAGGTCTAGTGGCAATAAGAAAAATAAGGCTGCCCACTAGTTGTCTAAACAAAGATTCATCCACAACAGGTGAATCGGACTAAGCTGATAGTTTTAGCCTGGGTTCCATAGGAGTGAGAGCAGGTTTGCAATCCTGCATTCTGAACTTGTCCACAAGACTTCTAGCATACTTGGACTGAGAAAGAAAGATACTATGCTCAGTCTGCCAAACCTCAACTCCGAGACAATAGTGCAAGAGTCCCAAATCTGTCATATCAAAAGTGCTACACAAGTCCTGTTTGATCTCAGTGATCAAATGTGTTGAACTTCCAGTGATGATCAAATCATCCACATAAACAACGATAAACAAGACATCATCACCTGCATGTTTGATATATAGGTTTGAATCCAATGGACTCCTCTGAAAACCATGATCGGTTAGATATTTATCAATTTTCATGTGCCAAGCCCGAGGAGCTTGTTTCAGACCATAGAGAGCTTTGACAAGTTTACAGAGTTTGTGTTCTTGACCAGCAACCTTAAATCCAGAAGGTTGCGTCATGTAGACCTCTTCCTGTAAGTCACCATTCAAGAAAGCACTCTTAACATCCATCTGATGAACTTTCCAACCAAACTGAGCTGCTAATGCAAGAACAAGCCATATGGTACTCATTTTAGCTGTGGGAGCAAAAGTCTCCTCATAGTCAATACCTTCCCTTTGTGAGAACCCTCGAGCAACAAGACGAGCCTTATACTTGTCTAAGGTACCATCAGCTTTGTATTTTACCTTGTATACCCATTTGCAGCTAACGGGCTTCTTCCCTGCAGGAAGATCAGAAAGAACCCAAGTTTGATTTTTCTGAATACTCTGAAATTCAGCTTCCATAGCCTGTTCCCATTCAGGGATACCTTTAGCCTCCGAATAAGTCTGGGGCTCATAAACACTATGAATGTTAGCCATAAGAGCAAAATTAACTGTTTGTTTGCTCTTATTTCGAGAAACTCTTCCTTCGATGAGCTCATCATCCCTGAGATCACTAATAGTTTTAACCCACCATTTGGGTCGGAGAGTAGAAGAGCCAATCTCTGGAGGGGTTGGGGGAGTTGGAGGAGATCCAGGAGCAGCAACGGGAAAAGGGTCATTCTCAGGAGCCTCAACAGCATCAGTATCAGGTGCTCTAGTGTAAGCATTAGCTGGATCATCCCTCCCATCAGATGATGCTAAAGGAAGAGGAATACTATGAGGCTATTCTTCAGAACACTGCTCAGAAGAGGGCAGAAAAGGTCCTCGAGTTTCATCAAAAACAACATCACGGCTAAAGATGAGATAATCAATGTCGATATCTATCAGTCTGTAGGCCTTATGGTAGTCACTGTACCCTGTCATCATGAGTCTCTGAGTCTTGGAATCTAATTTGGAACGTTTAGCATCAGGAATCCAAACATAGGCAAGAGAGCCAAAAATCTTCAGGTGGCTGATTTTGGGCTTACGACTAGACCACAATTCTTCGGGAGTTTTGTTCTTGACAGCCTGAGTAGGGGAACGATTCAGAAGATAAATAGCAATAAACGCTGCTTCTGCCCAATACTTATTAGGAACACTCCTGTGTTGTAACATAGAACGAGCCATCTCAACAATCGTACGATTGCGACGCTCAACAACACTGTTTTGCTAAGGAGTGTAAGGTGTGGTGAATTGGCATTTGATGCCATGTTCAGCACAAAAACCGGAGAAGGCATGAGAACAAAATTCCCCCCCGTTATTTGTTCTAAGAGAAATGATACTACAGCCAGACTTGTTTTCAACCAACGACTTAAAATTCTGAAATGTTCTAAGTGCATCTGATTTTTGTTTAAGAAAGTACACCCACATTTTTCTTCTAAAATCATCAACAATAAGCAAAAAATATTTGCAACCAGTTACTGACGATGTATTCATAGGACCACAAATATCAGCATGAAGTAATTGAAGTACCTGAGATGCACGCCAAGAGTCGCCATCTTTGAAGGGAGTCCAATGTTTCCTAGCTTGACAAGCATCACATACTCCAAGATGTTGTGTCTGAATCGGAGGTAGACCAGAGACAAGTTCCTCTCGAGATAGCTGAGATAGATACTGGATGTTGAGATGTCCATATCGCTGATGCCACAGAGTACTGAGAGATAAATCACGGGCTGCCATAGCAATTTCAGGAGAATCACCAATGTCAGTGAGCCGATACAGACCATGATCCTCTAGTCCAGAAGCAACAGTAAGACGAGTCGTGCGATCAATAATGGAACATTTGTGGGCACTGAACACCACATCCAACTGAGGAGAATTTCTCATGATCTGACTTACAGAGAGTAGATTGAGTGCCATGCTAGGGACATAGCATACATTGAGAAAGATGAGCTGACACCCTCCAGACTGTATCTGAACATTTCCTCTGCCAATAATTTTGAACTCCTCTCCTCCACCAAACACAACTGAATCACTGTAGGGATAGAAGTCTGTAAACCAGTCACATCGATGAGAAAAATGACATGACGCACCAGAGTCGATATACCAAGCAGACGACCAGGCTAAATCAAAAGGGTTTTTAGCCATAAACGCATAGAAAGCAAATTCCTTTTGCTCAAAATGTTCAACAACATTTGCCTGTGGATTTGACCCTCCCAGCTTCTTTTGTCCGGAAGCGAGTCACTGACGGCAATCTTTCTTCATGTGACCATACTTGTGACAGTAATGACACTGAACACTCTTCTGCTGATAACTGCCTGAGAAATGATGCGAACTGCCTTGTTGTGATGACTGAGAGGACTGAAATTTTGCTGCAAAGGCTTGTTCTAACGAGGATGAGGAAGTACGGTTACCAAATTGCTGCTTCCAGCGATCCTGCTATAGGAGTTTGGTGCACAGTTCTGGGAATTTCAGATCAACATTAGTTGTGGTAATGTTGAGAGTCTCTATGAAATGCTCATAAGATGTTGGTAGACTTTTCAGTGTAATAACTACCATATCTTCTTCCTCCATCTTCCGACCAATGGCTTCAAGCTGATCACGAATGTCCTTAATCTTCGTGAGATGTTCCTATAAGGACATTCGTTCATCCATCATAATGGAGAACAACTGATTCTTCAAAAAGAACACGCGACTCTTGTCGGATGTCTCATGCAACTCCTTCAAATATTTCCAGATGTCCGCAGCAGACTTGCCAGAGGGAATCTGAGGTAACTAATCATCTGTGACAGAGAGCTTGAGAAGCATAACAGCTTCTCGATTCTGATCATCGAATTTATCCTGATCTGCTTGAACGGAGGTCGGACGGGTCTCTGTGCCTAGAACAAGCTCATCTAGACGACGGTACTCGAAGATGGTCAACATGCGTTGCTTCCAGGTGTTATAATTACTGCCATTAAATCGTTAACTGTTTTCTAGCATCAGATTGGTCAAACATGCCATTTGCACAGATTTCGAGGCAAATTTTAAACGAACCAAAAAAGATTCGACACGTACCCAAAAGAGTAATTAGAAAACCCAGAAAGAAACTATAGTCAGAATTCAAATCCACTGGCCCGAAAATTGAGGCATGAAAAACGAGGTACCTAGACAATTCTGACAGAGACCTAGATAAGATCTCAAGAAACCCACCACAAATATGTTATCAAAAAAAAATTCAGATCCTGAAAATTAGGGTTTCGAAGCAAAAATGGCTCTGGTGAAAAAGGAACTACAAACAAGAGCCCAAAAAAAAATGCAGATAAATTTCGAAGGTTCAATGAAGAACCTTAACACAAGTGCAGGTCGCATGAAGACACCTTCAAGCCGAAATGCTCTCAGACGCCCTACGTGAAGACACCAGGTCGCGTCAGAATGAAGGGAGAAGACGCGGGCAAACAGCAGGTCGCAGGTCGCGGATGCTTGAACAGCCAGGTCAGGTCGCGGACGGATGCAGGTCACGGATGCTTGAACAGCCAGGTCAGGTCACGAACGGATGCTTGAACAACCAGGTCATGAGCGTAGCAGAGAAAAAAACAAAAACCGAGGTTATAATGTTTCAGTTCTGATGAACTGAAACATATGAACCGATGAACTTAGGAGTTCTGGTAATTTCGAAAATGAAAAACCTCGCTCTGATACCATAAAATAATCAACTAGATTATTTATGTATTGAAAATCTATATATTACAAAGAGCTACAAGCTCATATATACATAACGAAGATAACAGAAATAGAAACTATCTAAATACAACAATATAAATAGGATTGAGTATTAACGAATATTAGAAACATTCTAATAAGTATAACCTTCTATAACCATTTTTTTCTATAGACAAGTTGTTCTAACTTGTATATTACAATCCCATACAATAATTCTTCACAAATGATATTCTAATAGTTAAAGTGTAAAAACCATAACAAAGATTCCCAATAATATAATATTCCTAACACTCGTTATAAATACGTGAGTTGTTACAACTCACTTTACCTTATTCATTCACACATTATTATACTAACCCATGTGAACACTAATGTAAATTCCCAACACTCAAGATGCTCAATAAAGACAAATCAAAGAGCTGATCTAGCTAGACACACAGTTTAGAAAGAGAATCAAAATAAAATTCAACCCTTCTTCTACCATGAGTCCTTATCCATATGAAACTAACAAGAATGAATCACAAATAAAATAAGTAAACACAATAGAGCTCATATATAGCCAACTGTTTGTATATATTAAATCTATATCAATGGTATATACAGGAATAGCTCAATGGCTTAAAATGGGAGCAAAGAGCTCTATACCTGATCAAACATCTCTCCTCTGATATATTCTAACTCCCTCTCTAATAAAGGCCTTTCCACATAAACATAGTGTAAAGAATCATATGAGCTTCCAAAAGATTGGTTACAAATATGCCACATATCTCATGTAAATAAACGTGTGCCATGTAAACAGACAAATGTCCTTGTCTCCATGATTTGTAGCATTCTCAGCAGTCCATCATCTGTCCTGATGATGCATGGCCTATTTCGACATTCCACTCAACCACATTTTGCAGCCCTTTGCTCCTCTTACAATAACTCACTGATCACTAGCGCTATGCAATCTTCACCTTCTTTTAGATTCTCATCAATTTTTTGGTGTCCTCAATCGGCACTCTTCCAAAAAGGTGAAAAGGTGAAAAGGTGCAGTAGTGTCAACATTCTTACAAAGGAATTCAATCTAAAGTAGTGCAAATGGATGGGTTACAAAAAGGTTTCTCTAAGCTTATATGATTGACGACAACTAATTACATCTTAAAATTTTATGTTATTCCAAAAAGATTGTAAAATTGATAAAAAAAAAATACCTCAAATAAACAATGGCTCAAAAGTCTAACTATTCATGTATAACCTTGCCGCCAGTGTATGGAAGAGGAGTCTTGGGAAAGGGAACAACAAAATAATGTAATTGATGGGTTAAAAACTTAAAACAAGCACTAATGTTAATTTGCTTAGTGCCTAGCCTTGCCTCAAATTTGTTTCATGAAAAACTTTGGGATCTTTTTGATCCCTAGAGTTCCCATAGTTGCAAAATATGTGTGCCCTAACCCATATTGAATAAATGGTTATGAGAATTCTTTAATCTTGCCTCTTGCATCTATGGATACTATTCATTACATTGACTAACTAATGTTGAATATAGTGGTTATGGCTACTAGATGATGATGTATATTTTTTAATTACTCTCATCTGTTGTTGCATCTATGGGGAACGTCACCAGGAAATCATAGTACTGATAACAGGAAGCAATACTCAATAGACTCATCAAATTTCAAGAATTATCTTTGCTATATGTAAGGGCAAGTATGAAGCCTTTACAAATTTCATTGTTTCAGCATAATGTTTAGAAATAGATGTAACCTGCTCCATAATATTAAGTTAAAACTGTTCTATTTGCATCTATATGACTAGAGCTGAGTGTTTGATTCACAGACGTTTAAAATCATTGGCATAGGTATTTTCAGACAATTGTTTGTCCACATATGGACAATGTTTTATAAAATGCTTGCAGAACGTGCCAGTCAATGACTTTACTTGTGCAATGCACAGCGCCCAAGTACATTGCTGATTTTGGCATACACAGCATCCAGTTTCTCTTGAATTTCACCATATTTCTCCTAAAGTCAACATTTCCTCTAAATATAATCACAGAACATATAAAAATAGACAAGCATAGCACACTTACAGATATTGTTGTTCTCATGCCCATCTGCTGATCGGCGCTTAAAGGATAGCTTTAACAATGATGCCTTTTTCTTGGAGGATGGTGGACCAGGACTTAATGATCTTTTCTTTTCAATTAAGCCCACATTGGGAATCAAGCATGGCAAGCAAGATGCATTCAACTGCACACCACAATAGTCAACTACTTTTTCTTCCTCGCATTCTGAACCAACTGTGAATTCTGCCAATACATGGGAATTTCCTTCGGAAGATCCTAAAACTTTGCTCCTTCCATTTTTTATTTCTTTTGGTAAAGGAAGGTCACTATTGGTATTTTGGCTTTCATCAACATTATTTTGTCCATGAAAATTGCTTGCTTCATCACCTGCATTAACCTCTTGACATGGCAAATTTTCACATAATAGCTCTCCCAATTTTAGTGGTTTTTCACCAGAGGTCAGAGTTATGTTGTTATCACATAGACTATGTCGAGGAGTTACATTGGCACTGTTTGGATGACTCACTGCGTTGCATGTTGAAGACAAAAAGTCTGCATATCATACAGGCAAAAAAAAATTATATTATTTTTTTTATTATAAAACCAACATGTACACAAGGAACATTAGATATTTGCAAATTTGCAAAACTTATAGTAAACCAAACAAAATCTTGTCGTAAAGTATGTGATATAGACCTACCTGTAACTGTAAAACACAATAAGCTGTCAGGTGGTAATAGACATAACTGTTACATAAAGTATATAATATATTAATATGTATTACCTCCATGGGCACTCAAGAAGTCTTCGTCACAGTCTGACTCTAAGTGTGTTGCAGGATCAAACCATGTTTCTTCCTTTATTTCAACTTCACCAATCAAAAGAATGTACGATGGTTGGTTAGAAAATTTCAGTAACAAAATGTACGCTATATCAAATACAAAAATACAGGAATTCTATGTTAACCATTTTATCACTTCTCACTACACTAAAACATTTCTTAAATTTACTTCATTTAAAAAACTAAAATGTAGATGTGAAAGGAAAGAGCTAAAAGATAAAAGCGCCCACAAATTCAAATCAGGCAGCAGAAAAAGTATGTTTCTGCAAGCATGACTTGTGAAAAGAATGTGACTATCTAATATAATAGAAGAAACTATGCACTTGGAGAATATATGCCAATTTCAGCAAAACAATGGCACATACCACAAAATTGGAAACCCTAGTGAGAAAAAACCCAACAAACAATAGCAGCACATTGACTATATTAGCTAGACAAAGTTTAGAGTACAATGAGAAAGAATTCATGCTACAAGAGATTTTCAACCTTATGAGAAACCAGCAACATATACCTGTCATTCGGAAAAATATAACAAAAAGAATGAGCTAAATCAGGTGCTCAGATAAAAAGTTATGGCTCCCAAAAGTAGGCCTTTTTTTGGGCGGGTTATAAATTTCAAATTTCTGCTCGAGGTTGCTGAGGAAATATTTATGACCATTTTTTGAGCATTTTTAATAGTGGAGGGGAAGGTGGTAAGTTGTGCAAAAGGAAGGAAAGCAAAATTGAAGGCAGATTTTGAGTGATAAAAGGACAGAAGGCTCTAGAAACTAGTGGAAAGAAGCTGTAATGTGTTGCATCCTGTGGGGATTCATCCTCTCTTTTATCTTGTCATTTGTGTAATGTGATTTTTGTTAATTGCAATGAAATAATACTCATATTTTCTTGTAAGAAAGTTGTGTATTGTGTGATTCGCCCCTTCAACAAGTGGTATTAGAGCAAGAGTTCCTGAGTGTAAACAGATTGCCGAGTATGAGGCAATTTGCACAAAGACTTGTGGTTGTGAGTTTGTGAGAAAAGTGATCAGAATGCATCCATGAAGAAACCAAGGAAGAAGAAATATTGTTGTACCCCTACAAACACAAGTTCAAGTATTGCAAAAGAAGCTACAAAAAGGGTAATATACAAGTTTGAAGAACAAGATGTGGTAGAATTTATAGAATTTAAAGAATTTAAGGCCACCTCCAAGATTGGAAAAAGGCCAAAGATTGAAGTTTCTGTTGAGATATTCAGATTAATCAAAGGAAATTAACAATCTAGAGATGACCTAAAATTGAAACAATATATCATAGAGCAAGCTGGAAAGAAGGTACCCGATTTGTCTTTTAGCTTGATCAAATTTGATGTAAATTCGCCTTGAATGAATTCAGCTACAGCAGGTCCAGATTCCAGCCCTAGTTCGAATTTCAGTCTACAGAGTTATTTTCCTTCGTTGCTGCTGATTGCCAATTAGAGCTAGGTCAAATTCGCTCAAGGAGGGCAGAGATAAATTTCGCAGGTAGCTGATTTTGCAGAGCAGAGAACATATTATGTTTTTGATGATCTTTTGCTCTCAAAATCGATTCCTATATATATGTGAATATAATCAAAATTGTCATCCTCAAGGAGGGCTGACTTGTCCAAATAATGGACCCTTTTTAATTATAAATCACAATATATATTAAATACTTTTATTTTATAACAATACTATTATCATTATAAAATCTGCAATCTAGGGTGATAATTAATAATAAATAATTATTAATTCTGCAGTCCAAGTTTGATCTAAGCTGACAGGGTATAAATATTAACACTCCCCCTTAGACTGGAGGGTAAGATCAAACCATAGATCCCATCTATACCAAGACACACCCTTAACTATCACCCTTGATAGTGAGAACAAAAACATAATCATCTCGGATACCCTATCCAAATATATCATAGATTCCAAGTCTATGAAGGTAGATCCTATCTACCATAAGTCCAAGTCTATATAAAAATTTGGCTCAAAACCGTTATCCTCCGAATGAGTGGATTGATTAGATTGTCATGTCCCCATTTTAAGGTAGAATTTTAATAATAATTAGATAATAAAATATTATTAAATAAATAATGATAATAAAATCATATACTAATATTAATATTAAAATATTAAAATAAGAAATAATAATAAAATATTATTATTATAATATAAATAATAACATATATATAATCTATTATAATGAATGAATAAATAAATAAAATTTAGTATAAGGGAGAATATTGTAGAAAGTATGTTGCCTTTCTAAATAATATTTTTAATAATAAATGATAATTAACATAAGATAAATAAGTAAATAAATAGTATAATATAGATTAATATAAATTAACTAAATCTAATGAAAAAGTCAAGAGATATATAATAAAGAGATGTGACTCTTTCAAAATAAGATATAAAAGGGAGGAGTGTTCATTTGAAAGAAAAAGGGGGGAGAGGAGTTAAAGAGGGATTAAAGGGAAGAGGAAGGGAATGAGAATAAAATGAGGAAGGGACTTTTTCTAAAGGTTGTAAATATATAGCACTCTGCCAAAAGAGAAGAAGAGATTTGTATATAAAGGATAATCACAGAGAAGAGGTATGTAGAAGAAATTAAATAATTTTTTTATAAATTAATAGTCATGAGTATTATTTTCATAGTGGTAATTATTTTAGAGCTATTACCATTTTGGGACTTATGATTATTATAAAGACCAAGTTAACCTTGGTAAAGGGCATTCATTAAGAATGTTGAGTTTCTCTAAAAGAGGGCTCATAGAGACTAGAGGGCATTCTTTATGAATGTCAAGATTCCAAATTGGAATCTAGAGAGAGATTTATAGAGAATCTCTTAGAGGCAATATATATTGTAGTGGGTAATCATATGCATATGTTAGAGACAAGAGGCTTGGTTAGAGGTGGGATCTCTACCAAGTATTTATTGTTAATGAGTTCTCTCATTAATAGAGATCCTAGAGGCCTTAGAAGGGCACTCTCAATGTGATGGTTACCTAATTGAGAGTTATTCTCACCAGAGGATTAGGCAAATCTAAGCAAAGTATCTTTATAAGGATTAGGTGGGTGTAGTATGGGAATAGTATTTAGATGATTTAATATTTATTTATCTTGTTAATCACTAATGATTGTTTTAATATTCATATATCTTGATATTATATCTTCATCTACTAACAATTGTTTCAAGTTTTAAGCATCAAATGCTCAAGCCAGATGCAGGGACATTACATAGATCCACAAGAATATCAAGTCCATGATATTCATGATAACATTGAATTGCCAAATTCTTCAATATATAGAAACATCAAGTCCATGATGTATACCATCCAATTTGTGGATAACTAAATCCACGAGTCACCAAGACTCAAGAGATGTCAAATCCATGACATCATACCAACATCAAGTACATTATGTTTTACTATCCAAATGTGGATTTCTCAGATCCACGAGTCCCATGACTCAAGAATTTAGAATATCAACTCTATGATATTCATGGTATCATCAAGTCCATGATGTTACCAAATACTCAATTGTGGATCCCTGATCCATGAGTCTCCAAGACTCAAAGGATATCAACTCCATGATATCCAGAGCATTGGTCTCACGAATATCAAGTCCATGATATTCACCAAGTGCTCAGAGCAATGGTCTTTTGACATCAAATCCATGATGTCTCACCAAGTGCTCGGAGCAATGGACTTTTGACATCAAATCCATGATGTCTCACCAATTACTGGGAGTAATGGACTTTTGACATCAAATCCATGATGTCTCACCAATTACTTAGCAATGGATCCCTGATCCATGCGAATGTGGACCCCTGATCCACGAGTCTCCTAGACTTGAAGAACATCAAATGATATTCTTCAATTCATAAGAATAACTTAGCCAAAAACATAAGTATACCCAAATAAATAAACATGTGAAACCACACAAGTATAAGATTAACCAATACATGAAAATGAAGGAAAGTATGATCCATTCATACATAATATTAAAGTATGCTTCACAAGCTATACAAATGATGTATGCCTCATACAACCAGCATAATTTATCCAGCATCTATGCATAAGAGTAATCACATAAGTCTTCACCACACACAGGTAACCATATAACCATGTGCAATGTAATCACAACAAGATGTAATATAGTTCTCTCAAAAGATATGCCTATGCCAAAGTAAGAATGTTCCAACATTCATCATCCAATAATGTATCCACCTATGCATAAGGAAAACAGTAAGTCAACTGTAACAGAGAGTAAAGAAGATACAAATCAATGTCAACATGTTCCAATGCTAACATAAACCAAGAGATGTATCTACTCATGTACATAACACAACATACATCCATAAAAATATGCTCCCAAGTATACAACAACCATAAAATATGTCAGCTATAATATACACAGCATATACCTATATTCCCATACATGAAGCTAATGAGCTGATAGTCATCATATATTCATCCACTAATGTATGCATCTATATGTCAATGTAAGACCAGTTATACTAACAATTAGCTGTGAATGATCTCATAACAGCGTTAGATATAATACATGACATAGAGTAAGGTATGTTCCTCATACATAACCATCCAAGCTAAACAGACATTTCAATCAGCTATGAATGTTTCACACATACAATCATAAGCTATGCCAATGGGGAATGTTCCTACTCATGTAGAAGGGAGAGGTTTATACCAAGTGTAAGTGAGTCCATAATAAAACTCCCCCTTAAGCTTAGATTCCATCTAGAACTAGCCAGGGCAATTTGCATTTAAAATATGAATCCTATGCATATATCTAAATGTAGTTCTCTCAAAGAATAATCATGAATATCGGAAGCATGTTCACATATATGCAAAAGAAAACCAATGTAATGCAACATGAAACTTCAGCTAATATCAAGTATGATCCTATTATATAGAAATGCCAATATGCAGTCACAGTAACATAAAGTCAACACATACAAGGTTATACTAGCAATCAGTTGTGCAAGTTCCTCTATATCAGTGTAAAGTATAACCTATGCTTGGGCAGAGTATGCATTTCACAATGCCAGATTTGCTGCTACAAGTTTAATCAACTAAGCAAATATATCAAATAGCTAATTCAATCAGCTATATATGAAGAATCGAATTCTTTTATAAACATCTCAGTTATGACAATTTGTTGTACCACTCATACATGACAAGGTTAATTTGCGGAGTTGCAATATACCAATGAAAGGTGTGCTGCCTACACATAACTATGAATGTCTTCATATAAGACATATGCCAATGCAAAACTAATGCAAGGTATGTTCCCACATAAGGCATACATAAACTAGTTAATGTTCCATACACTAAGCACAATGAAGGTATGCTGCAACAAAATGTGAAGAATGTTCTTTATCCAATTATGCTAATAGCAGATAATCAGCATGACACTATCCAACCATACTCATATAAGAAGGGAGATAGTAACACAACACTAGGTGTAAGTGATTTACTTCCTTATACACGCCACGCACTAAGGTGGGATGATCTACACCCTCTAGATCAAGATTTGTGTAATCCCTATCAGCTTCTTAGGTTCATTTACAAAGTTTTAGATTCACTCATGATCCAATAAGGAAAGGTAATTAAAATTTAAAGAGTTAAATTTCAACCATGCAAGAATTGTATTTGATACAACCTTGAGTTTCTACCCATTTCTTTCCAGCCAATGAGAACCATAGAAGGCAACCAATGATATCAAAAACTTCAATACAATTTTTCAGACCAAACCCTAGATCCTTAGTTGTATTCCTAAATCTGAAAAGATCTTTACTCAACTGTAGCTCTGATACCATGTTGAGATATTCAGATTAATCAAAGGAAATTAACAATCTAGAGATGACCTAAAATTGAAACAATATATCATAGAGCAAGTTGGAAAGAAGGTACCCGATTTGTCCTTTAGCTTGATCAAATTTGATGTAGATTCGCCTTGAATGAATTCTGCTACAACAAGTCCAGATTCCAGCCCTAGTTCGAATTTCAGTCTGCAAAGTTATTCTCCTTAGTTGCTGCTGATTGCCAATTAGAGCTAGGTCAAATTCGCTCAAGGAGGGCAGAGATAAATTTCGCAGGTAGCTGATTTTGCAAAGTAGAGAACATATTATGTTTTTGATGATCTCTTGCTCTCAAAATCGATTCCTATATATATGTGAATATAATCAAAATTGTCATCCTCAAGGAGGGCTGACTTGTCCAAATAATGGACCCTTTTTAATTATAAATCACAATATATATTAAATACTTTTATTTTATAACAATACTATTATCATTATAAAATCAGCAATCTAGGGTGATAATTAATAATAAATAATTATTAATTATGCAGTCCAAGTTTGATCTAAGCCGACAGGCTATAAATATTAACAGTTTCTACACTTTGAAAATCTGAACTTAGAGAGTTGATCAATTGGATAAATGATATGAAGGAATACTTTGAATATGAGGAGGTGGAAGATCCTAAGAGGTTTAAACTTGCAAAGACCAAGCTGAAAGGTCATGCTAATATTTGGTGGAAGGAAGTACACATAAAAAGAAACATAAGAGAAAAAGAAAAACTAACAAGATGGGACCAGAGGGTGGAAAAGTTAAAGAGACAATTCATTCCCATTGATTACAAGATAGAGTTGTTGAAAAAGATGCAAGGTTTGAAGCAGGCAACTAAGTCTAGCAAACAGTACAAAGAAGAGCTCTACAAGGTCATGATTAGAAAAGCCATTCTTAAGCCAACAAGGAGAAGGTAGCTTGTTATATAAATGGGTTCAGGCCAAGTATACAAGAGAAACTAAGTTTGGTCAAGATCACTACTATCAAAGATGCTTATCAATTTGTCCTGAAGGTAGTAGAGAAGCTGATAGAAAATTTGAAATCAAGCCAAGTGGAGGAGGTCTTGGTGGAAGGACTAGTGGAAGATCCTATAAAGGATGAAATGAAGACCAAAAGAAGAATGAAAAAGCTAGCACTAGTTAGAACCACAAAAGAGATAATGCCTATCATCCTCATTACTAGAATAATGATGAACAAAGAGGAAGAGGAAGATCAAAATGGAACCTACTTCCAATGTGGAGGACATTGAGCATACAAGTGTCTACAACATCAAGGGAGGACATTGAGCATATGAGAGTTTGCAACATCAAGGGAGGACAAATAGAATGTTGGAAATAAGCTACACTTAGACAGACAAAGGGTTGGCCAAGAGCAAAAAGTATCTCACTTGGTAGAGCACTCCAACAACAAATGGAATGTCCAAGTTCAAGTCCTAGCTGGTCCAAATGAGTTGTAGCTCAACAAATGGTATCAAAGCCAAGCTAAGAACCCCAAGCACCAGCAATGTGGCTTAAGGTGGGGCATTGGAAATAAGCCACACCCAATCCGATAAAGGTCTAACCAAGCAGGACTAGTAGCTTAGTTGATAGAGCACTCCAAGAGCAAATGAAAGGTCCTAGGTTTGACTCCTAGCTAGTCCAAACGAGTTGTAGCTCAACAAGTTAGAAGACCTAAGGGTAATACACAAGTTGTACATGTAGATGAAAATGTTGAGTTTGAGCATTTTGAAGATGTAGAAAGAGAAGTTCTTGTCACAAAAAGAGCCCTACTGAATGAGGAGAAATAGCCCATTCAAAGGAAGATTTTATTTTGCACAAGGTGCAAGTGTGAAGGTAAATGTGTATTGTTATCATTGATGTTGGGAGCACTAATAATCTTGTATCAAGGGAGATGGTTAACAAATTGCAATTGGAAAGGAGACATCAACATCCATATTGGATGGCATGGTTGAATAAGGGCCATAGAGCCTTGGTCAATGAGCAATGTTTAGTGAAGCTCAAGATTTGGAATTATCATGATGAGGTACTATGTGATGTCACACCTATAGATGCTTGTCATATATTATTTGGGAAGCCTTGGCAATTTGATCAACATATAGCACATGATGGACATGCCAGACTTATTCATGGAGTTCGCCACAACTTGAAGCCCTTGAAGGAAGTGGAAGAAATTGTATGTAGTAATGAAAGAGTTTGTTTGGTTGAGGGTAGAAAATTTTTGGATTGTATGAAGAAGAAACATGTGTTATGCATTGATTCCTAGAGTTACTAAAGAAGAAACTAGATATACAAATAGACATCTCAAATCTATTGGAGAGTTTCATGACATTGTGTCAAATAATGCACTTGAGCGTTTGCCACCTGTGAGAAAATATCACCAAATGGATTTGATACCACGAGCTAGTTTTCTGAAGAAGGCAGCCCATACTTAAGAGAATGTGGAATTAAACAAACAAGAATCAATATTTATTGTAGAACTAATCAGAGAAACCCTGAGTCCTTGTGCAATAGCCCATACTTCAAAGAATGTGGAACTAAACAAACAAGATTCAAGATTTGTTGAAGGACTAATTAGAGAAAGTTTGAGTCCTTGTGCGGTACTTGCAACACTAGCACTGAAGGACGGAGAATGGAGAATTTGTACTAACTCTCGAGCCATCAACAAGATTATGATCAAGTATAGATTCCCATCACCAATAATGGATGACATAATGGATTTCTTTAGTGGAGCCAAGTACTTCAGGAAGATAGATTTGAAGAGTGAATATCACCAGATCTAGATCAGAGGAGATGAATGCAAGACAACCTTCAAAACCAAGGAAGGGATATACGAGTGCTTCATCATGCCATTTGAGCTAACCAATGCAGTGAGCACATTCATGCGGCTCATGAACGAGGCATTGAAAGAATTTTTGGTTAAATTTGTAATTATTTATTTGGATGACATTTTAATTTTAAGAAAGATTATGAAGAAGCACGTAATGCATATTTCAAGAGTTTTTGACAAGCAAAGGAAGAAGTTGTTGATAAACTTAACCAAATGCAATTTTGCGAAGGAGTTGATGTACTTTGGATTTGTTGTCTCAATTGAGGGTCTTAAGACGAATTTAGAGAAAGTGGGGGGCTATCAATGAATGGCCTATGCTAGCCAAGGAGTGTTATAAGGGTGAGATCATTTTATGGTTTAGAAAGTTTTCATAGAAAGTTTATTAAGAATTGTAGTAGTACGTGTGCACCCTTAACTAAAACAATGAGGGAGGGTAGAAATGATTTTAAGTGAATTGCAGAAGTAGCCAAAAGTTTTGATATGTTGAAGAAGAAAAGAAAGTCACAATGAAACCTATTTTGGCACTTCCAAATTTTGATAAGGTATTTCAGGTAGATTGTGATGTTAGTAGAACTGCCATAGGAGTTGTTTTGAGTCAAGAAGGTATGCTTGTTGCCTATTTTAGTGAGAAGCTTAATGATGCCAAGTAAAAGCATTATGTCTATGATTAGGAATTTTATGCTATAGTTTAGATGTTGAAGAAATGGAGACATTGTTTGTTGCCAAAAGAGTTTTATATAGTGATCATTAGGCTTTGCAATAACTTAACAATCAAGGAAAATTAAATCAAAGGCACTTAAAATGGGTTGATTTTTGTAGAGTTATTTTTTTAAGCACACGAGTGGAAGGTCAAATAGATTGCAAATGCCTTAAGCAAAAGGCAAAATTTGTTAACAAAGATGAAAATAGAAGTTGTTGGCTTTGATGAACTCAAGAGTTTGCATCCTATAGATCCAAACTTTGTCGAGGCTTGGAGAGTTTTCTTGAAACCTATTACTTTGAACGGGACAAAATGGTTGGATTTCTGAATCCAAGATGGAATGTTGTTTAGAGGAAGCTAGTAGTGCATTCCAAGTAGTTCTATGAGAAAGAACCTAATCAAAGAGAAGCATACTAGAGGATTTGTTAGTAAACAGATTTGTCCTTTCTTATTTCTTTGTGACAATATGACTCTTAATGCCCGAATGATGAACAAAACCTGCTTACAATAGTTGAAAAGCCATCTTCTGATGACTGGCTTTTCTCTGAATTTATAGGTACAGCTCCCTATGTGAATGATTTTCAAAGAATAATGTTTTCTCCTAAAACTAACACGGGGTATGCTCTTAACCCAAGAGCAGAAGAGGAAACCAAGTTTCACCCAGGCAAGTGAAACTCAGGCAGGGGTCTAAATGCAAGGGTGTTATGTTTATGGTATTCACAATCTTATGACTCCCACAACACAACAGAATGAAAATGCAGTTTATGGAATGCAAATGAAATATGGTGATGCAATCTCATAACCAGTTATAACTCTCTGATTATTTTACTGATTGGTTAAACTGAAAACAATGAAATAAAACTCTGTTCACTCACTATTATCAATCCAACACAATGAAACAACATCACATACAGAAATGAAAAACCTCTAACTAGTTCTTTTCCGAATATCCTACAGCACATCCTACTGAGTTTATTCACATCTTCGAAAACAGGGAATGAAACATCCTTTCCTTCCTACTGCAACTTAGATGAAAGAGAAAGAACCATCTAAATAACTAATTGGAACAGAAAATCATTGACATAAAACACTTTCAATTGTCTCTGCAACATCAAGTATTCTACACCAAAAATTTGTCGACCTTTCCATTCACTTTTTCCACTGTTTATATAGAGGTTACAATGTACAATGTTTGTAGGAATTGAGGACCTTTCAACTTCTTGAATACAAAGAGACAAGGAACAAGTAACTACAGAATTACAAATGAAGAGGAATCGATTTGACTCCGTCCCTTCATCTAATTTGGCTTCTATAAGAGGAACCGAACAGACCTTTATTGAAAATGTTATACAAACAATTGCAAGCCTCCATAAATATTATGTCTCTTCAATAGCTGAGTTTCAGAATCTGGAAATTGTCCACCTCCCGCTAAGCTGCAAAGCATCTTCCCTCCCATAGCGGCAAAGCGGGGACCACGGATTTGGAACCAGGAATATTCTAACTGCGTACAAAAAGCTTTCGGACCCACCACCACGTGGCAAAATCTCGCATGATCGCATAGCAATGTTTTAATCTATGCGATCATGCGGCTACTCCTCTTTCCTTCGCCTTTTCATTGGTTATCCACCTGCCAACCGCCAGACCTTTCTATCTGCGTGGGACCCATTGTCGCATGATCGCATAGCAATATTTTAATCTATGCGATCATGCAAGCGCTCTATGATTGGTCAACTCTAAGCATCTTCGGTCCCACCTGGACATGTGGAAGGATCTTGGGAACGCTTGTTGTTGTCAACCGTCTTGTCTTTTCTCATCGGACACAGAATTGCTACATGTCTTTATCCCGCTTTCCCGCCAAGATAACATGACATCATTCAGAGAAAGCGGCAACCACAGATTCATTAAGAGTTGCAAAGGGGTTAAGCAAACAGCTAATGCACAAGGCATGACAACCGCAGACGAAATCTCTCGGGCCCACCGGAACACATGGCGAGATCTCGCATGATCGCAAGACAGTTCTTTCAGTCTTGCGATCTCCGTTGATTCTTCTTTAGCACGCCACATGATATAAATGCCTTCGGACCCACCGCTCCACGTGTCTCAATCCCGATATGCCGCAAAGAAAGGCTACCGTCGATTCTGACCAAAGTGAAAATATGAACCGGGCCCACATCTGCTAAGGAGTCCACGTGGCTGCATCTCGCATGATCGCAAGACCGATTTCTCAGTCATGCGATCTTGCGGGAACCGTAGATCTGGAGACTACAACTAAGAGCCCGCGACCCCACCATTCAACGTGGCTTCATCTCGCATGATCGCATGACATCTTCCTCAGTCATGCGATCTTGCGACATCCATTGATTCTCCCTTAGCACGCCGCACTTTTCTTTGACCCGAGCTCGGTAACAACATCGGGAAGCTTGCAGGAAAAGTATCTCGACAAGTGGCAAGATCCCCGCTATCCCGTAATGAATCTTCAACAGCTTGGAGGGATAATGGGAACCGTTGATCGAATATCATAGCTCAGGTCCCGCTGTCCCATTGGCCAAAAGGTAGAATGGAGTTCCCTGTTCATTTCCATCATATTGAACCTTGTTTAGGAACTTCAAATAAACTTAAAACACTTTGGAGGCCTTTGTATTCATATCTTCATATAATCTAGGACTAGTCAAAGCAACTTCAATTTTTAATTTCTTGAATTTGAGCATCTAAACCTCCCTGAATGATATTAATGCATAGGCTAATGTTGAAACTTTCTTTCCAAGAACAATTTCCATTTTGAGATACATCCTTCACATTCTGAGCCTATAGATCATAACACCATATGGAGTCCAACTGAGATGACAACATTACATTTGCATCAGCAATCTCTGGAAACACAACTTAAGATCCTCTTGACTTGCAGAATTTCAATGTAACCAAATATTCTCCACTTGCAAATTCTACTTTTATAACCATTGCACACATTAGAACAGGAGAAGTCTTGTCAACTGGATTGCACACACTGCCCCATAAAGTGAATCTTTGAAATTCCAAATGCTAGACTTGTTATTGCATCAACCATATGAGAAGACTTCCATCAGGTCCCTTGTACATGCCTGGAGAATATTTCACAACTTTCATCTGCAAAAGATCATCAATGAGAGCCTGATATCCTTGCCAGGTTGGGAACTATCACCTACCCATCATGACAAGACTTTTAAGTAACCCACCCGGCTCACAGAAGGAAAGGCAATGATAGGGAAACCTGGCAAAGAAAACCTACCTAAGAAAGACTTAGACCTAGACACCAGACTGACTTGATGACTATATGACTCCAATATTGCCAAAAAAATGGGTGACTTAAAGTCAGGCAACAGGATTGACTAGACACATTGGCCAAGATAAGACCATTGCTCTTGATAGTGAGAATTATTGCTGCCCACAATTATAGCAAGATGTGAAAAACGTTAATATAAAGTTGCAAAGTATGCCAAATGGCCAAAGTAGTAAGTCAGAGTCCAAACATTTGTAATGACCCCTACCAATAGGCCACTAAATAAACCCTCAAAAATGCAACTCAAGATGTAGATAGAAAATTATTTTTGAGTATATGAGTTCGCTGTCCCAAAATTTCAGAATAATAGATAGCAACCAAATACCATCTAAAACACTATCAATGATGTAGGAAATTGCTCAAAAGAGTCAAAACCATATGCCATTCATATATCAACAATTTGCAACAATGCCATACATATTTCAGCCAATAATATGATCATCAAACCCTAGGTTTGCAATATAGATAGACTGAAAATTACAATGCCCTTTCACTTGCAAAATCCTAGCCTTCCTTTGATACCAATAATGCCAAATGGCAAACAAAGACAAGTACAATGTAAAATAGTAAAGTGCTGAAGCTATATTTTGTACTCAGCTGAAAACATACATTTTTCAGAAAATATGTCAAATGCCAAATGAGAAGTGAGGAACCTGATTGTAGATGGTTGCGATAATTTTTGCCAATGCTGAAGATGCCAACACCCAAGCCAAAGTCGCCCCAAATCTGAAAATGTACTTTCTTGCAGATTTTCGAAAATGTCTAGGAATTTTGAAAATTCCTTAAAAATAAACCATGGCATTTTGGGACTCCAAAATGCACCTATCTTTATCACCTCGACGATAGAAATCCGATGCAAAAATACCCAGAATGATATGCTGAGTAATGAGGAAGATATGAGCAAAAATGTGGTTCCAAAACCCTATCCTGAAATTCTAAAAACTGAATTAGACTTGTAGCAAAAACTTTTTCGGATTGCTTTTTCGCTCTGCTTTTTCGAATTTGTTTTTTCGCTTTGCTTTTTTGGATCTGCTTTTTCGCTTTGCTTTTTCGGATCTACTTTTTTCGGACTGCTTTTTTGGATCTGCTTTTTCGCTTTGCTTTTTCGGTCTGCTTTTTCGGACTGCTTTTTCACTTTGCTTTTTCGGATCTGCTTTTTTTTCCTCTTGCAATCAAAAACTCAAACTCTCAGGTAAATCTAAGGACTCCAAATAAGCTCAACTTGAAATGGTTGAATACCACTTCCAAAGTGCAACCCTTCAAAGGATATTTCACCTCCTCAGTTATGCAAATCCTTAAGAAACTTCGTTCCTAAAGATCAAATGACAATCTGCAGACCAAGATGGCGCCACAAATGCTCAAAGAGAAAAGTAGTGTAAACTCAAGTCATGGGATGTCCAAATGAGAGGCCAAGCACTCTATTTATATACTTTTCTAAGAAGCCACTAGAACTTCTAGAAGTATCCATAAAATATTCTTATAAAATCCCTTTATAATGCACTTTTATATAAAAAGTAACTTTATAAAATAAAAAGTGCAACTCAACTCAAAATTATAACATTTTGGCCCCACATAACACATTATAATAAAAATATGATAAACACCATCTCTCCAAGAGCAAATAAGACCATCCAATCCCCAAATAATCATCAGAATGACTCTCTCACCAAAACCATCTACCTACGAGAGTCCATGATAGGCAAATCCACTGAAAAAATGACATGTCACTAAAGAGGGGACATGACAGTCCGCCCCTCTTGAACTTGCTTGCCCTCAAGCAATCTCAAAGCTGGGTGCTGCAAAATATCTTCTCCCTCCCATGTGGCATCCTCCTCAGGCAAATTTCTCCACTTCACCAAATACTCCCTGATGGTCCTCCTGCGGAGCTGCCTCTCTCTACTGTCAATGATGTACTCGGGAACAAGAACCAACTTCCCCTCATCATCCAATGGAGGAAGAACTGCTGAAGGCACAACATGCTGACCCAATGCCTTCTTGAGGCGTGACACATGGAAAACATTGTGTACCCTACTATCTGCTGGAAGCTCAAGCTCATATGCCATCTCTCCAATACGCCTGATAATCCTGAAAGGACCATAGTACCTAAGCTTAAGCTTCTTCGACCCACTCTTCCCAAAAGTAGACTATCTATAGGGCTGCAACATAAGATAAACCATATCACCAACTTCAAAACTCCTCTCTGTCCGCTTCTGATCTGCATACTGCTTATGCTGATTCTATGCCTTGACAATATTATCTCTGAGAGCATCAACAATGTCCTTGCTCTCCTGAAGCAAATCTCCAGCACGAGGAACTCTAACATCACTCATAAGTAAATCCAGAAAACTCGGTGCCTCATAACCATATAGTGCCCTGAAAGGAGTCATCTGAATAAACATGTGGTATGTGGTATTGTAACAATACTCACATAGATAAATCCACCTAACCCATGCCTTCTGCTGCCCTGCCACATAGTTCCTCAAGTAGCCTTCCACCCACTTATTTACTATCTCAGTCTGCCCATCAGTCTGTGGGTGGTAACTGGTGCCAATCAATCCACCTGGATCCCAAATGTAGCCATGAACTGTACTGCTGTCAATCAACGCAAGCTCCTGCAATATCCTCTACAATATAACCAAGAGGAATCCATAATCAAACTGACAAATACAGCTCAACCAAACTCCAAAATCACAACTACCACAGTCAGGAACCCACAAGACACAAACTCTCAGAACATCAGAACCCAAGTAAAGTGGACAACTCAAACTACCAACACAGTAAATACCATCAACGCATCCCACTAGCCTATGCGGAATGTACAATCCAACTCTGCAACAATGGTGAACACTCCCGAATGGAACTGTACCAAGTATGGAGAATCCACACACTGTACAACTCCTGCAATCAACACAACTCTGCAAATCACCGGCCACTGTCTCATAACCATAACTCTCATGCACCGCTGATGGCGAAAAGACATCACGAGATAAACAAAAAGAAATAGAACCCAAACCACATCTGCCTACCATCAACTCCTCAACACAAGGATCAAAAGCAAACTGATGTACATTCCCTGCAGTATAATGCTGATAAAAAGAACCAACCTCAGTCAACAACTCACCATGCACAGGTGATACAACCCACTGCGGCTGATCACCAGTTAAGTCAGGAGATGTCATAGCCAAAGGAGTAGAATCAATAACAACAACCGCTAAAGCATCACTCCCAAACTCCTGCTCTAAGTCATGTATTATCAAGTTGTCAACTGCAGAACCTATCGCCATATCATGCCCATCACAACTCTCATCCCGTGGCGTCAAACCATCCCATAACTGATGACAAGCACTAAGGACCAAAGTACATCTACGTATCATCATCTCATCAACATGGTCATCAAAGGTAAACTGGTGAGCATACCTCACAGTGTAATGCCGATAAGATGCGCCAATCTCAATCAGTGACTCAGACTGCAATCCAGATGAAACTAACTGCAACCGATCACTAACCAAGCTGGAACTGCCTACTACCTCCGAAGACACCGCCAAGGGAGTAGTATCACTAGCAGGAACCATGCCAACTACCGGCTCACCAACATCACACATGATCTCTGATACAAAATCACCAGTCTCCATGCCATCAGTAGTAGAGACCACCACCATGTCAGGCATACCACAACAATCTGCTGCAACACCCAACTCAATTGAACCTGACTCTAGTGGAAACAAACCCGATATGCCAATGCTAGTATCGAGGATGGATGCATCCCCATCTCCACTGTCTCTGACAATCTCGACCATGGACATCCTCGGATCACCAGACACCACAACATGACTGAACAGAATCTGGTAAAGACAGCAGTCGCTCTAACTCCATGGTCACCTCAGCCAAATGAAACTGTGACTCCTCGAAAGCCAACTGTGTACTCTCAAGAGTCTCAGAAGTCACCTCGAGCTACTAAGTAAGCTCACTCACCTCATCTTCCTTGGTCAATAATGCATCGTACGCTGTACTGCCCCACTCCATAAGATAATCTCTGTCGGCTACCAACTGCATATAATTTTGTCTCAGAATCCGGATAGCCTCCCATAAAGAGTGGATCTCTGTCAAGGAAAGATAACTGCCTCCCTGCTCATCACTAGTAGGAGAACCCATCCATAAACTGCTAACAACTGACGAGCAGCATCGAAATGCTGACAAGCGATAGCAATGTCTCGCTCACTAACTCTCAGTTGACTAGACACATGATGACGCTGGCTAGACTGTCTCCTACAATCCTCCTCTAACGCACTGTCCAAAAGAGTATCCTCAAGGTTACTAGTCTCTAGAGTATTACCATCCATATCCTGTGAATCAACTCCAAAGCTCATATCAACATACGGAGTATCAAAAACTATAGCACCGTTGTCCAACTCCTCTGTACCAAAAGAAACTGCCGAGGAAACTAAGTCCTCACAACTGCCCACTGCATCCTCCTGGATGTCATCAATGCCAATATGATCCTGGGACTCATCTATAAACACTGCCAAATATGAAAGATCATCAACACATTCCAGCAAGAATGGTCGACTGGACATATGAACAAGGCCCAACACCGGTGTATAAAAACTAATACTAATATCAGACAAACTGCTGGCACAAGAAAGGACAACACCGTGCAATCTACTAATCAAATCCATGATAGCACCCAAACAATCACTGCTACCAAAAAGTGATAAAGATCTCCAGTCAACTGAATCCCAAACGCCAATATAACAATCTTGAGTCCTTATCCGTAAACTAGAATCAACTGGTAACTCAAACAAATTCCTCACCTGAGTAATATGACTAATACCAACTAACTCCACACCATGCTCATCCCCATGTCTCTCCAAGTCCTGTAATGCCAATGGAGTATTCACCAAAAAAGCTCGAGTGTCCTCAAGCTCGCGAGAGAGCCTGTCAACTTCCTCCTCCTTCCTCCTCAAGGCATCTAAATAGTCTCCAGCAAGGCTAAGAAGATGGTCACAATCTGATAGAAGATGTAAATAACTCAACTTCATCGTTCCCATTCCTTCCCTAATCGCCTGTAAGTCAACACAAGAAGACTCTACCTGAACTCCCTTATGTCTACCCTGTAACTAAATCATCTGGATGTGATCCTCTATCATATCCCGCATCCTGTCATAATGAGATAATGAAGTCACAATACTGTCTTTGCTCACCTTCAGCTGGCTAGACAAATCATGCGAAGTACTACCAGCCTCAACCTCATGTGACGAAGCATCCAAATGTGCCTGGTACTCCCTCTCAGCAAAGTCATGAATACTCAATGTCTGCTCATCTCTATCAGGTATCTCACCATCGTGCACAACAACATCCTCAAAATCATCATCTGAACCCTCTACGCTATAGTCACTGCCTGTCGTAACCAAACCATCCTGAGTACCTGTGACATCACCCTCTGGCAACCTGTATACAATTGTCTCAACTTGAGTATCAAGTTGATAGTTACTATCCATCAGCGTAATATCCTTCACCACTTCTTCCTGTGGCTGAATAGGAACTGAAACCTCTGCCTGGCTGCAAGCTAATTTCTCGAACTCCTCATGCAAGTTCCTGGTAATTGTGTCATCTGCCCTGTGAGGAGATCTGCCAAATAGAAATCCAGTCAACTTATCCACCTTAGCTGGGTCGGACAGCATGTCATTCATCATACAGTGGCGCTTAACCAACTGTTCAGACATGTCATGGCTTATTTTCTTAAGTTCATCTCGAATGTCTAAATAACCATCCTTTCTACTGTTCCGACTCTGGATCTTCCTACTTTGTCCATCAGCTGTCCAGGATCGTGTCCTCTAAGACTCTGTACTATACCTGTCCATTCTGGATAAAGCAAAGTGCTGATCACTCATACAAGACGGCTCTTACCCAACAGGATGGCAAGAAAACCGCTCTGATACCACTGTAATGACCCCTACCAATAGGCCACTAAATAAACCCTCAAAAATGCAACTCAAGATGTAGATAGAAAATTATTTTTGTTTATATGAGTTCGCTGTCCCAAAATTTCAGAATAATAGATAGCAACCAAATACCATCTAAAACACTATCAATGATGTAGAAAATTGCTCAAAACCATATGCCATTCATATATCAACAATTTGCAACAATGTCATACATATTTCAGCCAATAATATGATCATCAAACCCTAGGTTTGCAATATAGATAGACTGAAAATTACAATGCCCTTTCACTTGCAAAATCCTAGCCTTCCTTTGATACCAATAATGCCAAATGGCAAACAAAGACAAGTACAATGTAAAATAGTAAAGTGCTGAAGCTATATTTTGTACTCAGCTGAAAACATACATTTTTCAGAAAATATGCCAAATGCCAAATGAAAAGTGAAGAACCTGATTGTAGATGGCTGCAATAATTTTTGTCAGTGCTGAAGATGCCAACACCCAAGCCAAAGTCACCCCAAATCTGAAAATGTACTTTCTTGCAGATTTTCGAAAATGTCTAAGAATTTTGAAAATTCCTTAAAAATAAATCATGGCATTTTGGGACTCCAAAATGCACCTATCTTTATCTCCTCGACAATAGAAATCCAATGCAAAAATACCCAGAATGATATGCTGAGTAATGAGGAAGATATGAGTTACCGATCAAAAAAAAAATGAGGAAGATATGAGCAAAAATGTGGTTCCAAAACCCTATCCTAAAATTCTGAAAACTAAATTAGACTTGTAGCAAAAACTTTTTCGCTTTTCTTTTTCGGATCTGCTTTTTCGCTTTGCTTTTTCAGATCTGCTTTTTTCGGACTGCTTTTTTGAATTTGCTTTTTCGGACTGCTTTTTCGCTTTGCTTTTTCGGATCTGCTTTTTTTTCCTCTTGCAATCAAAAACTCAAACCCTCAGGTAAGTCTGAGGACTCCAAATAAGCTCAACTTGAAATGGTTGAATACCACTTCCAAAGTGCAACCCTTCAAAGGATATTTCACCTCCTCAGTTATGCAAATCCTTAAGAAACTCCGTTCCTAAAAATCAAATGACAATCTGCAGACCAAGATGGCGCCACAAATGCTCAAAGAGAAAAGTAGTGTAAACTCAAGTCATGGGATGTCCAAATGAGAGGCCAAGCACTCTATTTATACACTTTTCTAAGAAGCCACTAGAATTTCTAGAAGTATCCATAAAATATTCTTATAAAATCCCTTTATAATGCACTTTTATATAAAAAGTAACTTTATAAAATAAAAAGTGCAACTCAACTCAAAATTATAACATTTTGGCCCCACATAACACATTATAATAAAAATATGATAAACACCATCTCTCCAAGAGCAAATAAGACCATCCAATCCCCAAATAATCATCAGAATGACTCTCTCTCACCAAAACCATCTACCTACGAGAGTCCATGATAGGCAAATCCACTGAAAACATGACATGTCACTAAAGAGGGGACATGACAACATTGGACTATATCAGGCATTACCTATACTAGAGAGACCATGTGAAAAGATATCAAAATGGATTTTGTTACTTGGTTTACCAAGGACATAGAGAGGACATGACTCAATATTTGTGGTGGTTGACAAATTTTATAAGATGACACATTTTATTCCATGTCAAGAGACTAATGATGCAATTCACATTGCACGGTTTTTTTAAAAGAGGTGGTATATGATCTACCAAAGAATATAGTTTCAGGCAGCAATACCAAATTTGTCGGGTATTTCTAGAGGACATTATTAAAGAAATTGCGGACTGATTTGAAGTTTAATTGTACACACCATTCGTAAAGTGATGGACAAGAAGAGGTGGAGAATAAGGGTTAGGGCAACTTGTTGAGATGCTTAGTAGGATATAAGCCAAAGGGATGGGATTTGATTTTACCATAGGAAAAAAATTCTTACAACAATTCTATCAATGGGAGTACTAGTAAATTCCCATTCTAGATTGTATAATGGCGTAGTTTGAGGAATGCTTCAAGTTGAGGAAGATGGAAAAGGGAGAGAAAAGCAATGTGAATGCCAAGGACTTCGCAAAGCACCTAAAGAACTTGCACGAAGAGGAAAGGACGCATATTAATAAGATGAATGCTCAATACAAGGCAAAAGCAAACCAAAAATGAAGGTTTAAAGGTTGGAGATAAAGTTATGGTTCACTTGAGAAAATCTAAAGACTTCTTGTTGGAACATCTAACAAGTTAAAAATGAAGGAAATTGGACCATGAACATTCTAAATAAACATGATTTAGGAAATACATATGAGGTGAAACTACCTGATGGAGTTAACATTTCACCTATTTTTAACATTGTTGATTTGACAAGATTTTTGAACATACCAAAAGACTAAGGGAGGGGATGAATCAATCTTAACCAAATCTTCAAACTTTTCCATCACACACACATATCAATTATCTTTAACCAACTTGACCATCAAAGAAAGATATTGCAATGACAACACAAACACATGAACACCAAATTTTTACATGGAAAACCCAATGTGGAAAAAAACATGGTGAGAATCAAACTCACTATATGAATAACAACTTACAATGTTTTAGGGCACAAGCCAAGTAGCGCATTGCGCTTGAAAAGAACTTGCAGGCTAAGGCACCAACCTTAGGGAAAGATATAGTAACTTGCAAACCACTGAAGATCACTTCTTTAAGGAAAGATATACGATCTCCTAATCAACTATTGCAATAACTTTATCAAACTTGCATATTTCCACCCCTGCTCTTTCACATTCGCATCACACTAACTTCACATTTGATCCCAAAACAATTCAAGTCAATAAACACCTCAACTCAACCATATACTTGCATATTTCCACCTATGCTCTTTCACATTCGCATCACACTAACTTCACATTTGATCCCAAAACAATTCAAGTCAATAAACACCTCAACTCAACCATATATATATATATATATATCAACTTGATCATTCAAAAACACAACTAGGTTGGCCACGGTAGAGATAAGCATCATTTACACGAAGTTGGCCACCACAAACACTTTCACTCAATACAATCCACCCTAGGAGATAAAAGGAACCCAAATACATCACAACACGCCTTCCATAAATGATTTAATCAAAACCCAAGCACCACAACACTCTCCAAAGTCGGTGCCAAACATAATACATAACAAAGCATAGAAACATGTTAACTAGTCGGCCCAAAATTATTCTTTCATGCTCATAACTCAATGTGGATCTCAACCCGCCACGGTAAGATCCATATCAACCTCTTAACTCTTCCTCCAAAGCATATCAGAACCACTAAGTCATAAATTAAATCATCAAACAACTAAGTCAGCCAAAGACCATCACAGACAACAATGTCGCACTCAAAGCAACATAACTTCACTTGTGGAGCAAACCAAGATATCTGAACTAGAACACTGCACAAACGTAAAGAACATGTCGACCAAACCACAAACCTGGAAACATCAATGCGGAGCATTGTCCAAACCAATCGTAATCATTCCTGACAGCCAGCCTCACTATCAACATACAGCAGCCAGCCTCACTGTCCACAAACAATAGAACACAACTTCAACCTTTGAACTTTTATGGACCTAAAAGTGGGATAGTGCAACATTCACAAACCATGCATGACAGCACCAAAACTGCAAGTCGCCAACTTCTTTTGCAAAGCAATGCGAAGCATTCTCCCATAAGGACTTTAGATACTCTTTCCTACATATACAATCTTCCCATACTTGTCACCTTTTGGATATTTAACATGCTGACTTATCATCATTACTAGACATCAAAACAACATCTAAACATTCAAAACCAAACTTCAAATACTCTTTCCCGCATAACAAACTTCAAATGCTCTTTCCTACATATTTTAGCTTCCCATAAACCAAACACATTCCATACGCACAAGTTGACAATCATGACAACACTAGATACTTCTCTCATAGACACTTCTCTACATCAGACACAATACCGAACACATGCAACTTTTTCTTTGAGTTGACATCAATGCATGCAGTAAGTTAACATCAAAGACAACATTGAACACATATGCTAACAATCAAAACATCATGAAGCAGACAGTGATGTTGGACCAGCACAAGAATTGTGGAAAATATTGGCAATTACTCCAAAGAAGGAAGAGAAAGAAGAAATCTTGGATAGCTATGTGGGCAGAAGTACAAGAAATAGGCAGTATGAAGAATATTTGGTTAAGCGGAAGGGAAGGCTTGTTGAAGATTCATCATGGTTGTCTAAGGCATGGGTTGACTGTGTTGGTTTTCCTCGAGCACTAGAGATGTGACAAGTTCACTTCTCAAATTTACTCAGGGTGTTTGATGCAAGAGCATCAAGGGTGTATGACTATGGGCAATCTTGCATCCCCAAAAGAATGTTTCATTTTGATTTCTACTAGTTTTATTGATATCCATGACATTTATTTCCATTGAAAAGTGGTTTAGAACATTCAAAGATTCAATAAAAGGGCTAAATTTCACAAGGCCTCTGTTTTAGTAAGTTTGTAATATGAGCACATGTCATGTCCCCGGCATGATCATCTTGATGAGCATTAGAAAATCGTCTAACTTGTAAGACTTCATGATTTTTTACAAACAGCGAATGAAAGAGATAAATAGTAATTAGCGAACATTATATACAAGTGAAGGAAATAATCATTCTTATTTGTCAAAGTGGCAAATATTATATATACGATAAGGGTGGGAAACAAATAGTTTCCTGAAGATTATCGCATCAAAACATTAGAACCATATTATCATAATATTTCCAGAAAGGTGAAACACGTATACACCTTACAATATAAATGTGGACTCCCTAAATAATATTCACCATATTTTTGCCAACTCTAGCCACCGCGACGCTAATAGAGTGCTTCAACGTGGATTAACTTGATACCAGTCAGCATGAAAGATCTCGTATCCATAAACGGAAGGAGATATACATATATGTATTCCACGGGAGGTGCTTCCGGCTAATGTTCATCACCCACACTGATGTAAGCACCGCTTAATGATAGCCATTAAGAAATATCAACCCAAAGAGGTCAACGATGACTATGATGTTTGTGACTAATTGCGGTCAGCAATTAAAGACAGAAGATCCCAAAGAAATAATAGCTTGCTCAAAAGATACAATTACAATACAAGCCTCTGATCTAGTCATCAGCAGTGATACAAAAATATCATTAAAAACACGATTAGCAGTAATTATGATAAATTGAATATTAATCAGCAGACATCGATCAATAAAGGAACTAATTGTAAAGCGGTAATTAATACTGAAAAGGTGTGTTTGGAATTCATTATGGAACATGTCTCATCATCTCAAACACAAGGTATAAGAATCCATCCTCATCGGGTATGGAGGGGGGAAGGAGGAAGAAAGATATACAAGCATGGAATAAGGAAAAGACAGATAACAATAGAAAGGAAGACTTATATCTGTACGTTCATATTTTCAGCAATCCATTCATTTATACATACTCAGCAATATCTGAAAGAGGGGATTTAGGCATTGGATAAAGACACAGAGAAGATAAAGAGGGAAATTAGTGTGAACTACAAGATATATCAATCATATATATATATATAGCTGGTACTCAAGGGAAGATATTAGGACGGAAACTAGTTCATCACTGACTACTAGCAACCACCATCAAACATCTTATATCTATCTCTGTGTCAAGGAAGAGATTGGCCAATTACATTGCCATATTAGATATATCAAAGCCCATATTGTTGGGCAAGTGTAAGTACACCTTCAAGGACAATTCTTTTAAGCGCACATCTAATCATTTAATCAGCGATATTGATATTCGTCATTATTTACATTCTTTCAATTTATACAAGTTCAGATGATATCCCACTTTATAACTCAAAGCAATAATAGAGGTTTTAAGTATTTGTTCTGAAATCTCAAGGCATCCTAAAAAGGGACATTACAGCACATAGGGACTTGAAATTTCTCAAAAGCTGTGAAATTGAATTTTGTACATGATGGATGAGTTCTGAGTCAAGATCAAGTCTGGGTGGGAAGATATTAAAGATTTTGAGTTCTAAAATTTCCCAAAAATATCTTTAAAATGGGGTTTTGAGGCTTCAAATAATGTTTTTTGGGACCCCAAAAATAAGGAAAAATGAATAAATAAGTTTTTAACCATGTAGAGCACTCAGATCTTTAGTTTAAATTAAAAAATTGGTCTTAATTGGGTGCCCAAATCAAAAGTTGTGGCAGATATATGACCAGTTTGAGGGCATTTTTGAGTAGTGAAGGAGAGGAAGATAATAAGTCATGTAAAAGGAGGTAAAGCAGAATTTGAAGGCAGATTTGAAGAGATAGAAGATAGAAGGCTCCAAAACCAGCGGAAAGAAGCTGTAATCTGTTGCAGCCTATGAGGATTCATCCTCTGTTTCATCTTGTCATTTATGTAATGTAATTTGTGCTCATTTCAATAAAAAAATATTCATATTTTCCAGTGAGAAATCTGTGTTTTGTGTGTTGTGCAATTCGCTGCTCCATCAAAAGGTCTAGCACACTAAACATGAAATGTGAATATTCGTCTTTTCAAATATTGGTGGTCCTATGGTAATACAATCAATCAGCCTTATAAACTTGGAAACACTTTGCAATACAAATGCAAACTCCAAAAGCAAGGGAATAGAAAAACAAACAACCATGATAAATGTTCCTTGTCCATCAAAGAATCTTAACCAATTCCATCCTACATATAATTGTCACAATATGTTGGTCGTTAAGCACACCCAACTTGAAGAGAGAGGTTGAGCACACTAAACATGAAATGTGAACATTCATCCTATTTATCATTAGTGATCTTATGCTAGTACTATCAATTGGCCTTCAAAACTACAAAATGCTTTGCAATATAGATGTAAATCACAAGAGAAGGAGAAAAGAAAACCAAACAACCAAGATGAATATTCCTCATCCTTGAAATAAATTCAAAAAATCCAATCCTTAATATATTTCTCCTCGATTATTTGTCACAATAGAAATAGAAATGATCTATTCAATGATAAATACGCCAAGGAAGATACAAAGTTCTCAAATCTTTGTTAATACTAAAAACAAGTGCAAAATATGTGAAATGGGGGGATTTCCATTGGACTAAGGCCAAACAAAAGAGAAGGATACACATATATAGGCAAATAATTGTTGAATATTAAATTTACGGAACCTTATAAGCCTTTTCAAAAGTGAAACCCACTAAAAGTTAGTGAACAAAAAAGGCCACCCATTGTGCTACATTTTATCTTCAGGAAAAATATTAATAACCAAAATTAGCAATGAATGCAAACAGATTATAGAAAAACTTGTAACACAGAATGCCTAGTTATATCTAAGATTTTGAAAAACAATATGCACATATGAGAACCATGATGCTATTAAACACACTTGCAACAACTAAAATTCAGCCCTGCCTTCATGTTACAATGCAAACCTGTGCAGGTAGGTTGCCAGAAAACCCAAGTCACATAATTATTGAAACCAAACTTAGTTTTACACCACACAGATACACTCATATCTGAATCTGAGCGAACAACCTAAATGAGTACAAACATGTGCTAAATTATTTGTATCTGAAACAGAAGTAGCGATTTTACCTCTAGTTTTTACACCAGAATTGGGGGAAACAATTGTCCGACAACTTTTTCCACCTGAAACAGGAGTAACACTTTTCCCTCGACTCCTTTTAGATTTTCGAAGGGGAATCTTTGCACATGTTTTGTGCTCCTTGCTCCAAGTTGAAACGCAACATCCCATCTTCTGCAATATTTCCTTCTTTATCTTTTGGTAATTGTTTCATTATATAGCAGAACCAATTCCTTCCTTCCAAGAATCCATGTCATACTTTTTCAAAAGTTTCAGTATCTGCATTCCAGTATAATTAAAATTCATTCAATTAGAACTCGTTCATTTTGTTCAGCTCTAGGTCAAAACTGATATCACTATTTAATTGCTATTAGAGTTAAGATGCAATTAAATAACTTAAAACAATACTTAAACTTCAAGCAAATAAAGAAGAGATGCTTATAACACTTTTACTTGAAATAAACTTTCTTTGGTGCTCAAATTTCAGCAAAAACTTAAAGGATTATTTCACATGATCATAAATATTTTCACTTAATAACTTCTTTGGAGGTCACCTCCCTTAATCAAGGCCTACATGTACATGTAAGCTCTACATAATGGGAAGATAGTCCATAAGATTACAATAATTACACAATTGGACAGATTGAATTTACTTATATATTTGAGACACGGGTACACATAATATAATTTATCTGGATACAAGGAAATACTAGAATTTGTGTTTCCATAGGATTCCAGTATTAAGACAATGGGACAAGTTGTATCTAGGCAATGATCATATTAACCAGAAATCTCAATAAAAACATTGATACCTCAATTATGTGCTGCACTTTCAAGCTATAAGCTGAGTTAACATGACTTTACTTATGTCTCGGCCAGATAATCATCAGTGCATACAATGCAACCATAATATGTTTCAAACTACATTGACAATACAATTTTCTATTTGCTTCTTCCACATTATTACGGTTACTGGTTTATTAGTTGCTTCAGATTTGGTGTCAATTAACTAAATTTCAAAATTGAATTTAGTTTGTAAATAATCTCAGGTTCTAAAATGTAAATCTTTAAGTTTTTTAAAGTGGAAAACTATATTTAATTTTAGATAACAGAAACAAACTGGCATGCATACTCAATTAGAGGTAAGCTAGGCTCATCCAAGTCCTATCACTGATAACAATGGACGTGGAAGCAACAGAAAGCGGGTACATGGAAAGACAAAATTTGCTTAGTGGGAAGAAGGTGTAGGAAGGCATGGTTGGCAAGGAATATGGTGCAGAATAAGTTAGAGTACAAGTGCATCTGTACAAGTGGGATTAGAGTTAGATCTTGAATGTGCACTATACTTTGAATGCTCCAATAGGCTTTAATACATACGTCCAAGGGCAGCTAGGGTATAGGGATTGTTAGAGCACAGTACAGGATTGTGGTCTTGTTAACTGTATCCAGAAGTTGTAATGTAACCAAACAAGATAGTTTCAGTTTTAGCAAGGTTTCTTCTGGTTGATCTGTCCTCGTCAGCCAACAAAAACCAATCGTCATGCATTGTGTTTCCCAGTAACAGGAATTATTACGTCATTTAATTACTAATAACAAGTTACTTGTATTCATCCAGAAGAATTTACAGTCAAGGAAACTTCAATCTGAAACCTAAACCTAGTTTTGTCCATTCAGAATATCATACTTAAAAGGCATTTTTTTTAGAGATAATTGTAAGTTACAGACTGAAACATGCACTTAATTTCATTAATTTACACAGTAAATATATGATATTCCCTTCCATATCACCTTCATCTGGTTGATTTGTTTGAATAAAAGACTATGTCTACACACGTAAGGTGAGGACATGAGGCTGAAACTTAAGAAGGTAGTGTGAATGCGTTGCAGTATGCTGATAGAATCTGACGTCCATATGAAATGCTCGTAGATCTAAAAATTGTACATAAGGTGTACTATAAAATACCGAAAAATGGCCTTACCTTGGATAAACAATAAACTATTCAAGACGTTAAGGGTATTCAAGACAATTCCAGACTCAAAAAATAAAATTGAATTTTTAAGAAAAATGAACCAATGCGTATTCATTGTTTTCATATTCTAATTCAAGCTCATCTGATCTCTATATCTAATATGTCATTTAGCCTGTAAACATGGCCAGCTCACAAAGATTTAAAAGCAAAAGTTACTTCACAGAAAAACCTTTTTGATTCTCCTCCGATCAAAAGCAAAAGCTAGCGTGCTCTAAACCATCGCCCCTAAAAAGGAACTAAAATCCAGAAATTAGGATTGTATGGTTAAAGGCAAATGAAATAACGTATCCCTCTACTTGCACAATTTTCAGATCCCCATTTGCTTTCTCCAATTTAATTTTTCCAATAATGAAGAGCGAAGCAAACAGATGGCCAATTATACAAACACGTAAAGGGACTAAAGCTTCCAACCTACTCCCTGTTATTAATTTTCCAAAAGAGAAACTGCAAAGCGTCCACGCCAGAGCCAATTCGGAGGAGCCTCACAAAAGATAACTGCAAATGAAGCAGATAAAAATGATACTTCAAAGTCACGGAATCTTTTAAAAGATTCGAATTATCCATCTATAATCTCCATTTTGCCCTAATTTGCAGAAACTGTTCCAAGTTCTGTTGAATTCGCATTGACAATGTTAAGGAGGGATAATACCTTACCCTCTACCACGCATAAAGTGTCGATTCCACTGCTATATGGTGCCGGAAAACGCACTCAAATCCCGGAAAACGTGAAAAGAGGCAACAAAATTCAGAAAAAATCATAAGAATTTCCCCCCTTCCTCGTAAAATTCAGACATCGAAATTCCACCACAATGCCGGGATTTACAGCCTCCGCAGTTCAATATTGCGCATTATATACATTCAAATTCAGTGACCCAGTGACGACAAGTCCTATTCAACAAGCAACAAAAACAGTCACGATAACTTAAACCCGCACTTATGGATTCCCTCGTTTTCCCACACCAGATTGGAAGAAAGAAAATATGCCTACCTGCCCGCCGGGCCCCGACGCAACCGGTCACCCGTCAATTTCCCGACGATCTTTCCGGCTACTGACAGATCGCCTTTCAATTCCGAGAACGTTCGGTTTGCCACGTCATACGCAGATCTCCTACACGGCAAAAAGGCTTTGTTCATTGCACATTCTACGCCAATAAAAACCAAACACGTCCACAAACAATGACACGTATCCTTGCCACGCGGACATTGCATGAAGAGAAACTGACAGTTCTGACCAGGTAGAAAAGCTACACGCGGATTTGACGGGCTCCAACTCCATTTTTTATTCCTGTCAAAATAATTGAGCGGGATGGTTTACACTTGTTCCAAGCTCTCTGGAATGAATGTGCACCTTAGAATTCTGGGAAGCTGCGCCATTGTAGGCTAAAAAAGATTTCCCAATCCGTGTGATTAGGTCATCTAATTGCTTAAAATAAGGAGCTGACAGAGACTCAGAAAGTTGGTCTACCAAACGGAGCAGATTCATTCCAAGTAAACTGGAACAGCTCTAAATCGTCGATACACTGAACAAATTGAGTGCACTGAAAATAGAGCCGCTTACAACGTCAGCAATAATGGTGCCTGAGAAGGGCATATGAATGCACAGAGCATTTTAAAGCTGGTCAACTAAACATAATAACCACTGACAAGTGTAGCATGGGATACTATTTACTGATGCGACTTTTTTCCATCTCCATTTAGGGTTTTAATATTCATTTCCTCCTGCTTTTGGAAGCTCGCGAACCTCTTCCCGAGGTTTGAATTTCTTGTCTCGATCAGGAATATTATGAGAGTTTTGCACATCATGAGTGCTTGCTGCCATGATTTACAGAAAAAAATTGTCCCTATCAAAAAGAAATTTCCACTTCAAAAATAAGACTTTTGAGGTCGGTGAATGTTGCGTTTGACATGTTCATTCATGGATGGCATGCGTTTTGGTTAGATATGAAAAAAGATATTTTTGTTTGACAAATAAAACCCGTGACTGCAACTTATAAGTAAGAAAATTTAGGTTATGGTTAATGTAATCGCTACTACCTTTAAAAAAATTGTCTCTGTAAAGAGATCGTCAATTTTTTAATGCAATTTTCATGTTATTTGTATAATGATCTTAAATTTATTATTACATATTTTAAATAGTTAGGAGAGCTAGAAGTTTTTTAGTTGAGAATTTATGATAGAGAGGGATATCTATTCAACCAAATTCATTTAGAATATGACTTCAAAATGTGTGGAAAGAGATGTTACAACAATCACAAAACTCAATTCTTAAAGCGAAAATCATAATTTACCAAAAGAGATAAACAAAACCAAATACAAATTATGAAATAAATTCATATCAAAATAGTTGCACTTCATCCATACAAAGGCTTCATTGTTCTTCTCTTCTTTGTGATGTAATGTTGGCTCTCAAATTTGTAGCACAAATTTGTCACAAGATTTGAAGACTATGGCTAATGGTAATGGGAGATTAAGCTTGTTTTTATAGATTTTAGGATTGTAATTGATAGTTGAGATTAAGAGGTGGGGATAGATGATCAGCAGTCGAAACCTTTTGAACTAACCCAATTGAGATAATTATTATGTTGAGCTAGTTGCATGATTGAAATGGATTGAATTGATTGCAGAGTTAATTGATTATATGGACATAGAATTGAAAGTAAGTAATAGTTAAAGAGGTGGAAGTAGAACAATAGCTAGCATTAAATAACTAAATACTTATTTAATTGTGTGCATGAAATAAATAAATGAAATAAATATTTTATTTGTTTTTAAACAAATTTACTTTTTCAAAAATAGAATAATTGAATAAATTGAAGAATTTATCTAATTTTAGAAGAATTGGTTAACTAATTAAATAATTAAAATGATTATTTAATTATAGAAAACTAGAAGAAATTATTTAATCAAATAATTAAAATATTTAATTAAGTGTGGAAAAAAAGATTAATTAAATATCAAGATATTCAACTAAGATTGGAAGTAAATTAGATAATTAAATAATTAAAAAATATTTAATTATGAGAGAAGGAAATTTTCATTTTCAAATTCCAATTAGAAGAATAATGTCAAATTGATTAAATAATAAAAATATTTAATTAATTCAAAGGAATAATTAGTGAAAATATTGCTAGCAAATGTTGGACAGTTTTAGTGTCTATAGTTTGCCCCTCTTGGAAAATTTAGGTTATGGTAAATGTAATCGTTACTACCTTTAAAAAAATTGTCTCTGTGATGAGATTGTCAAATTTGTTTTTTAGTTGAGAATTTATGATAGAGAGGGATATCTATTCAACCAAATTCCTTTAGAACATGATTTCAAAAAGTGTGGAAAGAGATGTTACAACAACCACAAAACTCAATTCTTAAAGTGAAAATCATAATCTACCAAAAGAGATAAACAAAACCAAATGCAAATTATGAAATAAATTGATATCAAAATAGTTGCACTCAATCCATACAAATTCTTCATTGTTCTTCTCTTCTTTGTGATGTAATCTTGGCTCTCAAATTTGTAGCACAAATTTGTCATAAGATTTGAAGACTATGGTTAATGGTAATGGGAGATTAAGCTTGCTTTTATAGATTTCGAGATTGTAATCGATAGTTGAGATTAAGAGGTGGGGATAGATGATCAACAGCCGAAACCTTTTGAACTAACAAGGTTGATATAATTATGATGTTGAACTAGATGCATGATTGAAATGGATTGAATTGATTGGAGAGTTAATTGATTATATGGAGGTGGAATTGAAAGTAAGTAATAGTTAAAGAGGTGGAAGTAGAACAATAGCTAGCATTAAATAACTAAATACTTATTTAATTGTGTGCATGAAATAAATAAATGAAATAAACATTTCACTTGTTTTTAAACAAGGTTACTTTTTCAAAAATAGAATAATTAAATAAATTTAAGAATTTATCTAATTTTAGAAGAATTGGTTAACTAATTAAATTATTTAAATGATTATTTAATTATGGAAAACTAGAAATATGATTTAATCAAATAATTAAAAATATATAATTAAGTGTGGAAAAAATGATTAATTAAATATCAAGATTATTCAACTAAGATTGGAAGTAAATTAGATAATTAAATAATTAAAAAATATTTAATTATGAGCGAAGGAAATTTTCATTTTCAAATTTGAATTAGAAGAATAATGTCAAATTGATTAAATAATAAAAATATTTAATTAATTCAGAGGAATAATTAGTGAAAATCTTATTATAGACACCTAAAATCCTTTTGCTAAATAAAAAAAATATTTTGCAAAAAACCCCTGATGACATCATCATTTATTAATTAATTAATTAGTTTTTATTGTCATTATCCCTTCTCCTATTTTAATTAAAGACATTTAATTAAGAAACCCTAGCCAAAAACATTTAAATCAAATTTGAATGTTTAAATCCCCTATTTATTAAATTGATATTTAATAAATAATGTCACAATCCTTCAATATATTAAATATTTATTTAAACCCTAAAAACCCTAGAAAAGTTTCTAGAAAACCCTAAACCTATCTAACCTTTCCTAAACCTGTTTAGAGGGTGATTCCTAACCCTCTTAGTCTAAACCACCTTCCTTTGACTTTTGGTCAAACCCCCTCATTAATGAGCCTTACAAACTCATTAATGGCTCCTTACACCCTCATTAAGGCTCTTACAGCCTCTTAATGAAGCCCATGTCTCCTCTTCCACCTTGGTTCCCTAGGCACACTTCCTTAGTGTTGCTCACACATGTGTGAGCAACCCTTAACCTTCATCCCTTTGACCATACCTCTAACTCAACCCCAAACCTTACCCCTAACCCTGACTCTGACCCTAACTCTCCTTCCTAACCTGAGCCCTTAGGAAAATCCTATAAATACCCTCACTTCCAAGAGCAAAGTATTAGCTTAGTTTTTATCATTTCATGCATTGTTATCATGAGCATTTTTATCTAGATTATCTTAGCATTAGCATAATCGTTAGTGTGTGATGAAGTTACTCACCTGCATGAAATTAAGATCTACTAACATCAATTTAATCAAATACAATGCAAATTTAACTAAATTGAAATTATGATCTATATTATCCCATGGATCTCTAGAAAGAAGTGGTAAGTGAAGCTCTCAGCTACAATCCTCACTAGTGACACCTCTAAAATGAGAAATGATGCTGCTACTATGCTTATGCTATGCTTCTATGATGATTCTAGCTCAAAAATGATGAAATTATGATACTAAATGCTCAAATTGCTCAAATTGCTCTTGGAAATGATCTTAATTGCCTATAGTAACAATGCTATGCAAATGAAATTCCAAGATTTTAAATGCTCTCCAAAATGCCTCATACTTATAGTAATTTCCCAAGGGTAGGGGGTAGAGTGAAGTAATCATGGTTATCCCTTGGTTGAGTCAAAAACTTTGCTTTGTTCATAAATGGGGGGATAAGGAGGGGACAACCCTTTAAATGGTCTCAAAGCTTTGGACAATTTAAATGTGTTGGTAAACAGATTGTTCTTCTTAAATAAACTCTCAAATGCCCAAATCTGAAAGAACAATTAGATGCCAACAGTTGGATAATCTATCATGAGGTTGATAGATTTCCTCTGAATTGAAAGGTACAACTCCCTTATAGAATGATATGCAATGAATTTGTTTTATGCCTAAACTAACTAGATGTGTTCTTAACCCGAGAACGGAAGAGGAAAACCAAGCTAATCCTAGGCAGGACTAACTCAGGCAGATTTAGATACTAAACATAACCAACCCCAAGAATTCACAATCTTATGACTCCCTAGCATTGATAAAGCAATATGAACCTTATTAATGTAGATGCAATGCAGAATGAAAATAAATGAAGGTTAAACATCCTAATCTCTGCAATAGGAATAGATGAAAATACTCTGATCTACAATCCATTTGCCATTTGACATAAGATGCAAAATGCTACTCAAAACTAAAAACATCAACACTCTGATTGAATGTAATCCGAGAGGAAATATCCAAACTCTCTGATTTAGAAAAACCCCTCTTTATTTTGAACAGAACAAATAATAACACTCTGATTATATTTGCTTTCAAACTACAACCAAATCTATTACAGAAATAGAATATCAATTCCTACATGCAATGAAATGCATAAACTAACATGCCCTCCCCTCTACTCCAGCTCTCTGACTGTATGCAGGAAAAGAAGACCCCTCCTTCCGAAAAAGATTTGCAATAAATAGATCTTCCAGCAACTTTTTGATTTTCCCATGTCTATTCGATTCTGTAACCATCCAGTTTGTAACTGAATCTTGGTCTCTCTTTTTTTAATTCCATTCTTCCCCGAGTTAAGAAAAGTATTCCATTATATATTTTGGACATAGGCCATTAGATAAAATTATTTCCCTTATTTATGAGTATTTTTTATAACCAAGACACCTATGCTCAATTTGACATCTTTATAGCTCTAGGACAGCCATGACATTGCTTAGTGTCCCATTCTTAGATTATGCTAGAAACCTGGCTTATAACGTCGATTGTGTCATTACATGCCCATCAAAGTCATTCTTGACTCCTCCTGGATTCAAAGATCCATACACTTCCTTTATAGACTTGATCACATCATCAAAGTCTATGGAGATAGTTGAATGTTCTCCCTTGAACCGATCCTCTGTTTTGCAAAAATGAATTCGAATTTCCTTTTCTCTACTTATCTTCAATGGGCATATTGAACTTCATGCTTCAATATTGGAGTTTCCATTAGATATCATCGAACTGTGTCAATCTGCAATATTGAATACAAATCCCCTCCTGCCAGTCTTCTAAGGGCATGAGAGCTATCGATTCTATGCATCAAATTTATGCCTCATATGCATAATTTCCATCATAAATAGATCAATTGGTTCCTTAGGTTTTTTGAATGCAAAGCACTACATTTACACCTTTTGCTTCTATTATTTGCTCAAATCAGGACTATGTAGAGCAGAACGCATTAAGCACATACATCATTTGGACACATTTACAATTTACAGGGCTTTGCTTAGTCTCAATCAGTGAGTCAATTTCTAAAATCTAACTCAAATATTCATTCCTTTATGAGTTTGAATTGAATCATGCGAAGGCATTATGGATACCACCGAGTTGTTGTCAAAATTCACCTCTCCTGCTGCAGGTCTCTTCTTATATTTGCATCTAATGGCTTCATCTCATTGTCGCATGATCGCATGGCTCTTTTTTAATTCTTGCGATCATGCGACTGCTCTATCCTTGTCACATCTACGATGTTGGTGTACGTGGGTCCCAGCCTGGCAATGATAATCTTCTCTTCCTTTCCGCATTTCCTCCGCACCTACTTGGGTTTCCTTTTTGCCTTGTCGCATGATCGCATGACATTTTTTTATTCCTTGCGATCATGCAACCGCTTTATCATTGGCGCACGTGGACTGCACTGTTGGCGTACGTGGGTCCCGGTAGAATTCACTTTATTTAGTCTTTCCATTGTCGCATGATCGCATAACACTTTTTTATTCCTTGAGATCATGCGACCGTTCTATTATTGGTCAAGTTCGCACATCTTCCAAGAGGTTGTATTTCCCTTGCTAATTACAGCGTCTGCACTATTGGCATACATGGACCCCAGTAGAATACCTTTTGTTTAGTCTTTCCTGTCGTTCCATTGGCTTCTCTCTCCTACTCGGGCTTCATTGTCGCATGATCGCATGGAATTTTTTTTAACTCTTGCGATCATGCGACTACCAACAACCACAACTACCACTGTTACTGCAATTTTATTATCAAAGGCTGGTTGAAAGATAGAATTGAGTTCCCTTTAACCATGAATTGAACTTCTCATAATCCACTTCTACATCCCAATGCCAATTCAAATTCCCAATGCTGGTTCTGCAATCCAATTCTGATTATGTATTCCAATTCTGTATCTGCATTCTAGTTCTGCATTCTCCTTTCTAATTTCAACTAAAATTATGAGTCAGAATTGAGGCAATGGAATCTGACTTTTGAAATCTCAAACAAGACATTTCACATCCGCATATTAAGGCTATAATCTTCATCCTTCATAGCAACATATTAGAGGAAATTCCAGGAATCTTATGGGGAATCTAGCCAAGGCAATCATGTTTTTAAGTTTCAAAATAGGGGTACTAGAAGTGCACCTACAAAATGTTTTGAGTGATTTGTGTCCTTTTTGTCTCAATTTTCATTGGTTGATCACTTTGTTGAAAGAAAATAAGGAATATTAATTCAATTAATTAATTAAATTTAGCCATGGAAGGGTAATAGGTTCATTTTGATTTTTGATTAAAATAACTATATAATTAATTGATTAAAATCAATTATATAGTGTTTTTGGCCCTTTTAAGCTTCAATTTAACCATTTAACATCATTATCTAATAATTCTTTTGTTTTAATTAATTTTTCTCAACTTTATTTAATTATGTCCATTTTATTGATTTTTAACCCATTTATTGATTTTTGCAATTTAAAAGTATTTGTCCAGTTTTGCGTGTCTACAAATGCCCCTCTCTGAATTGATGTACGAAGAACATTGATTCAAAGATCCTTTGAGTCATGATTGCTGATTCCTGATGTGATTGATTGCTACCTCTTGATAAAAAAAAAATTATGATGCCTCATTGATTTCATGATGTTTGATTACAACTTTGATTTGATACCTTGATGCCCCCTCAGAAATTAAAACATATTGATAGTTTGATAGAAGAATTTTGATTTGATGTTTGGATTGATTGAGTTGCATTGAATATGTTTTCATTTCTGAAAAATATTATTGATAAGTCATGATTCACAAATTGTACGTCCAAGATAGATAGGTCTGTTGTAGTTAAGCAAAACAAGTGATTATGATAACAGGATAATGATACCAATGAATGTGATTTGTCAATCTGATAGGATAGTAAAATTGATAGGATAAATCAATCAGTGTGAAAACTAATATGATTTGATACTGCTGCTTCGTTCTCAAGATATAGAGAAACGAACAATGGTACTTGGTGTGATTGTTGGATACTTTTGATAGAACTGATTGACGTAAGATGATTCACTGATATAGAATATTGATATGATTCCCTTAATTTGCAAAATAGGCACATTTTCGTAAGTTATACATACAGTCCCTAGCTTCTTGGATATTAGATTTATGGATCTTCCTTGTTGTTGATTTTGTATCATGTTTTAGTTATTGATCAGGACTTAATGTATCATTTTGTCATTGACATTGTATCTTGATATACTAATTGTTGGATGGTTGATGTTATGAACATTGATATGATGATATGGACTTTTTCCTTGATTGCCCCTCTTTGATTGATCAAGATTGATAATTGAACCCCCTTTTCTCTTGGAAAAATAACTACAATCAATGCACTTAATCTAACATGATAAATGTAATTACATGATAAATGCAACCTAACATGATAATGCAATGCAATCTAACATGATAATGCAATTAATGTAACATGATAATGCAATGCCAATGCAACCTAAGTGTCACCAATTTTTAGCAAAGAAATGCCATGAGGATAAATTTTCATCATTGAGCATTTTGGGACTGAAAAGCAAGTACAACCATCACTGACCACATCATGATGATATGAATACCACTTTTTATCAGATTTGGTAACCTCCTTTTTGAACCTGGTACAACCCTCACTAGTTGGATGACCAAATTATGGGAGTATGAATACCAATCCATTTTCTTAAACAACCAAAGGTCAACCCTCCACCCTATATGAGAGTCCTTGATGGTTCTTTGGTGACCATGTCGTTAGACGAATTCACATAAGTTGTTGGATCTCCCTCAAGATAGTCACTCAAAGACAAGAAAAATACCATGTCTCCATCATTGCCAATCTAGTCAGAACATCATCCATTAGCTAAAGAGATGTGATAAAAATCAATTCAATACAGATCATCAAAAGAAAGCTTCAAGTGTTTTGCAATGTTTCATGATTTTCAAAAAGTATTTCCAAGCATTCTGATCTTTAAGGTGTTTTCTCAATTTTTAATCCTGAATAATAAAGTCAATGAAGGCTCATGGATCAAGTTGTAGGATCAAATACTTGGGTATGAACAATGATATCCATCAAAGGTTCAAGAAAATCCCTCCTTTCTGAAAGCTCTGATAATTCCCTCTCTGATGTGACTGAATGAATCTGCTTGAGTGTAATGCATTGTGTCATGTGAATCGATGCCTCTTTGTTGAAATCCGCTGATTAAGATCAAATGCCCCTAGTTGGATAGAAAAAATGTTGGACTTGGGAAAACTTCCAAGATATTACAAAAACTTGGTTCATGCAAGATGCAACTCAAAGCACTTTATGCATTCCTTTTTACCAGCTCTCAAACAAGATCACATTGGTTTTCCCCCAATGTCTAGCAAGATATAGGACATGAAGGATGGATTTGTAAGCTGATGGATTAGAGATGGAAAGGCCATGATGGATGAAGCAATGTGAATGTGACCCTTAGGACTATCTCCTCAAGATTACCCAAGCTAAGGAAAAATGATATAGCAATGTGAAGCATGTTTTTGGATAAGCCACGAAAGCCAATGATGCAGTGCTAGATAGCTTATAGGATAACAATATGTTGTCATGAAAATGAGGGATCCAAAAGGATGGACATGTCAAGAAGTTCTTGATAACAAATTTTTTGTACTTTAAGTTCTTTATTTTGATCAAGACCAAAGGATCAATTTGGATAAGATGTGGATAAGATAACACAATCTGGAATAAAGGGATGATGGAGGTTATGAAGGGATGTTTTGGGATTATGGAAAGACTATCAAGGAATAATGAAGGTGAATTTGGGACAAGCAAGATCATGATAGGGTAACATGGATGCACCGAGTACATAAGCTGATGAAAAGGATAACATATGTCAAGATACTTAATGCTCATGGATGTGTTCAACCTTGTCAAGATGAAGGTGAGAGAGGAAAGATGGATGAAACTTGCCCCCAAGTGTAGAGTGCAAGAAGGAGGAATTACACATGACGCTTGTTTGCTAGGTTTTCATCATGGTATTTGTTTCTCTTTACTTTTGCTACCCCGACACCTATTGCTAGGTTTTCACCAAGGCACTTTTTTTTCTCTTTTTTTGTTTTCTTTTTTTTTTCAATATTTTTCCAACATCAGAATCTTTGGACAATGCTCCTATGAAAGATATGCTATAATAAACCGTGGGTATGACTAGGATGCTCAAAGATATTGATAAAAGGGATGGAAGTACAGAAAGTATGCATTGGAAAATGAATGTGAGGATAAGAAGAAGGTATGTTGTAGATGGGAATGTTGGCAAGATCAACTTTGACACATGCTTTGAAGGGTGGTGGAATGATGGAGGAATGATAGATGAAGGAGGTAAGGATCTTTTTGAGGTAGTGGATTTTGGGATGTAGGAAGATGAAGGATGTTTGGAAGGAGATGGAATGGAAGCCTTTGGAAGCTTGAATGTCAATTTTGATTTTTCTTTTGTGTGCAACTCTTTCAAAAGTGACTTGGGAATCCACATATTCTTTGATTTTTCTTCCTTTTGTGATGCTTTTGAATGCACTTCTTCAATGAGGGATTTAGGAACCCACATTTTATTTTTTTCATTTTTCTTGGTGGACCTTTGCGGCCTTTTGGATATTTCATTTTTCTTTTCATTCACATGTTGATTAGATGGGACATTGTGATTTTTATACCCATATGGATTCTTGGATTTATGATTTTTATGTTGCACATCAACATTGCTTCCAAAAGACTTAGGAATTGTGGATGAATAGGAATAATATGGAGGGTTCACATGGATTGGTGTTTGGACATTCTTCAAGTATGTGTGCCTTCGTTGATCTTGATACATGGTAGAGTATGTGAATGGATAGCTAGGGATGATAGGAATGAAGGATGGAGGAATATATGGAACTAATATGGATGGAAGGAATGAAGACCTTTGTTTTGGGACATAGGAACCCAAAATGGATTTGGAGGATAGTGAAGGTATATGGTTGCATTTGAATGGTGGGATATAAAGTGTGAAAGGGATATCAATATCTTTGAAAGGAGCTGCCTTGCCAAGGTTCTCATCTTTAAGATTTATCTTTATACCAATAGGCTCGTGAGTATCTTTGATAGGAACACATTTGATAGGATCAACTGAAGCTCGAAGGGATTCATTATCACCTTCATGAAATTAAGATCTAATAGCATCAATTGAAATCAAATACAAAGGAAATCTAATTAAAATTGAAATCAAACATCATGAAATCAATGGGGCATCAGGGTATCAAATCAAAGTTGTAATCAAACATCATGAAATCAATGGGGCATCATAAATTTTTTTTTATCAAGAGGTAGCAATCAATCACATCAGGAATCAACAATCATGACTCAAAGGATCTTTGAATCAATGTTCTCCGTACATCAATTCAAAGAGGGGCATTTGTAGACACGCAAAATTGGACAAATACTTTTAAATTGCAAAAATCAATAAATGGATTAAAAATCAATAAAATGGACATAATTAAATAAAGTTGAGCAAAATTAATTAAAACAAAAGAATTATTAGATAATGATGTTAAATGATTAAATTGAAGCTTAAAAGGGCCAAAAACACTATATAATTGATTTTAATCAATTAATTATATAGTTATTTTAATCAAAAATCAAAATGAACCTATTACCCTTCCATGGCTAAATTTAATTAATTAATTGAATTGATATTCCTTATTTTCTTTCAACAAAGTGATCAACCAATGAAAATTGAGACAAAAAGGACACAAATCACTCAAAACATTTAAATTGTCCAAAGCTTTGAGACCATTTAAAGGGTTGTCCCCTCCTTGTCCCCCCATTTATGAACAAAGCAAAGTTTTTGACTCAACCAAGGGATAACCATGATTACTTCACTCTACCCCCTACCCTTGGGAAATTACTATAAGTATGAGGCATTTTGGAGAGCATTTAAAATCTTGGAATTTCATTTGCATAGCATTGTTACTATAGGCAATTGAGATCATTTCTAAGAGCAATTTGAGCAATTTGAGCAATTTGAGCATTTAGTATCATAATTTCATCATTCTTGAGCTAGAATCATCATAGAAGCATAGTAGCAGCGCCATTTCTCATTTTAGAGGTGTCACTAGTGAGGATTGTAGCTGAGAGCTTCACTTACCACTTCTTTCAAGAGATCCATGGGATAATATAGATCATAATTTCAATTTAGTTAAATTTGCATTGTATTTGATTAAATTGATGTTAGTAGATCTTAATTTCATGCAGGTGAGTAACTTCATCACACAAATGGTGCCCACTGTGGGGCTCTAAGCCTCATTTCATCATTTGCACTGTAATTTGCATGCTTGTATGTTCTATTTTCCATGAATTTCTTGCAAGAAACAGGTAAAGTCATGCTTACAGGAGATTCACTCATGCCTGCAATCATTTTACTACCACTTATGATCTCTGTCTTGATGCCTGTGAGATAAATTTATCTTGCCTTTGCCTAGGAAAGTCACACCTGCAAGTTAAGAAGTGTCATGTAGTTGCAATCCATTATCACCTGTCATTAGCCTTTGCTACGCAATTTATCAAAACAATCACGCATAAAAACATTTCAGTCATGCGTACAAGAATTTCAGTCACGCGTACAAGCATTTAAGTCATGCGTAAAAGAATTTCAGTCACGCGTACAAGCATTTCAGTCACGTGTATTAGCTGGACAATGTTGCCTGCTATCTGTTGCCTTTATTTACTGTTAAATTGATTTAATCATTTGTCTAACTTTCTATTTATAGGATTTGATAGTCAATGAGCAACCACAGGAAAGTACAGAAGCCAGAAAGCAGATTTAACAAAGAAGGAAAGGCTCTTGCCAAGAAAATCAAAAGGGAGAACCTAGCACATATCAAGGTTGTCCTTGAGACCACTCAAGAGGAGGATAACCAGGTATTTCAGCACTATAATAAAATTATGGAAGCATATAAGAAGAAATTTGTTTCCTTAAATTGGATCTTTAGTCCTTAATGCAAATGTTTGTTTAAAAGATTTGTAATTAGAGTGCTTAAAAATTCTTACATAAGTGTTGTGCTTTGTCATTTTGATTTTGGTTTCCCCTCACTTTGATTGTTAGTGTTGACTAACTTGTTGGAGTACAAGCACATTGGAAAGGAGCTATTGCTAAGGTGAGTAGAAAAATGTCAAAAATATTTCAAAAATGTCCCTAGCTTTTTGCTAGCTACAAGGAAAGGTATTTCTCTATTCAAGCTTGCACTTGATTAGATTATGGCATTCAATTTCAAACATAGCTTAATTAAAAATGGGAAATGAACGAAACACTTCCATTTTAAGAATCTCCTTGTTAAGAGATTGGGAAATAATTATATTGTGTTTGAGTGATTGGAATGAAGAAAGGCAATAGGGATATGCTCTTCACTTTTTAAGTGAATCAAACTCCCAAACTTATCCTACTAAGTTCATTTCTTGCTTTCCATGAACATGCTAGAAATTTAGTGGGCTCACCTCCCGAGTTTGCCTTAGCAAGGCTGGTGAGAGGGATAGCCCAAAGTGGGACACACTTGCTTTTACCGCGAGAATCCAACCCACTTTAAAATAAAATGCATGCATCCTTAATGGGGTGTGTGACAAACGGATTTTGATTTTTCAACCTTCCTCTAGTAGTCCTTACGGATTGCGCAAAATTGTACTTTGGTGTGTGTGGGAAGCTCCTTTATTGGGAGATGAGAGATTAAAGTCTATTTGAATAGAATCCTTATTAAAACCTGGGTAAAATAGCAAAGCCACCTTGTAGAGCCATGTTTACGAACCAATTTGACTCTAGGTAGGTTGTTGGGAATTCATTCTTGTGCTATACTTGTGAAAAAAATTGGAGAACATACACATTAGAGTGTTGTTAGAGGCATTTATGTGTGTGCTGCATTTGTTTTTAATTTTCAAAACAAGAAATTTCCAAAAAGATCTGATCAAAATGTTTAAAAATTTAAAATTTTATACCCTGGTCAGAGAAGTGTCACCTGGACACAAAATAAACCCACCTATCAAAAGCTCAATCATGCCTATGACTTGTTTAAACATGCGTCGACACACTGAAGTCACGCCCAAAAAAACTTGAGACATGCCTGAACTAAAAACCCGCCTGGTAATAATAAAGTCTCACCTAGTAACCTACAGTGTATCGCTTACCAAGAAACCAGTACATGCCTACAGAAGTCTTAGTCACACCTATGCTTGGTTCAGTGATGCCCAAAAACATAAAAGGGCAAACAAAGAGTATTTCCTGAGAGATTCAGAAAAAATTGGTTTCATATTTGGATACCCTTTTTGGAAATACTCTTTATCAGTGCAACAAATAGATCATATTCTTGAAAATCATTTATAATGATGAGTCTATTTGAGAAAAAAATCAACCCTATTATGGAGAATAATTATCGAAATCAAGATAAAAATCTCCATTGGAATCAAGATGATGAAGTATCTGAAGATGAAGTTTCGGAAGCACTCCAAGATCCCATGTTCATGAAAATAATGCAATTAGTTTTGGAAAAGAATAAAGAAGAATATTTCATGAAGTTAGTTCAAGCAGGAGCTAAGCTTCCTCATGATTTTGATACATCAACCTTGTGGGAAAATGAGGAAAAACAAAAAGAGGCATCATCTAAAAAGTCATCATTAAGATCAAGGTGTCCTTTTCTTTATAAGGATGGGCCATCCATATCTTCATCCTCCTCACAAAAAGAAGTAGTTGAGAGCAACAAACTTATCTTGGATCAAGAGAAATTTCATGATCAATCTATTTGTGATCAAGGTAATAAAGAGTGTGAAGAAAAGGGTACCACTCTCAAGCAAGATCTAATGCATAAACCTCCATATAGCAAGAGTAATCCTTTCATCTTTCATTCATCTCCCAAAGCTCCACAACTATCCAAAATTCCTTCATCAAAGAGTCAGCCTAATGATGACACTTTTCAAGTTGAGTATGTTTACCCTCAAGGGCTACCTCTAAAAGAAACCCAAGCTAACTTACACCTTGCTGCAAAATATTTCCATGCTTCAAAGATCTTGGACCTCAAAGCTTCATGTGCTTCAATGCCTATTATACCCATTCAAGATGATCCTACACCATTCTTCCAAACATCCACCACACATATCCAAGCAACTACCTTGTCCTTAGAAGTGGCTCCATGTCAAGAGGATGATCCAAAGAGAAAAGAAAAAAATGTTGATAAAGGTCAAGATCAAGATTATAGGCAATCCCCTCCCATATTTGATGAAGGTCCCATATCCATAGAACCTTGTGATGATCCCCTTGCATCCTTTTGTGTCTTCCAAGATGATGTCCTTCCATTCCAAGAACAAAGTACCCTTCCAAGTTTCATATTGTCTCCACTTCCCAAGCAGGATCAAGATATCCCTTCCATAATTTCTAATGAGCATATTGAAAATCAAGAGCAAGATACCCTTTCTATACCATTTGAAGATCCTTGTCAAGACCGAAGCATCCCATCATTTCCTTGTCATATCCCTCCATGTTCACCTCAAGAAACCATCATTCTTCCAAATCCTTTGCATGATAATAAATCCCTTCAAGCTTCAGTTGAGCCTATCAAATGTGTTCCTATCAAAGCTACTCATGAGCCTATTAGTATAAAGATAAATCTTAAAGATGAGAACCTTGGCAATGTAGCTCCTTCCAAAGATATTGATATCCCTTTCACACCTTATATCCCTCCATTCAAACGCAACCATAATCCTCCACTATCCTCCAAATCCATTTTGGGTTCCTATGTCCCAAAAAAAAAGTCTTCATCCCTTCCATCCATATTAGGTCCACATATTCATCCATCCTCAATTCCTATCATCCCTAGCTATCCATTCACCTACCCTACCATGTATCAAGATCAACGAAGGCACACATACTTGAAGAATGTCCAAACACCAATCCATATGAACCATCCATATTATTCCTATTCATCCACAATTCCTAAGTCTTTTGGAAGCAATGTTGATGTGCAACATGAAAATCATAAATCCAAGAATCTATATGTGTATAAAAATCACAATGTCCCATCTAATCGACATGTGAATGAAAAGAAAAATGAAATGTCCAAAAGGCCGCAAAGGTCCACCAAGCAAAAAGAAAAAAATAAAATGTGGGTTCCTAAATCCCTCATTGAAGAAATGCATTCAAAAGCATCACAAAAGAAAGAAAAATCAAAGAATATGTGGATTCCCAAGTCATTGTTGAAAGACTTGCACACAAAAGAAAAATCAAAATTGACATTCAAGCTTCCAAAGGCTTCCATTCCATCTCCTTCCAAACATCCCTCATCTTCTTACATCCCAAAATCCGCTACCTCAAAAAGATCCTTATCTCCGTCATCTATCGTTCCTCCATCATTCCACCACTCTTCAAAGTGTGTGTCAAAGTTGATCTTGCCAACATTTCCATCTACAACATACCTTCTTCTTATCCTCGCATTCATTTTCCAATGCATACTTTCTGTACTTCCATCTCTCTTATCAATATCTTTGAGCATCCTAGTCATATCCATGGTTTATTATAGCATATCTTTCAGAGGAGCATTGTCCAAAGATTTTGATGTTGGGAAAATATTGAAAAATACAAAAAAAGAGAAAAATAAAGAAAAGAAAAGAAAAAAAATAAAAAAGTGCCTTGGTGAAAACCTAGCAAATAGGCACCTTGGTAGCAAAAGTAAAGAGAAAAAAATCTATATACCATGATGAAAACCTGGTAAACAGGCATCATGTGTAATTCCTTCTTCTTGCACTCTACACTTGGGGGCAAGTTTCATCCATGTCATCCTCCATCTTCCTATCATTTATCTCACTTTCCTCCATATTCCATCTTTCACCTTTCATCTTGACAAGGGTGAACACATCCATGAGCATCGAGTATCTTGACATTCGTTATCCTTTTCATCAGCTTATGTACTTGTTGCATCCATGTTACCCGATCATGATCTTGCTTATCCCAAATTCACCTTCATTATTCCTTGACAGTCTACCCATAATCCAAGAACATCCCTTCATAGCCTCCATCACCCCTTTATCCTGATTGTGTTATCGTATCCACATCTTATCCAAATTGACCCCTTGGTCTTGATCAAAATGAAGAACTTAAAGTACAAAAAAATTGTTATCAAGAACTTCTTGACATGTCCATTCTTTTGGATCCCTCATTTTCATGACAACATATTGTTATCCTATAAGCTATCTAGCACTGCATCATTGGCTTTCGTGGCTTATCCAAAAACATGCTTCACATTGCTATATCATTTTTCCTTAGCTTGGGTAATCTTGAGGAGATAGTCCTAAGGGTCACATTCACATTTCTTCATCCATCATGGCCTTTCCATCTCTAATCCATCAGCTTACAAATCCATCCTTCATGTCCTATATCTTGCTAGACATTGGGGGAAAACCAATGTGATCTTGTTTGAGAGCTGGTAAAAAGGAACGCATAAAGTGCTTTGAGTTGCATCTTGCATGAACCAAGTTTTTGTAATATCTTGGAAGTTTTCCCAAGTCCAACATTTTTTCTATCCAACTAGGGGCATTTGATCTTAATCAGTGGATTTCAACAAAGAGGCATCGATTCACATGACACAATGCATTACACTCAAGCAGATTCATTCAGTCACATCAGAGAGGGAATTATCAGAGCTTTCAGAAAGGAGGGATTTTCTTGAACCTTTGATGGATATCATTGTTCATACCCAAGTATTTGATCCTACAACTTGATCCATGAGCCTTCATTGATTTTATTATTCGGGATTAAAAATTGAGAAAACACCTTAAAGATCAGAATGCTTGGAAATACTTTTTGAAAATCATGAAACATTGCAAAACACTTGAAGCTTTCTTTTGATGATCTGTATTGAATTGATTTTTATCACATCTCTTTAGCTAATGGATGATGTTCTAACTAGATTGGCAATGATGGAGACATGATATTTTTCTTATCTTTGAGTGACTGTCTTGAGGGAGATCCAACAACTTATGTGAATTCATCTAATGACATGGTCACCAAAGAACCATCAAGGACTCTCATATAGGGTGGAGGGTTGACCTTTGGTTGTTTAAGAAAATAGATTGGTATTCATACTCCCATAGTTTGGTCATCCAACTAGTGAGGGTTGTACCAGGTTCAAAAAAGAGATTACCAAATGTGATAAAAAGTGGTATTCATATCATCATGATGTGGTCAGTGATGGTTGTACTTGCTTTTTGGTCCAAAAATGCTCAATGATGAAAATTTATCCTCATGGCATTTCTTTGCTAAAAATTGGTGACACTTAGGTTGCATTGCATTATCATGTTACATTAATTGCATTATCATGTTAGATTGCATTGCATTATCATGTTAGGCTGCATTTATCATGTAATTGCATTTATCATGTTAGATTAAGTGCATTGATTGTAGTTATTTTTCCAAGAGAAAAGGGGGTTCAGTTATCAATCTTGATCAATCAAAGAGGGGCAATCAAGGAAAAAGTCCATATCATCATATCAATGTTCATAACATCAACCATCCAACAATCAGTATATCAAGATATAATGTCAATGACAAAATGATACATTAAGTCCTGATCAATAACTGAAACATGATACAAAATCAACAAGGAAGATCCATAAATCTAATATCCAAGAAGCTAGGGACTGTATGTATAACTTACAGAAATGTGCCTATTTTGCAAATTAAGAGAATCATATCAGTATTCTATATCAGTGAATCATATTACGTCAATCAATTCTATCAAAAGTATCCAGCAATCACACCAAGTACCATCGTTCGTTTCTTTGTATCCTAAGAATGAAGCAACAGTATCAAATGATATCAGTTTTCACACTGATTGATTTATCCTATTAGTTTTACTATCCTATCAGATTGACAAATCGCATTCATTGGTATCATTATCCTATTATCATAATCACTTGTTTTGCTTAACTACAACACACCTATCTATCTTGGACGTACAATTTGTGAATCATGACTTATCAACAATATTTTTCAAAAATGAAAACATATTCAATGCAACTCAATCAATCCAAACATCAAATCAAAATTCTTCTATCAAACTATCAATATGTTTTAATTTATGAGGGGGCATCAGGGTATGAAATCAAAGTTGTAATCAAACATCATGAAATCAATGGGGCATCATAATTATTTTTTTTATCAAGAGGTAGCAATCAATCACATCAAGAATCAACAATAAGCAATCATGACTCAAAGGATCTTTGAATCAATGTTCTTCGTACATCAATTCAAAGAGGGGCATTTGTAGACACGCAAAATTGGACAAATACTTTTAAATTGCAAAAATCAATTAAATGGATCAAAATGCATTAAAAGGGACATAATTAAATAAAGTTGAACAAAATTAATTAAGACAAAGGAATTATTAAATAATGATGTTAAATGATTAAATTGAAGCTTAAAAGGGCCAAAAACAATATATAATTGATTTTAATTAATTAATTGTATAGTTGTTTAATTAAAAATCATAATGAACCCATTACCCATGCATGGCTAAATTTAATTAAATAATTGAATTAATAATCCTTATTTTCTTTCAACAAAGTGATCAACCAATGAAAATGGAGGACATAAAGACATAAATCACTCACATTTAAATTGTCCAAAGCTTTGAGACCATTTAAAGGGTTATCCCCTCCTTGTCCCCCCATTTATGAACAAAGAAAAGTTTTTGACTCAACCAAGGGATAACCATGATTACTTCACTCTACCCCCTACCCTTGGGAAATTACTATAAGTATGAGGCATTTTGGAGAGCATTTAAATCTTGGAATTTCATTTGCATAGCATTGTTACTATAGGCAATTGAGATCATTTCTAAGAGCAATTTGAGCAATTTGAGCATTTTTAAGCATTTAGTATCATAATTTCATCATTCTTGAGCTAGAATCATCATAGAAGCATAGCATAAGCATAGTAGCAGCATTATTTCTCATTTTAGAGGTGTCACTAGTGAGGATTGTAGCTGAGAGCTTCACTTACCACTTCTTTCTAGAGATCCATGAGATGTTATAGGTTATAGTTTCAATTTTAATTAGATTTCCTTTGTATTTGATTTCAATTGATGCTATTAGATCTTAATTTCATGAAGGTGATAATCTTCATCACACAAATGGCACCCAAGTATGTATAGCAATCACTTCCTTATCATGACATGATTCATCCGATAAGGTATCTCATTCATAATCTCGAGAATCATCACTATCTCCTTTGGATTCTAAGGCATTTATTTGAGGATAAAAATCATGCATTGGGCTTGAAATTTCTCCTTTGAATTGAAAACCTACTCCAAATTTTTTGTGACTTTCCCTCCAAATAGGTTCAATAGGTTCTAATAACCCCCTATTTCTTTGGCCTGTAGGCGTGAGTTTCTAGCTAGCAGGCGTGAGAACATGCAACCAAAGTGAGACTGAAGGACTTCCAGGCATGAGTAAATCTACCGTAGGTGCGACTTTATCAAATTCCCGCAGAAAACACATGGAAACAACACAAAAATGCATTCAAAGATGATTTAAATAAAAAATTTGTTAGAATTTGAGGCTCAAGGCCCCACAATGGGTTAGAATTTGTTAGAATTTGTTTATCTTGACATAGTTGTTGAATTTTTGAAATTTGTTTGGATTAGAAGCAGCATCACTCTTATCAACAAAAATAGGAGCCATTAGAGTGTTTCTCTCAAATTGACTCACTTGTAATTGATAATGATGAAGTGCTGCATAGAGTTGTTGAAAAGAAGTAAATTTAGTAAGTAGAATCTTATCTCTCATATCCTATTGCAAATTTGAAATAAACATACGTTGAATATCAATATCAGGAGCAAGATAGGAAATCTGAGCATGTAAATGCTTAAATATACCAATAAATTCAGTCAATTTTTCCTTAGCATTTTGTTTACAATGCATCAAATCAGTCAAAGACACTTGTGAGCCAATGTTGTTTTGAAATTTTTGAATAAAAGCATTGGAAAGTTGTGGAAATGAGTCAATAGAATAAGGAGGCAAGGAACAATACCATTGTAAGGCCTTGTCATGAAAATTTCTAGCAAACAACTTGGCTAAAATGCTATGGTCATGAGTATAATCACTACAGAGGATTTGAAATGTTTTAACATGATGAACGGGGTCTCCTTTTCTATTATAATTCTCAAGACAAGGCATATTGACTTGCTGAGGAACAAGAGTATGAATGATATCTTGAGACAAAGGACTTCCCATGTCACATGTAGGAATGCTAAATTTGTTTTGAGTTAAGGATGTAAGTTTTTATTGTAAGGATGACACAATTTGAGCCAAATTGATGATTGTTGAATCATTAGAGGAAATAGGAGGAATAACAACATTAGAAACACTAGATAAAGTGTAAGAAGCTATAGGAATAGAAGACACAACTGGAGTAACACTTGGAACTACAATTGGAAGAGGATTGGAATAAGTAAAAGGAACATTATGATTAGAAGGTTGTGATGTAAGAAGGGACATAGGAGGGACACTCATAGGAACAGAGGGAACTGCCATAGTCAAAAAAGTAGGAGTATAGGTAGGAATGATAGGTAAAGGAATAGAAGAAGGCTCTACACTAGTAACCGGGGGAATCAATCCTAAATCTTGAGCTTCTTGAGCTAAAGGTTTAACATTTGAATGCACGAGATGAGTAATACCATGCAAGAGGTTAACACCTTGATTAGTATCATGAAGAACTTTCTTAAGAGCCTCTATAGCTTGAATAGAATCTTGATTATGGTTTTCTTGAATAAGCCAATTACCCATTTTATAAAGTTCAGTTGAAATTTTTTGGGCTTGTTCAGGAGGAACTCTTAAAGCATCATCCTCATCATGAGATGAGTGAGAAGAGTTTTTCTCCATAATAGGATTGGAATCATGAAGAATCAAATTATCATCTAGGATCCTAAGGAAAGGATAGGAAGACTTAGGATCAAAGGCACCCATAAGTCTACGACTTCATCTAACTAGAATATTATAAGTAGGACTAGTAGTATTAAAGCTCATAAACCAATGCAATGCAAATGAACTAAACTAAGAAAACATAAAGCATGAATATTTTTGCATTTTGAAAGAGATTTTGTAATTTTTTTTGTATTTTTGAAATATAGATGCAAGTAATCTAATTAGCATGCCAAATTTAACAAAAGACAAATCTAGCATCAACAAGATAATATAAAGGGAAATCTAACACCACAAAACACAATATGGCATCTAATTCCACAAAAGAAAAGAGGTTAAGTATGTTGGGTTCACCAAAATGAATAGAATAATTATGGGTATGGATGGAAGTGAATAGAAACGATCACCAAAATGAATGGTATGAAAATGTGAATAGGGTTGAATAGTGGTAGATAAGATAATATGATATGAAAGGGGGAATATAGGACCTATCCTTAAACAAAATTCCCAAAAAGGAAAGATCCAAATGGATTAATCACAAAGAAGTGATCAATGCACAAATGAATCAAACAATGGAGAATATGAAGAAAGGAGGCAATCCTATAATCTACTATAGAAAGTATGTACTTGAAATCTTAAATGAATAGAAGGAAAATATTAATCTCAAAGTAGGGAAAATCTGGAAAATGCTGATTTCTGATGTCTATGCACAATTTTGGGAAATTTTGCAACCTGCTCTGGACTGGCAATGCCGAGATAGAGAAAACCCACAAATTTTTTTTCCTTTTGCGGTCAGGTCAACTTTGACCTAGATAGAGGGGCACAATCTTACCCCCCACTGAAGGTCATCCCTAACCTAAAACAATTCTGATGGAAATTCTGTTCGTGGATCTCAAAAGCTCGTCGAAAAGAGTATCCAAATCTAAACTTCAATTCCATGTCATGTACTTGTACCTACAAGAAAAATGGTTTTTATTATTTAGATTGGGGGTTTGACTTGGTCAAACCCCAGTTTGGAATCAACCTTGAAATGTAATTGAAATTGTAATTGTAATATGTATAAACAAAGTAAATGGAACTATTCACCTTGCTTATGTTGAAGTCCTTCTGGAGGATTCAAATCCTTGAATCCACAAGTATGGATGCTCCAAATGAATGTAGAAATATGTAGGATGTCTCAAATAAATGACATTAGATCTTCAACACAAATCTTGAATGTATCTTTGCATAAGAAGAGGCTTGGATGAATGTGGATGGAGAAATATTCAACAAGAGGGCTCCATAGAGATTGAATCCTTTAATGGCTAACAATGGATCTCCTTGATGAATACTTGAATTATTGAAGATGAATGAATGCTTTCTTGATTTCCTTCTCCTTATTTCTTACTTTCACTTGAGAGCTTGATCATGAAATTGCTTGGTTGTGGATGTTCTCACAAAACTTTATGGATAAAATGAGAGAGGAAGGCTTCCTTTTATAGTGATCTAGGGCACAAACTTCTAGAGAAGGTCAACACTAGAGAATTAAATCTCAATTAACCTTAACCCCTATAAATAGACCTAGATTAAATGCAATTTAAGAGTTTACCATTCTTAAACCTAAAATAGCCAACCCGAAAGTGGGAAAATAAAACTTTCTGAAGCTCGACCTCCTGAAACTTCTGGAAACTAAAATTTGGACTTGGGATTAGGGATGAGGTTGTCTTTTCCCTAGGTCAGAGTCAAGATCAACCTTAACCTAGGTCAGGGTCTAGGTAATCCTTGACCATTTAGGTCATCCTTGACCCAGAAAGTCAAAGAGTTCAATTTCTCAGAGAAAGTCTGTCAAAAAGAGGTTGGAAACAAGGAGAGAGAAGTAGAACAGGGGGGAAACAACCAGATCCATGCAAAGACCCAATCAAGGTGCTTGACATGACCCCATACCACTTAATTAGAGGGCTAAACTCTCTTATCATGGAAGTGCTTCCATTTTAAGATGATACACTTTTGAAGGGGAGAAATCTCCTAGCCTTGATGGATTTCCCATGTTCTTCTTCTAGCAGTTCTGGGAAATTCTGGGCAAATATGTGTAGGCAATGGTTAAAGAGTTCTTTGGAACTAAAATTCTCCTCAGGGAACTCAATGCTACTTTTTTTTGTTTTAATTCCCAAAAATCGTAGAGCCAACATAGTTGATGGCTTTAGACCTATTAGTCTTTATAACTCCCTGTAAAAGATTATATCTAAAGTCCTGACTACCAGAGTTCTATCTATTCTTCGTTTGATCATCTCCCCCTAGTAGAATGGATTTGTTCCTAGTAGATAGATTCTAGATTCCATTATTGTTGTCCATGAAAATATTCATTCATTGGAAGGAGCTAAAAAACAAGGATTTATGATGAAGCTAGAATTGTCCAAATCTTATGACAGGGTTGACTGGTAGTTTTTATAGAACGTTATCCTTTCTTTTGGTTTCAATCATGTGGCCATCAAAATCATTGTTCAATTGGTTACTACCATCTCTTCTTCTATTATTGTCAATGGAGGCTCTTCCAAGCTTCTTAGGTCCTCCAGAGGCCTTAGACAAGGAGATCCTATATCTCCTATCTTGTTTTCTATCCTTGCAGAATGTTTGGGAAGGTATATTAATAAATTCATGAGAGAGGGTTATATTTTTGGTCTCCAGCCTTCTTCTACCATATCTTCCTACTCCCATGAGAAATTTTTTGATGATACTCTCATAATGGGGGAGGCTACTATCAAAGAAGATAGAAATTTGAAGACATCCCTCACTGTTTATACTGCCGTGTTTGGCCAACTCATCAACTGGTCTAAAATATCCATTTTCTTTATCAATAATCCTATTAAGAGATAAAGAGAGATCTCCAAAATTTTAGGGTGAAATATTGGAAGCCTCCCTTCCTCTTACTTGGGATTACCTTTATGTACTAAACCTCCTGACAACTTGTGGAATTCTCTTATTGATAGATTCAACAACAAGCTTGATGGTTGGAAAGGGCCACTTTTGAGAAACTGAGCGAAACTCCAACTTCTGAAATCAAATCTCCAAAATCTCCCAATTTATGCCTTGAGTCTTTTTGAGATTCCTCATAATTTTTCTATGGTTATTGAAAAAATTCAGAAAAGATTCCTATGGTTAGGAGTGGAAGAAAAGAAAAGACTTAGTTTGGTGGCCTGGGAAAATGTCTGTAAACCCAAAATCATGGAGGGCTTGGCTTGAGATCTGTTAAAAATGTCAATAAATCCCTTTTGGTGAAACAATTATGGAGAATTAATGGGGACCAAAAACAATGGAATGGAATCATAAGAAATAAATATCTCTTTAATTCCAATACTCTAGAGGATTATATTATGAATGGTGAAAATATGAATGGCTCTAACATTTGGAATAGTATAAGTTCTGCTAAAGATCTCATCATTAAGGGGAAGAGATGGAAGCTAGGGGATGGAAGGAGAATTGACTTCTGGGAAGACAAATGGATTAAAAAAGAGCCTCTATCAAGCAACCAAGATTGGAAACAAGCTATCGATCTTTGTAAAGATATTATCAGGGAAAAAGTTAAGGATTATTGGCTAGGAAAAAAATGGAGGAATCTTGGATACATTGACAAAAGATTCATCTCCCTCCAACATGAGTTGCAAACCTAGTTTATTAAGGATAATTTTTTAGGATAAAATTATTTGGGATCCTAAGCCTGATGGTATTTATACTGTTACCTCCACTTGTAATCTTTTTACCATTAGGGAGGAAAAAAATCTTTGCTCGCAAGTTTGGTATAAGTTTCTTACTCCCAAAATCAACTTCTTTTTTTGGATCTTACCTCAAAATAAACCTCTCACCCTTGATAATCTTACTAAAAGGGGTTTTTTTCTTGTTAATATATGCTTTCTTTGTATGGAAGAAGCTAAAACTTGTGATCACATTATGTTGCATTGTTCCTATACCCGTAGGGTATGGGATCTAATCCTTAGAAAATGGAATCTTTGTTTGTTTTTTCCTCTTCTTTGGCAGGACTTTGTCAAGCAATGGAGTTGCCCATTTTCAAATTACTTGGGTAAAGAGTTTTGGAAGATTATTCATCCCCATTTTCGCGTCTGTATCTAGAAGGAAAGAAATAATAAAGTTTCCAGGGAGAAATATTCCAAACTAGAAGTGGTTGGAAACAATATCTATAGAGCACTAGAGGAAAATTTCATTTCTTCAATTAACACCAACACTGTCAAGAAATCTCCCCAAATATCTCAAGAGAATATAAGTGAGTGGCATTTTAGTACTCTTGAATCCAATTCTAATCATTTGAGATCTACTATTATGTGGACCTCCCCTCTGATTGATTGGGTCAAAGCTAACTTTGATGGGGTGTCAAAAGGCAACCCGAGAGTGGAAGGTGGAGGTGGAATCATAAGAGACTAAAAGGGAACCTGTGTTGGTGCTACTGTTGTCCCGTTGGGAGTTCAATCAAATCACAAAGTAGAAGAAATGGTGGCTCTAAATGTTATGTTGTTGGCAGAAGAGCTGGGATGTAAAAAAGTTTGGCTGGAAGGAGATTCCTTTAATATTGTCAATAATATTAAAGGAATAAGTAAATCTTCATGGACTATTGAGCACATTATCAATAAAATTAAAAATATTTCTTTTGAAATTTGATATTTTCATGTAACCTACAACTTTTGTGAAACTAACCAAGTGGTAGATGGTTTGGCTAACCTTGGGGTTAGAAGTGATGTCAGTTGCAAGTGGCACAGATTGACTAAGATTAATGATGAGATAAATATGAATATTAATCATGACAAAATCAATCAAAAGGAGGGATTTATTAATATTAATGATTACAATGCATGAATTAACTTAGAACTTGAGTACATTGAAGGCAAAGTGATAGGTGGTTATTTATTGCCTTCATTACGATCTAATCTCGCATGCTTTCTGGGTCATAAGAAAAGAGCTACTACATAATTCTAACGAGTTGATGAATATTGTTTTCAGCCTGAGATAGTTGGAGAGACAAGATATTGAAACATGTTCGATGAAGTTTTTTGATTCAAGCACGATGAAGGAGGAAGCTAAGATGGGTGGTGATCTTAAGAGGGAGGAATCGATATAATGTAAGTGGGTTCATGAAAAAGAAGTGTGGAGAAAATTAAAGAAGGGGAAAGTTCACCACTATCTGAAATAGTTGCATGGTAATGACAAAGAGATTACTAGGGCTTTTGTCATAGGTTGGGATAAAGGAAAAGTGAATATAGCGAGTAAATCCATTACCCTTACTTTATGTCTTCTAGTTGAGATCACGGGGCTTCCCCTTGAGGGAATTAACTTCTCCAAAGACAAGAAGGTGGGAAACAAGGATTACAAAGATTTTCCCAAGTCTGATGAGGAGTAGACTCTGCTAGTGAAAGGTAAGCTTGAATGTGTGAGCTTGGATAACATTAAACTCATTTGGGGTTTTTTTCTTTGAGTGATTATGGAATAATTTACCCTAGATGGTAGGTATTCCAGAGTTTACAACTATCACTTCATGCTTGTAAATCATTTCAGGCATAATGCTAGGGTTTCTTTCCCTTTTTATCTACTTAGTTGACTTAACTAGAGTATTGTGGACCATAGAGTTAGGGATTCCCCTATTCTACATGAGGAGATCATTCTACTCAGTATAGAGTATTCCAAAGATCATATCCATGAGCCACTTCCTAAACAGATTAGCAACAAAAAAAGGAAGAGCACTGATATTTCCCCAGGGAAGAAGGCCACCATTGGCTTGTACAAAAAAATCTCAAAGCCCCTGTTAAAATTGACACTATGCTTTCTATCTTTGATGAGGTTGAAGGTATGAAGTCAAAGGATGACCAGGAGGACATTCCCTTTGATAATGAAGAGACTGCTAAAGGGGAATAGAGAAATAGAGACCTCTCTGAGAAGAATAAGTTCACTATTATTGAACCTGATAAATGTAACAATGTAGAGAATAACCTTGATGATGAGGTAATTAATGACCTTGATAAGACTATTACTGATGATTTCAATGATCAAATCAATAATATTATGGAGGTTTACATTGACAACGAACATCAGGGCCCGGTTGAAGATCCTAAGGAAAATAATAATGATAACAAAGAAGAAAATATGGAAAATCTGGATACTATGTCTAAGAATGAAGCTGATGACCATGAGGAAAGAGAAGCTGATAATGATAATACTAGCAACAATGCTGAGGAGGATAATATCACTGATAATCTGGAGTTTATGGAAGAGGAAACCCAAGTTGACAAAGATATTATTGATTTATAAAAGGAAGTCCATAATGAGCATGCTGACTGTGAGATTAATTTCACTCCTCCTTAGAGCCCAAAGGGAAATTCTGATGAGTGGGGAGAGAATATGCAGAATCAGAGAAGTGTGGAGGAAGATCTGTGGGACAAGGACTTCAAGGTCAAAATAAATATTAATATCACCATGCTGCAAGTAGCCAGAAACAAAGCTATGTATGACTATAATATTGATAAATGGGTCCAAGATGATATCTAAGAGCTATGCACTAAGTGTAAAAATTTGGAAGCCAGGAATGCAATGCTGGAGGAAATCATCGACAAAATGCACAATGATGCTGAGATGTATCAGAAAGGAAAGGATTTTTTTGAAAATAATACTACTAGTCTAGATGACAAAATTACTAATGCCATTGATAACAAGATAAACCGATTACTGAGAAGATAAGCAATAATGACACAATGCCAAGGAAGATGATTTCCCTTACCAACACAGGCATGAAAGCTATAATTGACAATTTGAAAGCCTTGTACACCCTTCTAGAAGGGAATAAAATTGACATAATTGATGATTATGAAGAAGGGAAATGTGATATCTAGTTGTCAGGCCCAGGCTCTAGGACCAGATCAAGTACTAGAAAGAAGACTGCTTCCCAAGAAAAAGATATCACTAGTCTAAATGATTCAATCCAGAATATGCAGAACTAGATGGTGGAATCCAAGGAGCTTCTTAAAATGATGAACTGATTCTACTGTTGGGAGTTTTTTTGTTTTCAAACTACTGGAAGGTTTTCTATTTAGGGTGTTGATTTTTTGGCTTTGTGTATCACTTTGTAATCTGGGTTTTGACCCTTTTGGTTTCTATCATTTTTTGTGACAGATAGTTGTCCTTAAGTGCTCCTTTGTTTATCTTTTCTATGATTTTTTAAAGGGTTTCAGGACCCCTTCAAAGCTTGTAGTTACCGCAATCAAAAACTATTTTATCCCCTTTATCCTCGCATGCATAAAAATGAACAAACTATTTTCTAAATGTAAATAAATTAAAGTAAACTCATTCATCCATCACACATAACACATTTGACACAAGATTTTGGGTACATAGAAACCCTTGGTTAGAGGAGAAAACTACGGTGGGGATGACACCCACAATCCCTCACTACTGCAACATAAAGGTTTCTCAATTAGAGAATACAAACTATTACTTATGGTGATTTTACCATGTTAGGAGTAATACAAAATAAGACCTGCTAAAGTCTACCTAGTTAAAGGATTTTTCAAGACTCATTAAGTGTGCACTCTGTTAAGAGATTTACAATAAAATTTTTGTAAAAGCCATCCCAACAAGTGGGATGAGAGAATACAAAAACAAAAATGTATTCCAATAGTAATTGATCTTTAATAATGCATCTACATGTATGCTAAATCAAATCCTTTGTGCTCTCTACAATATCATTATCTTCCTCTGCCTGATTTCACCAAAATCTTTCACTTCCTCTACTTGGTAGCCTTAACTTATTTTTTCCCTGCTCTAATTTCTTTGCTTCACTATATCCTCTCTCTATCTATTTCTTTATTCATCCTTATGTAGTAAATATGTAGCTTCCTAATTACTTGACCTAATTAGGGTTTAGATCCTTTTGGAAATCTTGATCAAATAGATCAATGATCCATATTCATGTCCTTTTTGCAAGAAATATTTACATTATTCTCATTAGTTTAATTAGTGTCTTGGGATCATTTACAATCATGTTTTATTCCCAATAAATCTTACCTAACATTTACCTTGATCTTTGTAAACCATTTTCTTTCTCAGTAAAATCTGATCAAACTTTTATATACATCTTGTATCACTCGGTTATCTTTCTTGATCTTCTGAGTTAACATACTATTTACATTCGATAATTCCTTTTCTTAGTTAACATACTCGCTTGAAATTCTTCCTATTTGGTAACCATTGTACTCGGTTAAATTCACTTGTTCATTGTCCATTATTCTCCGTATACACTATTGGGTATATACATTGCTTTGTGCTCGGTATTGTTCTACCTTGTCTTATTGATTGACTTTCCTTTCACTAATTGACTTGTTCGCTCATATCGGCATGATCTTATCTTCACTAATGACAACACTAAATGAATTTTAGGAGTAATATTCTCTCCCTTTTGTATTAGTGACAAAAACATTCATAACTAAGTCAAAATTTGGATATCTTCAATATATGCTAACTCAGTAATAACTCCCCCTTAACATATACTTATCCTATTTCAAAATCTCCCTTATTTATCCATTATATATATACATAGTGACCTATCTACTATCCCTTTTACTATCTCCTTTCTGTATATTTTATTATCCCCTTTTTTTGACAATAATGCCAAAAACAAAATTGTAATGTACAAAGAATACTAATAATTTATCAAAAAGTTCTTTGAGAGTATATTTTGCACTATCATATGTAGTGTATCACCAGAAAATGGAAGCACTTCCATTTAGGAACAGTTTATCTCTTCGAGTAAGTGGTCTGGGGTCATGTCAAGTGCCTTGAGTGGGTCTTTGACTGGATCTAGCTTTTTCCCCTATTCTGCTTCTCTCCTCACCTTTTTCTAGCCTTTTTCTGGCACCTTATCCTAAGGATATGATATTCTTGACCTCAGGGTCAAGGTCAACCTTCTGGGTCAAGGTCGACCTCAACCCTGACCCTGGGTCCCAATTTCAAATCCTAAAAGTTTCTAGATGTTGGGCTTCAAAAATTTTTATTTCCCGCTTCTAGGTTCGCTGTTTCATATTTCGGAATGGTAAAATCTTAAATTATATTTAATCTAGATCCATTTCTAGGGGTTAAGGCTTAATTAGAATTTAATTCTCCTATCTTGGTCTCTCTAGAAGTTTGTGCTCTAGACTAGTATAAAAGGAAGCCTTCCTTTTTCATTTTCACATCCACCATCCATAGAATTCAACCAAGTGAAATTAAGTGATCAAGCAATCATCAAGAAATCAAGAAGGAGAAGGAGAGAATTCAACCATTCATTCATCCTCAAAGAATTCAAGCATTCAAGCATTCAAGATCCAATTCATCAAAGAGATCCATTGATAGCCATTGAAGGATTCAATCTCTTTGGAGCCCTCTTGTTGAAGATTTCTCCATCCATTTCCATTCAAGCTTCTTCCTCTTCCAAGATCCATTCAAGATTGGTGTTGAAGATCTAATGCAATTTATTTGAGACATCCTACATACAATTCTACATTCATTTGGAGCCTTCATTCTTGTGGATTCAAGGATTTGAATCCTCCATAAGGAATTCAATATAAGCAAGGTGAATTGTTCCATTTACTCTATTTATTGCTACAATTTCAATTATATTTCAAGGTTAATTCTAAAACCATGGTTTGACCAAGGCAAACCCCTCATCCAACAAACAAAACCATTTTTCTTGTAGGTATAGGTGTGGGACAATGAATCATAGTTTAGATCTGAACACCCTTTTTGGAAAACTTTTGGGATCCGCAAATAGAATTTTTGTTGGAGTAGTGCAAGTCAAGGTCAATTTTTAGGGGTAAGATTGTGTCCTGGGGTAAGATCTTACCCTTGTCTTGGGTCAAGGTTGACCTTCCTCAGAAAAAGAAAATATTTCTGGGTTTTCTCTATTTCTGTGTTTCTAGGCCAGATCTGATTGCAAAATTTCTTGAAATTGTGTACAGACACCAGAAAACAACATTTTCCAGATCAGTCCTATTTTGAGGTTAGTATTTGTCTTCAATTCAATCAAGATTTCAATACATACTTTCTATAACAGAATATAAGGTTTTCAAATTTCTTCATATTCTTCATCGATTGATTCATTTGTGCATTAACCATTCTCTTTTGGTTGATCAATTTGGATCTTTCCTTTGGGAATTTGGATTAAGAAGTAGATCTTCATTCCCCCACACCTATCCACTACACTATTTTATATTACATCTTTAAGATCTATTTCAAATCATACATTTTTGGTGAATCCGCGATAGACGAATATTTCTTTTATAGTGTTAGATCTTGCATATATTAGATTTCTTTTATGTGTTTTCATATCATATAAAATAAAAATACAAAAACATTCATTTATTCATGCTTTGTGTTTTCCTAGTTTAGTTCATTTGCATTTCATTGTTATATGAGCTTTACTACCTCTAGTCCTACTTATAATATTCTGGTTAGACAAAATCATAGACTTGTGGGTGCCTTTGATCCTGAGTCTTCCTCTCCTTTTCTTAGGATCCCAGATGACAATTTGATTATTCATGATTCCAATCTTACTCTGGAGTAAAACTCTTCTCACTCATCTCATGATGAGGATGATGCTTTAAGAGTTCCTTCTGAGCAATTCCAAAAACTTTCAACTGAACTTGATAAAATGGGTAATTGGCTTATTCAAGAAAACCATAATCAAGATTCTATTCAAGCTATAGAGGCTCTTAAGAAAGTCCTTTGTGATAGTGATCAAGGTGTTAACCTCTTGCATGGTATCACTCCTCTCATGCATTCAAATGTTAAACCTTTAGCTCAAGAAGCTCAAGATTCAGGATTCACTCCTCCTGTCACTAGTGAGGAACCTTCCTGTGTTCCTTTACCTAGTATTCCTACTTATACTGCTTTGGTGACTACCATGGTTCCCTTGCTTCCTATGAGTTTTCCTCCTGTGTCCCTTCCTACTTCACAACCTTCTTACCATAATGTGCCTTTTACTTATTCCAATCCTCTTCCAACTGTGGTCCCAAGTGTTCCTCCAGTTGTGTCTTCCATTCTCATTGCTTCATACACTTTACCTAGTGTTTGTAATGTTGCTATGCATCCTATTTCCTCTAATGATTCAACAATCATCAATTTGGCTCAAACTGTGTCCTCTTTACAACAAAAACATGCATCCTTGACTCAATCCAAGTTTAGCATTCTTACATGTGACATGGGAAGTCCTTTATCCCTAGACATCATTCATGCTCATGTTCCTCAACATGCCAATATTCCTCATCTTGAGAATTACAATGGTAAGGGAGACCTTGTTACTCATGTTAAAACATTTCGAATCCTTTGTAGTGACTATGCTCATGACCATAGGATTTTAGCCAAGTTGTTTGCTAGAACTTTTCATGACAAAGCCTTACAATGGTATTGTTCCTTGCCTGCTTATTCTATTGATTCATTTCCAAACCTTGCCAATGCTTTTATTCAACAATTTCAAAATAACATTGGTCCATAAGTGTCCTTAACCAATTTGATGCTTTGTAAACAAAACATTAAATAAAAATTGACTAAATTCATTGGTAGATTTAAGCATTTGCATGCTCAGATTTCTTATCTTGTTCTTGATATGGATATTCAACGTATGTTTATTTCAAATCTATAAAAGGATTTTAGAGATAAGATTCTTCTTACTGAATTTACCTCTTTTCAATAACTTTGTGTAGTGCTTCATCATTATTAATTACAAGTGAGTCAATTTGAGAGAAACACTCCAATGGCTCCTATTCCAGTTGATAAGAGTGATGCTGCTCCTAATCCAAACAAATTTCAAAAACTCAACAACTATGTCAAGATAAATAAACAAGTGAATACAGTTGCTGATCAAGTTGTTGTTGCATCCTATAATGCTACTTCTACATCCACTACTTTTCATTTGAATTGTATGTTTACTCCTCTCTTTGAATCTTTACATTCTATTATGAATAGGTTGTTAACTGCTAATATGATTACTTTACCTCCTATTCGACCTCTTTTACCTCCTATAGTGGCATCCAAATCCTTTGATCCTAAAGCCTTTTGTCAATACCATCATCAAAATGGCCATGATAATGAGAAGTGTTATTCTTTAAAACATAAGGTTCAAGACTTAATTGATTCTAATGCCTTATCTGTAGATAATTTGGATGGTAGTGGGAAAAAAATTATCTCTCCTAATCAAAACCTTCAAATCTATACGAATCCTTTGCCTACACATGATACTAATACCATTGCTCAACCATCTTCTGTGGATATTATTTATGATTCAAAGATGGATGATCTTAATCACATTGTTAACCATGTGGATCATGTTGTTTTGTCTCAATCTGTATCTCCACCCCAACCTCAATCTCAATCTCAACCTCAAGATCCACCTCAACCTAAACTAAAAACTCAACCTAAACTGAAACCTCAACCAAAACCTTGAAAACAACCTAAGAATAAAAGACCTCGGAAACTATTGATTACCTTTGATAATTATGAGACTATTAGAGCTCCTGATGGTCCCCTTTACATTTATACTAGGATTTCTCTAATACCTACATGTGGTTGTCTTGTTGATCCTACATCCTTAGTCAATGTTATTACTGAAGAAAATATTTGTATGAAGAACTTGTAATGTGATTCTTATGATACATCTGATGTGTGGATTCAAACTTGTAATGGTTTTCTTTATCCATCATTTGGTTCTATTAACTTGCTTGTTGAACTTGGTGGTAAAATTGTGGACACTACCTTTGTTGTTGTTCCTACTTCTGATCAGTTTCAAGTCAAGCTTGGTTTGCCTTGGTTGAATTTCATGCATGCTGTTGCTTCTCCTATCCACAAGTGTCTTAAATTCATTCATGATGAAGAAGTGAAGATGATTAATCATAGTTTATATCAACCTTCTAGGCCCAGGGATTGTGCTACACTTGACTTCTTTTGGCCTTCATTACCTAATTCATATCCTTCTTGACTTGATAACCTCTTTCACTCATATTAAGCCTATATGCATCACAAGATTCTTGAGTTAAGTATGCCTCAGATGGATCTTAACTGTGGTCTTTTGCCTATGACTTCCATACCTCCTTTATCCATGGCTTCTAGTTCTGTTAATCAAGCTCCCAGTGTTTCTTTTCACCCTACTGAAAACTGTACTGATCCACCTATAAAACTTGTGAAGGAACCAATAGTTGTCCATCCTATTTCTCAACATATCTCAAATAAGAAAAAATGTAACCGATGTACTAATGAATTTTGTAAGAAGAGTCAGGCTCAAGCTAAGGCCAGTGCCTCTATTATTCAAAGTTCTTTACCTTCTTTTGATCAATCTATGCATGATATGTTAGAAGAATTTCATACTAATAATGATGTTAAGATGCATGATTATGATGATTCTATTTGTATTAATATGGATGAAGAAGATACTCTTGATGATACTAATGGTGTTAATGATGAATATAAAAATATTGACATTGACATTGATTTGCAAAATATGCTTTCATCACAATTGATAATTACACCTAGTATCGAACATTATGATTCTCAAGAGGATCCTTGTTTGGAATTGGCTATCATTCCAACTATATTGGATATATTCCCTCTTGTGAGTTTCCCACCTTCCCAAAATGATATAGAATGAGATGGGGAGAGTAGGCAACACACTTGATCGGCTTGTCCTTCATGGTAGCTTTTTGTGTATTTGTCTACCGTACTGCATTTCTCTCATAATGTGTTTGCTAAATGTTTGTTAGATTATTTTATATGACCCTTGTTACTTTATTGGTGAAAGGTGATAAAGGAATCAAATCTATTGTACATCTCCTCTATATGTATCTCTATTCTTCTATATGTTGTTTCATGTTATGTTGTACCTATGCTATTGTTCGTAAATGTTTCCTTGTGTAGTCTTCTTGGATTTGCAACTTGGTAGCACTGAATCTTTTTCATCTCCATGTTGTGGTCTAAAAAGACTCTTCTTCGTAACTCTTATGTGTTCTTTCCTCCATTCTAATTGTAGTTCTACTTTCTTTGGGGAATGATGTCAATTCATTTGCAATAATATCATATATATATATATATATATATATATATATATATATATATATATATATATATATATATATATATATATATATTGTCTTATGATCATACTAACCCCTCGGAAGGTAGATCCCTTCTATGTTATTTGTATATTTATGTGATATTTCCCTTGATTTGTCTTCACTTGGGGGCATCTTGTAGTGGAAATGTAATAAGTGGAGTTGTTTATGTTTCTATTCAAGCCATTGGTCCTATTAAAGTGTTAGCAATGATTTTAATGTGCGGGCATATGCTCTACTCACCTGTTGCACACACACACTTTCAATATATATATTTTTCAAGGCACTTCTCTCCCTTTATGGATTAGTGACTAATCCTTAAAGCATGGAATTTTATCTTATAAGATCTCTTGATCCCTCTAGTTTCAAATTTTTGATCCCTTAAGGTCAGAGGTGTCCTTAAGACTAGATCTCTTTTGTTTTTGGCTTTGCTATTTTGGAATAGAATATTCCTAAGGGTGAATCTTTGATGGGTTGACTAGTGAGTAGCCACATTCACTAAGCGGTTCAATTTCATCTTTCCAGTTGCACTGTTTCCTTGTGTGGTTCACAATGGGACATAAGTTCTCATTGGCCAAGATAATCACACTCTCTTCTCTCTCTTTTCTAGAGATGTCTCTCTTGTTGTAATCTTGGAGTTGGTGAAGACTTGAGTCCTTGGGGGCTTGAGGATTCCTTTGTCCCTTTGATTTCAATAATATTATATTTTTCATTATGATCTCCTTTACCAAGAGTTTGCATCAAGTCCATACTCTTGCTAAAGCAGGGGATAAATGTATCATCAGAAAATGGAAGCACTTCCATTTAGGACTAGTTTAGCCCTCTGAGTAAGTGGTCTGGGGTCATGTCAAGCATCTTGATTGGGTCTTTGACTAGATTTGACTTTTTTGCCTATTCTACTTCTCTCCTCACCTTGATCTAGCCTTTTTATGGCACCTTATCCAGAGAATCTGAGATTCTTGACCTTAGGGTCAAGGTTGACCTTCTGGATCAAGGTCGACCTTGACCTTGACCTAGGTCAAAGTCAACCTTGACCCTGGGTCCAAATTTCAAATCTTGGAAGTTTCTAGATTCCGGGCTTCAGAAAGTTTTATTTCCTACTTCTGGGTTGGCTATTTTGGATTTTGGAATGGTAAAATCTTAAATTATATTTAATCTAGGTCCATTTCACATCCACCATCCATAGAATTTGAGCAAGTGAAATCAAGTGATCAAGAAATCATCAAGTAGGAAAGAAGGAGAAGGAAAGGATTCAAGCATTCATTCATCCTCAAAGCATTCAAGCATTCAAGCATTCAAGATCCAATTCATCAAGGAGATCCATTGATAGCCATTGAAGGATTCAATCTCTTTGGAGCCCTCTTGTTGAATATTTCTCCATCCATTTCCATTCAAGCTTCTTCCTCTTCCAAGATCCATTCAAGATTGGTGTTGAAGATCTAATGCAAATGATTTGAGACATCCCACATACAATTCTACATTCATTTGGAGCCTTCATTCTTATGGATTCAAGGATTCAAATCCTCCACAAGGAGTTCAATATAAGCAAGGTGAATTGTTCCATTTACTTTGTTTATTGCTACAATTTTAATTATATTTCAAGGATTAATTTAAAAACCAGGGTTTTTCCAAGGCAAACCCCTCATCCAACAAATGAAACCATTTTTCTTGTAGGTACAGGTGTGGGATAAAAAATCATAGTTTAGATCTGAACACCCTTTTTGGTGAACTTTCAAGATTTGTGAACATACTTTTCATCAGAGTAGTGCAAGTCAAGGTCAAATTTTAGGGGTAAGATTGTGCCTTAGGGTAAGATCGTACCCCTATCTTGGGTCAAGGTTGACGTTTCTTAGAAAAACAAAATATTCCTAGGTTTTCTCCATTTCTGTGTTTCCAGGCCAGATTTGGTTATAGAATTTCCTGAAACTGTGTACAAACACTAGAAAATAGCATTTTCTAGATCAGTCCTATTTTGAGGTTAGTATTTGTCTTCAATTCAATCAATATTTAAATACATACTTTCTATAACATAATATAAGGTTTTCAACTTTCTTCATAGTCTTCATCGATTGATTCATTTGTACATTAACCATTCTCTTTGGTTGATCAATTTGGATCTTTCCTTTGTGAATTTGGATTAAGAAGTAGATCTTTCATTCCCCCACACCTATCCACTACACTATTTTATATTACATCTTTAAGATCTATTTCAAATCATACATGTAGTTTTCCATGTTTCCTGTAGTGCTTCCAGTGCTTAAAGTTGAGCTTATAGTTGTGATGATAGATCTTCCATATGATCCATAATTGATATCTCAACTGTGGCAACTAGCTCCTTTTCTTTCTTTACATTTACTTGAATAATATCCAAATGAGGAATGATTTGAGCCTATAGCTTAAGTATTTTTACTCTAATTTGTTCCTCTTCCTTCTTCAAATCTTTTTGAAGGCTCATAAAAGACTTGACATTGGAATAATGTTCTTGAAATGTTTGGGGGTCATCTGTCAACTTATTTGCATTGTCCTTAAGATCTTCATCTATCTTCTTTAGCTTATATAGGACATGCTCTGTAAAATGAGAAACATTAAAATGCTATTGGAATAATTGAATTATGACCTTGATTGTGTCTTCCAACTTGGTAGCAATGATAGAGAGTGCAACCTTTTGTTTTGCAATCTTTTGCATGAATTTTCAATTATATTTTCTTCATCTTTTTGCTCTACTATCTTCAGCATTGTCTCCTCAACATTAATATCAGATTCATTTACTTGAATTACCAATGAGACTAATTGTTCAATTATGGATGCATTCTCATTAATTGGAGTCTCAGGTGCAATCTGTAGTAGAATATCTTTTACATCAGATAGTACTTTCTATTATTTCTTTTCTTATTTCATCTTATTTTGTGTTGCTTTTCCTTTTAGCAATTCACTGTACTTGATCATTTCATCATGATTCATTTTTGTTGGATCACAAATGGGTATCACTATTTCTTCATCCAGTGATATCTTATCCTTTTTTCTTTTCTTCTTCTTCTTTCTATGAGAGCTAAGTGCACTTTCACTAGGTGATATGGTTGGAGGAAATGGGGCCTCGATATGTTTCCTGGTAGGTTCTTCAACCTTTTCTTTCTCACCTTACTTTTCAATTTATTTTTCTTTTTCCTTTTCCTGTGCATCTATTTTTATACCTGTAGCAAAAGTATCTTCTTTTTTATAGTTTTGGTCTCTTATCCTTGCTCGGTGATTGTGGGTTCATTACCCTTATTTGTTTCTTCTTTCTTTTCGGTGTCCTTAACCATTTCCTCAACATCTATAAGAAAATTCATAGAAATAGTATCAATTGGTTCAAGTGGAACTTTAATAGATGTAGGAGCTAGAAATGCATGTACTTGCTCCAAAATTATTGCATCTTTCATCAATCGAGAAATTTCAAGCTTAGTAACTGATGTCTCTTTGAGATGTTCCTTGGTTGTGTCCATGACATCTTGATCCTTATTAACATTTTCATCTAGATCCTTTTCAGTGATGTGTTAAATAATGATTTCTTCATCTATAGTACTAATCATATGAGGAATATCATCAATTACTATATTTATAGTATCCTTGAGGTTTGTTTCCAAATTATCTACCTATGCATTAGTAGGAAGCTTGGTTCATCAATTTGGAATCAATTACTATATTGATAGTATCCTTGGGGTTTGTTTCCAAATTCTCTACTTGTGCATCAGTGGGAAGCTCAGTATCTAAAATTTCAAATTTATGAGGTTCATTAATTTGGAATATTTTCTTCCATTCTTTATTTGTTTCATCTTCCACCTCTTGTGCTCTTCCTGTCAGAATGCTCAATGATCTCTTCTTAATCATAAATCTTTTCTTGTAATTTATGAGGGCTTCATCAATTTCTTAAACTGATAGAGTTGGTACTGATACCACTAGTGATCTTTCCCTTATTTTTCTTTCACTATCAAGTGCATATCTCCATCTTGCACTAATCCTATCATATAGCTCCTCAGGTAATTTCCCTGCAAGTTCCATAGGAACCATCTTGAATATATACATATCATCAATAGTTTCTTCTTCAATATTCAACTTGTCCTCATCACTTAACTTATGAAATTTTATTATATGCATAGAACCAAATGTCCATTTTCTCTTAGAGCTTCAACATGTTCATCGATTATTTTTCGTACAAATTTCTTCACAACTCAGAATTGATCTTCATTATCTGATTTTGTTGTCTCACTATCATCATTCCTTTGTTTCTTCATCACTCTGGGTGTTGTCTATTTTGTTTATTTACTCTTCTGATATGTTTTTGTTTCAGGTGGATTCTTCTCAATTATGCTAGTTTTACCTCTACCTTTCATTGTAGGTGGTGTGGGGGTTGATGTTGCTTTAGTCCTTGACCTAGTAGCCTTCAGACTAGCATTTTCCTCTATTATGTTCTTCTTTTCCCTCTTTGGTTTTTATGTTTCTACTTCCACTTCCTTATCTTCTTCTCCCTCGATTTCTTCTTCAACCGACCTATCTTTCTCTTCACCAAGTTTCTATTCTAATGTATTTAAAAATTTTCTTGACTTCTTTTGAATTTTAGGGCCTAGGATTTCAAGTCTTATCCTTTTCTTGGCTTCCTCAAATGTTCCAAATATTTTTGTAGTCCTGCCTACTAGCTATTTTGAAAAAATTTCTATGCCTAAAGTAGCTCATTCAATATCAATCTCATACTCCATCAATTTTAGCCATGATGTCCTTGGTTCTACAAATTTGATTAAACATGTATCTATGTCAGCTAGGAAACAAATTGAGTCTTTGTAGTCTTCAACTAGCTGTGGAGGTATCCTTAACCATTGATGCATCCTAGTATTGAATTTTTCAAAGTATTCACTCATCATCTTATCAAAATTATCTCCAAGACCATTGATGTAATCATTAATTTGATAAGTAATAGGTCTATCTCTATTCCAATTAATATCACCGATTATAGGAAAAATGTTTTACAAGTAGAAAAAGATGCATACCAATAGTGAACCATACTTCAAAGTATTTGTCTTGGAAACTCAGATGGTATGCATATTATCTTCCAGTTGCTTCAAGAGTATCTCAACTAGGTCAACTTTGAAACCTTTCTTCACAATTTTATATGCCAAATCTATTGCTCAACACATACACTGTTCCACCTACTTGATTGATAGATTTTGTATACTATGAAACATAAAGAAATTTTTGTCTCAGCATCATTAATTATGGACATTCAGAGACCTTGACCATCCCATGTCTCTCCAGTGTGTTTTTCTATTTCAACCTTCGGTGTCGATCTTACAACTTTAGCCTTCTCAACAATCGGATAACTAGTAACCATATGTATAACATTCTTAGTGATTTTGATAGGTCCATCAAGCCACATTGATTTTTTGTGCACTCATCTAAGAACAATCCTTATCCATTCATCCTTGAAAACCTTTGGGAAATGGAAGGCATGGGTCAAACCCTACATTTCCAGGTGCTTATGCTCATCTTTCAATTGACCATTCACACATAGTGCATTTGGATGAGGTGGCACCTATGTGGAATCCACATAAGAGACAAGCACAAAAGGACATGCCATGCAAAAATTCAACTTGGAGCATTTGAGGCTTGAGAGGCTGAGCAACCTTGGGGAAGGTGTGGGGGATATGATTTTAAGAAAGGAGTTAGAGACTTTAAGGAATGTTGTGAATCATATTTTTAGGGTAGTTAATCAAGATTAATTAGTGGGTAGACTTATTAGGATGAGAGTGATGGGTGTGGACTAGGCTTTTTAGGTGGGCTTTGGATTAATCTAAATTAGATTCAAATTAATCATAGATTAGAAGAATATTAGTGTGTGGAGATCAAACAAATAGAAATTTATTTAAAGGGAATTTTATGGAAAAGCATGTATTGAATAAATTTAATACATTAGGGGAATATTTAAATTATATTTAAATACTAAGGGTGATGAACCCATTTAACAAAAATAAATTTAATTAAATAGATAGTTTAATATAGAAAATATAATTAATTAATCAAAATTAACTATAATGATAAGGGGAATATTAATTAAATTAAATTTACTTAATATGAGTGTGTAAGGATTATTTTGGGACTCTACACCTCTATCAACAAAAATTCAGCAATCAGATAATGATGCCATACCAAAGATGATTGACATCAATGACAACACAAACCATAATTCTAACATAAGATGGGTAGAAGTTAGAAAAATAATAAAAAATAATAAGCTAGATATTATGAAATTAGTAATGGAATCTTGTGAATCTTTAAGAATAATGGGCCATGGATGGCCTATTGGGAGTAACAATGCTTTATGGACTTTATCTTTTATACTTAAGAATGAAACAACTATACCGCTCAAGAAATTGTGGAAAGGGATAATAAAGTAAACTCATAACTTGAAGGAAAAGATTAATAGGAAAAGACCATTTGGAGGGGGGTTTACACATCTTAAATAGGTTGAGAAACCTTGATAAGAAAATGATTAGGTGGAGGTAATTGACAACCATATTCAAGATTGGGGGGATAACTCAAGAGGGACAAGTGGTAGGTGAAATCACAACTCAACAAGCCTCCTAGTTGTTGGTTAACAGTTTGTCCTCTCTTAAGATTTTCAATCTTTGAATCTCTATACACCCAAGGTGAGAGAACAAAAGGATGTTCACCAACAAATGGGTCAGTGTAAGTCATCTATCATTGCCCTCTAAATTGACAGGTACAGCTCCCTAATTGTGTATGATATGCAATGAATATGTTTTTATCTTGATCACCAGGTTGTCTCTTATGAGTTTTAACCAAATTGCTTGTAGACAAAAAAAATTTAGGCAAGGATAATGTGAAGATAATCTACAACCCTCAATAGAATGCTGATTATAGATCATCATAAAGACTACCTTCTAACTAAATCTATCTATTCTAAGAGTGCATATTCTACTAATGAGAACAAAAGCAGAATCATATATGAACAGAAAATGGAATTGCTTTCACTGCAACCTCTGACATGAAATGGAATCCAAGTGAAAATCACAGCTTCATACACAATTTTACTTTCTATCCAAAATGAATCTAACTAACAGGATGAATAGGAGAAGAGTTACATATGACAAGCAAATGGAATTACTTACTGCAACCACAGACATGAAATGGAATTCAATATGTAAACACAACTTCATACATAACTGTCCTTTCTATTCAAATGCAGATGATTAACTAAAAATGGAACAACAAAACCATAAATAAAGCTCAGTAAATGGAATCACTTTTGCTCCAATATCTAGTTTGCCGACCCCTATACTGAAACTCTTTACAAAATATATAGATTTTACAATACATTAGGCTTGTAGGAGCCAATGACCTTCCCTCTCCTTCGAATACAAAGAGACAAAGCATAAAGAGGTAAAATCTTCCAATTTGAGAACTTGAAAAGTCACTATGGAATCTGAGACTCTTCATCTTCTTTTTAATAGTATCTATCAAGTCAAATCCATTGGGCTTCTCGGAGTTGAACTATCTTTCTGAACCTTGAATTTTGAAATAGAACATAAAGTAGAAAGATGCCAACCATCAATCTTCAAATAATCATTGTCTTCATCCTTGGTCGACAAGACTACTGGATCATTGAAATAGGGCTCTATCTGATATCAAAATGAACTGGACCTCTTATACTTTACGGCAATGGCTTACTGCAACAATTGACTTAACCATACGCCGTGTTTCTTATATGCACACACGTATAATAGAAGCACTGAATTCAATCCTCTTCCAACTGTTATCCATTTTCAAATGACCTCAATTAGCATTTGTTTCCTTATACCAAAGTAGAGTTTATAAAACATGTCGTGGACTCATGTTGTCACATGATCACATGGCTCTTCTTTACCTCTTGGGATCATGCGACCACACACCTAACCGGCTGTGCTTTCACGTCATCCGATCACTTAACCTATGTGGGCCCACCTTACTGCATGGAATACTCAACAAATCAGGAACTGCCACATTACAAAATCTGACAAGCAGACATACGACTTTTCCTTTATTCACAAGTCACTCTGACAGCCTTACCATGTCATCAATTTATTTGACCAATCACACTCATCACCATCTTATCGTCGCACTTGCACTGTTGGCATATGTGGGTCCCAGTAGAGCACATTCACTTGCCCAAACTCCATTGTCGCATGATCGCATGGCATTATTTTATTCCATGCGATCATGTGACCACTCTCTCATTGGTGCACGTGGAGCAATCCCGCTAACCCACAAAGAATATTCGACAACATACAGGCACCGTTGATTAATATCTTGAAAGATATAATAACCGTGGGAAACTTTTCAGACCGACCACTTTACACATGGCTTCATCTCGCATGATTGCATGGCAATATTTTAATCCATGTGATCATGCAACCACTTTATTATTGGTGCATCCACGCTATCAGAATATGGGGGTTCCACTACCACATGGAAGAATCTCGCAAGTTCGCATAAACATTTGGTAGGGGTCATGATCTTGCAAGGACCATCGGATGCGCTCCTTTATTCTACCATAGATAAGTTTGTTGGATTTTTCTCTGCAACTTCTTAATCAAATCTTTCGTTGTTTGTTGCATTAGGATCATCTAGTCCCAGAGAATCAATATATGCCTTTTAAATAATGAAAAGCATAAATTTTAGTTGACTGTCGAACATGCTTTACTTGGCTGTGCCATGTCTCCTAACGGTCATTTCTATGTCTGAACCACACTAGAAATTCTTTGATTTTGTATTGTTAGATATCTAAAGGCTTAACGCCTGATCATCTTGATTCATATCAACCTAAAAACATTTGAGAGCCAACTAATTGCTTTCTAAGAATGCAATAAATTGACAGTCCATAACATTCGAATGTTACAATTTTGGGAAAGATTGCATTTGCAACTTCTCTGCCAATACTTGGTCATTATACTGCCATTCCTTTTGGACTCATATATGGACATCATCAAAACATGCTTGAAGATAGAGTATGTATGTGAGCTCGAACAAGAGTCATAACCCAAGCTTAGAACATGACCTCTTTTTAAAAAAAATGTATAGCCATTGTATTTAATGCATGTTTCTAATCACACCTCATCATAGCATGATATTATTCATATTTTTGTTCCAATGATGTCTCTATGCCGATCATTGACACTATTCCATCCTTTAATATAGTTTAGGAAATAATCAACCATCATCATTTTTTTAATCAAAAAACTTCATGTAAGGATGGTTTAGCTTCCATCAGTAGAGGTACTTCATGTAACAAACCGTAACACTTGAGAAGTCAAAACTTTATTCAATTGATGCTATTAATCCTTTCAAACCTTCCAAATGCCATGGAGGAAGAGGAAAACTCTGCACTGTTATCAAATCCAATATGTTTTGAAAGAATAATCTTTTGCCACCTCCCTTATTGAAGACTTAGGGACATTGTAACAATCTTGGGACCGAATCTTCAATGATCAATTATGCAAGACATAAATCTCCTGCACATTGACATATGGATAAACTTCTTTGAATGTTTCACATCAGCTTCTATCATTGCATTATCCAAACAAAGAGCCCTGTTTCTGATTCCTTGCAACATCTGAAGATCATGATTTGAAACCATCACTTTGCCTAAGAAAGAACATCCATTGGAGCACAAGTCTCTGCCGGGTTAGGATCTACAACCTACCCAAATAATGAGACCTTGATAACAACCCAACCGGCTTGAAACAAGATGGAAAATAAAGGGGAACCTGACAAAGACTTCCTATCCTAGGGAAGACTTAGACCTAGACACCAGACTGACCAGAAATGACCAATATTGCCAAAAAAAATGGGTGACCAAAAGTTAGACAACACTAGTCATAGGCCAAAATAATAAAAACTAAAGTATTCACATACCAATCAAAAAATATTGGGTTACCCCTTTAATTAGGGAAAGTCACTTTACCTCTCATAAGGTCCTAGGATCTATTAGTTTGTCTTGAAATTTGATGGAATAAATGATTAGCTTTAGAGGATATAGGAATGTATAAGATAAGTATGTGGTTAATATGGATGTTTCTATTATACACTAAGTTTGCACCCTTGTTTCAAGCTCTCGTAGTCTTGATAACCTAGTATAACATGGGAATCATCTCCAGGATATGGGACCTATGCTAACTAAGATGAGACCTCCAGGTTCTAGGCTGGTTCCTCTTGGATAATCACCTTAATTTGCTTCTAGACATGAAAAGTAAACTTTTGAGGGAAAGGGATAGAAGGAATGCTTCAAAGGGAAATGACTGAAAGCAAACTATCCTACTAGGTGATACACCAAAAATAGGGCTTGGATCTCAGTATAGAGGAATGGAATCAATGAAAGGCTTAGGTCTAGTAGGTCACAACTTACTAAATAGGATTGCATAAGTGTTTCATAGGAGGGTCTGAGCATAAGACACAACCAATGACCTGCAAACAGACATTCACTTCTGCAACTCAGTGTAGGAATGAGACAAGACTATTAGGGGACTGAAGTATACCCACAAAAACATCTAAATAAGATCAAACATAGTAACACACATAATTATAGAAAATAAGAGGGATCAGGAACCTTAAGATATCACTAAAAACATCATACACTTTGATTCAATAAGAGATAATTAAAACAAGGAAGCCTAGGGACATGAAGAACTGTCACAAAATACCTCTGCAATGTTTGTATTATCAATGGGAGATTTACAACTGTATAAGCCAGAGGGTAGAGATGATACCATAGATGACCCTTAAGAAAAGTGAAAATCTTTTAGAATTGTCCAACTTTGAGCTCAAAAGCTCAAAAAATACAATATATACATCTCCTTCATGCACATAGGTAGGAGCAAAAAACCTCATTAGGGTTACATAAATCTGCATAAAATAATCCAACCCTAAACTTGTCAGTTTCTGATCATAAATGCACATGAAAATATCTCAACCGATCAAATATGTCTTGAGTGCCCATCCCTATACTAAAATCAACCTGCGGACAGGCAACCTGGATTCACCAACCTTTCTGCAACAAAGCCCACCATGAATGCTAAAATGGTACCTCACAAGGACAAGAATCAACCCAAGATGGCCAGCCAGGCTTCCTCATCATCTTCTTTAACTGCAAATGTCTTGGAGACATAAATTTGAGCTACTCGTGCTTGCAAATATTCTCTATAGAAACAACAGAAGGGAACCCATGAAAGATACTGCAACCCCTCTTTGAAAAAAGTCAAAGGCCACATCACCAGTTGGAACCAATGAGAAAAGACCACCTCAGCATGACCAACACCTCAGAAGTTAAAATAATCCAGACCCTACATCGGATGGTGGTCGCATGATTGCATGGGTTTGAAAGATCCTATGAGGTCATGCAACCACCGTTGATCTTGCATCAACTAACACGTCTACAGATTCTCTGACCATCGAAACCACCAATAGCCCTATCATCACCCAATCATCCACTAAAAAATGAACACGTCACCACCCGAGGTCCCACTATTAGAGACTTAGCAATAAAGCAGATCTAACGGCTATCGCATGATCGCATGGAATCAGAAGATTCCATGTGAACATGCGATCACCATAGATCTTATTCCATCGGGGGCCTACCTTGCACTTCGGGTCCACTACAGAGTCATCCTGCAATGACCAATAGTAAACTAACATGTCATTACGACGTGGCATGAAGGACCCACCAACAGTTGTTGGGATGCTGATACCGTATCAACGGTTGTTGCATGATCGCATGGGATCAGAAGATCCCATGAGATCATGCAATAACCATTGGATCTTATTTGTGACCGAGAACTGGGCCCATCGAGATAGGTGTCATCCTATCACATGATCGCATGGGTTCAGAAGATTCCATGCGAACATGCGACAACCACAAGTTAAAAAGGGGAGGTCGAGAGGAAATATTTGCCGGGAAGACCTAGGCTTTTGTAGGAAATATTAAAAGGGACCCCGCCCGACAACCTAGAGACTTTAACACATGAAGGTGGTCACTTTAAAAGGGCATGTGCATTTAGAGGGATTTAAGTGGCCCAAAAAGGTAACGGTGAAATAGAATAGGTCACAGGGGTTTGCTTAGGGTTTTTAGCACAATGACTACATTTATGAATTTTTTTAACTATAGACCAGGGGATAAAAAGAATTGCAGAGCCCAGGAGACAAGACCTAAAGCCATGAAACTTTTAGGGATGCTTGGCAGGGTAAAAATAGAGACCTTGGGATAGATTTAGCCAAATTTGTATAAGACAGGAAAATTTGGGTAATAGTTGCTATTTCGTAAAGAAATCACATTAATCTTTTGTTTAAATAAGGAAATAATTACAAGTGCATTATTAAATGAGAAAATATTGCATACATGCTATGTCATGACATGACATCATATCTATACATGAATCATAGAGTACATGATAACACATGTTATAATAGATGATTTAGGAAGTCCATTGCCACAAAGTTACAATAATACATCAAGAGTACAATAAATGTACACAAACATTGGAGTCTTTAATCAATCAATTTCCAATAGTCATCTCCAAACATAAGACAAGAACATGTCCATGAAATTTTCCACTAGACCACAATACTTATGGTTCCCCAAAGTTCATCCTAAAATGAAGAACCATCATCATATAAGAGATACCTATCAAAAAAGAATTGAAAAACAAGATGGAATTTGGTGGATGCCTGATATATCTACATGTAATTCTATCATATGAGAATATGATATAAATAATATTAGGATATGGTGAAGAGAGTAAATAAATAAATAAATCCATCCTTTTCAATAGTCCACATAGGTTGGCCAAGCATAACAATCTATATACAAGATAATAAAGTAGAACTAGAAAAATAGTGTCTACACCCTTCTATTATCCCATACCCAACAACCATCCCAGAAGGTAAACTTTTCCCAAATGCAAAAGAATACATTCCTTTCCTAATCTAAACATTTTATCATACTTTCATATCAAAATGAAATTAAAAGTCATCACTCAAAATTAATACATGTGCATGGTGTCAAGGAGTTTTCATGTACGTTGTTGATCTAATTTAAAGCAAATAAAATAAAACTAGCCTATTAAAATATATATGTAAGCCTTTTAAATGCAATAACTTCTATAAGTCCAAAACTTTGCTAATATTTTTCTTTAACCTATTTTGGATAATAACCAATACTTTTCAACAAATAGGATACCATGAATGTATATATGCATATATCTGTGCCATGAAATAACCAAAATTAAATTTGAATCATAGCTCTAAAAACATCATCATCAACATGATTATAAATCAGTATGTGTGTGTCACACACATTTATGTATACCATTTCAAGACTAACTTTCAACCATTAACAATATCTAAGACATATGAAAGACTAATTTCAAATCTACAATATCATCTAAAAATAGAGATATACATTTCTTTTTGTATGCATATGTACAAATATACATATCATATTCATATATTTAGATATATGTATGCATATATTTTACCATGTGGAAAATAAAATAAAGAAAACAAGATTCATTTTCAATTCAAAAAATAAAAATGCAAAGTTAAAATGAATGTTACTTATTTGACTAAAAAATGAAGATAAGAATCTGCTACTCCAATCATTGAAATCTCCTCAAAAATCTTGCCCAAAATAAGATATCGGATATTACTTTATGAATCAATGAGAGTTGTCACAATTCATGAAAAATAATGGTCTTAGCTGACCAAGTGTTGGAAAAAACAACAATAAAACTACTCCATAAATTCTTTTATGAAATGCCGCTACAAAATCCCCAACTGCTAGCTTTCGATGTCAATGATTAAAATAAAAATCATCTGTTATATATGAGACCCTGAAATGCTGGTAATTAATGGTGAAATATTTCTCTAAATATTGAGGAAACAACTGCAAATATCACTTTAAATACTCTCATAAATTTTTTCTCAAAACACATCGAGAACAACTTTGTTAGAGAAGAGGTTACCCCTTTTTAATGGAGACATCCCTTGCATATTGTGGGGTTTTCACCCCAAACTATAATTTAAAAAAAAAATTTAATGCGCATTTTTATGCATGATTTGGTTTGCACAAATCTTCTCATTTTTAGGGTCTAAAATTACATATATATATAATTTCATCACATGCACATATATAAAATATTTTCATTTAAGGAAACACTTATCAGTTTTCTAGTCACACATATTGGATATGATGATTATGTTTGAATGCATTTGATTGAGTGAAAAATGCCTAAGTCAATAGACTATTTTAGTAACCCAACTTGACTGAAAAGCTTAGCGAGATTCACAAAAGTTGTATTAAGGCATGTGATCTTAATGACATGCTTGTAGGGCACCAATGAATAGATGTATGAGGTTGCACGTGTTGGTATTGATGGATCAGAGAGATATATCTAGTTGATTGGATGTGAAGACAATAAACATAGCATAATAGATGAGTGATCATTGAGGTTGACTTTGTGAGCGTTTGGAAACTTATTTTTGCATGCTATCTTGAATTTGAAGCCAACTGAGGATGTTATTGAAGCATGAAATTGCGCTTGAATTAATATGATTATTAGCTAGCGTAATGTTTACTAGCCTTATAATTATACTCCTAATAGGATATAAATATACATACACTTTTGTAAAAGTGTGCGATGATGTAATATGATAATATATGGATGTAATGTTGTTGGATGCGAATTGTGAAGACATCTAAAGGGTAGAGCAGTGATTAAGAGGAAGGAGAATACGAGGAGTTCTTCTAGAGATACATTGTTAAATCTTTGTATTTTGGACAATAGATTTTTTGTAAGTGTTGTTGCACCTATTTTACCCCCCTAACAGGGTTTGTTTTCCTTTAACAGGGCTAGGACCTTTAACTAGATTGATTCCTTAACAAGAATATTATTGTATACATCCCCTAACAAGGATATGCCTATATTGTATTAATCAACTCCTAATAGGGTTTCAAGATTCATAGTGCAGAATATTGTGGGTACCATCCCCACCAGGGTTTTCCCTTGGCCAGGGTTTCCTCAAAAACAAAAATGGTGTTATGAGTTCTTCTATGTTTATCTTTATTTCATGGTTGTTCATTTTCTATTGCATCTTTTTTTTTTCTTAAGGAAAGAAAAGAAGTTTAAGAATTCAATAAAGTATTATGACATTGATTCACCCCCCCTCTCAGTGTTACCAAATCCTAACAATTGGTATCAGAGCATCATGCCCTTGAAGGAAATCTTAATAACTTTGGGGAGATCAAGATGGATTTGGAAAACTTGAAGAAGAATTATGAAATAGATTTGGAAGATGTGGACATTTCTAGTGCAGATAGAGTGGATCTAAAGTATAGGCTAAGGAAGGAAGATGACCTTATAAAAAAGTTGAAGCAACAACTTGAACATGAGAGAAAACTAAGAGATGATCTTATGGAAGCACAAACTAAAGAGTTATCAGATCAAGATTAGATTGAGCCGCAAAAGCATGAAAATTATTCCTTGAAGGATGAATTGGAGATCACAAAGTTGAACTTGATGCTTAAAAAGAGGTAAATGAAAAGTTACAAAATGAACTATCAAGTACAAGGGATATGATGCAAACATTAGAGAGCGAGATGAGTGAATTAAAAAAAAATTATGAAAAGATAGAGAGATACTACATTACCATTACTAGTGAACTTGATCACACTAAAGGTCCCATAGAGAAACTTCATGAGAGAAGACATAAATTGGATGAGCAAATTGACATGCAGAAGATTATTGGAGATAAAAAAGGAGTAGGATTTAATAACAATTTGCATCAGAGGAAATATAGAGTTGTGGTGAATCTTAACTCACTGAAGAAGTCAAAATCTAAGGTTGTGATAGGAGAACCTGAGATACCTCCTTGTAAGGAGAATGACAAGGATTACAGCCATGAAGATCAATCAAAGAAGATAACTAAGAAAGGTATTCCAAAGCCCAAGTTTACTGGATTTTTTTTTAATTGCTACTTGTATGGACATAAGATAAAAGAATGTAGAAAACTAGATATGAGATCTAGAAGACCTACATATGATCACTTGGATTATTTCCTTAAGAAGAAAAAATATAAAAGTTTGAATGAGGCAAAGATGGAAAAAGTTGACTATAGTAAAGATGTTGAACTTAGACACCCCGAGGATAAGGAAACAAGTAAAGAAAATGATATTGTGCAAGATAATATTTCTAATTATAGTAAATATGATGCTAATAAGACAGTTGAAGAAGTTAAGAAACCTATTGCCAGACCTAGAAATATTGTATGCTACAAATGTAATAACTTTGTTCATATTGTTAAGTATTGTAAGTTGCAAATTGATTATAACTGATTGAAACCTAAGAAGAAGGTAACATGTTTCAAGTGTAACAATGATGGACATGTAGAGAAGTATTGTAGATATACATGACCAGTCAAGAAGTCCTCCATACCACTCACAAAGGAAAAAGAGTTGAATAAAGAAGATAGTGAGCTAGCAGAGCAAAAAGAAGAATTTACGAAGAAATGGGTCAAACAAAATGAATCTCTCGAATCTAAGGTCAAGAAAGATGAAGAGAAGAGTATGAGCACTCACAAGAATCCTAAGAGTCTTGTTGAATCATTTCTAGGGTGAATTTCTTCACCATCTTCATGATGGAAATGTATGCCTTAGGGGAGCATGATATATTATCATCAGCTAGATATAGAGCCCCTATATTGATGTGTCGAGGTGTGAAAACTTGAAAGTAGATTATATATGATGTAATGTGATCTTGGATAAGGTCACATCAATTTTGGAGATATTTATAATAATTTCTACCAGTTTGAGCCAGCACTAGTTTCTTGCAGCTTTATGACCAATTTTTAGGAATTGTGCCAAATTACCTATAAGGTCAATGTTGTATTTGAATTATCTACCATTTTCATGGAGATTAGATAGCATTGGAGAGTTTGGAACAATATTTAGAGCTTGAAGTGTTTGCAGTTGTGTTTTCAAAACCCTTACAAGGTCGCACAAGCTAGGTATTTATATTTATCTCAAGAAATATTTGTCAATTAGAGTAGCAGAGTAGTAAGAATGGACACTCTTAAGGTTTTCAATGTTCTTGAGAGGAATAGGTATAAGTTTAAGAGTCATCCCTTCAAATCTACTAAAGAGGATCAAGAGGGTGCATTTTCACACACTCTGGTCGGTGTTCTTCATGTTGAAGACATTAGGGCATATATTCACAATAAGATTGAATTCCTAGGTACCTCTAAGATCTATGACAAAATGCTAGGGCTGTATATTGTAGACAAAACCCTAAGAGAAGAATGCAAAAAAGTATGCAGGTTTCCAGTAGTGAAATTCATGGAAATATATAAATTTGATGAAATTGACGAGATTAAGATTATATTAAGTAGAATGCATGATGAGTTTATTTGGATTGGTGGAACCCCCACTAAGATCACCAAGGAAATACTACATGAGATCATTAGATTACCTATGATAGGTAAAGTACCTATAATTGAGAAGTGTGTGTGTATTTTGTGGTACTTGCTAGCTTGCAACACAACACTTCAATAAGACCTTAGCTTGTTACCAAATCAAACATATAAAGAATTAAACATACTAACAAAAATGTCTTATTGCTCTCTAACTAACAAGAGTACATATAAAGCCTAAATTTCTCTCATCCCTAGACTCTAAATAGTGACAATACAATGCTAGAATGAGAAATTATAATATATGAAAGCTAACAAATATGAATTAAGAAAGCTATTAATTCCTTCACACTTATTCTATGAAAATGAGATATTTTCTAATTATCTAAGAATTCAAATGTGCAACATGTAGATGTAAAATGAAATTAACTCCCTTTTGAGGTTTGGAAATCCTTCTTTTATAAAACTCCATCTAATTTGAATGGTTGAGATGTATCCTAGGAAGAGTGGTTGAGATGTATCTAGGCTTGATCCATGTGAATCTCCTCTTATTGGTTGGATTTGTCTTTTTTGTCCTTGTTGGGATGGAAAGATAAGGGACTGAGATGGGATGGGTGAATCAGTACCCTCAAAAACTTTAATTGAATATTCAATCTACAATGGTAGTAACTAACTAACCAACTAAATCCATTGTTTGCAACATTCATTCAAGTAATTTTGTAAATGTAAAGTGCATGAAATCAAAAAATAAATCAATCATGAAATGTGACACATAACACAAGTATTTTGGTTATGTAGAAACCCTTGTTAGAAGGTAAAAACTACGGTGGGGATGATACCCACAAATTCTTCACTACTGCAGTAGATAAAGTATGCCAGTTAAGGCTACAAGTTTGATCACTTCTAGTGATCTTACCCTATTAGGAGTACCAATTAGATTGATTAGATCTACCTTGTGAAAGGATTTAACAACACCACTTGAGTGTGCACTTAGTTAAGAGATTTACAATTAGACTATTAAGTCTACTCTGTTAATAGATTTGACAACTCTGCTATACTAATTAGAGAATAATAGAAAGTATCTATAAAATGAAAAATATACTTTGTCTGAATCATATCTAAGATATAATTAATGAATATCACCTTTATGTGTAGTAAATTGTCCTATGTTCTACTCAGTAGCCTTGATTATTTTTGAATAAATTGAATTGAGTCTCTGTAAACTTCTTTGTCATGCAAAGCTTGTCTGAATTCTGATGTCTTGAAGATAGCTACTACTTCAAGATCTCCTTCTTTGTTCTTGATCGATACTTGTCAAAATGACATCAATTACAAATATATAGCAAACTACTATGATTGCCATGACCTAATTAGGTTTACAATATCTTATAAAACCTAAGATCTATGGTCTACAAAATTAACCTAGATCTGACTATTACATAGGAATCATCACAACATTTAATGATTACATCCATAATAAATAACCCTCGATCTTGGTAAAATGTTTTATGGATCTGTGTAACCATTTGCATAGATAGATGTGCCATTCTTGAATACTATGCCATTTCCTGAATAACTCGGTAAACACAATCTTTTCTATTTGATGAATACACTAGTACTCGGTGTGTATGCTACTCAGTGTTTACTGACACTCTGTGTTTGGTTTAGTCTGATGCTCGGTGCTAGGTATGAAGGCTTTTTTGTTTAACCAAAAAACATAATGTAGCTTGTTGTATCATCTTTTATCGACTGATCATTTGAGATAACTGACTAATCTAATTTGAAACTAATGACAACATCTAATGCTACAATAGAGATAACAATCTCCCCCTTTGGCATTACTATCAAAATTGTAATGTAGATAAACCGATATTCTTCAAAATGTTCTAATTCTCCATATATACATAACATTATTGACTCTTTATTCAAAACTCAAAACTCCCCCTTGGTGCATGCTCCCGGTATGTATGTAGTACACTTAGCATATAAAAATACATTTGGCATATACATTTTATTTCCCCTTTTTTGAGATTAATGCCAAAGGAAAAATTTTGTACTTACAACTTATCAAAAATGTGTTTGTGGGTTTTCATCAGTGACTCTAAGAGGTTTTCCCATTCCTCCTTCAAGTTGGTGAGAGCGATGTGCTCAAGACCGGCTTGTGCATGCATGTCAAATATGTTCTCCAACATAGAAATCTCTAGTGTTGCAACTAAGGCTTGTGCCTTCACAATGTGTCACTTAATTATTTTGAAGTGGGGAAGCAACTCTACTTGTATCTTGATGACTTGGTCACTTATCTTATCTTCCTCCTTCCTCGTATCTGATCTCAACTGCTTGAGTTCTTGAACTTTTAGTATATGCTTATGAAAAGCATTTGGCTCGATTAGAGAAAAATTGGCACTAGCTAGGATATCAACATCCAACTTCTTTATCTTCTCACTGATCTTAGTAGCAAAAGTCTCCACAGTGCATAACTTGAATAAAATTTGAACTATTTTCTGAGTGATAGATTTTAATTCGGTGATTACCTTAGAAAGCTTTACTTTGTTTATTGCCACTTATTGGCTAATCTTCTATGCTAACTTATTTTGAATCTTTGCCTCTACCCTTTCTTCAATTTTCTTCTTGTTATCTATGTCCTGGGTGTTTATTTCATTTGCAAGAGTTGCAAGTTGATCCAAAATGGGGGTATCTTCATTAATTTGGACATCAGGTACAACTTGCTGCAAGATGTCTCTCACATCTTCAAGTATCTACTTTCTCTTTCTCTATTTTCTCAGCTTTTCCCGTGCTGCCTTCCTTATACATAACTCCCCATATTTCCTTAATTCATTGGGGTCCAAAGTCCTTGGGTCATAGTTAGGAATTTAAATGACTTCATCAAGTGTGACTGGCCCTTTTCCATGCTTCTTCTTCTTCTTCTTGGACTCTTGGGGCGATGATTTTACAAAAGGAACTAAATCCTTTACCTTAACACTTAGTTTTTCTTGCTTGGTAGACACTGTATCTTCTTTCTTTGGTTCATCGATGACTAGTGTGTTGATCGACTAAGATGGAGCTTCAGATGTAGTGTCTGTTTATGTTGTCTTGATAGGCTTGGGGTCATCTTGGTCCTATGTATCTACCTCTTTTTCCTTAGGCATTTCTATCTCTGCAGTATTTTTTTTGCTTGGTGCCTTTTCCCCTGATGTATCTTTAGGCTGCTTAGAGATTGAGCCTTTAGGTTCTTCTTGTGAAAATATTTCAATAGCTTGCATCAAAATTGGAAGATCACCCAATATGATACTTATGGTTGGCTTGGTAGAGACTTGCTCTTCTGGTTGATCTCCAGAAACTGTGACATCCTCATCATATTTGATGTCGTCAGGATCACCATTTGTGATATCCTCAATGAGTACATCATATGACTCATTACTGATTCCCTATATTGTAACTTGTTTGGGTGCATCTTGGATCACATGTATTTCATCGGTGGCATTAATGGTATCAGGTACCTTAGTATTTGATAACTCAATTATGTTCTTTGGTGCCAAGTTTGCATCATCAGAATGAATTCCTTTTCCTTTTCTCTTGAGCTTCCTCTTAGGGATTATGGCCAAAGCCATCTTTTCTGACTCAGCACGGGCGTGTAGTATGGAAGTCCAAATTAGTTGATTGTTCTCATCAATATCTACTAGATTTTTATCAAGTATCTGCAGTGCCTGGCTCTTTACTAGAAATCTTTTAGAGTATTTTTTCATCAATTCCTCAACTTTAGGAATTGTTAGTGTAGGCATTGCCATAACTAGGGATTGTTCCCTCATTCTTTTCTTGGTGTTCAAGGCATATGTCCATCTCTATGAAATTATATCATATAATGTCTTAGGTACATACTTAGAGAATTCAATTGGCACCTTCCTGAATTTAATCATCATTTGAATTATAGCTTCTTCAATCTTATTCTAGTCTTCAGTTGAAAAATGTTCAAACCGACTGATTTCAGGATCACTTAATCCTCCATTTTCTATTATGTCTTTAGCTACTTCATCAATAGAATGGTTTTTATTAACAAAAACTTTAAATTTCTTAGTGCCATCTTCATCATCATCTATATAATTTTATTTTTTTCTTAGGGGCCTCGGTAGTATTTTTTGCACCTCTCTTCTTGTAGGTCTTTGTCGGTGATGCTGCAGTAGGCCTAGATATTTTCAAAACTTCTTTCTTTAGTGGAGGTGAAGCTACAATTGATGACCTTGTGCGTGCCCTTGTTTTCACTTTAGACTACATCTTCTTTGGAGTGGGGGAAGGCAAAACTAGTGTAGGATCTACCTCTTTGTCAGACTCAGTTTCTTAATCATCATCTGGTTTTTCAAAAGGAAGTAACTGACCTTTGGTTGCTACCTCAATTGGTATGCTCTTAGATGATTCATAATCATCACCAAATTGCTTTACCAAATTACTCATCATTTTCCAGGATTTCTTTGTTATTTTACCAATGATTAGGCCTATCTTTATCCTTGTCTTGGCTTATTCATAAGTGCCAAACCTAGCAACTTTAGGGTCCTTAGTCTTAGCCAATAAATTCTTTATTGATCTAGAGGCATAATAAATATCTAACTCATAACCCATAGGGGCTAGCCATTTTGTTCTTGGTTGCACAACCTTAATAAAAGTATAATCTGTATCAAATAGAAATAAAATTTCATGTTCATATTCTTCCACTAGTTGCCTTGGAATTCTGCTCCTTGAATTCATTCTCTCCTTAAATTGTTCAAAATAACTATCTACTAAATTGATAAAATTATCTCCCAAACTGCTAATCAAATATGTGATTTGGAGTGTAACTGGCTTGTCGGTTGACCAATCTACATTACTGACTAAAGGGAAAAAGTTTTGCACATAAAATAATATGCAAAGAAGTAAGGATCCAAACTTATAGCTATTGGACTTGGCCAACCGAATAGTCTTCATGTTTTCCTCTATTTGCTTCAGTAGTAGCTCGACAAGGTCCAACTGAAATCCCTTCTTAACCATTTTGTAAGCTATGTCAACAACACCACATGGTACACTATTTGGTCTACTCGATTGGAGTATCTTATAACCAATGAAATAAGCTCCAAATATTGTCTAGGGATCTTTGATTGTGCTTATTTTCATTGCTCTACCATCCCATTCAGCTCTAGTGTTCTTTTCCAGCTCGGCCCTCGGTGCACTCCTTAGTGCCTTAACCTTGTCAGTAGTTGGGTATCCGGTTACCACCTATATGATGTTATTTTTGATCTTTATAGGATTATCAAACCATAATTTCCCATCATGATAATGATTTAGAATGATTCTAATCCACTCATTTTTGAAATTCTTTGAGAAATTTAGGGCATTAACCAAAAATTTAACTTTTAGGTGCTTGATCAGATTTCAGCTTTCCATCTTCACCACATAACTTCTGATAAGTTTCAAACATCTCAAAATTTATCATTTCCCCTATCTTGTAGTGAATATATGAACATATGTCTTCTACCAGCAAAACCCTAGGTGGCATGCTTGAAAAAGATCTCATTTTTTTAATTTGCGATGCCACTTTGGGATAGAGTTTTTATTTAGGCTCATTACAAGTAGCAGAAACAATTAGATTAACATCCTCCTCCTCTACATACTTGGACTTGTTCACATTTAATGCAGATGCCATAGTTTCTCATTTAGGGTTTCAGTAAGTAACAAATGAATAACTTGGCAATGATAGTACTTACTCAGAATGACAATGAGATCACTCAGAGTACTTCAAATATGTGCTCTAAAAATCCTTTTCTTGAAATTTCTTTGAAAACTCTTTGCTCTTTGTAATTGCTGTGTGAAAAATGAACTAAGTTCACCATGTATTTATAGCTTTTTCAAATTCCCGCTTAAACCTTTTTGCAATTAATGCTCGACCTAATCACAACTTGATGACAACTGTCAAACTCAGTGTATACCACAAAAATACCATAATCTTGGTTAACATGTAAATTTCCACTTGGTTAATATTGACACTTAGTTAACCTTGCATAATAGTTACTGACTGACAACTTCTCACTCGGTCTAACATATACTGACTATAGACACTTAAAGCTCAAAACTTGTAAAACCATAATGCATCTTAATTCATCTAGATTTGGTATGTGCACATTTAATATAAGGAACTGTATGATAAATATGATCATTTTGAATTGTCAATTCCATACATACCTTTTCAGCTTAGGTGGAGTTGCCGATGTCACCCAATCTAATGGATGAGGTTTCACCAATTGCATTACTTGACTCAACATTTTCATTTGATTCTTTTCTCCACATAGTGTTTCTTATCCTCATGATGTCTTCAATTGTATTTCCATTTTCAAATATTTGTGTCTCTAGTGCTCGGTCTCTGCAATCTTTACTTAGGTGACCGACCTTGTGACAATGTAAGCATGCCATACCTGTGCTTGTCCAACTATGAGATTTGCCTGTCCATCTCTTCCTCATGCAATTAGCTGCAATATGTCGATATCTCCCACATTCTATGTAGTTAACCCATGTGTTATAATCTCAAGTATAAGCATTACCTTGTCTTCTTGGTTGATAGGTCTTGTTCTGTCCTTTCGGTGTCCAAACTTCATCTTTGTTCTGCATTCTTGTGAAGTGTGTCCATGCATGTTGCAAGTGTGACAATGTTTCTAAATGTAGGGTTTGTTAGGATCCCTATTCAACTTAGATCTACATTCATATTCTTAATGTCCATACTTGTTACAACTATAACAATGACCATTGAACTTAGGAGTGGTTTTAGGTTTACATTGTGCTTTACTCCTGCAAACATTTGAATTGTGGCCTGGTTTACCATAGTGATAGCATGATATATTTTTGGGTCTTTGACTCTTGAAGTTATTCATCTGTTCAAATTTCTTAGATGATTCTCCTTTCTTGGTATAGCCTAATCCAGTAGTGCTTCCAAGTCCTCTTTGACTAATTAGAAAATCAACAATCTTCTTGGAACTATCTTCAACCTTTTTCATCATCTCATTATGTTGCTACTACATTTTCACTTCATTTCTTAGTTTTTCATTTTCTTCCCTGAGTACACCAATGTCTTCAAGTTTCCTTGATAACTCATTATTTACTTGGTTGATCTCCTCGCTTACAACAACCATATGATTGGATATCTCAAAGTGATGCTTGGTAAGTTTCAGTATCTCAGATTCCTTCACTTGTAACTATTCAGTCATTTGTCTTCTGTCTTCAACATCCAAATTTCTCTCTTGTTTAGCTTGTCTAGCATTATCCATCACATCAATCATTCTTACCATTTGTGCTTCTTGACCAATATGTACGACTTTCACTTATTTAGTCAAATGAATATTTTTCTCAGATAAATCAGAAATTGCACTCTCAGATATGTCAGATATACTGCCTGAACTGGATCTAATATTCTCAAATAGATCATCAATTTCTTCTTCACGATAATCAGTCTCACATTTCTGAATAGCCATGTCCTTTCTCTGAACCAGTAACTTTTTCAACTCATCCTTAGATTGCTTGTATTTCTCAATGAAGATTTGCATCTAAATCTTTTGATTCTCAATAGTCTTGTCTAACTTGTATCTTTCCATGTTTAGATCTTTCATATTCAGTGGTTAAACTTCCAAATAAGAGATCTAGCTCTGATACCAATTATTTGGATGGAAAGATAATGGACTGAGAGGGGAGGGGTGAATCAGTACCCTCAAAAAATTTAATTGAATAATCAATCTGCAATGTTAGTAACTAACTAACTAACTAAATCTATTGTTTGCAACATTCATTCAAGTAATTTTGTAAATGTAAAGTGTATGAAATCAAACAATAAATAAATCATGAAATGTGACACATAACACAAGTATTTTGGTTACGTAGAAACCCTTGTTAGAAGGTAAAAAATGTGGGGGGAGGGGAGGGTGATACCCACAAATTCTTCACTACTATAGTAAATAAAGTATGTTGGTTAAGGCTACAAGTTTGATCACTTATGGTGATCTTACCCTATTAGGAGTAACAATCGAATCAATTAGATCTACCTTGTGAAAGGATTTAACAATACTACTTAAGTGTGCACTCAGTTAAGAGATTTACAATCAGACTATTAAGTCTACTTTGTTAAGAGATTTGAGACCTCTGCTATAATGATTAGAGAACAAAATAAAGTATTTGTAAAATGACAACTATACTTTGTCTGAATTAGATCTATGATATAATGAATGAATATCACCTTTATGTGTAGTAAACTATTCTCTATTCTACTCGGTAGCCTTGATTATTTCTTAATAAATTGAATTGAGTCTCTGTAAACTTCTCTGTCATGCAAACCTTGTTTGAATTATAATGTCTTGAAGATGACTACTGCTTCAAGATCTCCTTCTTCGTTCTTGACCGATACTTGTCAAAATGACATCAATTAAATATATATAGCAAACTGCTATGATTTCCATGACATAATTAGGTTTACAATATCTTATAAAACCTAAGATCTAGCGTGTACAAAATTAACCTAGATCTGACTATTACATAGGAATCATCACAACATTTAATGATTACATCCATAATAAATAACCCTCAATCTTGGTAAAATATTTTATGGATCTATGTAACCATTTGCATAGATAGATGTGCCATTCCTGAATACTATGCTTTTTCTTAATAACTCAACAAACACAACCTTTTCTATTCGGTGAATACATTGGTGCTGGCTCTATATATTGGTTGGTGTTTATTGATGCTTGGTGCTTGGTTTACTCTGATGCTCGGTGCTTGGTATGAAGGCTTGTTTTTTTAACCGACTAGCATAATGTAGCTTGTTGTATCATCTTTTACTGACTAATTAGTTTACATAACTGACTAATCTAATTTGATACTAATGACAACATCTAATGCTCAAATAGAGATAACAATACCTTGAGAGGTGACATTTGTTTTGAGTATTTTATTAATTTTCTTTAATTAATTACTCTAGACATGTATTTAATGAGAATGATTTAATTAATTAGGCTTAGAGATAATCAATGTAATTTTTGATCAATTATTGATGATTAATGCTTGATTTGTGAATTTTATTGATTTGATCAAAATTATTGAATTATGTTAATAATCGGGGATGAAATTAACATAATCAGGAGATTATTCCAAACTAGGGAAAATAGGGCCTTAGGTTCTATTTGTTAGGAATGAATGTTGAATATATCCTATGGGGGAGTATTCATAGCCATTTTGTAGTAGTTGTATGTTGCATTCATGACTGTGGTTGTCATTGATGTCAACATAGTGATCTACTGGAGATTAGCAAAGAAGCAGACAATGTTTGAATTAGCGCATGTGGAGTATTGAAGATCAAGCTATGTGGAGTTGAGGACTTAATCTATATTGTGTCTTGTGATCATGGTCAAGAGTGTGTATGGAAATTCAATTATTCATGATAGTTATGTGTAATTCAGTGGAAGCAGTATTCAGGCAGTGCTGCTGAGAAGCAGCTTGTGGTAACTAGATGATATCTCCTAATCGGGATAGAATCTAGGCATGCAAAGTTGTATAGTTAATGAAGACATTATGATAGTGATGTGGATGTGACAACATGGTTATATGTTGCACGAGTGAAGAATTATTTTGTTTAGAAGTTGACAGTTTTATGAAATTGTGAAATATTGTGTAACGTGTGGAAGTTTATATTTTGTAATTGGTTAAGCCTTGTTGGGTGACTCATTTGTAATTATTTGAGTGTGGTATAAAGAAATGATTTTTTTCGTTATTATATGTAGTATGGAATAGAGGTGAATTACAAAATTGAGAAATATATGTTGTAAGAGGATATGTGAATTACATAGATCTGATATTGAGATCTAGTGAAGTAGTTGGTGCGGTTTGGCATAGACAAAGAAGAAAAGATAAGTTGATGAGATCAGTAATTATTTGGTATTATTTTATTTGAGTAATACAGAGATCAGTTGGAGAGTGTGTTCAATGATCTTTCCCTTGAAGCTGTTTGGACAGTGGGTCCTTTTGCCTTCCATAACTCCTAACAGGTTTATAATCTTTTAACAGGGATTCAAAGTCTCCTAACAACGTCTCATATGTACTAAATGTATTTCATAAGGCTCTTAACAGAGTCTATCCTCTCACAAGGAATTTTTATATTGGTACATCTTGTTAGAGTAATAAAGTGTTTACTGATTAATTGAATCATATTGATTTAATTATTCAGTCACTTATTACCTCTTTCTACTTAAGCTAAACTTTAGGCATATAATAATTAATTATCTTTATAAATTATTATTATGCAACCTAGGGTTTTACCTTTTTAAGTTTTTTGATCTCCTTTTATAAGGATTGATCTCATAACACTTTGTAACCTTTTCTGACATTTCATTATTGATTGCAACTTTTGTTTTTGCACATCAAGGATTTCTCCTCTCTTGTGGATCAATGTGTTCAGACCTCCATAGTTGTTTGCTTCTCTCTCTTTTTGTGACAAGTGTTTGCATGCAAGTGTTCTTGGGATTTGTGGGTTGTTTTTCATCAACTCCAACATGGTATCAGAGCTTCAGATCTGCTTGCCCCTATCCTTTTCCTGAGAGATTCGGTCGTGTTTGTTAGATCTACATTTTTTAGAGAGGGTTTCCTGTCAGATCTGGGGGGGGGGGCTATTTTTCTGATCATCTTAGCTTCAAACGGACCTTGTGATTGTGTTTAGATTATCCAAGAACCTCAAGATCCATGTAAAGTTTGTCCAATTTGGACAAAGTTAGAATCTGTGAGAAATTTTTTTTTGCAATCGGCCCTGGCACGGATCCCAAGGTGATCACTATTTTTTGTAGCACTTATAGCCCAAACAGACCTCACAGTTACATCCAGAAGGCTCCAGATAGTCAAAATTCATATGACTTGTCAATTTTTGACAAATTGGCCTTTGACGCAAATTTTTTTTGCATACTAGGGTCATATGGCCCTGGCACGCACTCCGAGGCTATAGTATGATTTCCAAAAAATTAGGGTGGGGGCCACCCGAGTGCCACCCAGTAGCCACCTGGGTGCTAGTTGTGAGCTGCCCAACGGCCATCGCAGTCAGCCCCACCCACACTGCGCTCCGCCGTCTGCGCCGCTTGTGCCGCCCACTCCACCTGCTCCGCCCACGCCGCCTGCTCCGTTCCACCTGTGGTGACTAGTAGTCACCGTCAGTGATCAACTGGCTGCCCATGCCCAGCCCCCTTTTGGTGAGCCCCAAGTCCTATGGGTGACCTGCCTACAGCCCTCATTGGCCTTTCTTTGCCCCTGGTCACCCACGTGACCAGGACCTTTCCTCTTTAGCCCTCGGTGGATTTAAGCTATGAGGGCCATTTGGCCATCAAATTTAGGCTCCCTGTTTGTTGATGTTAGTAGAACTTTGCATAATTTTTAGGCTTTTGGAGGTACCTATTATTTTTTGCAAATATCTCAGGCATCTGGGATCGTAATTGGGCGTACGATATATCGTCAGAAAGTTGGTTCCGAGCCCGATCCATTTTTGCTGGTATGGTTTTCTAATTTTTCCATTTTGATGCTCTTTTTTACTATCAAAATTAGATTTTCTCTGCGATCTTGGCATTTTAGACCTCCTGTCTTCCGGGATCCATTTCTCTTGCATCCAGGCTCTGTTTTTGGCAAACGAGATATTTCTGAAAAGATCTTTCTGAGCTTTTATCAGATCTAATGGTTTCATGGTTGATTTTTTCCTTTTGCTGATGTCACCCATCATCAGATCCTTATAGACACCTTCTTTGGGCCCTCCAGTGCAACTGTTGGTTTTATGTTCATATCTTGAGCTTACGGTGTCAAAATTTGGCAAACGAGATATCGTTAGAAAGTTGATTCCGAGCTCTTTCCATATCTAGAGGTTATTTTTTCTAGTTTTATTTTTTTGATGGTGTTTTTCTCTGTCAAAGCTAGATCTTTAGTTCTACACTTTGGGAGCTCTATCTTGTGCATCTGAACTCCATTTTTTAGAAAACAATATATCATTGGAAAGCTTGTTCAGAGAGAATTTGAGTGCTGTGAATCATTTTTCCAGATTCTGCTCCAGGTTCATTTTATTCAGATTCTTGCTTTTTTGCAGTCTGGTGGATATCTTGGTTGTTACAGGTCCTAGGATCTCTTCCCTTTGAGGGATGGCTCATCTTAGGTTGTTCTTTTGTTTTAGCAGCCTTTGATCTTCTTTGAGTAGTGTATACTTAACTTTTGTAGCATTCTTTTATGCACACGCACTGAGATAAAGTGCCATTCTATTGCATGTATGGGATCTTGCACATGTTCGTGCTGTTTGTACTCGCACTCCATTATAAAGTGCTAGGGGGGTTTTGATGTTTGCCTTTGTTTTCCATCTTCTTTTGTCATGTGAGCATTCCTCCAATGACATTAGCCTCATGTATGTTTATTTGTGTTTGTACTCTCTTTGCACATTCAATGTTTTAGATTCTTCTTCATCATGCAGTTCGTATTAGATGATCTTTTTAGTGTACTTGTCATTATTCCCTTGTCAGTAGTATGGGGGGGGTTTTATTGTTGTTTCTACTGCTTCCTTGGTTCAATAGTGTGAGCTATGTATTTAGTATTTTATCCTATGTACTAGGTAGTTGCAGTGGCTAGGTACCTATGCATTCTAGTGAGATGGATCATTTACCATATGGACACTCTTTTCTTTCTTATTTTTGGATACACTCTTCCAGCTTTAATTGATCCTCTCTTTAGGCTTTTGGTGTTTATGCCATCTGTATCTTTGAGTTCAGGTGTCTGCCTTTGTTTACCTCTTGATTTGAGTAGCGTTATTTGAGGGCACTCATGTAGATTATAGTCTTCTCTACCTGGTCATATTTCTGTGGAGGATCTTCAAATCATCAATTTCTTCTTGATGGAGTTTGCAGTTTCATGCTTTAGTGATGTTTTACATGTTCATCTTTGTTCCTATTTTCTAGAACATTCCTAGTTTTGGAGGCTTCTTTAGTCCTTTAGACTAGTCTTGGTCTCTTTTTGGAGTAGAGTTTTTCCCATGTGGTTTTCTCTATTTCTCCATTTTGTAGAGACTCTCTTTTGTACTTGGGTACTTGATCAGACCTTTTTTGCTAGGACCCATTTGCTTTTAGTTGTTCTTTCTAGGTTTTTAGCTTCTCCCAAAGTTTATCTTAAGGGGGGGTGTTAGAGTAATAGAGTCTTTACTAATTAATTGAATCATATTGATTTAATTATTCAGCCAGTTATTACTTCTTTCTACTTAAGATAAACTTTAGGCATATAATAGCTAATTATCTTTATTAATTATTATTATGCAACCTAGGGTTTTACCTTTTTAGGTTTTCTAATCTCTTTTTATAAGGATTGATCTCATAACACTTTGTAATCTTTTCTGACATTTCATTATTGATTGCAAATTTTGTTTTTTCACATCAAGGATTTCTCCTTTCTCATGGATCAATGCATTCAAGCCTCCATAGCTATTTGCTTCTCTCTCTTTTTGTGATAGGTGTATGCATGCAGGTGTTCTTGGGAGCTGTGGGTTGTTTTTCATCAACCCCAACACATCTTTTGTGGGCGTCATTCCCACCGGGGTTTACTCTCTGATCAAGAGGTTTCCTAGTCAACATATTTTATGTTATTATGTTGTGTATGTTTATCTTTCTATGGTTGTTGCTTACATTTCTTACATGGTTAAAATCTATTAATGGTGATAAAATTTGTATTTATCTGATAATTGATCCATCCCCCCTCTCACTTATCTTGGTGGACTTTATTTTCTAACAATTGGTATCAGAGCAACAGGTCCTTGAAGGAAAATTTTAACAACTTGAGGAGATCCATGGAAAATATTTTCAGGAAAGAAAGCCCTAAGTTTGATGGAGTAAACTATGACAGATGGAAATAAGACATGAAGACACACCTGTTATGTTTAGAACCAGGGTATTAGTTAATCACAAAGAATGTGAAGACTATCATTGAAGAAGAAAAAATTGAAGAATGTACTAATGAGGAAAAAGATATGTTCATGTGTAACATACTTGCTAGAGAAGCACTCTTGTCAACCCTTCTGGAGAATGAATACAGTCAGGTAAAATATGTAAGGACATCTCATGAAATTTGGTTAGCTTTACAATCTACTTTTGAAGGTGATGTACTTGCAAAGAGAGTCAGATTACATAATTGGATATGTGCATTTGAAGATATAAGAATGATGGAAGATGAATCTATGATAAGTTATATTGGTAGAATGTCAGAGATTGTTGCAGGTATCAAATCTTGTGAAAGAAACAAGACAAAGAATGAAGTGACATGGAAGATTCTAAAGAAATTAACTCCTATATTTAAGCATACAACATAGATGATTGAGAAAGTTATACCTTGTACTGAGAACTTTACTAGAGAAACTCTTCTTGGAAGATTACAAGCATGAGAGATAAGCTTGAGACAATCAGGAGATCTACCTAGAATTGAGAAAGCATTTAGCACACTTAGTGTTTGTCGTACCTTTTTAAGAAGCCTTAGTGTGAATGGAGACTATGCTAGTGGCAACAGATCTAAGACTGAAGAAGATATAAAGATTGAGGAAGGAATTTCCTTGCTTGTGAAAAGAGAACCAGAAGGTAAGAAAATCTTTAAATGTTGGACTTGTCAAGAATATGGTCATTTTGCATCTAAATGTCTAAAAAGAGTAAAGAAGTATAAGAAGAAGTTTAAACCTAGAAGTTCTAAAGAATGTTACTATGCTAATGATGAAGAATTTGAGGCTAGTATCGAGAAATCCCTAAGTGAAAGTGATAATGAGAATGATGATATAGGATTTGTAGCAATAAAAGAAGAAATCTCTGAAACTAAAGTTAGAGAAGAAAAAGATTTAGTTTCTCAAGTAGAAAAGACAATTGATTGGATTATAGATAGTGGTTGTTCACATCATATGAATAGTGACATGAAGAAGTTTATAAAGTTTAATAATTATGATGGAGGAATTGTTAGAGTTGGAAACAATGCACCTTAGTTAGATAAAAGGAATAGGATCTATTACTCTTGATAGAAAGACTAACACTGATGATGTTTATTTTGTGGATGGATTGAAATATAATATTTTGAGTGTTGGACAGTTAGTTGATAAGGGATATCAAGTTTGGTTTACTGAGAAAACTTGTGTGATCAAGGATAAGGATGGTAATTTGATTGGAATTGTATCAAGAACTAGAGGAAATGTATTTCAGTTGAACCCTACATAGATGATATGTTTGATTACTATAATTGATGACATTTGGTTATGGTACAGAATATTTTTTCATATAAACTTTGATAACATTGTGAAAGTAAGCACTACACTTGCAGTAAGAGATTTGCCTAAGATTATGAAACCTACTAACATGATTTGCAAATAATGTGTTATGGCTAAGTAGAAGAGAAGTTCATTTCCTAGTAAGAAGTTCACATCAATAGAAAAGTTGGAAATTGTTCATATAGATTTGAGTGGTCCCGCAAGGACTAGAGGATTCTATGGTGAAAGTTATTTTATGATTCTTGTTGACGATTTTACAAGAATGATGTGGATTTCATTTCTTAAAGAAAAGTCAGAGGCATTTGATAAATTTAAAGTAATTAAGAACAAAGTTGAGAATGAATCTGGAATGAAGATTAAATGTTTAAAATCAGATAGAGGTGGAGAATTTACTTCAAAAGAATTTAACACTTTTTATGAAGTGAATGGTATTAAGAGACAATTTTTAGCCCCTAGAACACCTGAACAAAATGGTATTGTAGAAAGAAGGAACAGATTAGTAACTGAAGCAGCAAGAGCTATGTTATTTGAAAATGATTTAGCAAAGACATTTTGGAGAGAAGCAGTGAATACAATAGTATATACAATGAATAGAGTACAAATCAGAGCAGACACAGACAAGACACCTTATGAATTATTGTTTGGACATGCGCCATCAGTTAAGTATTTCAAAATTTTTGGAAGTAAATGTTATATTAAGAGAGATGATGACATTGGAAAGTTTGACCCTAGATGTGATGAAGGTATATTTCTTGGTTATTCATTGAAAATAAAAGCTTATAGATGTTTCAATGAAAGAACTAAAACTATCGTTGAGAGTGAAAATATTAAAGTTGATGAAAAGTTCCAAATTGAGGAAAGAATGCTTGATTATGAATTAGATGAAGGAGCCCATCCTAGAATTGATCAACAAAATATTGAATTATTTTATGAAACTAACAGTGATTTGCAGAATGAAAGTCACATTGAGGAAATCAGAGAAGAACCTAGAGTAGAACATAGAGTTTAAGCAAGAATTGAGATAGTGACACCTTACAGGAATCTAGCAAGAAATCATCCTATTGAGAAGATTATTGGGAGCATAGAAAAAGGAGTTTTGACATGAAATAAGGTACAAGAAGAACTATGTTTAATTTCTCAAGTTGAACCTAAATCTACTGATGAAGCTTGTAAAGATGAACATTGGATTAAAGCAATGAAGGAAGAACTAGATCAAATTGAAAAGAACAAGACTTGGGAGTTGGTCCCTAGACCTAAAGATAAGAATGTTATAGGAACTAAATGGGCATTCAGGAACAAGATGAATGAACAAGGAGAAGTTGTAAGGAACAAAGCAAGATTGGTATGTAAAGGATACTCACAACAAGAAGGAATTGATTATGAAGAGACTTTTGCACCTATTGCAAGAATTGAAGCAGTAGGAATGTTTTTGGCTTATGTAGCTTATAAGAAATTCAAAGTATATTAGATGGATGTGAAGTCAACATTTCTGAATGGAGAATTAGAAGAAGTCTACATTAAGCAACTTGAAGGTTTTCACTTAACTCATGAAGGAGATATGGCATGTAAATTGAACAAAGCTTTATATGGACTTAAACAATCACCTAGAACTTGGTATGCAAGACTAGATAAGTATTTGATAAAATTGGGATTTGCTAAAGGCACAGAAGATAGTAATTTGTATCTAAAATAAATTGAGAATGGTTTGTTGGTTGTAGTTTTTTTTTTTGATGATATTATCTTTGGTGGAGAAGATAAAGCTAGTGATAAATTTGTAGATGAAATGAAGATTGAATTTGAAATGAGCATGATTGGTGAGATGAAATATTTTTTAGGATTGCAGATAACACAAAACAATGATGGTATTTTCTTATGTCAAACAAAGTATTTGAATGACTTATTAAAGAGATTTGGAATGGAGAATTGTAAGCTGGTTGGCACACCTATGGTGGCTGGTCACAAGTTATCTAGCACAGATGAAACTCTTGCAGTTGAACAAAAGAAGTACAGATCTATAATTGGAGGTTTGCAGTATTTAACTCATACAAGACCACATATATCACATGTGGTTGGAATTGTTGCAAGATTTCAAGCTAATCCTAAAGAGTCACATTATGCAGCAGTAAAAAGAATACTGGGGTACTTGAAAGGCATAATTGAATATGGATTATGGTATGAAAAATATGATGATTTTACCCTATGTACATATATAGATGTAGATTGGGGAGGTAGTGTTTATGAAAAAAAGAGTACAAGTGGTGGAGCATTTTTCCTTGGAGGAAGATTGGTTTCTTGGCTAGGCAAGAAACATAATTGTAATTCACAGAGTACAACAAAAGCAAAATATGTAGTAGCATCAAACAATTGTAACCAAATAATATGGATGAATCAAATGTTGAAGGATATTGGAATAAAATTTGATGAGCCTGTTGTTATACACTGTGACAACACCAGTATAGTAAATATGTGTAAAAATCTTGTATTGCATTCTAAGACAAAGCATATAGAAATAAAGTATCATGTAGTGAGAGAGAAAGTTGTAGAGAAAGAAGTCAGACTTGAGTATATAAGTATAAAACAAAAGATTGTAGATATATTTACAAAGCCCTTACCTAAAGAAATATTTAAGTATTTGAGAGGTATGCTTGGGGTTATGCCCCATCCTACTTTTGAGAAGTGATGCATATTGTTGCATCAGTCCAGTGGTATATGAGCTCTATCATTTCTAGATTGGATGTTGGTACTTCCTCTATGAGGGAGTATGTATTTTTGAGCTGAGTCATGATGAACTCTAGTGAATGTAATTTTATGAAGAGTGTCTTTTGACATTAAGGATTGACATATTGATGTTTTGTCATTGATGTCAATGGGGGAGAAGTATACATGAAAAAAAAATATAAAATTGAAAAAAAAGAGAGAAAGGAGAAGAAATCATCTATGGGGAGAAGAAAAAAGGGAGAAAAAAGAATCTGTTGGAGGAGATGAAGTAATATAAAATGAAAAACCTAAAATATTTGATTAATAAAGAGGATGTGAAAAGATTGAAATATTTTATTGATCAATAGGATTTGAAAATATTTTAGAGCAATAGCGTTGCAGTTTGGTATTCGTGGAACTTAGATGTTTTTTCATCTATGTTGCCATCAATGCCAATGAGGGAGATTGTTAGGAATGAATGCTGAATATATCCAATGGGGGAGTATTTTCATCCATTCTATAATAGTTGTATGTTGCATTCATGACTGTGGTTGTCATTGATGTCAACACAGTGATCTATGAAGATTAGGAGAGAAGCACACAATGTTTGAATTAGTGCACGTGGAGTATTGAAGATCAAGATATGTGGTGTTGAGGACTTAATATATATTGTGTCATGTGATTATGGTCATGAGAACATACAAAAATTCAATTATTCATGGCAATTATGTGTAATTCAGTGGAAGCAGTATTCAGGCAGTGTTCCTGAGAAGCGGCTTGTGGTAACTGGATGATATCTTCTAATTGGGATAGAATCTAGGCATGCAAAGTTGTATAGTTGATGAAGACATTATGATAGTGACATGGACATAATATCATGGTCATAGGTCGCATGAGTGAAGAATTATTTTGTTTAGAAGATGACAGTTTTATGTAATTGTGAAATATTGTGTAACGTGTGGAAGTTTATATTTTGTAATTGGTTAAGCCTTGTTGGCCAACTCATTTTTAATTGTTTGAGTGTGGTATAAAGAAAGGATTGTTTTCCTTATTGTATGTAGTATGTAATAAAGGTGAATTATGGAATTGAGAAATATATATTGTAAGAGGATATGCGAATTGCAGAGATCTGATATTGAGATCTGGTGAAGAAGTTGGTGCAGTTTGGAACAGACAAAGGAGAAAAGATAAGTTGACAAGATCAGTAATTATTTGGTATTATTCTATTTAAGTAATACAAAGATTAGTTGGACAATTTTTTCAATGATCTTACCCTTGAAGCTATTTGGACAGTGGGTCCTTTTGTCTTCCAAAACTCCTAACAGGGTTAGAATCTTTTAACATGGATTCAAAGTCTCCTAGCAGGGACTCATATGTACTAAATGTATTTCATAAGGCTCTTAACAAAGTATATCCTCTCACAAGGAATTTTTATATTTGTACATCTTTTGTGGGCATCATTCCCACAGGGGTTTACTCTCTGATCAAGAGGTTCCCTAGTCAACATATCTTGTGTTATTGTGTTATTGTGTTGTTGTGTATGTTTATCTTTCTATGGTTGTTGCTTACATTGCTTACATGGTTAAAATATTTTAATGGTGATAAAATTTGTATTTATGTGATAACTAATTCACCCCCCCTCTCATTTATCTTGGTGGACTTTAATTTATAACACTATTAGCCCAATTTTAGGTGGTTACATTTGCCCCTCTTTGAATTGCTTTGAGAACAACATAGGGATTTAAAGAAAATTTATTTAACAATTAATTCCATAGAATTGATAGTTTCAAGGAGATTTAGAGAGAAGTGAGAACCACTCTAATTTTAATTGATTTAGAGAGTAGTGAGAAAGAACTACTTTTCCTTTGAGGAGATTTAGAGAGCAGTGAATCCACTCTGAAAGATTTAAAGAGCAGTAAAAAAAACTACTCTGAATTTTGAGAATTCTGAGCTTGATCGAACGAAATTCCACATGATTTGAAAGTCATCAATTATAAACTTGATTAAATGAGAATTGACCATACTGATTTTGAGCTTGATCAAATGAAAATTGATAATATTTAATCAAAATATCCTACTAGAAAGATCAACAACATCAACTTGATTGAAGATAACTGTCATGCCTCTAGTGTTTGAAGATTTGATAAAAAAATTTAAGCTCTCGTATGATTATGCTCCCTCAGAACCAAAATCAAAATGGAAATTTGATAAAATCTGTGTATTTAAGTATTTAAGACTATATTTGATAGATAGACATGAATCTAGATCAAGTACAAATCATTTAGAATGTTTCAAAGTTTAATTAGGATGAATTTTAGTGCCAAAGAAACATTATTTGATCAAGTTTGACCAATTTTGACTTATAAAATATGGGATTTGACCAAGGTTGACTAATGTTTAACCAATATTATGGAGTGAAAACTTGATGCGTGAGTGAGAAAATCACTTTGTACATATTCTGGTAAGCCATTCATGTTATTTACACTTTGTGCAACATTCATAACTTGCATTTAACTTAATTGTAACTATTATTCATTGTGCCTCTAGATAATAATCATCGCTGAATGTATTTTCCCTATTTGTGTTGTCATTTCTACTCATTCTGCCCCTATTCAACTGTAGTTTGACCATGGTTGAATTTTCCTTTTGAAGGTTTACCTTATTTAGTAACTTCATTTTTACTGCATTTAAGTGATATAAATCACCTATTGCAATTTTAGTTCTGATATGAAGCTTCTGTGACATCTTGTAATGAATGTGCCCTAGGTCATCGGGGTCCTCGGGAGGCTTAAATAGGGCCAAAAGGGTCATTTTACTATTCATTTTCACTTTTTACCTTTAGTAATTTTAGAGCTATGGTTAGAAAAATGGTGGTTCCTATTACGTGTCACCATTTTGAGCTTGCATGACATCATGATCAGTCGGCCCACTATGTGGCACCAGTGAGTAGTCGATAACACCTCCAATAAAGTTTTTATTTTAAAAATTTACTACATTTATTACTTTTTAGGACTAGTTTAGTTTAGGATCGCATCCCGCAAGGAGGATCACATTCAGTCAATTCTGTGTCACATACAATTTTTGTCCAAATTATGGATCGCATAGCGAATATCCCAGGTCGCACTTTGTAGGGTAACATTCGGTCTTTTGAGTCAATTTTTAAAGTGATTCCACCGAATAATTGAATCTGGTTAAAACAGGGTTGTATCTGTGTGCTATAAATGTGTGACACTTCTATGGATCATTACATGCAAGGAAACTCAAGAATGAGCCCTCACAAATCGATCCATAGCTCCCTAGGCATGGAGTGTAAGAGTTTTTAAGAATGCTCTCAGCTAGAGCTATTTAGCCTATAACCTTGCTAGTAAACCATGCAATGGGAGATTCAATGAAGACAAGGGCAAGAATGCCAATATCTCCAAGAATCAAGAATGAAAATGCAATGCAATGCTATGCTAGAAATGGAAATGCAAGCTAAGCTATGAAAGGAAATATGCAAGTGTTACAACCCAAGCTAATTAATCTATGTGAGCTAATCTAGAGCATAGAAATGAAGCTAATCTAAGAAAGCATAAATATGAAGTTAAGCTAAGAATGCAAGAATGAGATGTAGAATGCAAGAATGAGATGTAGATGCTAAGAATGCTCCAAATCTTCAAAAGCTTCAAAGTGACCTAGAAATCCTGCAGCATAAAGTTAGCATAAAAAGTTGGGGATCTAGAATGAAGAAGAGAGCTCTTCTTTTATAGGAAATGAGAAGGAATGGACCATGGAGATTAAGAGGAAAAATATTTAATCAATGGTGGAACATCAAAGAGGAGAAATCCATGTGCACAAATATCCTCCAATGAGAAAATAGGAGTTGACTTTTGTGTCCATATGAGACAAAAAGTGCTTTTCCCTTTTTTATAAAATAAGAATAATGCTTTATTTGTGCAACTTAGGATAAGAGGAAAAGTGGGGGCTTTTTATTTATTAAAAGGGGAGGGAATATTCTTTTTAATCAAATAAAGACTTAGGATAAAATGTTTAGCCCATAGAAAATAATTGAATAAATGATAGAGCTAGGATTTGATCAAGAGCAAGTAATTGATGATTTTAGCAAAAATGCTAGCAAGGGGCTAATAGTCTAGGTGACCATTTTTAGGTGTATACATTTGCCCCTCTTTGACTAATGTGTGATCGATTCGGGAACACATGTAGTCAAAGAATGAAGTTGAAATGTGAGATCAATTTGGGATCACAAAGCAACTCAGATCAGCCAAGAAAGTAAGAGATAGCCAAGAAGGCAAGTAGATAGTGATCCGACTCCAAAGAATGAAGTGCAGAGAGATAGCAAATCTTGCATGATCAACCTAGTAGCGACAGTACTGAACACTTAGGAAAGAGATAGCCAATAAGATATGATGTGTCTGCCCCCTCAGGATCGAAAGTGAAATCCAGGTAGAGGGAAAGCAGAAGCAAGAGCAACAAGATCAAATCACTAGAAATCATAATCGAAGAAAGAGAATAGAATAACCATCAAGCAGTGAAGATATGCCCCACACATGGGACATGGGGCACAAACCTATCGGTCCCTCAACCCATAAACACCACAGAGAGAGGAGTTGAACTTGGGATTTGAAAGTGAATGAAAGATTGGAAGTTTGAAAGAGATGGGGATGAAGAGGTGAAGAATGCCCCAACGAAGATGGAAGGATCAGGCCTCAAAAGGTTAGCCAACTGCACGAAGAGGGGGAAAAGGTGATTTGGATGATCGAGGGGAACTCAGATTTTGGTTTCGATCCTGAAATGAATAGAAAATGATGTGATATGAAAGATCAAAAGTGAAAGACATGATTGGGAAGAAGCGAAAGGTGAGCACAGTTAATTAACAAGTCCATGAAAGATGAAAGGAGAGCTCTCTCCATATGCAAGATGCAAAACTAACTAACATGAAATTAAGAATGCAAGCTACATGAAAAGTGGTTTACTTGCAAGGTTACAAAGCCAATAGACATCTAATTATCATCATCGAGCGTTATTGGTAGCATTGCAAGATCATACAATACACACTAGCATAACTATGTGGATATGAATATGATCTATATTAGATAGAAATGTGGAAATCCTACCTAGGCATCAAAGACATGTAGGTCAAGATGACTAGTGCAGTGAGATTACCTAAGTTTGATATAGCAAGATTATGCTCGCATCAAGACACAAGAAAGTCAGGATGGCTATAAGAATGCACTTGCAAAACAGTCAAGGATAATACCTTGTCAATCCATAGTGTCAAGTAAGACCAGCATAAATGCTCATGACAGTTATGATCAACAAAATATACCCACAAGCAGATAAAGAAATAAAACATGTTCTCATACCCTCAGTCTTCTAGCTATGCATCATCGAAAACAATCATAGGGGGAGAACACTCAACAAAGAAATCATCATAGACAGCATGCAAAGAAATAAAGTCAAACAAATGTCAGCAAGTCAAGTGCGTGTGTGTAGGTGATAGAGTCAAGCTTTGAGTATCGCATCTGCAAATGAGAAATATCATATCATACTAGACTGTGGGGTAGGACATCTGATAGGTGTTGAGAAACACTCAATGCAAGGGTAGTGTTGAAAAACACAGTTAGGGTGGTGTTGAAAAACACCGTTTGTGAGGTGCCTAAGAAACCCAGATGCACAAAGAGACCCAAGATAAGCTTAAAACAACGTATGCCCCCTAGACTAAGACAAGAGTTAATTCTAGGCTAGGAGAGGCAAAGCGAGAAGTGGAGCGAAGGAGTGCCATGCAAGACTGATAGACATAGGTGCAGAGGGTCTCAAATAGCGCTTGTTTCCAGGTTTTCACCACTTGATAGATTTTTTCAGGACTTTTTATAAATTTTTTTTTTTGTATTTTTGCTACCAAGGCGCCTGTTTCCAAGTTTTCACCAAGGCACTTTTTCAATTTTTATTTTTTTATTTTTTTATTTTTTTTTAATTTTTTTGTATTTTTTCAGGACATTTTATGCTTTTTAGGATTTTTTCAGCATCATATATGAATTTTTTTTTTGGAATTTTTTCAGGATCAATAAATATGTACAAAGAATGCCCCATATAGAAATGGGCATCAAGAATCTGCTTCCTTTGATGTAGAGAACTGATAGGCCCTAGGCCCAAATGCTACAACTATGACAATAGGAGGTCTCAACCAATTTGACCAATAATAACCAGCCCTAAGCAATGTCTGAGCTAGCGGAGGATCATTAGAATGTGATCCACATATGCCATCGTGGATTTCAGCTAGCACTTTTTCTGACTCCTCTATTTCTAGACACTTAAGGAGAGTTCCGTCTATACCCTTCGTATACAAGTCACCAGAGCCAAAGGAAAAGTGTAAGGGATGGTGGAAGGAATGGCGTGGTGGATTTGCAAGAGGAATATGAGGTGGAAGATATGAAAAGATGGTAGGATTGTAAGATTTGTAAGCATGATAGCGTAATTCATCCACCAGGAACTTGAAGCGAAATTTATGCTTTTTCATTTGTAAGATGGATGTTGAAGTAACCAAGGCATTACCAACTTTGTTCTTAGTTCTAGGAATGGGCTGAAGTATAACAGATATGAGATCATGCTTGAAGTAGTGCACCATTTTTTTGTAGAGAATCAACTTGTCATCTTTTATGTGAGAATCATTATTTTTGAGCAGATTTTTATTTTTACTTTTCTTAGGTGCGGATACTGCCACAATGTGGTTTTCACCATCTGACCATTGCTCGTTTCTTTTGACATGATGACTGTGATACTTGATTGTTGATTCAATCTTTTTTGGGGCTAGTTCGCTGGTGGAAGAAGTAACAGGTGTTGATGCAAGATGAAATGAAGTGACCGGTTCAATAGCATTGATTTGAGGGGTGTCATCTCTGGTAACAAGAGAGGTTGAGCCTATAGGGTAAGCTCCAAAAGTAGCTAGATCTAGACTTTTCATAGAAGAACCAGCGTGGTCCACTAAGGCAATACGAGGAACAAACTCATCAGACCCCACACAAGACCCATCAACCACGTCGGGATGGTTACTACAAGAATGAACCATATCAACATCCATATCATCAGTAGATATACATTTTTCGCCCCAAAGAAGTGAAGTAGAGGGAAGATCATCTCCTATTTGAACCATAGTGTGTAGTGGTGACTCATCTGTATCTATGTTTGAATTACTAAGTATGGGAGTATTTCTAGAATCCTCTCTATAGATCCACTCTTGAATAGCTTGTTCTTCTCTGTCTGCTTCTAAAGGAATGGATGAAGGAACAAAAGTATCAAAGATCACCATAGCAGAAGTGGAAGGCTTCATGTGATCAGAAGGTCTCCCATATGACCTAGGAGAAACAAGTATAGAAGAAAAGGAATCTAGCGTATATTCACCCATACCAAGGCTCATCATCTTAAGTGTTTTCTCAGCAGCAACTAGAGATGTACTAGGATCAACAGAAGGTTCATTGTGAGGAACAAATTTTTCAGCAGTAGCAAGAGCATTAATAGCAATAGTATGGTCTCCAAGAATCACAACTTCAGTGCCATTGTATGGAAATTTGATGCACTGATGATAAGTGGAAGGAACGGCCTGCATGTCATAGATCCAAGGACGACCCAAAAGAATGTTATATGCGAGTGGGATGTCCAATACTTGGAAGCTAATATCTTTCATGATAGGGCCCACTCAGACAGGCAGCATGACAAGACCTTTGGAAGATCTTTCCACTTCATTGTAAGCTTTTATAGTAATCTTCTTTTTAGAATCCACAGTGAATTTTGACAAACCCAATTGTTGTATGACATTGAAAGAAATAATATTTAACCCTGCACCATTGTCTATCAGGACTCGGTGGACTCAGGTATTGTAGACTAGAACTTCAATGTGTAAAGCTAGATTATGAGGGTGAGCAATAGATATGTCATCTTCTGCAAAAAAGGAGAGAGATAGCGGAGATGAAATGTGGTTCACCATAGCCTGAAATTGATTTGAATCAATATCATTGGGAACACATGTTGTACATAGAGCCTCATCAAGAATCTCTCTATGCGAAGAGGATAACCAAAGCAACTCAAGGATAGATATCTATGCTGGTGTCTTTTGCAAATGTTGGACAAGATCATAGCTAGGGGTGGCTGAAGGAGCCACTTGTTTGGAAGGCAAAGCTTGCTTGGGATCTTGTGCAGTTTTAAGGACAATCTTGGCTTTCCCCCTAGTAATAGCATTTAGTGTCTCACTTCGGGAAGATGAACTACCATGTGTTTGCAAGACTAACTTTGGCTTACCATGATTGGTGTTATTATCATCTTGAGACCTCATCATTAGAACACTCTCAATGGGCTCTACCATGTTAATCACAAGTGTATTAGAAGGATACGTGTAATTGATCTTTGCATCATGATTCTTCTTATGTGTTTGAGAGGTTTCCCCCTTATCATGCTTAGGTAGAGGATCTTTGAAAGCTGTGTGATCAGAATTTTTAGTTAAGTCATCAGTGGAGATTGTGCCATTCTCATAAGATCCTGAATATCATCCTTAAGCCTAAAACAATTGTCTGTTGGATGTCCCTTGTTTCTGTGATAATGGTAGTAATGATCCTCTCTCCACCAATCAAGCTTATTTATCAGATCCCAGTTACCAGGTTTATCAGGAAGCGTAAGATATCCATTGTCAACCAAAGTCTTAAGGATCACATTGTAAGGTTCTGCCAACTTGGTATAGACTTGCTTTTGAAATGACTTCTTAGGCTTATCTGCATATTGAGGTTTAGGAGCATTATGAGCATTACCAGCTTCTTGTTGTTTTGCTTCATAGATAGCGTTGGAGAGATTGAAAGTGGGCTCTTTAACTTTAGGAGCATCAACAACCCCATCATTAACAACATACTTTTTTTTATTCCAAGGTTTGTTTTTGTCTTTGCCATTGCCTTTAGCATCTTTATTAATAACAATATCCCCTTTTCTTATAGCTACATCCTCAATTTGATATGCACTTTCAACCATGTCATTGAAAGAGGAGAACAGTTGCTTCCTTAGATCATAAAATAGCTCAGGCACAAGTGTGTTGACAAAAATGTCAATCTTTTCTCTTTCGGGTAGCTGATGAGGATATCGAGAATACAATGACCTCCAACATTGTAAGTAAGTTGCAAATGGCTCACCTTGATGTTGTCTTAGATTACCGAGATCTATCATAGTGACAGGTTGTTGGATGTTGTAAGAGTACTGCTGGGTAAATCGCTAAGCTAACTCATCAAAAGCCTTAAGCGGTGGTGTCAATTTCGCAAACCATTCCAAAGCTTGGCCTCTTAAACTTCGAGGGAATAAGCTTAGAAGATATGTGTCTTTATGAAGAAATTCCATACTAAGAGCATAAAAATGACGCACATGGTCATGAGGGTCACCATTTCCATCATACTTGTCATATTTAGGAACCTCAATATCCTTAGGAAACGGGACCATGTATAGATATTTATCAAAAGGAAGAGCACAAATTGATTCTACAAAAGAGACCTTTGGAGGCTCTCTTTCTAATGCCATTTGGGTAAGGCATTGATTTGTTCAACGTAATTCTTCTTGAAGGACTTCCAATTCAGTTAGTACTCTTTGTTGGACAATTTGTCTGACATCATAGCCGGGAGGAAGCTTGTATCCTCTAGAAGTCATATATTGAAAATATTGATCACCATTACGCTCTAAAAGCTTATGCATCATTCGTTGGAAATCCACATCTTGTTCACATCTCATAAGATCCTCACTAGAAATCTCATCATTAGCCTCTACCTCATGTTGAGAGGGAGGAGGTCTAGGTGGTGAAGAAGGCATAGCAAAAGTTGGCCTTGGAGGAGATCTTGGTGGCGTGTTGTTGTCATTGTTGCCATTGTTAAAAAGAGGTCTATGCTCATGAAATGTCCCTCTATAAGCCATGCGCCTAGTAGCATCCATCCTTTTTTGATTATGTTCTTTGTCTAAGCGCGCTTGATTATCCTTATGCTCAAAGTGTTCTTGCAAGAGTTGAAACTTTTCTTGTTCAGTCAAAGTGAGTGAGACACTGTCTGTATTTTTGGGGTCTTGAATGCGGAAAAGAGGAAACCTCCTTTATACCACAGTGTAGCCTTAGATTTCTCAGATTGGTCAAAACTAGAACTGTCATTGCTAATGGGTGCTTTGGAACGTCTAGTTGGAGAAGGCAACTATGTATAATTGAACGGAGGATGACTCTCCTCCTCAAATTGAGACCGAGTTGTAACCGGCATGAAAAGAGATGTTGGTTGACTAATAGAATGAGACAAAGTTTCTTAGATTTGAGATAAGCAAAGCTAATAAAGATCACTTGTCAAAGTAGAATAATAGAGAGATGGCTCATCAAAAGTGCTCAAGCACTTACAACAATCAATTGACTAAAGCCGAGCAATGAGCAAGAAGCTCAATAAGCAAGTAGCTAGAGAGGTAACCGTGATGCGACAAGTGATCAAGAGTAGCATTCGTTAAACTCAAACCCAATAGTTTTAGCTCATTTGTTTCAGTCTAGAACAAATCTAAGCATGTAGGTAACAAACCAGTTTCAGGTAAGAACAGAAAAAGACACTCTACGACAGGTTAAAGTGCAAGTTTAGCCACTCCAAATTGTAGCAATGACAGGACAGCAAAAAGATTCTGGGTGATACTTTCCAGGAAGATAGGGTGATACTTCTCAGTTTAGGTGATACTTCACCTTAAGCCAGGTGATAGACTGCAGTATGGTTGGGTGATAGACTCTAGGCTAGCGGGGCGATAGTCAAGAAGGTACGAACTATCGCGCGATATACCTTAGCAAAGCGCGCGATAAAATAGCAGGGCGTGAACTATCGCGCGATATTTCTCAGTAAGGCGTGCGATACTATTGCAGATTCATATGACTTTTTGACCAGTGAACATAAAATTCTTAGTTTTAAAGCATTTTGATCAAGTTCAAAGGTTGGATAGTGCAATTTCTTAGTTTGACAAGCAGTAATAGTAGATAAAAGATAGGTTTGCAAATGATAGGTGATCAAACATGTCATAGAACACTTGAAACAAGGGCAAAAGAAACCTTGCCAAGACAAGCACTTGTGATATCAAAATAGAAAACCTTATGAACACTACCGTGTGTTTGAATGTTGAAAACATTTACATGGACAATGCACAATCGAAGACAATTCAAGCAATTACTACCTAGAAAGACAAGGCTCATTACTTAGCAACATGGCCCACAACTTGATGCTCCCTTGCCTCACACTAAGTGGTTGCCCACAAGAGATATTGGCATTGTCATGGAAGTGTCAAAAACACAACCAAAGGAACACATATGGTGAGTGTCTTGGGGTGATCCGAGAAAGTCCACTTGGATCAATCCTTGCACCAAGAAGCTAAGCGGCTAAAAGAAGGTGGCCTCTATCTAATGGTTCATAGTAAGGGTTTCCATTCATAGCACCCCTCTTGCTCCTCATAAAGGACTAGGACATCATGGCCTCAAGAGTACCTTAAGCATTCTTGCTTAATGCTTTCCTCATGGTCACAATCCCACAAGTTACTCACATCAAGTGAAGATAAGTACTATGTCTACCAAGGTTTTGTGTCCTCTATAGCCTTGAGATTATAGTGAGTTGGAATCACTCGCCACCAAGGAAAATGATGACAAGGTTGTCCCCACTTGGGTCGTTCCTCTTGATTGCTCAAGAGCAGACCCGCTAAAGGATCCTAAGCTAAACAAAGAGTGGATTAATTCTTGAGGTTCAAGGTTTTTGGTTCACCACAAGGGTGAAGAGCATACTCCCCTATCTCAAGAATCTCTCCCAAACACACCAAGTAAAGATTCAATTACGCCCTTGCTTTCAAAATCCCAAGATGGGTCAAGATTTCTATTTCACCACAAGGGTGAAGAGCATACTCTCCTACCACCTCAAAATTTCTACAACAAGGTATTAAGTGCCTATGAAAGGAAACAACTAGTATATGCCGCACTTAATAAAGAAAGCAATTAAACAAGCACTTGATTTAGTTTTTATGCTTAGGGAAGCCCTGCAAAAACTATTAGTAGCCCTCTTTGACATGCGATTTTAGCAAATTTCAAGCAAGAAGCACCTACAACCACAACTTGTTAGACCAACAAGAGTTAGAATCAAAATCCAAAATCTAACAATGATTAGTACATGAAAAAATTAGATAATGTGCAAAAATAACTGATCAAATGATAAAATTTGAAAATGAAACCATCATGGTTGGATTAGGCTTGGAAAGACCTTTCCAATGATATATCACACTTAAACTTTTGATACCATTTGCAAAATTTCAAAAAAAAATGGGCACTCGTTTTCCAGAGCACGGATTTGAAAACGCTGGAAATTTTAAAAAATTTCAAAAAGATAGCTAAGAACCTGAAAGTTGCAAGATGGATAAAATAACTCAAAAATAGGTCACTGCCAGGTACAGACACCAGTATCGCGCGATACTTTGCATTATACTGGGGTGATACTTATCAGTCCGCGCAATATTTCGCCCGACACCAAGCGATACTTCGCCCGAGACTAGTCGATATTCTCTACTATAGCCAAGCGATACTTCTGACAGGCGAAGTATCACATGCGCATACAGAGGTATATTGCGCGATACTTTTGGAAAGTATCGCACGACAATCTGAGACAAAAAAATAGAGACAAAAAATTAAGCTGAAAACTTGCCAAAAAATTGACAGAAAATGACAGAAATGCAGAAAAAGAAGGGACAAAGCTAGTCTACTCTGCCCCACAGTGGGCATAAAAAATGTGTGCTATAAATGTGTCACACTTCTATGGATCATTACATGCAAGAAAACTCAAGAATGAGCCCTCACAAATCGATCCATAGCTTCCTAGGCATGGAGTGCAAGGGTTTTTAAGAATGCTCTCAGCTAGAGCTATTTAGCCTATAACCTTGCTAGTAAACCATGCAATGGGAGATTCAATGAAGACAAGGGAAAGAATACCAATATCTCCAAGAATCAAGAATGAAAATGCAATGCTATGCTAGAAATGGAAATGCAAGCTAAGCTATGAAAGGAAATATGCAAGTGTTACAACCCAAGCTAATTAATCTATGTGAGCTAATCTAGAGCATAGAAATGAAGCTAATCTAAGAAAGCATAAATATGAAGTTAAGCTAAGAATGCAAGAATGAGATGTAGATACTAAGAATGCTCCAAATCTTCAAAAGCTTCAAAGTGACCAAGAAATCCTGCAACATAAAGTTAGCATAAAAAGTTGGGGATCTAGAATGAAGAAGAGAGCTCTTCTTTTATAGGAAATGAGAAGGAATGGACCATGGAGATTAAGAAGAAAAAGATTTAATCAACGGTGGAACATCCAAGAGGAGCAATCCATGTGCACAAATATCTTCCAATGAGAAAATAGGAGTTGACTTTTGTGTCCATATGAGACAAAAAGTGCTTTTCCCTTTTTTATAAAATAAGAATAATGCTTTATTTGTGCAACTTAGGATAAGAGGAAAAGTGGGGGCTTTTTATTTATTAAAAGGGGAGGGAATATTCCTTTTAATCAAATAAAGACTTAGGATAAAAGGGTTAGCCCATAGAAAATAATCGAATAAATGATAGAGCTAGGATTTGATCAAGAGCAAGTAATTGATGATTTTAGCAAAAATGCTAGCAAAGGGCTAATAGTCTAGGTGACCATTTTTAGGTGTATACAGTATCTAGATTTTGGATCATAGCCTCTTAATTATAAGTCACATCCTAGATGCAAAGTGTCATTTTTAGTTAGGGTGTCATATCTTGTGTATCCCAAATTGCATTTGGGGATCTAGGTCATATTTGGTTTTCTTTGCAAATTTTGTCAATTTAGCATGTCTACCTTGTTTGTTTAGGCAATTTTACTTTGATTTTTCACATCTAATGCTGACATAGTGCCCCTTTTCTGTGTGTAGTCACATTTTAGCATAGTCTCTTTTTGTTATCCTAGATCCACTTAGGTCTTGGAGTTACACGAGCACCTCATTGCCATAGAGTAGTGAGTTGTATCAAGATGTGGCCTATGGTGTCTTGCTAATTTTCCTGACATTCAGGTGAATCAAGTGTTGTTTACTGCTCTGGCTAAGTGATGGAACTCAGAGCACAACACCTTCCATATTCCTACTAGTGAGATGAAAGTGACACTTGAGGACATCTAGAGGATCCTTCATGTACTAGTGATAGGAGTATGCGTGGAGTATGAGGCTAGAGCTCTAGTGGTGATAGAAGATGTGCATCGGTTGTTTCATGATGATGGTATCACTCGGTGGCATTTGTCATGGGATCATATGGTAGCTAACTATGAGTGGTATCTAGTCTTTCTTCTAGGTCTGGTCGATGACCTCATGATGCTTGATCTTGATCAGCATGGCTTTATGTACATTTGGTCACGCGTTACTGAGGATATGATCAGATTACCTCACCATTTTTCTTGGGGGAGCTATATATTAGCTCATATGTACTGAGAGCTACATGATATCATCTACCAACATTCTTAGACAATGAATATTGGTATCTTATTTTTGCAAATCTGGGATTGGGAGCACATCCCAGTGACACGACCAATTGTAGAGCAACAAAGGGACCCTGAGATCCCTTATATATTGATGTATTCTAGAATGATTCAACAAGCCCACCTAGGCAAGCTAGATTACTGACATTATGTAGTTGATGACATCATTGATGTTGTGTGGAGACCTTATTTAGACTGTGAGGAGTGCAGATTCGATGCACAATAGATGCCTTATTTTTTAGAGCCACATCTTATTGGCCGTACTCACTATATTGTAGAGAGATTTATCATCACATGAGTGATAAGATAGTATGGGCATATTTAGGTGATGCCACAAGACTTAGTAGTATATGCTTGGGTTCATGATGAGGAGTCAGAGTGGGGATCAAGGCTAGTATTGTTGGAGTGGAAAGATAAGGGACTAAGAGGGGAGGGGTGAATTAGTACCCTCTAAAATTTTTAATTGAATACTCAATCTAAAAATAGTAGAAACTAATCTATCCAACTGAATCCATTATTTGCAAAATTCATTCAATTGACTTGATAAATGTAATGTGCATGAAAACAAACAATGATTCAATCACATAACACATATATTTTGGTTACATAGAAACCCTTGTTAGAAGGTGAAAATTGCGGTGGGGATGACACCCACAAATTCTTCACTATTGTAGATAATAAAGTATGCCAGTTAAGGCTACAAGTTGTGATCACTTCTAGTGACCTTACCCTATTAGGAGTAACAAGAAGATCGACCAGATCTACCTTGTTAAAGGATTTAAACAACACTACTTGAGTGAGTACTCGGTTAAGAGATTTACAAACAGTCTGCTAAGTCTACTCCATTAAGAGATTTTACTAACTCTGTTACAATGATTAGAGAATAATAGAAAGTATCTGTAAATGACAACTATGCTTTTTCTGAATTAGATCTATGATATTCTGAATAAATATCACCTTAATGTGTAGTAGTCTTTCCTCTATTCTGCTTGGTAGCCTTGACTGCTTTTGAATAAGCTGAATTGTATCTTTGATTACTGCTCAAACCATGTCTGAATTCTAATATCTTGAAGGTGGCTACTGCTTCAAGATCTTCTTCTTGATTCTCTTGCTTTCCTTACTCACCTTTTTTCATCCTTGTTTCAAAATGACATGAATTACAATTATATAGAAAACTGCTATGATTTCCATGACTTCCATGACCTAATTATGTTTACACCATCTTAGGAAAACCTAAGATCTATGATGTACAAAATTAACCTAGATCTGACTATTACATAGGAATCATCACTACATTTAATGATTACATCTACAATAAATAATCGTTAATCTTGGTAAAATGTTTAACGAATCTGTTGTAACCATTTACATAGATAAATGTGCCATAACTAATTACTATGCCATTTCATGGATTGCTTGGTAAACATAGCCAATTCTTCTTGGTGAATATACTGGTGCTCGGTGTCTAGTGTGCTCGATGTTTACTAACATCGGTGCTCGGTATACTTTCATGCTCAATAAAACTGTTCTAGTGCTTGGTTAAGCCTGTTTCCATTTAGTTCTCGGTACTGCCTTAAGAATACTCGGTATGAAGGCTTGTTTGTTTAATCGACTGGCATAACGTAGCTTGTAGTTCCTTCTCTTACCAATTGATCAACATAGATAACTGACTGATCAACTTTGATACTAATGACAACATCTAATGCTCAAAATAGAGATAAAAATCTCCCCCTTTGGCATTAGTATCAAAACTTGTAATGTATATACACTGATATATCTTTCACTATCCTTACTTCATATATACATGACAAAAAATTATTCAAAACTTTCATAACTCCCCCTTGGTGCATGCTCTCGATAAGTATGTAGTACACTTAGTATATAATTATTCAATTTGACTTTTACATTATATTTCCCCCTTTTTGAGATTAATGCCTAAATAAAAAATATGTACTTACATATTGTCAAAAATGTGCTGATGGGTTTTCTTCAGAGAATCTAAGAGGTTTTCCCATTCCTCTTTTAAGTTGGTGAGAGCAATATGCTCAAGACACATGTCAAATATGTTCTCCAACACTAAAATTTCCAGTGTTGCAACTAAAGCTTATACTTTGACAATATGTTGCTCAATAATTTTCAGGTGGGCAAGCAATTCTGCCTGTAGCTCAGTGACTTGGTCACTTATTTTATCCTCTAGCTTCCTCAAATCTACTCTTAACCACCCAAGTTCATGAAATTTAATTATATGTCTTTGAAAAGTATTTGGATCAGTTAAAGAGGCATTGTCACTGGCTTGAATTTTGGTATCTAGCTTTTTAATCTTTTCATTGATCTCAGCAGTGAAACTCTCCACAGTGCAAAGCTTAACTAACATCTGAATTATGTTCTGAGTAAAAGATTGAACATTGGTGATTACCTCAGAAATCTTTACCTTGTTTATTGCCACTTTGTCATGTATCTTAGCCTCTTCCCTTTCTTCAAGTCTCTTCTCTGCATCGATGTTCAAGGTATTTATTTCCTATACAAGAGTGGCAAGATGGTCCATTATCAGCCTATCTTCATTTATCTAGACCTTAGGTACAACCTATTGCAAGATGTCCCTTACATCCTCAAGAATCTGCTTGCTCTTGCACTCTTTCCTCAGCTTCTCCTGAGCTACCTTCCTTGTGCATAACTCCCCATATTTTCTTAACTCTTTGGGGTCCAAAGTCCCCGGGTCATAGTTAGGTATTACAATGACTTCATCTAGTGTGACCGGCCCTTTCCCATGCTTTTTATTCTTCTTTTTAGGCTCTTGTGGTGAATTATTAACAAAAGGAATAATATCCTTTACCTCAACACTCATCATTTCTTGCTCAATAGACACATTATCTTCCTTCTTTTGCTCCTCGGTAACCTATGTGTTGGTTGATAGGGATGGAGCTTTAGATGCAGTGTCCAGTGGTGTTGTCTCGGTAGGTTTCAGGTCATCTTGGCCCTATGTATCTACCCATTTTTCCTTAGGCTCTTTTGTCTCTACAGGTGTGCTTGTCCCTTATTCCCCTCATGTCCTTTAGTTTCTCAAGGATTGAGCCTTCAAGTTCCTCCTTAGAAATTATTTCTACTGCTTCTATCTGGATAAGAAGATCACCCAGTATAGAGCTTATTGCTAACTTGGTAGTGGTTCCCTCTTCTTGTGTTTTAGCTCCAGTAGTAGTGACATCCTCATCATCTTTGATATCATTAGGATCACCATTTGTGATGTCCTCAATGAGTACATCAAGAGCATTATTATCAATCCCTTGGATTTCAACCTGATCCAGTGCATCCTGAATTAATCTCAACTCCTTAGTGGCATCTATTGTATCAGGTACCTTAGTATTTGATATATCAATTCTCTATTTTGGTGCTAGATCTACATCATCATTATGAATTCCCTTACCTTTTCTCTTTAGTTTCTTCTTAGGAATAGTGGCTAAGGCCATATTTTCTGACTCTTCACGGGCTTGTACAATTGAAGTCCATATGAGTTGACTATTCTCATCTATGTCTACCAAATTTTCATCAAGTATCTACAGTGCCCGTTTCTTCACTCAAAATATCTTTGAATACTTATAAACTTATCAATTCCAAGAAGTGTCAATGTAGGCATTGCCAAAACTAGGGATTATTCCCTCATTCTTTTCTTAGCATTCAAGGCATAGGACCACTTCTATGAAATTATTTCTTCTAATGCCTTGGGTAAATATTTGGAAAACTCTATCAGAACTCTCTTGAATCTAATTATCATTTGGATGATTGCCTCTTCAATTTTATTCTGATCCTTGGTTGACAAGTGCTCAAGTCGACTAATTTCAAGATCACTTAATCCTCCATTTTCAATTATCTCTTCAGCTACCTCATCAACTGACTAACTCTTATTTACAACAACTTTGAACTGATCATTATCATCTTCATCATCATCTAAATCATCTTTTCCTCTAATTAACTTTCTTCTTTTATTAGGGGCCTGAGTAGTAGATCTAGTACCTCTCTTTTTATATTTCTTTGTTGGTTCTACTGTAGTAGCCCTTGATATTTCCAGAACTCCTTTCTTTGATGGAGCTGAAGTTGTAGTTGTTGACCTTGTAGGTGTAATACCCCAAAAATGGGCTATAAGTTCATTAATCTCCTATATCAACAATTCGAATGAAATCGACATCAAAGTCCTAATCTAAGGCACATCTAAACATCATCGAATCATAATTGATTATCTTAAATTCTACATCGGGGAATATTCCTAGTAATATTCCTAATCATCATAATTATCTTTAATTTTATAATTATTTGGCAATAAATCACATTTATCCTAAAGTTTGATTAATTGAATATTTTCATATTTAATTAATTAGATTTTATATTTGCCACTTAATTGTGTAATTAAATTTAATTCTATCTATTATTAATTGTATTATTTAATTTTGACAATAAATCTAATATCATATAAATAATTGATTAAATTCTTATTTAATTAATTAAAGCAAGTTGTCATTATTTAATAATATAGTTTTTAATAAAAGTTTGATTAAATAATTGATTAACCCATAAATCAATTATTTTATTTTTAAAAGTAGTTAAGTTGGAAATAAATCACTTTATTATTAAATTAATTCAAAAATAAAACATGCACAATCATAAAAGCAGACAACTATCAATTATCAATTAAAGCTCAACTCTATTTTGAGTTAAAACTTAGCTTTTGCATGTTTTTGTGAGTTAATTATTCTTTATTTAAAAATAACTCAAAAATCAACCTGAGTTATTTGAGTGATTTATGGCTTTTTCTCATGCACCTCCAAAGCCCTGGATTTCTATAAAATCAAGGCCTCAACTCTTCATAATTTTGTAAGCTTACTTTGCCAAAGTCATCTACAAATTGCACAACTATTTTGAAGAATTAGAATTTGGAGAATCAAAGCTTATTGCGAATCAAGGCTATTGTGAGATCAATTTTTTTTTTTTTTTTACATTCATTTATATTCTTTTTCATATCATTGTTAGATCATTTTAGCATATCAATTTCCATATTAGCATAGATTCATATCAATTTTTATCATTCTTATTGCATAGAAAATTCAAAAATATAGATTAATTGCATTCAATTCATATCTAGATTAATTGCATTCAAATTCTTCATTTAGGTGTCGGCTAGGTCACTAATCTCGATAATAATCTGAGAACATTAATCTCGTACCTACTAGAAGGCAGTAAATCGCTTGGTTAGATAGCTTTCAATTTTGCACGATTTTGATTTTTGCTAACCTCTAATGTTTTACTGAAGTGTTGTATCTACAGATCAGGTACAAAATTCACACACACATTTCTGGCGCCCACTGTGGGGCCCTGAAATAGGTTTCTCTTCATTTCTATCAATTTTCTATCTTTTGAGGATAAGGGTTTCAAGGATCTCGGTATACTTTGTAGGACGTTATTTTTTGTTTCTTTTTTGCTTGCAAAAAAGAATTTTTTTTTTTGGCACTTTTTCTATCAAAACTATGATTTTTATCATTCTGTTCGTACTTTCGTACATCTCTGTATGAATTATCACGTGAGATTTCATACTGTGTCGCGTGAGATTTCTTTCTGTGTCGTGCGAAATTTCACTGGTATCATTTTTTTTGTGTGTGAAAAATCACTTTCTCGCACGAGACTGTACTTCCTCGTGCGAGATTTCATCCTTTGTCATGTGAAATAGTGTTTCCTTGCATGGGACCGCATCCTGACTCGCATGATATTTCATCCTTTCTCACGTGAAATAGTGTTTCCTCACGCAGGACCGCATCCTGACTCATGCGAGATTTCATCCTTTGTCACGCGAAATAGTGTTTCCTCGCGGGGGACTGCATCCTGCCTCGCGCAAGATTTTTTGACATAGACACATAATTTATAGATTTGTACTTTCAGATTATCGATTTCTAATGCTTACAGTTTGTTGTTAATTTGTCTTGATTTTGTACTTTCAGACGTGTGCTAAATTCTGGATTGTAGAGCGTTGGACCTAAGGTATTCTTCTCAAGCTGATAATATTTCAATTTGGACTTAAAATAAATCTCTTATGTCTCTTACTTGTGTGTGTCTTTTCATGCTTTTATCTATTTCTACACACTTTCATAATTGATACTAGGTTGTGACCCCTTAAGGATTCATTAAGTAGTCTTAGATACTTGTGATTGATCTTGATTGCTATCTTGGGTTATTGGACTCGCTAATCCGCCGGCCCCTCATTTCTGCCCCGTGGTTGCAATCTCAGTGCCATAAAGGGGAGGGGTCAACAGGACAGAAGCGTTAAGTGTTCCACTTGGCAACCCTTTTGTACTTTTAGGAACTCACTTGTTTTCTAAGTTGGGGACTCATTTTCAGCTTGTGTGAGGTGTTAAGTGTTCTACCTTGTGGACTCATCTCATATTCACTTTAAGCGTTAAGTGTTCCTCTTTCTGCTTTTTGGGTACTTTTGGTAGATTTTCTTTTGGAAACATACATCTGTGATCACTTAGTAATTAGGCCCTATGAACACTATTCGTGATTCTTGAGAGATTGGATTCCTAGCGAAATCCTTCTTGACGACAGAATCCTTGTAGGTAGGGAGGATACTTAGTGTGTTTCACATTCAACTTGGTTAGTGTGTCTTCTCTTATTGATCGATACATTCTCTCCCAGGAGAGGTTGATATATCATGTGGGGTTGACATCATGAGCTTTGGTGAATCAAAATTGGTTAGTGTGTCTTCTCTTATTGATTGATACATTCTCTCCCCAGAGAGGTTGATAGATCACATGGAGTTGGCATCATAGACCTTGGTGAAGCAAAACTTTGTCTTAGTGTGTCGGATTAATCTGCTTACTTTGTTTGGGTTAAAAGTGAAAAGGTGTCAAAAACCTTGGATCTGGAGCCAAGTCCCCTTGTGGTATACTATTGTGAGTCACCTTTAGAGAGGGTTAACCATAGTGAACAATCCCTTCACAGGGCAAACTGCGTTGACAAAACCTCAAGCGGTCATAGCCATTTTCGCCATGGTAGTAACAACCACTATATAAATGTCCTTGTGGAGGAAATCTCCATGGGTATGGTTCATTATTGGGTTGTTAGATCTCCCTAGCAGCTCCTGAAGATTAAGTTCTCTGACTGTGTCAAAACCTTGGTGCGCCGGGATTGGAGTTCACCCCTTTGGATCATAAAAGTTGCAGAGTCAAACCATTACTAAAAACCCTAGCGAGGCCAAATTTTCATTTTATAGGGTATATGTGCGTTATTGCAAAACATTTTGGAACATACACAATTAGCACTTCTGAGGATTAGAACGAATAAGTCACTTGATTGTTCATGCGCAAGGTTGCTTTTGCCCTTGTTCATTGTTTTCAGACATGCTTGAAATCACTTGCTTGCTATTTTGCATGCTTGTTTATCTATCTGGTTACTGAAAATGAACAAATCTATTACAATCCTCAAATCTGGACATTGAAATTTACAAACAATCTGAATCTGCAAACTCAAAATTTTGCAAAAATTGATGTAAAATCCTTTCTGGAGTCAAAAGTCATTTTAGGAAGTCAAAAGTCATACGAGTTTTTCCAAGTGTCATTTCATTACAACCCATCTATCGTATGATTGAGTACCCAGTGTCGATGAGTTTCCATGCTAGCAAATTCTTAAAGTCAAAATCTTGCAACTATCGTATGAGATTTTCAACTATTGTTGCAACCCATCAACATAGATGCATACCCTTGAATCCTTTTCATCCACCCACCCATCTAAACCAGTCATATCCTCCTCCTTCTTCCACAAGTCCCAAGTCCTTTGGAAGTAACTTGAATGTTCAATACAAGAAAAAAAAAGCAATACAAGAATCCATCAAAAAAAGAAGATCACCATGTCTCCTCTAATAGACATGGAAACATAAAGTCAAAAGAGATATCTAAGAAAAAAACTACAAGACAAGTATGGGTTCCAAAATCCATCATTGAAGATATTCTCTTTAGATCATCAAAAGGAAATAAAAAGCCTACGGCTATATGGATTCCAAAGTCTCTCTTGAAAGAGTCTGGTGTTGAGCAAAAAGTGAAATTGACATTCAAGCTTCCAAAAGCTTCCACTTCATTTCCCTCCAAAAATATTCTTCCACTCCATGCGCCTAAACCACAACCTCTACTATCCATTCACCATATTCCTTCACGTATTCCTTCATTCACATTTCCTCCATCCTCTCGCCACCCTTTAAGGTATATGTTGACATTGATCTTGCCTTCCTTTCCACCTACCCTTTCACAATCCTTCCATTCATTATCCTTCTACCTTCTATCCTTTTTCCTCATTTTCATACTCCTATCCTCCAACCTCACTTACTTTACATAAAACCTTATCCTCCATTTTTCTCTTCCATCTCCCTTTCCCTATCAGCATCTTTGAGCATATCATTTTGAATCCTTGGCATATCATAGTTTATCCTTTCAAGGAGAACTATCTAGAAAGTTTTCCTTCTTCCAAAAAAAAAAGAGAGAAATAAAAATAAAAAATGAAAACTTGGAAACAGGTGCCTTGGTAGCAAAAGTAAAGAGAAATAAATTCATCCTATGGTGAAAACCACTCCCTTGTGGCACCTTGGATAAGTACCATGATGAAAACCTAGCAATCAGGCATTATGCGTAGTTCTTCTACATATTTCATCCATTCCATCTTCTCTCTTTTATCTTGACAATGTTGATCTATACACGAACATTTGGCTATTTTGTGAGTTGTCTGATGATGATCTTGCTTTCATTCCCTTCCTGTTTAGCCTTCATATTTATTTTCCTCCATTCATTCTAGTCTTTTGCTATCATTTCCCCTTTGGTCTTGATCTAATAAAAAAAAGAAAGAAAGAGTAAAACACGATGCTATGAAGCCTCTTGACATGTCTACTCCTTTGGACTACATTCTATCCTTCTTTGGCATTACGCGTTTGTGACTTATCCTATGCTGGCCTTTCATTGCCTTTCCAAATGCGCTTTACATGACATTTTTTTTTTCCCTAGCTTGGGTATTCTTGAAGAGTTTTCCCTTGAGGATTTCTTCCCTTCATTCTCCTTCATTTTCTTGTCTTCCATCTCTTCCACCAGCTTGCCAATCCCTCTTGTTCTCCACCTTGCTATACATTGGGACTGCATGATATGATCTTACTTGGGAGTTTGCAATGGAAAAAGATGCTATCAAGTATACCAAGTATCAGAATAAGTATCAAAACCAGTATCAGAATAAGTATCAAAACTAGTATCAGAACCAGTATTAGAACCAATATCAGAAAAAGTATCAGAACAAGTATCAGAACCAGTATCAAAACAAGTATCAGAACTGGTATCAGAATAAGTATTAGAACTAGTATCAGAATAAGTATCAGAATAAGTATCAGAATTAGTATCAGAACAAGTATCAAAATCAGTATCAGAACAAGTATCAGAACACCTACTGGGGCTACACCTTTCACTTTAGTTTATGGGTCTGAGGCGGTACTACCTATTGAGGTTGAAATCCCATCACTAAGAATCAGAATGCATGGTCTAGTAAATGATGATGACTACAGAGTGTCTAGGTTGCAAGAACTGGAACTACTAGATGAGCGCAGACAAGTAGCATATGATCATCTCAGAGTATATCAGAAGAGAATGTCTAGAGGCTACAACAAGAAAGTCAGACATAGAGAATTTCAGGTTGGTGATCTAGTCTTGAGAGAAAATCCTAAAAATCAGAAAAAGTCCTGAAAAAATGAACATCTTGGTGAAAACCTAGCAATAGGCACCTTGATGATTCGCAAAAAAATAAAAAAAATAAAAAAAATATCAAAAAAAGTAAAAAATATAAAAAATTCAAAAAAATTGAAAAAATGAAAAAAAATGAAAAAGAGAAAAAAGTGTCGTGGTGAAAACTTGGAAATAGGCGCCTTGGTAGCAAAAATAGAATCTCTACCAAGATGGTGAAAACCTGGCAAATGGGTGCCACTTGTTTCAAAATGCTCCATCTATCAGTGCAATCTTGGTCTTTCCCATCTTTCAGTCTTGCTTTAGTTTGTACATATCTCCCGGTTTGTTTTTGCATTTTCAGTTTTCAATAAGTCAGTTTGTACACCAATCTGCTCAAGTGTCTGTATCCTATCAATGTTCAAATTTGGAAGCAATCAATGTTATATCCTATGGCCTCCAGTGTATCTTAGACATATCATATCCAGTCAGAGTCCTTTGAAGCTTCATTTGAGTCAGTCAAGTCTGTCTTGTCTCCAGAAAGGATTTTGCATCTACAAAGCAATCAAACACAAACTGAAAACAATCTATGCTTTTTTACATGCTTTTATCTCCTTGTATGCTTACTGATTCGCATTGGTATTTTTTCATATTATGTCCCTTCGAGCTCTTCGATGATGTCCTTTATAAGATTTAGAGAGTGATGACTAGGGGCATAATCTTTTCTTTGTCTTCTACTTGTATGTGAAAATCTAACAACTTTGGAAATTCTGGATTTAAATGGTGTCTGACTATAAGAGCCTCTATCTCGAATTGGATGGCCATGCGTACCTCGACCATTGATACCCAAAAAATTCAAGGAAGTTTGATCTAACTATTGTCTTTTTGAGTGATTTCTTTCTCCTACTGTGAAATGCGATCTTACCTATGGATGTGAATGATAAAGGGTCACTACGGGTAATTCACATTGGATTTAGAATGGTCTCTTGACTATTTGATGTGTTGGCATGCAAGGTGTATTTAGGTCATCATGACATTTATGTTTTGATGCTTATACAAATTGCTATATCAAAATGGACATGATATTTAGGTCATCCTGGCGTTTATGCCTTGGTGCTTATATCTAATTCGATATTTTGAAAATAAAATCAATATTCATATATCTATGGTTGTTGACCAGTGGGTGTTGTATTGATTCTTGTGCATACAAATCGATATTCATATGTCTATGGTTTCATAGCTAGTGGGCATTGTATTGATTTATCCGGTTACCTAAAAGTTCAATGATGATAACAAATCGACATATGATCAGTGACTAGGTCCTAGGTCTTAGGTTGCATTTCATTTTGCATGTCTCTTTGCATTTTGCATGTTTGCATGATCTCACAATGGCTAAATGAACTTCAATGCTTAAACAATTCTCCACTCGCATCTTCAAATCTAACAAGAGCCGAATCTCACACGAAGGTTCCTCCAATGAAACAGCAAGTAGAATCTTTTTTCGGGATCAAAATCAAAATCTGAGATTGTTTATATTATTAACTACTTGCATAATCAGCCTTCGATCATCACAGAAATCCAGTATTCAACTTAATTGATTATCTTACATCAAACTATCAAAATTTCAACTTGGTCAACTATGGTCAACTCATGATTTAACCTAGTCAAACTTGGTCTTTTGGGACCTTCCAATGATGCAGAATGCATTCTCGAATGTGTTTAACCACTTCTCAAATCAATTAACATGCTTCTAAACTATGAACGCTGACTTTTCTTGTCAGATTTCAATTTTAATCCCGAAGGGCGCATGGTATTGCACATCATTCAAAGTCTGTAATCAAATTTGAAATCATATCTTTATGAAAATCATATCTTTCCTCAGTAATCAAAACAACAACCACGTCTACTTAATGATTCATAAAAAAAGTCCTCATCACTCAGGGCAAATCTATCATCACTTGGGGCATATCAGATTCATCAAGATCCATATCAATCTGGTATTCTCTTAATCTTGTAAACTGTATCAGTTTTTGCAACCATCAGATCATAGTGTTCTTTCCTTTGTTCTTTGGCAACTGAAGGATTCAGATGCTATACCTGCTAGTTCTGCTAAGACAATCGAGTCTAGAACCGGTCACTCACTTCTTTGCAATCCTAAGGTTTGGAATTAGGCTTTTTGACACTCTTTCACAATCATTGGTTCATCGCTGCTATAGTGAACATTATCTTTGGTCATTCAGGACCTATTATCTTCATATCAAATCAATATCAATCAACTTCTGTCTCATATCAATTATCAATTTCAAACATCAGTTTCATATCTTTATCAAACAGACTATCTTTGAACCACTGCGCTTCGCACAATAATTCAAAGAGGGGCAAAATGTAATACCCCAAAAATGGGCTATAAGTCCATTAATCTCCTATATCAACAATTCAAACGAAATTGACATCAAAGTCCTAATCTAAGGCACATCTAAACATCATCGAATCATAATTGATTATCTTAAATTCTACATCGGGGAATATTCCTAGTAATATTCCTAATCATCATAATTATCTTTAATTTTATAATTATTTGGCAATAAATCACATTTATCCTAAAGTTTGATTAATTGAATATTTTCATATTTAATTAATTAGATTTTATATTTGCCACTTAATTGTGTAATTAAATTTAATTCTATCTATTATTAATTGTATTATTTAATTTTGACAATAAATCTAATATCATATGAATAATTGATTAAATTCTTATTTAATTAATTAAAGCAAGTTGTCATTATTTAATAATATAGTTTTTAATAAAAGTTTGATTAAATAATTGATTAACCCATAAATCAATTGTTTTATTTTTAAAAGTAGTTAAGTTGGAAATAAATCACTTTATTATTAAATTAATTCATAAATAAAACATGCACAATCATAAAAGCAGACAACTATCAATTATCAATTAAAGCTCAACTCTATTTTGAGTTAAAACTTAGCTTTTGCATGTTTTTGTGAGTTAATTATTCTTTATTTAAAAATAACTCAAAAATCAACCTGAGTTATTTGAGTGATTTATGGCTTTTCTCATGCACCTCCAAAGCCCTGGATTTCTATAAAATCAAAGCCTCAGCTCTTCATAATTCATCTCATAATTTTGCAAGCTTACTTTGCCAAAGTCATTTACGAATTGCACAACTATTTTGAAGAATTAAAATTTGGAGAATCAAAGCTTATTGCGAATCAAGGCTATTGTGAGATCAATTTGTTTTTTTTTTACATTCATTTAGATTCTTTTTCATATCATTGTTAGATCATTTTAGCATATCAATTTCCATATTAGCATAGATTCATATCAATTTTTATCATTCTTATTGCATAGAAAATTTAAAATATAGATTAATTGCATTCAATTCATATCTAGATCAATTGCATTCAAATCCTTCATTTAGGTGTCATCTAGGTCACTGATCTCGATAACAATCTGAGAACATTAATCTCACACCTACTAGAAGGTAGTAAATTGCTTGGTTAGATAGCTTTTAATTTTGCACGATTTTGATTTTTGCTAACCTCTAATATTTTACTGAAGTGTTGTGTCTACAGATCAGGTACAAAATTCACACACATAGTAGGTGCCCTTGTTTGCACTTCTAACTACTTCTTCTTTGGAGTTGGGGAAGGACAAACTGTTGTAGAATCTACATCGTGTTACCCAATTTCCCTATCCCATACAAATTTGGTTGGGCTGGATTCTATCTAGGATCTCCATTTTAACCTTGCTGAGCACCTCAAAAAATTTCATGGCCCTATGTCCTGTCTTCTGGCCTTTGAGATTCTTTAACCCCCTAGTTTGCAAGTTTAAATTCAAAAATCTAGCCGTTGGTGCCAAAAAACACTAAAACCCTATCTCATGTTCTATTTTACTGTTACTTTTTTGGCCACGTAAGTGCCTCTATTTCCCATGTGCACTTTATAAGCTTTTCCTTAGTCATGAAATCTCTTATTCCTGGTGGTTTAGTCTTTAACATCCGACGATCTGGTGAGCAGTTAAGTTTTGTTTGGCGGTCTCAATTTCCTGGCAGTTAAAATTCATACATGATCAGTGACTCTCATTATAATGTTGGGTGAAGATAATGTCTCTTTAAGCATCGTGGTATAATGACAACTGTTGATCTTCCTTTTCTGTATCATTTCAGTTGTCAGTGGGTCCACTGCTACATTGTCTGATGTACAAGCTCCTGATTGGTCGCAAGCTTATGATGTGGAGTCATGTCAGAGTGGGCCCAGGGTGTTTTATTTCCTTGAAGATCTAACAGTTGGCATGTGATCTAATGGAATATTCCTGGCCCATGAGATCATATGCCAATCATTGATCTTGCTTTATTGCTAGGGCTCTGTCAGGTGCGTCCTTGTGCTCTGATGTGCTCGCATTTGATTGGCCAACAGAGTGATGACTGGGATCTATCAATGGGACTATTGTCAGAGGATCTATAGGGATGTTAGTAGAATTAAGATCTACTATTGTCTTATGATCTCATAGAATCTTCTGACCTTATGAGATTATGTGATGATTGTTCGATCTTCCAAGTGTTCAGGCTCTGTCTTGTGGGTCTGTCTGACATGGTTAGTTCTTATTGGTCAAGCAGGTATTACAGGTGGCATCTAGCATGGGTTAGGATTTTATTAAGTGAGGTGGTAGAGGATTGAGGATCTACAGCTGGCACATGATCTTAAAGAATCTTTCGAGGCCATGAGATCATGCGACAGCCATCGATTTGAGTATCAGACTAAAAAGAAGGCAGTGTGGTTCCTGTGCTAGGTGATCCAAGTTGTTTGCAGTTGATCAATGGTATGATGACATCTAGCATGGGCCCAAGCTTGTGGCTATAGTCACGTAATCACCAGGATAAACCAGAGTTAGATAAAGGGTTGGGCGATTCAGTGATAAAGGAAAAGGGGAACCTGAGTTAAAGTATAGGGTTGAGGTTATGAAATGAAAGTGGTACTTGGTAAAGTAAGAAGATCTAACAGCTGCACTTTAAAGATGGGTCAGATTTGAATATTGGCTATAGATACAGAAGATTTAGTGCCACCTATGACTGTTTAAGTCATATTTTAAATTCAAATATCTGGAGTACCTGATTTGAATAGTTATGGTGAGCTAAATTGCAAAGACGGTAGATGAATCAAGGCAACTTGTCCACAGGTAGATGCAGTATAGGGATGCACACACAAAATGATATCTGATTGATTGAGATATTTCCATGACATTTATGATCAGAGTTGATAGATTTAGGGTTTTTATCATGAAAATCTATAACCCTAATTAGGATTTGCTCCTGCCTGTGTGCAAAAGGAGATGTATATATTGTTTTGGAGCTTTTTTTAGAGCGAAGGGTTGACAATTGAAAAGGAAGATTTTCTTTCTTTGAATTTATCTATGGCATTCTTTCTGCCCTCTAATTTCTGTAGTTTGTAACTTTCATTGATTGTTTAGATATTGCAAAGGTACTTTGTGACATTTTCTCTGTTCCTATACCTTCTTGTCTAAATTTTCTCTTATTGAATTGAGTATATGTATGTTTTCAGTGATATCTTAGGGTTCTTGATCACTCTTTCTTTCTCCAGTTTATGTGTATGCCTGTGAATTATTTGATTTGAATGCTCTTATGGGTATACTTCCACCCATGGCAATCTGTCTCATTCCTATACCCAATTGTAAAGGTGAATGTCTGTTTGCAGGTTATAGTTTGTGTCTAAGTTCTTAAGAGTGCTATTGACTTGTGATATTCTCTCTTTCCCTGCATAGCATCTCTCTATTGCAGACCCTTCTATAAAATATTGATGCAAGCCTATTTAGTGAGTTGTGATTTCCTAGACCTAAGATTGTGTGCGGAGTTCATCCTTTATACTATAATTCATACCATATTTTTGGTTTATCACCTAGTAGGATAATTTTCTTTCAGTTATTTTTCCTTTCATGAACTCCTTCTATCCCTTTTCCCCTCAAAGAATTTACTTTCCTGTCAAGAAACAAATTAAGGTGATTATCCAAGAGGAACTAGCCTAGAACCTGGAGGTCTCACCTTAGTTAGCATAGGTCCCACAACCTAGAGATGATTCCCATGTTATACTAAGTTATAAAGACTAAGAGAGCTTGAAACAAGGGTGCAAACTTAGTGTATAACATTTTTGGTACGCCTAGTGGGACTAAAAAAGAAGTTCATTTTGAAAGATTATGTTATCTCTGATATACTGATTGCATAATACAAACTTTTAGAAGTTTTCTATCAAGTATATCTGGTGACTCCACTGATTTCACAGATCCAGGCTAAACTTGTTTAAAGTTTATGAGAAATATTGAGACTAGAAGCTCAAAGCCTACTGAATTTTTAGAGTTTCCCTTAATAAGAGGCTACAAAGGTAGATCAACCCAAAGAACATCTCCTGTAAGGAGAGTACAGTCTACACCTCTTGATACTTCAGAAAGGAGACCTTTTCCCTTTCATCTCAGAAGAAGAGGAAGATCTCTAACCAAAGATCTAGAAGAATAAGATTCAAATCCAACACCAAATACAACTCACACAGTTTCTACTCATCAAGTTTCAATCCCTACAATGGCTAGACAATTCTCTTTTGCACCTTTCAACCAAGGGAGCCCATTGAACTTTGCTCAACATCATGATGTGCCCTTGGTGGCACTAAAGAGTCTACTTGATTTCATAGGTGAAGGACAAACTACAGCTTTTGAGCATATAAGAGATGTGACCACTATCTACAGTATACACAATATAACTCAAGAAGATGTGACCACCGAATTATTAGCAGCCTCTCTAAAAGGTAAGACTCTCGAATGGTTTAGAACTTTAATTGTTGGCTCCATTACTTCATGAGATGAATTAGGAGATGCATTGAGTAAACATTTTGAGGATAAATCAGACAACTTGTCTTTGGTTGAGCAATTGACAACCATTAAAAGAGACCCTCAAGAACAAATGATAGATTATAATAATAGATTTCTCAAGACATGGAATAAAATTCTAGTCTCAGTGAGGCAATTAGCTGACGATGCTTTCTTATATTTCCTGCAAAGTTTGAATGGTCAAATTTCTATCATGATCCAATCTATGGGTGGTACCTCTCTACCCCAAGCTTTTGACATAGCTGTCAGAGTTGAAAATTGTTTAATCCAAGCAAGTATGATAGCTAGAAGGCCAGCCATGCCCATCTTTCCTAGCCTTTAGCCTATTGCACCTCTACAAGTACCCCCATTTACTCCCATTCCCACCATATTAGCACCTCAGGCTAGTACTAGCGGTCAGGAGCTAAAAACAAGTTTCTCTCAAGAGTTGCAAGAGATAAAGAATAATCAACAAACTAGTCAGCAAGAAATGACAAATTTGCTGCAGACTTTGACTAAAGAGGTCACAAACCTAAAGAGGCAAGGGAAAGGAATCACACCACCCTTTTATCTACAAGGCCAAGGTCCTAATCAACAATATCAGAATCAAGGATAGCCTTATCAACAAAATAGGCCACCATACCAAGGAGGTTATCAGGGACAAAGACAAAATATTAATCAAAGACCATTCCAACCATATAACCCTACACCTCTCAATTCTATGAATGCAGTTAGGGACATGGTTCCTAGTCAAAATAATATGGCTATGGATAATGAATGGTGTTTCCCTTACAACCAGCCTCATAATCAGGCTACATGTTCAAATGGATGGATGAACCAAGCACTAATGGTTCAAAATGCCTCACAAGCTCAATCAGAAGCTTCTTCTAGTGGATCAGTTCCTCAACAAGAACCACAAGATAATGAGACATCTCTCTTCAATTGGGAGCAGCAAGATTTCAATGGAGTTATTGGTGAACCTTCCATTGTTGTGAACACAAGGTCAAAGAGAAGAGCTCAAGACATGGAGCAAGCAGACTCTGGTACTAAAGCTACTACATCTACAGAGCCAATACAACAAGCTACTCCTATCACATTCAAGAAGGCTCCTGCCATTACAAGCAAAGAGGGCTAGACTCTCAAAGAGGTGGAGCCCATCATAGTAAAAACACAACAAAGAGTACACACTGTGAAACCTTTCAACATTGTAGACAACATGAAGAAGGTGAACATTACCATGTCTATGTGGGACTCTTTGGCTATTTCAGGGCAACCTGAGATTTTGAAGAAAGCTATGACTGAAATGACAACTCCTCAACCTACAAAAGAAGCTGCAAAGCCAGTGTTAGTCAACACAGATCGAGAAAAAGAGGCTCCAAGTTGCAACTCCAAAGACAATCCCATGCAAGGTAGGAACTCAAAACACCTCCCTTTTATGTAACCTTAATTATTGGAAAATCCTTTGTACATAATTGTATGGTAGATAGTGGAGCTACTATTACTGTAATGCCCAATAGGGCGGCTGATCAGTTAGGACTCAAATATGAACCCCTCCAAAAGAAGGTTACACAACTTGATGGATCCTCAGTTAGCACTATAGGTGTGGCTAAGGATACCAGTCTAATCCTTCATGCTAGTCCTAATTTCTCTATCCTACTTGATATTTATATCATAGATCTCCCTGCTTTATTTTCCATATGTCTATCAAGGGAGTTCACAGCCAAAATAGGAGGCTACCTTTCTTTTGACTAGTCTCACATGCTTTTTCACACAAGATATGGTACCAAGGTTACCATTAAATCTGAATCATTAGCAGGACACCATATAGAGCCATATGTGTCCAATGCCATCAATGCAAGTTGCCCCATATTTGATGACAGTGATTTCCCATCTGTCAAAGAAGCAAACACTAAGACAGAAAGTATCCCTGATATTTTTCTAGATGAGCTAGAATCAAAAAAGGTTTTTGAAGCCCAAGAAAATGTCATTTGGGATGCTAGTTTGGGGAGTTATTTGATACAAGAAAGTGGATCCATAGAGCCAAGCCTTCTTAAAGAAGACATTGATTCAGAGGATTAGAGCAATCTGGTTTGGGAATTTTTTTTTGATGGAGCTAGGAGTAGACATGGCTCTAGTGGTGGTGCTATGCTAGTGTCCCCAAAAGGAGAAAGGTACTATATAGCTTTCAGATTTAGTTTCTCCTGCACTAGCAACACTGCAGAATATGAAAGCCTAGTGAATGGATTGGAGTGGGCTAGAAAAAGAGGGCTTAAAGCCCTAAAGGTCTATGGTGACAATGAGCTAGTAATAAGTCAAGTGAGAGGGATAAGTGCAACTAAAAATGACACCTTGAAAGCATACAAACATAGAGTTTGGGATGCAATTGAAGACTTTTGTGCTTTCAACATTGTTTCTATCCCTAGGAAGCTAAATCAAAATGTAGATATATTAGCTGCTATTGGATCTCAATATGATATCCCCAATAGCATTTCAAAAGAAATAGACCAATAGCATATCAAAGTGATTGTCAGACCTTCTATCCCTGATAATAATACTAATTGGCAAGTGTTTGACAATGATGAACAAATTCTACAATTCTTGTTTGAAGAGGATGTCTTCTCAAAACATAACCAAGATAGGCTATTGCAAAATAATGGTGACCAAGTAATACAACTTAAGTCAAATAAGATACTTAGAGGTCTTTTCACCTTAGAGACTATCTTCAACAAGGATGATCAAGTTAAGAAAAACAAAGTTGGCCTGGTAGTTCAACAAGAACATTGTGTTGAATTAGAGCTAGAACTAGGTAAAAGTTTACAATTTGGAAAGGTAAACACTGATTTGGAAAAGAAAGATTACACCCAATTATTCAAAGAATTCAATGATGTTTTTGCATGGCAATATGAAGACCTCAAAGGTTTTGATCCAACCCTTGCTCAGCACACTATTGAATTAGAACCTAATGCAAAACCAGTGAGACAAAAGCAAAGGCCTGTTAATCCCAAGCTTGAGCCACTTATGCATAAATAAGTGCTGAAATTGATAGAAAGTGGTATCATCTACCCCATCAAGCATACTAGTTGGGTTTCCAACCTTTTTCCTGTAAGGAAGAAGAATGGGGACTTGAGGTTATGTGTTGACTTCAGGGATCTTAACAGGGCCTCTTTAAAAGACCGCCATCCATTACCCTCTATGGAGCAGATCTTAAAATGTGTCTTTGGATCTGAGAGATTTTCATTATTAGATGTCTATTCAGGATATAATTAGATCTTATTTAATGAAGAGGATCAATATAAGACTGCATTTACAACCAAGTGGGGGACCATGGCTTATCAAAATATGCCCTTTGGTTTGTCAAATGTAGGTGCTACTTTTCAAAAGGCAATGGATATGGCCTTTAAAAGCCTCATGTACAAATTTGTATTGGTCTACTTAGATGACATAACTATCTATTCTAAACATGCAGCAGATCATATCAAACATTTGAGGAAAATCTTTGAATGATGTAGAGAGTTTGGGATATCTCTTAATCCCAAGAAGTGTGTATTTGCAGCTCATAAAGAAAAATTGCTGGGATATATAGTATCCAAGAAAGGAATTACAGTAGACCCTAAGAGGATTGCAACCATTCTAGAGCTACCATTGCCACATCATAAGAAAAGTCTCCAATCTTTCATAGGAAAGATTAATTTTGTTAGGCATTTCTTGCCTAATATTGTAGATTTATTGAAGCCTTTAACAACCATGTTAAAGAAGAGTTCAACTTTCAGCTGGACTAAAGAAGGAAAAGCCAATTTCCAAGCTATCAAAGAGGCCTTGACTGAAGCCCCTACTCTATTAAACCCAAATTTTAGTAAGGATTTTATCCTTTATGCTTATGGAGGTCATGATGCTATATCTGCTATGTTGACTCAAGAAAATTTAGATGGGTTGGAGCAGCCTATTGCTTTCTTCAGCAAAGGTTTAGAAGAGTATGAACAAAGATACTATTTTGTAGAAAAACATGTACTTGCTATGGTGAAGAGCCTTAAAATTTTTAGATGTTTATTGACCCATAACAAGGTACACTTGAAGGTTACTCATCCAAGTGTCAAAGAATTTTTGCTTTCCAAGGACCTAAATGAGAAAAGAGCTAGTTGGATTACCAAGGTAATGGAATATGACATTGATATCCAAACCACCAAGCTGGTTAGAGGAAGAGGTCTTTGTGAGCATTTGGCAGGGGATGAAAGTTTAAAGAAATCAAAACAAATAGATTCATCTTTGGTTGTGCATTCTGCAGAGGAGCATGCCAAGGCATCAGGCTGGTTGCCTAACATGATTCATTACTTGAAGATGGGACAATGTCTTGCAGGTCTAGATTCAGCCAAAAGAAGATATTATAGATTACAATCTGTTCCCTTTGTGCTGATAGATGAGGTTCTTTTCAGAAAGGATCACAATGGTGTCCTTTTAAGATGTATTGATTTAGAAAAGATAGCTGATGTCCTATTTGAATTTCATGATGGACCTTCTGGAGGTCACTTTTCTCCTAGGACTACTACTTTTAAAATCATGAGGGCTAGATACTATTGGACATCTATCTTTAAGGATAGTCATGATTATGTGAGGAAATGCATCAAATGTGCTATGTTTGCAGGAAAAGAAAGGCTTGCAACTCTACCCCTTTAGCCAATCAAAATAGAGAAACCTTTCATGAAGTGGGGAATAGACTTTATTGGCATGATCAACCCTCCATCTAGTGCAGGACACAAGTGGATAATCACTGCAACATATTATTTCACTAGATGGATAGAGGCAGTTGCCTTAAAAGAATCAAATGAGAGTGCCGTCTTAAGTTTTTATGATGATATAATTCATAGATTTGGCACTCTAGACTCCATAATATCAGATAATGCATTGGCATTCACAGGCCTTAAATTCTTAGAATGGGAAATCAAAAATGGTATTTATTTGAATACAAGTTGAAATTACTACCCTCAAGGTAATGGTTTCGCAGAATCAACTAATAAGAACTTGATTAGAATAATCAAGAAAAACTCTACAAGACAAGAAAAGAGATATGCATACTAAGTTGAGGTCTGCCTTATGGTTAGACAAGATCACTCCAAAGAAGATCATTGGGAATTCTCCTTATGTGTTAGTTTATGGTAGAGAAGCTAAGTTGTCCATTTCAACTGAATTGCTAGCTTTGGACTTGGCCACTCAGTATGTCCTATTTGAAGAAGGAGATCCCTTACAAATCAGGTATGCTCAACTCATGGAGTTAGAAGAACTTAGAGATAAGTCCATGAAAGATATGGAGTTCCATCAGATTCAAACAAAGAAAAGTTTTGATAAAAGAGCCAGAGTTAGAGACTTCAAAGTTGGAGATGTAGTTCTCAAATGGGATGAATTCAGATCAAAGCTTGGTAGACACACAAAGTTTGATTCCTTTTGGGGTGGACCATTTGATATTATAGGATGTAAGGGGCCTAATGCTTTTCAGCTATCAACTCTTGAAGGAGATACCTTGCCTATTTTAGTTAATGGTTTCTACTTAAAGCCTTGCTTTGAGGTCAATCCTTCCTTGCAAATATTTGTAAATATGTTTCCTATTTTTTGTCCCTGCTTTCTAGGTTAGTTTTCCTATTTTCCAAGAAGTGCCCGTGCATAGTTTTATCTTTTATTCCTAGTCTCTCCCTCTATCATGAATGGTTTTGTGTATTTCAGTGATGACTCCTATGCCCAATGGATTGCTCATGACCACTGATCAATGTCTAGTAGGCTGACATCCAACAGAAATCGCCAAAATGTTACCCAATTTCCCTGTCCCATACAAATTTGGTTGGGCTGGATTCTATCTAGGATCTCCATTTTAACCCTGCCGAGCACCTCAAAAAATTTCATGGCCTTGTATCCTATCCTCTAGCCTCTGCAATTCTTTAACCCCCTAGTCTACAAGTTTAAATTCAAAAATCTAGTCGTTGGTGCCAAAAAACCCTAAAACCCTATCTCATGTTCTATTTCACCATTACTTTTTCAGCCACTTAAGTGCCTCTATTTCCCATGTGCACTTTATAAGCTCTACCTTAATCACAAAATCTCTTATTCCTGGCAGTTTAGTCTTTAACATCCAGTGATCTGGCGAGCAGTTAAGTTTTGTTTGGCAGTCTTAGTTTCCTAGTAGTTAAAATTTGTACATGATCAATGACTCTCATTATATCATTGGGTGAAGATGATGTCTCTTTAAGTGTCATGGTATAATGATGACCGTTGATATTCCTTGTCTATAATGTTTCAGTTGTTAGTGGGTCTACTACCATGTTGTTTGATGTGCAGGCTCTTAATTGGTCGCGAGCTTATGATGTGGAGTCATGTCAAAGCGGGCCCAGGATGTTTTCTTTCCTTGAAGATCTAACAGTTGGCATGTGATCTAATGGAATATTCTTGGCCCATGAGATCATACGCTAGTCATTGATCTTTCTTTATTGCCAGGGCTCTGTCAGGTGGGTCCTCGTGTTCTGACATGCTCTCATTTGATTGGCTGACAGAGTGATGACTGGGATCTGTCAATGAGACCGTTGTTAGAGGATCTATAGGGATGTTAGTAGAATTAAGATCTATGGTTGTCTTATGATCTCATAGAATCTTTTGACCCCATGAGATCATGCGATGATCATTCAATCTTCTAAGTGTTCAGGCTTTGTCTTGTGGGTCCATCTGACATGGTTAGTTCTTATTGGTCAAGCAGGTATTACAGGTGGCATTTGGTGTGGGTCTAGATTTTCTTAAGTGAGGTGGTAGAGGATTGAGGATCTACGAATGGTGGATGATCTTAAAGAATGTTTCGAGGCCATGAGATCATCTGACAGTCATCAATTGAGTATCAGACTAAAAAGAAGGTAGTGTGGGTCCTGTGCCAGGTGATCCAAGCTATTTGTAGTTAATTAATGGTATGATGACATCTGGTATAGGCCTAAGTTTGTGGCTATAGTTGTGTAATCACCAGGATAAACTAGAGTTAGATAAAGGGTTGGGTGATTTAGCAACAAAGGAAAAGGGGAACCTGAGTTAAAGTACAGGGTTGAGGTTATGAAATGAAAGCGGTAATTGGTAAAGTAAGAAGATCTAATAGTTGCATTTTAAAGATGGGTTAGATTTGAATATTGGCTATAGATACAAAAGATTTAGCACCACCTGTGACAGTTTAAGTCATATTTTAAATTCAAATATCTGGAGTACCTAATTTGAATAGTTATGGAGCTGAATTGGAGAGAGGGTAGATGAATCAAGGTGACTTGTCCATAGGTAGATGCAGTACAGGGATGGGCACACAAAATGATATCTAATCAGTTGAGATATTTCCATGACATTTATGATCAGAGTTGATAGAATTAGGGTTTTTATCATGAAAATCTGTAATCCTAATTAGGTTTTCCTCCTGCCTGCATGCAAAAGGAGATGTATATATTATTTTGGAGCTTTTTTTAAAGCGAAGGGTTGACAATTGAAAAGGAAGATTTTCTTTCTCAAAATTTATCTGTGGCATTCTTTCTACCCTATGATTTCTATAGTTTGTAACTTTCATTGATTGTTCAAATATTGCAAAGGTACTTTGTGACATTTTCTTTGTCCCTATACCTTCTTGTCTGAATTTTCTCTTATTGAATTGAGTATATGTATGTTTTCAATGATATCTTAGGGTTCTTGATCCCCCTTTCTTTCTACAGTTTATGTGTATGCCTGTGAATGATTTGATTTGAATGCTCTTGTGGGTATACTTCCAACCCTAGCAATCTATCTCATTCCTATACCCAATTGCAGAGGTGAATGTCTATTTGCAGGTTATAGTTTGTGTCTAAGTTCTTAAGAGTGCTATTGCCTTGTGAAATTCTCTCTTTCCTTGCATAGCATCTGTCTATTGTAGACCCTTCTATAAAATATTGATGCAAGCCTATTTAGTGAGTTGTGATCTCCTAGACCTAAGATTATGTGCTGAGTTCATCCTTTATACTGTAATTCATACCATATTTTTGGTGTATCACCTAGTAGGATAATTTGCTTTCAGTTATTTTTCCTTTCATGCACTCCTTCTATCCCTTTTCCCCTCAAAGAATTTACTTTCCTATCAAGAAGCAAATTAAGGTGGTTATCCAAGAGGAACCAGCCTAGAACCTGGAGGTCTCATCTCAGTTAGCGTAGGTCCCACAACCTGGAGATGATTCCCATGTTATACTAATTTATCAAGACCAAGAGAGCTTGAAACAAGGGTGCAAACTTAGTGTATAACAAATCTAGCATCACCACCATTTCTTTACTAGATTTTTCATCATTTTCTTTGACTTCTTTATTATTTTACTGATAACTAGGCCTATTATAATTCTTATCTTGGCCTCTTCATAGGTTGCAAACCTTTCTACATTAATGTCTTTAGGTACAACCAATAAAGCCTTTATTGATTTGGAAGCAAAATCAATGTCGATTTCATATCCCATGGGGGCTAACCATTTCTTCCTAGGCTCCATAGCCTTAATCAATGTGTGATTGGTGTCAACTAGAAAACATATTTCCTACTTATAATCTTCAATTATTTTCCTTGGAATTATGCTCCAAGAATTTATTGTACCTTTGAATTTCTCAAAATAATTATCTAAAACATTGTTAAGATTATTTCCCAAGCCCTTAATCAAATCTAAAATTTGAACTATGACTGGTTTGTCGGTTGACCATTCTATATTACCAACCGATGGGAAAAATATTTGCACATAAAAAAAAATGCAAACAAGTAGGGATCCAAACTTACATGTGTTAGACTTCACTGATTGGATTGTCTTCATGTTCTCTTTAATTTGCTTCAAAAGAAGCTCGACAAGGTCCAACTGAAAACCTTTCTTAACCATTTTGAATGCTATGTCAATAGCTCCACATGGCACACTATTCAATCTTCTTGATTGATAAATCTTATAGCCGATGACATGAGCTACAAATTTTACCTCTGGGTCTTTTATTGTGTTAATCTTCATAGCTTGGCTATCCCTCTCGGCTCCCGTGTTCTTCTCAATTTCTTCCCTAGATGCACTGTGAAGTGATTTTGTCTTATCAGTTGTAGGATACCCGATGACAACATGAATCATGTTCTTAGTTATTTTGATGGGTTCATCCAACCAAAACTTTCCATCATGGAACTGAATGAGAACAACCCTAATCCATTCGCTCTTGAAGTCTTTCAAAAAATTTAGGGCATTCACTAGACCTATTACTTCCAGTTGCTTGAAATCAGATTTCAATTTTTCATCTTCTCCACATAGCTTCTGATAAGCTACATACATTTCAAAATCTCCAATTTCTCCTATCTTGGAGTGAATGTACGACTGCAGGTCCTCGATCAGTAAAACCCTAGGTGGTATGCTTGAGAAAGCTGCCGTTTGATCAATTTTCGATGCAACTTCAAGATGAAGTTTGTATCAAGGTTCATTACATGTTGTATAAATAATAAGATTGACTTCTTCCTCCTTTGTAAACTTAAACTTTTTTTATCTTTGATGTTGATGCCATATTCTCTTAATATAGGGTTTTAGTAAGTAGGAGCATGAACAACTCAATAATAACAGTACTTACATGAAAATGTTGATGAAATCACTCAAAATAATTTGATACTACGCTCAAATAATATGAAAATATTCTGCACAAAATCACTCTAGAAACTCTTCTCTCTTCGTAAATGCTGGTGAAAAATGAACTAAGTTCATCGCATATATATAAATTTTTCAAATTCCCACTCAAATCTTTTTGCAATAAATGCATGACCTACTCATAGCTTGATGACAACTGTCAAACTTGGTGAGTACCATAAAATATCAATAACTCAGTTAACATATAAATTTTCACCTAGTTAATACTGATACTTGGTTAACCTTGCATAATAGTCACCAATAGGTAACTTCTTACTGAGTCTAGCATATACTGATTGTAAACTCTTTAAAGTCCAAAACTTATAAAACCATAATGCATCTCAATTCATGTGGATTTAGTATGTTCACACCTACCATAAGGAACTGTATGTAAAATGTGATCAACTTGAAATATTAGTTCCATCCATACCTTTTTCAACTTAGGTGGAGGTGTCGATGTCACCCAATCCAATGGATGAGGTTTCATCGACTGCATTTCTTGACTCAGCATTATCATTTGATGCCTTTCTCCACATAGTGTTTCTTATTCTCATGATATCTGTAATTGTATTTCCATTTTCAAAAACTCATGCTTCTGGTGCTTAGTCTTTGAAATATTTACTTAGGTGACTGACTTTATGACAGTGTAAACATGCCATACTAGTTCTTGTCTAGCTTCAAGATTTTCTAGCCCATCTCTTCCTCATGAAATTAGCTACAATATGTCCATACCTTCCACATACTGTGTAGTTAACTCATGTGTTATAATCCTAATTGTAAGAATTACCTTGTCTTCTCAGTTGATAGGATTTGTTCTGTCCTTTCAGTGTCTAGACTTGATTCATCTTTGTTCTGCATTCTTGTGAGGTGTGTCCATGCATGGTGTAAGTGTGACAATGTTTCTCCATGTAGGGTTTGTTAGGAGTCCTATTCAACTTAGATCTACATTCATATGCTTGATGTCCAAACTTGTTACAATTATAACAATTACCATTAAACTTAGGAGTGGTTTTAGGTTTACCTTGTGCTTTACTCCTGCAAACATTTGAAGTGTGGCCTAGTTTACCACAATGATATCATGTCAGTGTCTTAGGTCTCTGATTGTGGTTGTTATTCATTTGTTAAAATTTCTTAGATGATTATCCTTGCTCGGTGCAGCCTAATCCAATAGTACTTCCAAGTCCTCTTTGACTAATCATAAAATCATCAATTTTCTTAGAACTATCTTTAACCTCTTTCATCATCTCATTATGTTGTTGTTGCATCTTCACTTCATTTCTCAATTTTTCATTTTATTCCTTGAGTACTCCAATGTCTTCAAGTTTCCTTGATAACTCATTATTTACTTGGTTGATCTCCTGGCATACAACAATCATCTGATTGGATATTTCTAAGTGATGCTCGGTAAGTCTTAGTATCTCAGTTTCCTTCACTTTTAGTTGTTCAATCATTTGTCTTCTGTATTGAGTAGCCAAATTTCTCTCTTGATCAACTTGTCTAGCATTGTTCATCACATCAATCATTCTTACCATTTGTGTCTCTTGACCGATCTGCAGGGCTTTCACTTGTTTAGTCAAATGAAGATTTTTCTTAGATAAATAAAAAATTTCACTTTCAGAACCGTCAGATATACTATCTAAACTAGATCTAATATTCTCAAATAGATCATCAATATCTTCTTCATGATAGTTAGTCTAACATTCTTGAATAGCCACGTCCTTTCTCTGAAGCAGTAACTTTTTCAACGCATCCTTAGCTTGCTTGTATTGCTCAATAAGAATTTGCATCTGAATCTTTTGATCCTCTATAGTTTTGTCCAACTTGTATCTCTCCATGTTTAGATCTTTCCTCTTGAGTGGTTAAACCTTCCAATAAGAGATCTAGCTCTGATACCAATTGTTGGAATGGAAAGATAAGGGACTAAGAGGGGAGGGGTGAATCAGTACCCTCTAAAAATTTAACTGAATACTCAATCTACAAATAGTAGAAACTAATCTATCCAACTGAATCCATTATTTGCAACATTCATTCAATTGAATTGATAAATGTAATGTATATGAAAACAAACAAAAATTCAATCACATAACATAGATATTTTGGTTACATAGAAACCCTTATTAGAAGGTAAAAATTCCGGTGGGGTTGACACCCACTAATTATTCACTACTGCAGATAATAAAGTATGCCAGTTAAGGATACAAGTTGTAATCACTTCTGGTGATCTTACCCTATTAGGAGTAACAATAAGATTGACTAGATCTACCTTTTTAAAGGATTTAATCAACACTACTTGAGTGTGTACTCGGTTAAGAGATTTACACATAGACTGTTAAGTCTACTCTATTAAGAGATTTTACTAACTTTATTACAATGATTAGAGAATAACAAAAAGTATCTGTAAATGACTACCATACTTTTTCTAAATTAGATCTATGATATACTGAATAAATATCACCTCAATGTGTAGTATTCTGTCCTCTGTTCTACTCAGTAGCCTTGGCTACTTCTAAATAAACTAAATTGTATCTTTGATTACTGCTCAAACCATGTCAGAATTCTAATATCTTGAAGGTGGCTATTGCTTCAAGATCTTCTGCTTGATTCACTTGCTTTCCTTACTAACCTTTTTTCATCCTTGTTTCAAAATGACATGAATTACAATTATATATAAAACTACTATGATTTCCTTGACTTCCAAGACCTAATTAGGTTTACATCATCTTAGGAAAACCTAAGATCTACAGTGTACAAAATTAACCTAGATCTGACTATTACATAGGAATCATTACTACATTTAATGATTACATCTACAATAAATAATCCTTGATCTTGGTAAAATGTTTAATAAATCCATTGTAACCATTTACATAGATAAATGTGTCATAACTGATTACTATGCCATTTCCTAGATTGTTAGGTAAACATAGTCAATTATGCTTGGTGAATATACTGGTGCTTGGTGTCCAGTGTGCTCGGTGTTTACTTACACTTGGTGCTCAGTATACTTTGATGCTTGGTAAAACCGCTTTGGTACTCAGTTAAGCCTATTTTCATTTAGTTCTCGGTATTGCCTTATGAATACTCAATATGAAGGCTTGTTTGTTTAACCGACTAGCATAATGTAGCTTGTAGTTCTTTCTTTTACCAACTGATCAACATAGATAACCGACTGATCCATTTTGATACTAATGACAACATCTAATGCTCAAAATAGAGATAAAAAGTATATGAGACTTCTCTCCACGAGATATCATAGATGGTACATGTTTCTTGGGACTATTTCCCTGAGGTTTTAGATGGTGGTATTAATGATGGGTTTTATGCTCATTATCATCAGCATCCATTTCCTCATTTTAATCCTCCATTTGAGATTTCTCCTCATATTGAAGATGCTCTTGACTATGATTCTATAGAGGATAGTGTTGGTCAAGGCCATGATGGGAGACGTAAGGAAAAAGGTAGAGGGAGAGGCAAAGATGGTGATGCTAATGGGGGAGGAGATAGAGGGGGTAGAGGTGGAGGTGGTGGTGGTGGAGATGGTGGAGGTGGTGGAGGAGATGATAGGTGATGAGCACCTGATAGGGATGGTGACCAGAAGGGTCGACATAGGAGAGTTAAAGTATTTCCTCCTCATCGAGATATGGGTCTATTATTACCCTGATAGAAGCATCAACAATAGTAGAGAGTTCCTAGTGAGTGTAGTGGTGGAGGTGGTGGACAATATCCTCCTAGAGGTCCTCCTGCAAGTTGAGGTGATGGTGATCCCTTGACACAGTGTGAGAAGGATCTAGAAACTTTACGCTTTGAGGTCACTACATTGTTAAAAGTAGTAGTTGTCATTGCACCAAAAGATCGATATGTTAATGCTTGATACAACCACTAGACCTTTAAAAGACACAGGAGGTAGTTAAGCCATGTCACATATCCTGAGGGGAGCGCTGACCATTTTTCAGAAAATCTCCCCCTAAGTGTTACTCAAGGGGATTCAAACCTGTGACCAAGATCTTATACCACTTGTTATAGGTAGTAGTTGCCATTGTACCAAAATATCAACCTGTTAATGCCTGATACAACCACTAGACTTATAGAAGACACATGAGGTGGTTAAGCCATGTCAAAAATCTCGAGGGGAGTGTTGACCATTTTTCCAACATTTATTATGAGCTTTCTTATCAGAGAGGGATACATAGCTAGTTGATGTTAGGGTTAAAAGAGATTAGTAGATGGTAGTGTTGAGAGTAGAGCATGAAATTTTTTCTCATATGACCACCCACTAGGGATAAAGGGCCACCTACTATTTTACCTTATATTATTCAGTCATACCTACTCCACAAAGAGACCTTCTATATTCTACTATTGTACAATAGTATGAGGGTTCCATGCCACCTCCTATTCCAAGAAGGGAATATGTTCCTCCTCTCGACCCTCCTCAAGAGGATGAGGTCAGGAGCCAAATTTGATTCCTTGTCCATTTATTTTGTACCATTCTGATATTTGCACTTCACTGATATACAATGTACCATTTTTGATCTATTGTACATTATGATATATTTTGGACTCTTATATATTAATAATATGATACATTGATATTCTGATACTCTGTTGATTCTCTGATCATGTTGATGCCATCTGATTCTATTTTTATGTGATGCTATCTTATTTTTGCACGTGTCATGATTTTTGATATGTTTACTTGCTTTGGATTTTGATCTCATCATTGTCATATGGATACTTGGTCATGTGATTAGATACATGTTGATATATTGACGTCATTGTATCATTTCATTGATATATGCAGATGTTTTTGTGTTTTTATGCTTTATGGATGTATGGATGGAGATGCATGTGATCCTTTATGTTGATGATGTTCTTCTTTCCTTTTATGCATGAATGTATATATATGAGATGTAATGCGATGTAGTGTATGGACATCTCTTTTTTTAAAATTTATATATGAATGCTTATGGATGCATTATGCAAGTGTATTTATGGTACATACATGGTTATGCAGGTGGGAGGATATCAGTGATAAATACTCAGTCATTTTATTTGAGATTTTATGATGATCATATGATGTACTTGGTCAAACTTGTAAAATATTTATGTTTTTAGGATTTTCACTCATATTGATGTTTATTAATTACATTTACACTACCATATTGATGCAACTTAAAATGAATGCGACTATGAATGAAATTTTTAAATGAACTTAAATTCAATTAAAACATGAAACACACCTAAAATGAATCTAATGCAAATTAAAATGATAATAAAACTAAAATGAATCTAAATGCAATTAACAATGAAATGCACCTAGACTAAGACACCTAGAACAATAATTGTTTATTCAAAGTGAGTCTATTATCGTCATAGAGTGTTTGTTGTTGGGACCTCATAGGTTAGTATGATTTTCATTAATAGATTTAGCAATTATGAAAATATGAATACTTCCCTTTCATTCATTATGTTGAAATTTAACCTAAACATTAAAGCATATAGGCTAGAATGTTTTGTCAGTTACTTCCTATTAATATAAACATTCTTTGTTCTTGTGAAAAATTTACATATATATGTATACCCACAATGACCTTTTATTTTATATTCATATCCTTGGGTATAATCTCAATTTGATTGTGCAACTTACTAGGAAGTTTTTTCATTTTAGTTTAAAATAGGAAAGAAAATAAATCTAACCTCACTAAAGGTTTCATAGGAACCAGGTCAAGGTATATGTGGCATTCCAATTATGATGGAGGCACTTATCATAAACACCCATTCCATATAATCACCTTAGATCATCAGATTTATTACCACAAGTAGAAGACAAACAAAAAATGTTACTCCTAAAGAGAATTAATGGTTTTCATTAGTATCATTCAATCATATAGTTGGTAAAGGAGACAAGACAAAATAGTCAGTCAATACACAAAGTCTATACACTAAGCAGAACACAAGGTAGATATCTAAGTTAAATGAACACTACTTTAACCGAGCGCTCTTACCAAGCCAGATGATTACAAAGTACCAAGCATAGTAGTCACCAAGAATTCATATGAAGTGACCACTAGTTAATTATCAAGTGATGAAGGCAGTATACACTGAGTGAAACATGAAACAACATAGAAGTTTGGAATGGCACAAACTACAAGGCAAATGGTTTACACCAATTAAGAAAATGGTTTACCAAGATCTAGATAGAATTTAATATGGATGTAATCATTAAATTTTTGATGATTCTTATGTATTGTTGATCTAGGTTATTCATTTCTACCATAGATCTTAAGTTTTATAAGATAGAGGTTAAACACTAATTACATCAAGGTCAGTTTGATATAAATTTGTAAGGATGTAATTTTGACAAGTATCACACATGAAGTAGCTACCACAGTGAAAGACATCAGAAGATCAAATGGTTTTTGATTGACAAAGCATTGAAGGAATATTTAGTTTTATCAGAAATAGAAGGCTACCAAGTAGTATTTATTGAAGACATCAATCACATTAAGGTGATAATGATAAGTACTTTACATATATGAATCAGGTAAGTTTGAGTTGCTATTTATAGATAAATCCTACTGTCACTCTTTAACCATTGTAGCAGATTTATAAATCTCTTAACAGAGTGAACTTAATAGTTCTTTTGTAAATATCTTAACTGAGTGCACACTTGATTACGTTGCTAAAATTCTCTAACTAGGTAGATATATCTAATCTTATTGTTACTCATAACATGGTAAGATCACCAGAAGCAATCACAATATTTGTAGCCTTAACCAGAAACTTTATTACTATAGTAGTGAAGCTTTGTGGGTGTCATCTCCACTATAGTTTTTACCTTCTAACAAGGGTTTGTGTGATACCAAAATACTTGAGTTAAGTGTATGAATTTTCATGAATGGTTTATTGATTAGATTACATGCATTTACATTTTGAGTAATATTTTGATTCAGTCGGTTAATGATATTCATATTTAGAAAGATTTAGTTTGAAAAGTTTGAAAAGGTACTAATTCACCCCTCCCCTATCAGTACATATCTTTTTATAATCCCAACAATTGGTATCAGAGCTTGGTTCTCTTGTTTTGGAAGTTTAATCACTGAAGAGAAAAGATCTTAAGAATAGAAAGGTATAAGCTCGATAAGACTATCAAGAATCAGAGAATACATATGCAGATCTACATTGAACAATTTAAGGAATCTAAAGAAACTTTGAGAAACTTACTGAACAAGAGGAAGGATATGACACTTCAGTATAATGAGATTGATTATCATGAAGAAGAGATAGATGATCCATTTGAGGCATCTAGATATGGATTTGGTAGAATATCTGATGCATCTAAAGGAACCATATCAGATCTATCTGAAAAGAATCAACATCTTATTGAACAAAGGAAATCACTGCAAATTGGTCAAGAAACACAAATGGTTAGAATGATTGATGTAATGAAAATTCAAGGCAAGCTGAACAAGAAATACATTTGGCTATTGAAGATAGGGGGAAAATGAATGATAAGTTGCAAGAAAAGGAATCTGATATATTAAGACTCACCAAGAATCACTTTGAAATCTCTAATCTAATGGTTTTCATAAGTTAGGAAGTCAATTGAGTAAACAGTGAGCTTACAAGGAAATTGGAAGATATCGGTGAATTAAGAGAAGAGAATGAAAGGTTGAAGAATGAAGTAAAAAATTAGAAAAAGCATAATGAGATGATCAAGAAAGATGAAGATAGTACTAAGAGAATGGATGAATTCTTGAACATTTAGAGAAGACTTGATAGCACTACTAGGAACTAGGCTACACCAAGCAGGGATAGTCATCAAGACAAGATGAATAGAAGAATGCCTATGGAAATCCAAGACCAAAGAAGATATCATGTTATCATTGTGGAAAATTAGGCCATACATCAAATTTTTGTAGAAACAAAGCAAAAGGTATTTTTAAATATACCCCTAAATTTAATGGTTACTTTTATTACTATAATAAGTATGGACATCAAGCACATGAGTGTAGAACAAGGTTGAATAGGACACATAAGAAACATTACTTGGAAAAACATTGTCACACTTGCAATATGCATGGACACATATCATAGGAATGCAAGACAATGATGAACCAAGTCTAGACACTGAAAGGACAAAACAAAACATATCAACCGAAAAGGCAAGGCAATGCATACACTTGGGATTGTTAGGAATAACAATCCACAATACAACTGATGGGGGGGGGGGGGGGGTGAATCAGTTGTATGATAGAATATTAAACTTTAAACTTTGAATAGTAGAAATATCAGACCCAATGAACATAATGAATGCCAACATAATAACACAATATTTTGGTCTCGGGGAAACTCTCTTAAAGGTAAAAACCCTAGTGGGAATTAGCACCCACAAATGAAGTATTGAGAGTATAGTACCCTTTTTAGAAGATTTAGCCCTATTATGAGCTTATTGAAACATTACAATACATATTCCTTGTTAGAGGATAGACCCTGTTAGGAGTCAAGAAAATAAAGGAGGCTTACTGCCCAAGCTCACTTCCCAAAGAAGGTTAAATCCACCTTTAGAACTCACTGTTCACAACAAGTGTATATGAAGAAATACATAATCTTTTGAACCATCTGACAACAACTATCTTTGCTTGATTAGTTCCAATTAAGTTCACCAGTAATCCTCCACTCTACATCTAGTAGACACAAGCTCACATCTTTTACAATCTTCTTTACATCACATACATTCTCACCATGTCTTTTCCAAAGAAAATAACTTACATATATACCCTATTATATTCTACATGACCAGGTTAGCCAATTAGGATTCCCTAATTACATAAAAATTTACATAAAGTCTTGCTAAGATGCACATGGTATCTAAAAAAAGTGTACAATGATTCCATTACAAAAATTAAGGATTGACATCCTTAATTTACATTCACCAAACAAAATGCACACTACACCTCTAAAGTCGGCTCCCAAATAAGTCTTCTCTAGATCACATGCCATATCTGATGTCATCCACCATTCTATACCTTGTGCTAACCAATGAACATCATTTAGTACCTTTTCTTTCATCTCTTAAGCTCACATACACCTAATCCATATCTTCTACAAGATATACTAGAAACACAGAGACTTACTCTGTCAGCTTCCACTATCACTGTCTAGTAACCAATCTTCACCAAAACATTTGTAACTCATCCAATATGCAACATTACATGATGTAATCTTGGATGTAAGATCAAAACATCTACCTATACTCTCATCTATCTTTGCATATTCTAAAACATCCGTACACTGTCATAATCAACCTGTACTCTTCACAGAAACATATGTTGACATCAGTGACAAACCATAAATGACAAAAGTATGAGTTCTCATTCAGTAACATAGTGATTAAACATATAAAATGTATCAATCACCACCCCATGAATTATAAATATCCAACAATCTCCTCCTTTGGCATTGATGTCAACATATGGAAAAATCCATCATCCCAAAGTTATATTAATCCAAAGTTTTGCAACCAAACAATACTCTTGCAATATTCCTTCATACAATATGTCCACATAGTAGGTATTTTCTCATATAAACACTCCCCCTTTGACAACAATGGAAAAGGGTGCCATGAGTCATCAACTATTCTTCAACACCTTCCTTCCACGATCACTCACCCTGAGGAGTAGATCCCTACATCCAGTCCAGAATATGATAAGGCTCTGAAAAACTTTGGACTGATGCATTCCTACATCATTTAACTCTAACTAGGAGGGGCCTAAACCCCAAGCATAGCTCTAAAATATTCAAAGGTATCTTTTGGTAATGAATTTGTAAAGATGTCTACAATCTTTTCCTTTGTACTAATATACTCTAAATTTATTTCCTTCTCTGCCACCTTGTCTCTTAGGAAGTGATATTTGATAGAAATATGTTTAGTTTTGGAGTGCATCACTAGATTCTTTAACATATTCACAGTACTGGTGTTATCATTTTGGATAACCACATGCCCATCAAAAGTTATTCCAATGTCTTTCAGCATTGGCTTCATCCAAGCAATTTGAGTGCAATTTATAGTAGCAACAACATACTCTGATTCAATAGTAGATTGAGCTATACAATATTTCTTCTTACTTAGCCATGAAACCAACTTTTTCCCAAGGAAAAATGCACCACCACTAGTACTCTTTCTGTCATCAATGTTTCCTTCCCAATCAACATTAATATAAGCATGAAGTTCAAAGCTATCATTTCTATCATACCATAAGCCATAGTCTATTGTTCCTTTCAGATATCTCAATATTCTTTTCACAATAGCTAGATGTGTCTCTTTGGGTTCTACCTGATATCTAGCTACAATCCCAATAGAATTAGCAATATCTAGTCTGGTGTGAGTCATATATTATAATCCTCCAACCATTTATCTTTACTTGGTCTGAAAAAAACACTTTGATTCATCATCAAATATCATCTTGTTACTAGTCACCATGTGTGTACCAACTAGTTTACAGTCCTCCATTCCAAACTTTTTCAACATTTATTTAAGATATTTAGTTAGAGAAATAAAAATTCCATCTTTACTCTAATTTATTTGTAGTCCAAGAAAGAATTTCATTTCGCCAATCATGGACATCTCTAATTTATTTTCCATTTCTTTAGAGAATTTCTCACATAGGTCATCATTACCTCCAAAGATAATATCATCAATAAAGACTTCTATTATCGAACCTCCATCTTCACTCATTCTTAAATACAAATTACTGTCAACATTACCTTTTCTGAATCCAAGCCGAAGTAAATATTTGTCTTACCTTGCATACCAAGCCCTTGGAGCTTTCTTTAGCCTATACAAATCTTTCTTCAACTTGCATACCATGTCTCCAATTTTGCATAAAGGAAATCCATCAGGTTGTTCTATATACACTTTTCTTCAAGATCCCCATTCATGAATGTAGATTTCACATCCATTTGATATACCTTGAAGTTCTTATGTGCAACATAAGCCAAAAATGATCTCACAGCTTCCATTCTAGCAACAGGAGCAAATGTCTCTTCAAAGTCTATGCCTTCTTGTTATGAATAGCCTTTACATACCAATCTTGCCTTGTTTCTTACAACAACCCCTTCATTCATTTTGTTTCTGAAAACCCATTTAGTTCATATTACATTTTTGTTTTTACATCTAGGAACCAATTCCCAAGTGTTCTTCTTCTTTATCTGATCTAATTCTTCCTTCATAGCATTTATCCAAGATTCATCTCTACAAGCTTCATCTGTAGTCTTTGGTTCAACTTGTGAAATCAAACAAATTTCTTCTCTAGCCTTTGATCTAGTCTTTACTCCTTGATTACTATTACCAATAATTTTATTTTTAGGATGATTATTATTTACATACCTCATTGTTTTAGGAACCTCTATAGCCTCATTTATTCATCATCACAAATCTCATTTCGCATTCAGCCTCAATAATTTGTTTTGTAGCAGCAGCCTCTTTGATCTCTGTATTCTGATTACAGTCATACACTCTCTCTTGTATTTGAAACCTTTCATCTATCTCTACATTGTGACTTTCAATCATTTTCCTCAATCTCAGATTGAAACATTTGTAAGATTTTCTCTTATTAGAATAGCCAAGGAAAATTCCTTCATCAAACTTGCCTATCTCATCATCTCTCTTGATATAGCACTTACTACCAGATATTCTAAAATATTTTATAGTAGGAGTATGAATAAACCATAATTCATAAGGAGTATTACTTGTGGTTGGTTAGTATAATACCTTAGTAACTAAGGATTGGACATCCTTTTACAGTGATTTTATGGTTAAATAGCATCAAGTATCATTCATAAAATAGCATACTGAACTCATTAGATTTATCAATCTGGGAGCGTAAACTTGAAATGCTGACTGCAAAGTATATTCTTTAGTCCATCTTCAAAGTCATCACAACCAAAGCAAAGGAAATACTATAGGAAATCTATACTAGGAATTAGAACAATAGTTTAACCTAGAGCTTAAACAAATGCTTCAACAGTAAACTAAGTATGCATCTATGCTACATGGAACAACTAATGGTTCTGTTACCAAGTGGCTGTAGGAGAAACAAAGTATTAAATACTTCAAGAAAACTTAATTCTAATTCCTACTTAATCATGAATTGAATTCACCTTCTGTGTGGGCCCCCATGAAAGAGTGAATGAATTGAAAAATCAAAGGTTAAGATCTAGAAATGTCATTCATTCATTCATAAAAACATAAGTACAAGATGTAGTAACAAAATTATATTCACTACTTTCTGGATTACAAAAAGGATTTCCTGAAAACACTAGCTAACTAGGAATCATGAACTCCAGCTTATTTATCAACAACTTGAAAATAGAATTCCTAAAGACTAGGATTCTCCAATACATGGATATGACAACTTTTCAGATACAAGAGAAACAACATCAATTAATGCAGAAGTAAACCACATTCAACTACGTAGGAATATAGGAATGCATGACTACTAGATTTCCTCCAAAATGGCCACAAGTTGAATTGACCCAATCTGCAACAGTAACCGTTATCGACTAGAAATGGTGGAATCATTATGAACCTTCAAAATCATTATTTGTCTTGATGATGCCACTTCATTTGTTGATGCCAAGTCTTCCTTTCCCACTGACTTATCCTTTCCTACAAGAGATTAACACACACAAAAACCACAACACATATCTAGGATAAAGATTCTCAATAAATTTTTCCACTTTAGCATTATCCTCATCACACAGCTACAAGAGACACTACCCCATTAATTCCAAATGGAAAGAATACCAGATTTCCCTACATAATCATGTAATACATATATATTCAGTATATTCTTCCAATCTTAAGAGTATCAAAATACACACATAAGCATAACATTAAAGCACAAAAAGTCTAAACAATGTCTATCAAAAACTCATGAAATACTCAAGTCTTAACAAAAAAACCATAAACTAAATAGCCATAAACTGGGCTCATCAACTTGTACCTTCTTTGATTTGAATTCTATTCAATGTGTACATCACTATCCCAATAGCCTCTCTCTAATGCATATGAGATACATTTACTTCAAGAAACATTGTCCTAGCAGCATCAAGTATAGTCACGTTTCTTTGCTCTTCTATCCCATTCTGTTGTGGAGTCTTAGGAGAAGATGTTTGTCTCTGTATTCCATGCTCTTCATAGTATGAATTGAATAGGTCTAAAGTAAACTCTCCACCTATGTCTGACCTAAAACATTTTATCTTTAAACCTAATTCATTCTCTATTTTTTCTCTGAATATCTTGAATTTATCAAATGCCTTTGATTTCTCTTTCAAATAAGTAACCCACATCACTCTAGAAAATTCATCAACAAAAAGTATGAAATACCTTTCACCATAGTATGATTTTGTCCTTGTAGGTCCACATAGGTCTGTATGGACTTGATCCAACTTTCCCTTTGATGTATATGCTTTACTTTTGTAACTGCTTCTAGTCTATTTTCCCATAACATATTCTCCGCATATAGTGTTAGATGGTTTCAAAATATTTGGTAGATCTCTTACTGCATTAGTCAAACTTGCCTTCACAATGTTATCAAAATTAACATCACAAAATATTCTGTGCCATAACCAGCTATCATATTCCTTCACAATAAAACAAGAGGCTCCAGATGTATTTAATTCAAATACATTACCTCTAGATTTAGTACCAGTTGCAATCATCTTTCCTTCCTTAGTTTTGATAAAGCATTTACCATTACTGAATTGTAATTGAAACTCTTTGTCCATCAACTATCCAAACCTCAACAAGTTATTCTTAAGTCCATCAGTAAGTAGTACATTATCAGTATTAGTCTTTCCATCCATAGTAATAGATCCACTCCTATGATAGGTTTAGGAAGATTATCTCCAAACCTTACAATACCACCATCATACTTTACTAACTTAACAAACTTATTTTTGTCACCAATCATATTATGTGAACAACCACTATCTATAATCCATTCAATTTTCTTATCAAAATGTGACACTAAAGCCTTTTCCTCATGTACTGGTTCATCTCTAATAGCAAAAATTCCAATCTCCTCATAATGAAAATCATCATCATTAGAAATACCTTCACTAGCATAATAACATTCCTTATCCTTCTTAGACTTGAAAAACTTAGGCTTGTACTTAGGAACTCTTGTAGGACATCAAGACACAAAATGACCAACCTTATTGCATGAAACACATTTCAACATTAATTTTCCTTCAAATTTACCCTTACCTCTCTTTTCTCTTCTAGCGATTAGTGCAACAAGTACATCCATCTTTCTTTCTTCAGCCATTATTTGTTCCCATTCCTCAACATATTCTCCAAGCTCTTCTTTTAGGCTCTCACTACTGGTGCTTAGAAGTCCAGACATTATCTTCTTGTGTACAGATACCTTAAATGTAGATTCAACTTTAGGTATAGAGTCTCCCATTTCTACAGCTTCAAAAGTAGTTAGCTTTGCAATCAACATTTCTTCGCTAAAGTTTGGAGTCAAAAGTATAGTCTCTTGAATAGATAGTGCCTTAAAATTGTAAGAAGGAGTCAATGATCTAAGGATATTTGCAACGACTCCTTCATCATCATAAGTGCCTCCACAGTTTCTAATTCTGACCACAACTTCTGTAACCCTTTGAATATAATCCCTAATCCTTTCATCATCATTCATTTGTAGTTTCTCCATCTTTGTTTTCCAATTATATAACTTTTCTTTCTTGGTATACTTGTCTCCTTCATATAGTGCTTCTAATCTTTGCCAAATCTAGTGTGTCGAATCCAAGTCTTTGAATTCAGTAGATTATCCTTTAGAGAGTGGGATGATCAATGCTTCTCTTGCAACCATGTTGTGAGAGAATTCCTTATTCTCATCATCAATACAGATGGAAAGTCATTTTTGGTCTTTATAGTCACATTATTTGTGATCAACCAATAGTCAATGCCCAAACATAGCAAATGAGTTTGCATCTTGTTCTTCCAACTGTTAAAGTTTTCAGGATCAAATTTTGGACCATCCTTCCTATAGAATGCCATCACCAAGATCACCTCAAGATGTTAAGCTTTCTCTATAAGGACCAGTAGCTCTGATACCAATTGTTAGGAATAACAGTCCACAATACAACTGAGGGGGGGTGGGGGGGGGGTGAATTAGTTGTATGATATAATATTAAACTTTAAACTTTGAATAGCAACAATATTAGATCCAATGAACACAATGAATGCCAACATAATAACACACTATTTTGGTCTTGGGGAAACCCTGTTAAAGGTAAAAACCCTGGTAGGAATTAGCACCCTAAAATAATTTACTAAGAGTATAGTATCCTTGTTAGAAGATTTAGCCTTGTTAGGAGCTTATTGAAACATTACAGTACACAATCCTTATTAGAGGATAGACCCTGTTAGGAGTCAATAAAAGAAAGGGGGGCTCACTACCCAGGCTCACTTCCCAAAGAAGGTTAAATCCACCTTTAGAACTCACTGTTTGCAACAAGTGTATATGAAGAAATACACAATCTTTTGAACTATCCAACAACAAATATCTTTCCTTGATCAGTTCCAATGAAGTTCACCAATAATCCTGTGCTCTACATACAATCTTCTTTACATCACATACATTCTCACCACATCTTTTCCAAAGAAAAGAACTTACATATATACCCTATTATATTCTACATGATCAGGTCGACCAATTAGGGTTTCATAATTACATAAACATTTAGATAAAATCTTGCTAAGATACACATGGTATCTAAAACAAGTATACAATGATTCCATTACAAAAATTAAGGACTGACATCCTTAATTTACATTTGCCAAACAAAATACATGCTACACCTCTAAAGTTGGCTCCCAAATAAGTCTTCTCTAGATCACATGCCATAGATGACATCATCCAACATTCCATACCTTGCACTGACCAATGAACATCCTTGAGTACCTCATCTTTCATCTCTTAAGCTCACATACACCTAATCCATATCTTCTAAAAGATATACCAAAAACACAGAGAATTACTCTGTTAGCTTCCACTATCACTATCCAGTAACCAGTCTTCACCAAAAAATTTATAACTCATCCAATATGAAATGTTACATGATGAAATCTTGGATGTAATATCACATCTTCCTGTACTCTCATCTATCTTCACACATTCTGAAACATTCGTACACTATCATAATCAACCTGTACTCTTCATATAAACATATGTTAACATTAGTGACAAACCACAAATGATAACAGTATGAGTGCTCATTTAGTAACGTAGTGATTAAACATATAAAATGTATCAATCACCACCCCATGCATTAGAAATATCCAACAAGGATTACAACACTTGGACTAATTGCACAACATGTGGCATATATGGACATATTGCAAAAAATTGCATGAGAAAGAACTATAGAGGAAGATCTTGTAATTAGACAAGTAATGGAATGTCATGTTTGCATTGTCACAAGCTCGGTCACTTAAGAAAAGATTGTATAGACCTAGCACCAGAGAAAAATGCTTATACAAATGGAAACACAATTGAAGAAATTATGAGGATAAGAAATTAAATATGGAGAAAAGTAACAAATGACAATGCTAGATCAAGCACTACAGTCGGTGACACATCATATTTTGGATTAGGTGATCTCACCACTTCCACCTAAGAAATTAAGGTATGTAATGGAAGTGAAATTCAATTTGTTATATCCTACATCAGTTCCTTATATCTAGTGAATGAGCACCAAATAAACATGAAATAAAATACACTATGGTATTATATGTTTTGAAATTAGAATGTATAATGTCGGTAAAAGCATGACCAAGTAAATGTCTATTAGGTGGTGAATATTGGAAAGGTTAACCAAGTTGAAGTATCAACCGAGTGATATCTAGTGTTAATCGAGCTAAAGCTTTTGAAGTGTTAACTTAATGTAACTATGTTAACTGAGCTGTGTTAGGTAAAGCATTTAATGTAGAAGTTTGATTGGGAAATTTTTTTTTAGGTATAAATATGTGATAAAGCAAGTCATTTCAACATACAGTAATCACCAGAAGAACCAGAGTGACTTGAGAGATTTGAGAAAATAATTTCTTGAGTGTTTGACAGAGATTTAAGGAGATCTCGAGTGAGTTCATCACTACTTCAAGTAAGTTTCAAGCTACCGATTTTTTCTATTGAGATTTTACGAAGCCCTAAATTTGAGAAATGATGGCATCTTCATCCAAGGTTGTGAAATCAAAGTCTGAGAGTGACAAGGTCACATTGATTAAGTCTACAACTTATGAGGAACCTAAATACAAGTTACACGTTGAAATTGCTTCAGAGATTGATCAAGCAGGCACATTTTATAGTATACTGCCTAGGGTTTTGTTGGTGCAAGACATTCATGCATATATCCACTGTAAAATTAGTGAAATTAGAGATTTTGAGCTTCAATCAACTTACTAGGAGCTGAGCGAGAATGGAAAGTTCAAGGATGAGCATAAACACTTAGAAGTTAAGGGATTGATGAATGCCCTATATTTCCTGAGAGAATTCAAATCTAAATGGATTATGGTTGTTCTTAGTTGAGTGCATAAAGGTAAAATATGGTTGGATGAACTTGTTATGTTAGGATTAACAAGATAGAAATAACAGTTTCATGCAAATATAACCAATATCAAAAAATAATAAACTACACAAAAGAGAACACAAGACACAAAGATTTAACATGGTTTAGCCAATCCCTCGGCTACGTCCACCAACATCGAGTCCAATATTTTATTATCCAGTGATTACAACCTGATTACAATCTGTAATCCCTTATATCTTAATACCGCCACAAGAAGCTGCTAAAAACATACATCATAATGAAATCCCTAACCCTGAGCAATATTATGCATATTTTGCTGCTTTAGGTTTACAACATGTTGGATGAAAAAATAGCCAAAAATATTAGCCAAAAAAGTAGCCAGAAAAGTAGTTGAAAAAATAGGGGCCAAAAAATTTCAAGAGGTTTGGTGCAATTCTCAGATTTGTGGATGATAATTGAGTGATTTAAGCCTTGCTTATATAGATTTTGACAAGGGTAGGGGGTGTAGTTGAGTTGGTCAAGGTTAGATTGGGGTTAAGTCCTTGGTTCCACCCTTTGGAGACAATTTAAAATGGATTGTCCTCAAAGCTTGGGACAAGAAGACAAGATGCTCTTTCCAAATGTGTGATTGAGATTCATTTTAGGCTTGATCCATGTAAGTTTTATCCTTGAATCCTATTGGTTGAGGCTTTTTCCTCCCATGTCGTGTTGAGAGAAAATATGAATTAATCAATTGATTTTATTTAAATTTGTTTAGCCATGTGTACCCCTTGAATGGGTTGATTTGATTTAAATTGAACTATGTAATTAATTAGATTAATTACATAATTTATTGATTTGTCATGATTTATTTGATTTAAATTGATTTGATGGATTTTGATTTTCAATTAATTTTGGATTAATGTTTAAATGCAATTTGTCTTTGATTTGATTTAATTGCATTAAATTGTGTTGATCTTTGCTTTGATTTCTCACTTAAATAATCTTGTCCATTTTTAGGTGATTAGAAATGCCCCCATTCAAAGAATCACCTGATTCAACTGATAGAAGGTCTTGATTTCGTCGATGGTCAATTTTTGATGTTCAATGTAAGATGCAGATTCTGATGAAGTTTGATTGATTTGATATCCTGATGGTTGATTTGATGACAATTCCCTGATATGGTACCTGATTTGATCTGATTTGATGTTTGATGCCCCTTTCGATTGATAAGAGAAATTTTTTTTGATAAAAGATTACACTCTGATTTGATGGCTGTGCCCCTGATTTGATGATTTTCTATTATTTCTGATTATCCGAGTATATGCCCCCTTGGAAATGAAATGAAATTTGATAGATGTTTGAAAAAGTTGACGGTTTAGGTCATTTTGTGTTAATTAGGTCAATATATATTGAATTTCAATTTTATTTTCGATAATGATTTTGCGTTCATGTGATGAAAAATGTCCCTGATTTGGCAGATTTGGTGTAAAATTTGGGTCCTTGGGCATTTTCTGGTCAAAGATGCCCTTTTTAGGTCAAAATGGCCTATATAAAGGGTTATAAAGTCATTTTCACTATTCATTTTTGCTTTTGACTTTTAATTTTTACTTTGACTCCTTCAAGCTTTCTGCTCTAGTGATTTTGATTTGAGAGCATAGGCTCAAGCAAATTTGTTTAGGTTTTCCAAAAAATTGAATTTTTATGGCAAAACCCTATTTTTTTGAATTTTAAAAATGAAATAGCGTGTTTAAGTAGTTTATTAGCATGGTTAATCCTTTTTTAGCACTTCTGTGCATTTAAATAGCACTTCCGCATAGGCAAATAGCGCGTTTACACATTAGTTCTAGGGCTTATTTCACTTTTGAATTTTACTTCAGTTCTTTTGAAAGCCTTTGCACTTTTGATCTTTTTAATGGCACATTAAAGTTTGTAAATAGTGCTTTCAATTTGTTTTAGTGTGTATACCTTCAAATAATGCATTTGATCATTTAGGTGGCACTTTTAAACATTTAAATAGCACTTTTGTGTTTTAGCACTTTTAAGCATTAAAATAGCGCTTTTACCCTAGTAGGGAAAATTTATAAATTCCTTAGTCAATTTTTGAACTGTTTAATGTCATTGATCAATTGATTGGAGTAGGTAAGAAACCTAATTTTGATAGTGAGTCATAGGCTGTCATTTTTAGTCAATTATAATTTGAATATTTGATTGTCAATTGAGATTTAGATGATGGATGATGATGAATTTTCTGTCCTCTCTGAATAGAATCAAGAAAATTGTTTGTGGTATGATATTTTGTAAATATTTGATTGACTTAGGATAATTCAAAAGATAATTGATGTCAAAATTGATGTGATTTAACTTGCTTTTTGTAGATAGTTCTTAAGTCACTAGCCATTCAAGGTTTGTATCCATTACCATTCAACATGATAGATGACCTAACCATGCCAGATCATTAATATATTTGCCGTTGTGGATTATCTTTCTTACTCATCCTACCTCGATTCCAAGTGAATCGAGGATTGATCATTGCTATGGTTGAGAGATGGCACTCAAACCATAAAACTTTCTATTTTCTGATGGGTGAGATGATGATCACCCCTAAGGATGTCTACTATATCCTTCATATTCCTACCTAAGGAGAGCTTGTCTTCTATGATCAGGTATATGATGGTGCCACATGTCATTGGGTCTTCTAGGATCCTACAATTGGTGACAATCACATTTAGTGGTCTAAGTTCCATTCCTTTCCAGTTCTGCCAGTAGTATTAGGTGCATTGATTGGTGAATTCCTTGTACCAGATCGGTGAGGTCATGGATTTGTGGTTGGTTGGGGTCCTATTCTTGAGGAATTGATGGCCCAACCCTGACAGTTTGATTGGGGGTCATGCATTCTAGCACAACTCTATCATGAGTTGCATATAGTTGTATATCGACACTCTTCTACTCTCTCTGCAGGAGCTATATTGTTACAACTTTAGACATGGGAGAATCTCCTAGTGACATGACTGATTGCAACATGTCACTGAGATCTAGGATGGCCATTTGCCTAAATGTATGAGGGCATGGTTGTGCAGGCCCACATGTGCAAGCTAGATTATTGGCGCCGCATTATTGATGATGTAGATTAGGTCTTCTGGTGACCATATCTTGGATGTGAGGCTTGGCCTGAGGATGCTACAGAGCTTCCTTTATGTTCTCCATATGATAGATGATAGGGTGGTCTCCTCATATCATTGAGAGATTTTGCTTCTGTTGAGTGCTATGATAGTATGGCCATGTTCAGGGTATGCCTCAGGGTGTTGTGATGTATGCCCAGGTTCAGGATGAGAGATCGCTATGGGGTCCATGTGTTGATTTTAGGACAACATGCTAGGAGATTGAGTAGCTAGGGCATCTCCCTTGGGATTTGAGAGGTTTTATTATTGATGCTAGGATGATCAATGACTATGCAGATTGGTTCGCTCAGAACCCATTTTCAAGGTTTACAGATCCAGTAGAGAGGATTCCAAGTATTGATGAGGAGTCTAATGATGATGATGGTGATGATGGTGGAGATGGTGGTAGGGATGGTAGGTTTCAAGCTCGTTGGGGATGACCAGGTCATCAAGCAATCAGAGAAAATAGCGTTATGATGCCAGTTATTGTGGCTGCTCCCATTCCTCTTAGAGGTGGTGGTGGTGTTCAGATGAGGGGTTGGGGTGTGGACAGAGTGTTACATCAGGTTGTCATAGATCTGGCTGGTAGACAGGGTCATCACAGGGCTAGATGTCAATGATAGTTGGATGCCCAGGCAGCACAGGCATTACTAGATCAGGCCCAAGGTCCTCCAGCATAGGTTAGTCTGCCAGGTGTTCCATAGGCTCCCCTGTAGGTTCCTCTAGTTGTTCCACATGCTCCTCCAGCATAGCAACCTACTTTTACTTCTATGCCATCTTCTTCATCTCATCCATCTTCTTCTTCTTTCATTCCATCATTATCTATTCCATCTTCTTCCATGCCTTCTTATTCTATGCCTCCACCACAGAATCCCATGACACATGTTCCTAGTTTAGAGGCTTCGACAACTGCATTAGAGGTTCAAGCTTTACAGTTGGTTATTTATGAGATTAGATAGGAGGTTAGGTAGCTTAGTATTATGATTTAGACATTCATGTCTTCTATTAGTCAAGATGGGCTTCAAGCTAGTTTGAAACATCCTCCTGATACTGGTCTTGGTGCTAATGGTGCTGGCAGTTTAGCCAGTTGATTTCTTTGATTTGATATATTATTTCAGTTATTGATGATGTATATAATCTCATTTTTTATATCAAGGCATTGGAATCTATTGTATTCTTTTGATCAGTTGATGTAATTTATTTGTTTGATACTTGTTGATACTCTGATGGACTTTGATTTCTAGATGTTTCATTGATGATATCGTAGACTTTGATATTATGTTTTGATTTATGATGATGATGCCATAGACTTTGATTCTTAGTTTTGATATATTTACTTTATGTGATGTCATCATGTGTTGGACCTCATGTTTCAGGTGTTTTACTATGATATGCATATTTATATGGTTCTATCTCCTATATGCTCTATTTTATGCTTTTCAAAATGCAATTTTATGATGGATGCATATGTTCTATTTATGCTTAGGTGGTTGTCTTATGTATGACATAGAATTTTGAACTTAATGATGTGATTTAATGATTAATAATATTTAATGCTTTATGAATGTAAATGATATATAGATGTGTTAGATGGATAATGCAATGGTTAATGTGATGTAATGATTAAATGGATAATGGATGTATTTAATTTGATATGTGAATGCAATGGATTTATGGTATGCAAATGTGATGGACGTATATGATGTAATGTATATAAATTATGGATACCTAATGATTAATAATTCTAAATGTTATATGTGATATAGATGAATGATGTTAATGAATGTCATGTAATGATATATATGAATAATGCAATGTGCCATGTTTTTGAGCTAAATGATATTGTCCCAATGATGAATTAAAATGATTTTAATGGATGCAAAGAACATTAAATAATAAATGCAATGATAAATGCATTTTAATGGATTGATATGAATGACTTAAAGATGCACCCTAAATGAGATGAACTTTAAAATGAATGCAATCCAATGCAATGAACTTAATGAAAATGATTTAAAGGATGAATGCAACCTAATGCACTTAGTGAATTGAACTTTATGCAAGATATGAATGATGAATACAACTTAATTCAATTAATGTTATGAAGATGATTTAAACTATATGGAATGAACTTAGATTAAAATGAATGAAACTTAATGCAAGCAAACATGGATCTAACAAATGCTTTTGAACTAATGGAATGCACCTTTGTTTTTTTATTGTTTTTGATTTCCAACACACTCGATCACATATAGTTTTTGATGCTCATTTGATTTTTTATTTGACCACACCCCCTTTCTCTTTTCTTCTTTCAAGTTAATTTTTTGAAGCTAAGAAAGGAAAATACTTTAAATGCATTTAATCTAGGATGTATGCAACTAACTGTCACTATTCAAAAATTTGGAGCTTATATTCATCATTGAGCAGTTTTGGAATCCCAATTTAGTACAACCATCACTAGTTTAACCATGATGATATGAATACTTTTTGCACCTTTTTCTTTGCTTTCCCATCTCTTTTTTGGTATGCTTATCACTGATTGAAGGCAATCATGAGAGTGCGAATACCAATTTTATCAAATTCTATGTTGCAAGTGGATTTTGGTATTATGATATTGAAGATCAAAATATCCAAGATATCCTTTTGCATAAACATGCAAAGATCTTAGTTTCATCCTATGTACAAGTCCTCGATGATTCTTTGATGATCACGTCCTTGGAAAAATAATACATGCTTTAAAACTTTGATATTAAGATAGTCATTTAGAAATCCATAAAATATCACACTTTCATCATAGCTTGTCTAATTAAAAAACTTACATTGATTCGCTAGAAAGACATGATTTCATCAATCAAGTCAACACTTTAATTTTTTTTTTTTGCAATGTTTTTCAAATCCATATTTTAAGTGTCATTCCATCCATTTCATACTTTTAATCCTGATAAAGATAGGGTTGTGTAAGATCTGGGATCAAATTTTGCATTTTGGTTTCAAATTGGATTGGAATGAGGATTTTATTGAGTGTTTTACTTGCGTTTCTAATGAATTGATTTGATGATTGATTAAATTTTTCTTTTGATGAATCCTTCCTCCTTTAAGGTAGATTTCCCCTAGTTTGATATGATTTTATTGTTGAACTTAGGACAATTTTCATATTAGGTGACCAAAATCTTTAGGTACTTGCAAATGCAACTATGGGGTTTTATTATGCAATATATACGAATACTGGTGAATGCAATATTTACAAGGATGACTGCTAGGTATGTGAATCACTTGGACTTTCAATGGTGTCTGTTTACTAGGTTTTCATTGATTGAATGGAGCTTGCTTTATTTTTCTATTTTTAGAGCTTTTTCCCATTTTTTGCTACCAAGGCGCCTATTTGCTAGGTTTTCACCAACGCACTTTTTCTCTTTTTATCTTTTTTATATTTTCTCTTTTTTGATTTTTTTGTATTTTCTCTTTTTTCAATTTGTTTTTCTTTTCATATCATCAAGGGGCCTATTTGCTAGGTTTTCACCAAGACAACATCTTTTTGAGGATCATATATGAATGTTTGTGGCTTTCTTCATGCTCAATTTTACACCGTTTTTGATCTTTTCTGCATTTTTGATTTGTTTTCTCTTTTCTACTTTTTAATGTTTTTGGTATTTTCAAGATCTCTTTTGACTATATACAATAAATAGGATGCTTTCCATCTGATTTTATGATACTCTTTTTCTTTATCCTCTTTCATCTGCTTCATGTGTAGAACCTTTTGAGATGAATGCTATTGATCAGTTCTTGTAACTCTTCTCCATCACAATCAGCTAACTTATAGGTGCCTGTCCCAAAAGATGAAGTGATAAAAAAAGGTCCTAACCAGTTTGCTTCCCATTTCCCTTTCCTTTCCCTTTCTTCTTGATTCTTGGGATTCTCTTGCAAAACTAAGTCACCTATTTGGAATGTTCTTGACTTGATGTACTTGTTATAAGTCCTTGACATTCAATTTTGATATATGTTTAAGAGATCAAATGCTTGTTGTTGTTTCTCATCAAGTAGTTCTAGTTCATGCAACCTAGAAAATCTATAATCTTTCTCACTTATCCAACCATGTAGAGATAATCTTAAGGATGGAAGTTCTACCTCCAAATGTAAAACTACTTATGTTCCAAAGACTAAGGAAAATGGTGTAGCTCCTATTGGTGTTCTGATACTTTTCCTATAAGCCCACAAGGTCAGCTTTATTTTTATATGCCAATCTCTACTTGAATTGTCAACAGTTCTCTTCAATATCTTCAAGATGTTTTTATTTGTTGCTTCGGCTTGCCCATTACCTTGGGGGTAGTATATTGATGATGAGTGGTGGATCATTTGAAACTTTGTGCATAATTCCTTTAGGTCCTTATTTTTTAAGTGCTTTGCATTATCTATTATGATGGCATGAGGTATGCCATATCTACATATTATGTTGTTTAAGATAAACAAGGATATCTGCTTCCCTATTGCAGTTGATAAGGGTAAAACTTCCACCCATTTGGTAAAGTACTTTGTTGCCATGATAATGAATTTATGATCATTTGAAGATGGTGGATAAATCATTCCTATTAATTCTAGACCCCATTGATAAAATGGCCAAGGTGTCATCATAGGATGAAGCTCTTGTGTGGGCACATGTATCAAATTTCCATGATATTGACACTTTCTATAAGTTTTAGCAAAGTGACAAGCGTCTTTCTCCATTATAGGCCAAAAATATCCTATCCTAAGAAGTTTCTTAGCTAGGGCTAAACCATTTGAATGTGACCCATAGATTCCCTCATGAATTTCTCATAAGGCTATATCTGATTCCTCTTTCTCTAGAAATCTAAGAATCATTTTGTCTAGACTCTTATGATACAATGTGATAGATATTAAAGTATAATGAGTGGCTTATCGGATAAAGCTTTTCTTTTGGTTCCTGGTTTGGTCAATGGGTAGGATTTGGTCTTTTAGGTAAGTGTAAATGTCTCCATACCAAGGTGATTCATGTGTGGTTAACAAACAAATATTATGAGGATAGGTAGGGTCAAATGCAGGTTGTTCAACTTCTTCTACCAGGAATTCATATTTGGCGCTTTGATCTGATATTTGGAGAATTGATGCCAAAGTAGCCATTACATCTATTGCTTTATTCTTCTCTCTTGGTAATTTTTCAAATGTGATAAGAGTAAAGTACTTCTTGAGATTCTCAATCATATTTTTGTAAGGTATCATCTTGTCATCTTTCATTTGATATTCATCATTAATTTGACTGATAACTAGTTGTGAATCTCCATAGACTTGTCGTTCTGTTACTTTCCACTCTAATGCCATATTGATTCCAATGACCAATGCTTCATACTCAGCTATGTTATTTGTGCATGGGAATATAAATTTGTATGATTTTGGAATGGTAGATCCTTGAGGAGTAATCAAAAGTATGCCTGCTCCTGATCCATGTTGTGTATAGGAACCATCAAAATATAGTTGCCATGTTTTTGCTTCCACATTCACAATTTTAGAATCTAGAAATTCCTCTTGTATTGGGTGGTCATCTTGTAATTGTGATTTTGCTAACTAATCATATATGACTTGGCCCTTGATAGATTTTTGATCCACATATTCTATGTCAAATTCACTTAGTACCATGACCCATTTGGCTAGCCTTCCATTTAATGTTGTTTTGCTAAGAAGATATTTCAAGGGATCAATATTTGCAATGAGTCTAATCTTGTGGGATAACATATAGTGGTGCAATTTTTGGGAAGAAAAAACTACAACCAAACATGCTCTTTTGATGAAGGTGTAGTTCAACTCATATTTTACCAAAGTCCTACTTATGTAGTAGATAGCCTTTTCTTTTCCCGATTCATCTTCTTGTGCCAAGAGTGCCCCTAATGAATGCTTGGTCACTGAAATGTATAGAATCAAATGCTTGCCTCTTATAGGTGGCATCAAAGTTGGAGGTTTCATTAGATATTTCTTTAAAAAATTGAAGGCTTCTTCACATTTTTCATCCCATTTGAAAACTATGTCCTTCTGAAGGAGTTGGGTAAAATTATGGCACTTTTCTGCCAATTGAGATATGAACCTTCATATGGATTGGAAAATTTCTAACTTATGTTTCTATGTGCTTCCATTTCCATGATGGCTTTGACTTTAGCTGGGTCTACCTCTATTCCTTTTGCTGAAACAATGTACCGTGGTTGCTTTCCTGATTGAACACCAAATGCACACTTTTTTGGATTTAGCCTTACTTTAAATTGTTCCAATCTTTAGAAGATTTTCTCTAATATGGGTAGATGTTCATCTCTAGAATGAGATTTAGCTAGTATATCATCTACATAATCATCAGTGAACTTGTGCATCATGTCGTGGAATATTGTTGTCATGGCTCTTTGATAGGTTGTTGTGGTATTCTTTAGACCAAAGGGCATAACATTCCAATAGAATTTCCCCCATGCACATGTAAATGATATTTTGTCTTGATCTTTGGGTGCTATTTTATTTGATTTTAGCCACTAAACCCATCCATAAGAGAGAACATTGATTGTCCTACTGTTAGATATACTATGGCATCTATGCTTGGTAATGGAAAGTCATCTTTAGGTTATGCAAGATTGAGATCCCTGAAGTCTGTGCAAATCCTGATGGAATTGTTTTCTTTTGACACTGGTAAAATGTTTGAAATCCATTGGGCATAATCAATGGATCTTATAAACCCAACTTTTAGCAATTTTTCTAACTCCACTTTTACAAGTAAAGCTAAGTGCGGTGTGGGTTATATTTTTAGGCTTTTTGAGTTTGTCCTTTCTAAGTCCTGGTTTACCTCTTGTTTGTAAGCTTTCCTGTGGTTCTGGTGTATGAAATCCTTTTAGTTTTTCCCTAATTAGGTTTGAAAAACCTCACCCTATGTTTTATCCTTGAAAATCTTGTTTCTAGGTCTTGATCTTTGAGTTAGCCCTAATTTCTTATGTTTCATCATTACTTTTTGGGTCACTTTAGTGTCTTGATCATGCACGTGCTCTTTTCTTTCAAGTGTTCACTAAATTGTGCAATATTTGTCTCATAGTAGCAAGTCACTCAGTGAATTGGTGAATGTGTTAAATCCCAGTTAAATGTCATGACAGTCGCTAAGTCTCCAGATCATTAAGTGGTTACCCAAAATCTTTGTGCGAATCGGTGAATGTATGGTCTCTTGTTCACTCATTTCTTGGGAGTTTCCTATTGGCATTCAACAACTTGACATGGTAGCTATCTCTAATTCTCCCAATCAAGTGGTTATGTTCTAAGAGACCCAGCAAACTGGAAAACACCGTTGATTGTCTTCTCATCTGATGGCTGTGTTTTAATCTCATAAAGACTGGGGCCTACTCAAATTTGTCAAATGATTCAGCAACTAAGTCATGTTTGACATCCTCTAAATTTCATAGACTTGGCAATGAATTCTGATAGATGGCTAAGTTTTCACCTTGTTCGCTTAGTCTCAAGAAAATGGTAGTGTCTCTAAGCAATCCAGCGACTAGGCGAATGAAGCAAAGGTTGAAAGGTTTTAGTAGTCGTTGATTCTCGAAATGAAAAGGGTTATGGTCAAGGTTCTTAAATGATTTAACACCAACCACATATTATGACAATGATCAATGACTAGTATGTAATCTTGGGAGTTAATCTCTGGTTTAAAAGATATTTAGCGAATTAGAGATACAAGTCATTTCGCCCATTCTCGAGGCTTGACTATGGTTAGAATTTTCTTCATGAGAATGCGAGAATACTTTGTTCATTGATTCTCTAGATAAGTGTTGGGTTAAAGTGAGTATCCAAGAACTGGAAAAGTCTTTTAGTTGCTGAAACTTTGAAATGAATGGGGCCTAGCATGATTATCAAAAGGGTTGCCCGTGCACCGTTGATCATCTTTGAGATCAATGGTGGTTGCAAAGTTCTAAGATTGAACCATGAGTTACTGAATTCTTTTGAGATTAAGTGAAGAGGCTTGTTGCATGATCTCGTAACTCAACCTTGGGTTAGGTTTTCTTTTAGAGATTATGAAATCCTTTGCTTGTGTGTTTGTTGAATTATGTCTGGTTGAGTTTTCGGGTCTTTATTGTTGAAAGCCATTGTGACGTGGAATAAAGTACTATGCTAGATGATTGGAAGTAGATAGCCATCCAATCAAGTTTTAAATGAAGGCTTACATCGGTTAATAAGGGTTTTAATGCAAAAAGGGCCATGATTAGAGCTCGCGCCATGTTTTGATTATTTAAATCATTCTGTCAACATTCATGCCATAGCTAGCTCTGATTTGAAGGTTGGCAATATGCAGAATTGAATGCCGAGGTGATATAGGTTGGATTTTCTATGATTTGGTGATCGAATGCACATGAATTTTCAAGTATATAGACAGGATTGCATAGCTTTTTATGCTCAAAGTCATTCTGGAGATACTTGAGATTGTGCTATTGTAGCAGTAAGCAAGTAGTGTGGAAATTGTAGAGCTGAAAGTTCCTGTTCTATTAAAAGATGAGTCATCCTGTAGCAAGTGTAGCGTCATCTAGTGGAACCAAGAAGGCATAGAAGGCACAAGGTGGAGCCCAAAAGGAACAAGGTGGAGATGACAGGGGGAAGCCAAATTATTCAGATGAGTTCGTTAGGTTGCTTCCTGGCTTGAATCAAAATAAGAAGCCCATAGACACTGTATTGGAAGATCTCATGGACAAATGCAGGGATCCTCATACTTCTGTAGGTTCTGGTTTTTCCCTGTTCTCATATTTTTATAATAATAGGAGTAAGACTATGCCTATATGTAATGCTTGGGTACTAGGAATGGTGAAATTTATTGTGCCAGATGTGTTTTTAGATGTTGACTTAATCATTGAATTGGCTAGGTTATATGATCCTATTTCTAGGTGTGTTAGACATACAGACCAGTCTGTGTTTCTTTCTCTAGATAGGGGGTCTTTTATGAAGGCTTTCAATTTTTATGCATCATCCTCTACTGAGATTGATTTAAGGAAAGAGAGGGAGAAATATGGGAGTAATGTGGGGCTAGTGAAGAACTAGATAGTTAAGCATATGCCTAAAAATGATAGCTACATGTCCTCTCTCCCATCGAATATGAATTCCCTTTATTCTTTTACAACCCTCAACCATTATATGAAGCTTTTATGCCATGGATTGTGTAGGGTTTTGGGTATAGATGGGGATGATGATAAGATTCTTGCTAACGTTCTAATGATAATCCTGGATATTCAGAACACACAAACTAATATTGACTATGATTATATCTAGTACATAATCGACAGGTTGCATGATGGATTTGTTTTTGTTAAGGAGAAGAAGAGGCCCATTAAGTTCTTGTATTACTCTCTTCTTATGCATCTGATTCTTTACCATCATGTCAATGAGTTTGATTCTAGGGTGTTGAAGAGAAGAACCCATTTCAAGGACATTCCTAGCCCAGTGCAGTATTGGGTAAAGATTTGGAATACTACATCCAATGAATGTGATTTTGCCATTTTTGAGAATTACTTTGTCCACCCGGTGCTAGAAATGTTGGGTACCAAAGTAGTAAGATTTCCAACTAGGGTTTTGAGAATTTTAAGGCCAATGCAGTTTGAAGACAAATGGCTAGGGAATCATAATTGGGGAGACTTTGACCTAGGAAACAACTCCACAGTCATCAGGGTTTATGGATGCCCTCAGCCTCCACACCTACTCCCAAGATACATGCCTCCTAGGGTGGCCATGATGGAATTTATTTGGCAATTGATGTGGACAGATAAGGAGCATCTAGGGCCACATAGGAAGGGTACCTTCGCACCCCACTAGTTCAAGTTTGATACTTTTCTAATTGGGAAAAGGGCATTGGATCAGATTAGTAGTTGGCTACATCATTTCAAGATGACCGCAGGGACATGTAGATATGTTGACTCTGAGGGTTTTATTAAGATGGCTAGGTTGGCCTTGATCCCAAACATTGGAACAATTAAGGAACACGAGGGCCTTGATGAGGAGGATGTAGTAAGAAATATAATAGACTTTGATGAAGCCAAAAGGAAATGGACCAAATAATTTGATCTACTAGACTTGGAGACATAGTTAAAGAAGGCTAAAATTCCTTCTGGTGGATTTTTCCCTGAGTTATCATATTTGAAGAGGATGGAGAAAATGATAGAAATGCATGACACCCTGTCCAACTAGTTGGAAGGGATGCTTGAGGAGAGATTGGAAGTACCAAAGAATTATTCCACTTTCGAGCCTAAAGAATTTACTGATGATTCACAAGAGACCGATAGTCCATTTCCAGTGGGTGAAGAATGAATTATTGACTTAAATTTAGATCCATCAGTGGTGGAGGTCATTCCAGAGCCACCTTTGAAGAAACAAAAAATTGAGATTGGTGAGCCCTCTAGGAAGAAGAAACCAAAGAGGATCCTAGATAGTGTAGTAGTTCTTGTGCCAGGCACAAGGGCCTATCACCATATGTTAAGAAAATCTATCAGGGAAGGAAAGAAGGTAAAGACATAGGAGATAGAGGACTTGACTCTATTACTAGGGCGAGATGAAAGGGAGTTGTACCAAAAAGAGTTTCTCAGTGATGACCAGTTTGTCAAAAGTAAGGAATTCATGGACTTCCTTATTTGGAGGAAACATGAGGAAGTGAAGAAGGCCTTGCCTGAGGGTATGGGACCTAGTGAAGAAAATTTGAGGGCCTTAACTTCATATGATCCCAGCCTTGAGAAGATTTCTATTGAGGAAGCCAGAGAGATGGTTAAAACAAGTGGCATGCTTTTGATTCCAGGGTGGGATCTGACTTCTACCTTTATTATTGATCAGATCAGAAAGCAGACAAAAGGAAGCTTGTCCTATGAAGTACACATTGATGACATGATTAGAGGAAGTGGTTATGACCCAAAGTCATAGGCTGTAGCACTTTGGTCATTGGCCCCAAAAAATCAGAAACCCTCTCTGGTCAGTATTGAAGATAAAATGGAGGGTAATAAAATTGTGTGGACAGTGCAGAATACAACTGATCTTGAAGTTTCAAAGGTAGTGACTCACTTAGCTCACCTCAATGGAGCAAAGACCACACAATTATCTGAGAGATATGCTACATTGTTTGAAAATTCAATGAAGGTTTCCAAGGACAGAGATCTCAAACTCATGGTGATCAAAAATATGGAAAGTGAGTTAGAGGAGCTAAAAGAAAAGCTTGAAGAAATAGTAAAGATAGTTCCTCCCCTCCCATTGTAGATTGAGGCCCCTCTTCAGATTGATGTAGAAGTACTTGATAAGCCTACCGAGGATTTGGAAAAGATAAAATTGGATGCATCTCTGGACACTGTAGCAGGAATTGTGCAATATAGATAGGGTAAAATAAAGGAAAGAATGGAGTCAGTCCATAAATCAATCAATCTGTTGTACCAGGCCAATGGAAAGTGAATGAATCTTTGATCACTTTGGAGCCACTTTACAGTGTATGGTCTGGAAGGAGCACATTGTTTGATAAGTTGGATGATTTGCAAGAATACAGGTCTGATATTCCTAAGGTAGTAACTACAGTTTATGAAAAGATTGGTTTGGTAAGTGCTGTCTTCAATTTCTTTAAAGGTAATTCTAACCAAATAAAGTCCAAGTTAGCTATGTTTGACAAGAATTACAGCAAGTACTTGCCTTCTATGTATGATGATAGTGGAAGTGTGGTCAGTTTGGAAGAGTGGAAAATGTCAATGGATTAGCTAGTAATTAAGAAGGATACTTTCCTAAAGGATGACAAAGCTTTAGACTTGGAGAGATGTAATAATATCATTGATAGTCTTTTCAAGATTGAGAATGATTGCATACAATTTGTAGCAGAGGCCAAAAATATAACTGATTCCACATGGGATCAGTAGATCAAATCATTACAAGAGTTGTAGAGTTACAATTGGCCATCCGATGATGATGTAGCAACATGGGGCCAATTAACAAAAAAGAAGAAGAAGAAGTTAGCTGCTCAGACTATAGGAGAGGAAGAAGAATAGAGTGCACATGGCACCTAATCCAAAATTTGAGGGAGAGTGTGTTCAAATAGAGGATGATGTAAGTTAGCCAGATGGCAGTCATCATTCATGCAACAAATTTAGCAACTACTCTGAAAAATCTTTAGACAAAGGTGCCACTTGCGAAATTGTTGAGAAGTGGATAATTGCAATCTGTTGTTGCAATCAAATCTTGTCAGTTTGTAATTTTGTTTTTAGTGCAAGATCTTTTCCTAGCCATCCGAAGCTTGTTGCATCCTTTGAGGGTTACAAGATGGCTGTGGGTATATATAGCAAGTTTTTGCTCTTTTCAAAGGGGATACAAATTTTGTAAAAAAGGGTTCTGAATATAGAGCTTCATTTTTTGGCTAAGTTCAAGACTGTATTGAAACTTTTTGAAATATTAATACAAAATACTAGAGCTATGTTGTTATCATTTGTTGTCTTCATATCTAGATGTTTTGATTCTCTTATGCATTTAATTGCAAGGCTTTTAATGCATTGTTTACTAGGTAAATATAGGGGTTGAGCTTAAGTATCTTTCAAGGAAAGAGTAAACCTTAGGGGAGGTCTCTGGGAATTAATTGTCTAAGTATGGATTTGATGGAAGACATGGGAATTGAAAGAGTGAAATGTTAGGCATTTCATTTTGGTTTCTAGTATACTTGTTTTGGTATGATTCAGTGGATGTAGGGTTTGACTCTAATGCCCAATAAATAAGGCATTGGTTTAAACTGTATTTACATTTGTATCACCAAGAAATACAAATAACCGATCAATTTTACTTTTATTGCATAGTTTTATCTGAATTCATTCTATGATAAATTCATGAATGTATATTGTAATGCTTTACAGAAGCACTGAATGAGGTTAACCTTCCTTGAGTTTAACTCTTAAAAAGAAGAAGGATGAATGTCCTTAAACCACTATTCCATGTTGTTGCTCTCCTAATTTCCATCATAGTGTTATGTATCAGGATCATTTGGGCCTTACTAAGAGTTATAATGTCTTATTGAGTTAATTTTGAAAGGGACAATATAGCAGTGAAGGAGCTAATTCTCAATTCAAAGATCATTCAAACAGTGAATTGTTATAGGTAAACCCGCCTGAGTTTTATATACTCAAAGTGAAGAAGGTTTTATAACCTTAATACCTTAGTTCTTGCATTTTTTTAGATGCATCTATTGGGATCACATGAGTTTATGAGAATTTAATCATCTGCAGATTTAAGCACTAGCATGCGGATGCATCTTTCTCAACTTCTACTTTACTGGTCTTGCTCCTTTTATATTCAAGTGATGCATGATTAAATTTGGATCTAATCTTGGCATATCATCATAAGACCATTCAAAATTGATTTTATTTTCCTTGAAAAATTTGATGAATTATTTTCTTTCCTCATTAGATAAAGATGCTGCTAAGTGTATGATCATTGGTTCTGATTCTGATCCAATGTTCACCTTTTTTGTTGGTTTGATCAAGATAGGAAATCTTTCCTCATAGTGCTAAGGTAAAGTATCCAAAATAACTTCCTTAGGTGCCTCTATTGGGTTTTCACCTTTGGAATCATTCTTTATTTCTTTCTCTTTTTGATCTAATGCTGCCACAATGTGGTTTTCAACATTGGATTCTTTCCATTTTTAATTTTTTTAATTTTTTTAATTTTTAAATTTTTTATTGAATTAGGTGTTCGGATACCTTCCTTTGCCTCTTATTCCTAATATTATATGGTAGAAGAAGGTTCAACCAAATTTAAGTATTGGGACACCAATTTGTGATTCAAAAATTTAGGGAGTATGGTAGGTTCAATGGAATCCCATTCAATTAATTCCAGATGGATGAGGGTCAATGGATCAATGTTTTGGTTTAGGCCAATAGGGTTTAAGAACAAGACTTTGTTGGAAGGTTTTAACATTTTATCTCTTAAGTCTATAACATTTTCCTCTTAGAGATGTTCTAGAGAACTAGGGTCAAAATCCTCCTCACTAGAATCCTCTAAGGTTTCTATTGGGTAAAAATCTCATAGGTTAAACCTAATGTTCGATTCTTGCATAGAAAGTCTCCATGATGGTACATAGGGTTATCCTACCCATTGATTTATTTAAATTTCTTGAATTGGTACATTATCTAGGACCACTTGGCTTGAGCTTGAGGCTTGAGGCTTGACTCTGATTTGATTATGTAATTGATTCTTTCACTTTACTAGGAGTGTAAGTATGAATGACATCAATACCTTTACCTTGACATGATTCGTTTGACAATGTATCCCATTCCCAATCATTTGAGTCTTCATCACTATGTGATTCTAATTGTAATATTTGATCATAGAATTTTGGATAGTTCTTTTGAGTATATCCTTGTTCTAGGTATCCTAATCCTGACTTCTCTTTTCTATCTCTCCACATCATTTCAATGGGTTCAAGGAGTACTTCATTTCTTCTTCCTAAAGGTCCTTGTCCTTTGTATCCCATTTTTTTGCATAATTTGAAAGCCATTCCCATATTGATGTGTGGGAATGCTTATATTTTGTATGCGTTTCTCATGGGTACTTGATTCTTCATCCTTGTATAATTAGTTTAGGATTTCATTATCTTCTTCTTCTATGAATGATGATGTATTAGCCCTCACAAAGTGATCATTTAATTTATGAGGGAAATTAGATGGCTTTCCATATGATTTTGGAGATAAGGGTATGTCCATCATGGATAAGGTGTATTCACCTACTCCCTTCTATTTGATTTGACATTGTTTCTCAAAAGTTTTCATCATATGGTTCATTTTTTGGTAATGAGCCTCCTTAGTGTAGTTTTGAATGGATATATCTTGGTCTTCTTTCTTTTTCTCGAGATTACTCTCCTCACTAACCTTTTCTTTTCCTTTTATAGATGTAGCTAGGTTAGTAATACTTTGGGTGTTTTTAACAACAAATTCTTTTTATTTTCCCTTTAAAGATGGAAGATCTTTTGAACTTTAACCTTGCTATATTCTTTGAGGTATGGACCCTTCTGCATAATGTGGGACTAGAGAATCATTGATTGAATTTAAGTTATTACAATATTGGAATGGGTTTGAGTCCCCACTTACCATGATTTCTTGCCCTAGATAAGGGAATTTAAGACATTGGTGATAGGTAGAAGGCACGGCTTGCATTTCATGAATCCACGGTCTCCCTAGTAAGATATTGTAAGTCAGCTTTAGGTATAGGACTTGACAAATGGTTTCTTTTTGCATTGGACCAAATCTAATAGGAAGTACTATGACACCCTTAGAAGCTCTCTCTTCATTGTCATAGGATTTTATAGTTATCTTTTTCTTCAGGTCAATAGCCTCCTCAAAAAATCCTGAGGCTTTCAACAAGTTTATGGTACAGATATTCAAGCTGAACCCTCCATTGATGAGGACTCTTTTTACCCTATTCTTATGAATTAGAACCTCTATATGAAAATGCAAGTTTTGTGGGTGATTTAATGACATGTCATCTTTCTCTAAAAAAGATAGGCAATGACATGCAATAAGATATCCCACCATATTTTGAAATTTGTCTGCCTCCAAATTTAGAGGTACATTTGTCTCTACTAAGGCATTTTCCAAGATTTCCTTGTGAGTTGGTGAGAGTTTGAGCAATTCTAAAATATATATTTGAGTAGGGGTTCATTGTAATTGATCTACCAAATTATATTGTTTTAATGATGAAGATGAGGTTTGATTTGGTAAAACAATTCTTGGAGCATTTCTAGGTAGGGTAATTTTTGAAGCTTGCCCCCTAGTTACAACATTAGATGTTGCTTCCCTTGGATTCTCTTTTACCACAATAAAATTTATGGTGCTTTCATCACCACTTAAATCATTAATTGTGTTATCATAAGTATGAGAAAAGTTGACTTTCTCATTACCTCTTTTATTATTTTGGTTAGTGTTTGATGACTCACCATTTTCATGGTTTAGAAAGGGGTTTTTGAAAGCTGTATGATCTTCATTGTTTTGGGGCCCTTCAGCCTTGATTGTCCCATCATCAATTAGGTCTTTCACCAAATGTTTTAGCTTCATGCATTCATTGGTCTTATGGCCCTTATTTCGATGATAGTCATAATGGTGAGAATCATTCCATGAGTTCAGCTTAATTTGGGGTTCATAGGGCCTTAACTCGGGTAGAGTAATGATCTTGTTGGCCACCAAAGTCCTTAACACATTTTCCAATGGTTCACCTAAGAAGGTGAATTTTCTCTTTTGATAAGTGGAAAAGAAGGGCTTAGGCTTGTTTCCATTATCACTATTGAAGGGATTATTATTAACATTGTTGTTATTGTTGTTGGAATTGGCATTATTAAAAGGAGTTTTATTCATTTGATTTACATTGTATGTTGAATTCGCTCCAATTGATAAATTAAATGGGGTGGCCTTTAAGTTGTGAGCTTCCACAACTCAATCATTCACAAGATTTTTGTTATTATTTTTCAACCATAGTTTAGGTTTGTCATTGTGATTGTTGGCTCCTTTATTGTTGGTATACTTAGATATATAATAATTATAACTAGTATTTTTATAGGGTTTATTGTCTTTAAACAATTTGATTTCTCCCCTTTTGACCAATACATCTTCAATCTTAATCCCATTCTCAATAAGTTTTTCAAATCTAGGGGGACATTGAAGTTGGAGCCTATAGTTCATCTCCATATTTAAATTATTCATAAATATCTCCATCTTCTCCTTTTCAGGGATACTTCGTGGGTACCTTGCAAAAAAAATCCTCCACCTTTGAAGGAACCCTAAGAAAGATTCATCATCCTTTTGTTTTGTATCACATAGTTTTAGCATGGTAATCTCATGTTCAATGTTGTAGGAGTAATGAGTTACAAATTTAAAGGCTAATTCCTCAAAAGTCTTTATTCCTTGTGGAAGTTTTGAGAACCATTCCATGGCTTTCCCTCCCAAACTTCTTGGAAAAAGTCTTATTAAGTACGTAGTGTTATGCATAAATTCAATACTTAGAGCGCAAAACTCTCTAAGGTGATCTTGTGGGTCTGATTTACCCATGTATTTATCATATTTAGGAAAGATTGTATTGATAGGAAAAGGTGGCATGACTAAGCTTTTGTCAAACAGGAATGGACACAAGGCTTCAATAGAGGAAGGCTTAGGTTCAATGACCTTTTTAATTAAGTCAATTTGTGCTTGGAACATTTTTAGTTTTTGAGTCATAGAATTCATTGAGTTTTCATCTTCTTTGTTTTTCTTGAGTTGATCCACATCATAATCATGTGGGAGCTTTACCCCTGCTTGGGCTAGAGTTAGGAAAAATTTCTCCCTATCCCTATCTATTAGTTTGTCCATGACTTCAAGAAAATTAGTATCTTGAGCCGCTCTATTAGCCCTTTCTTCAAGTTTTTCTTTAGGCCCTTGGTTTGCATTATTAATGTTGTCATTTTTCCCCCATGATGGTAATCATGAAACATGGAATTTTGATCCATTGATTCAAGTCTCTTTTCAAATAGATTTGGGATACTATCCCCTTGGTCATGACTATTGAAAAGACTTTGATATTCAAATTCGGGGACTTGTTTTGCAATGCAAGTGTTGTCTTCTTGTAAAGATAATTTGAGTTTGTGAGAATGTTTGGAAACCGACATCCAACAAGGTTTGATTTCGAATTGATCCCCAATTTGGTAATTGTTGGTTTTTTTATGAAGAGATTTTTAAAAATAGAAGATGAGTTTTTAAATGGATCTCTCTCACTTGTTATATGTATTTTTCAAACACAACAACCACAAGTACACTTGTTATTTTTAACCCTCTACACAAAAAGTGTTTGAATTTGTAGGACGTTATCACAAGTTTTTGCACAAAAAGACACTTCAAGCAATCTACCTAGCTCAAGATTTGGTTCATAAAAATGGATCTATAAGGTAGTATTTTCTAATTTAACAAGGTTTAAATAAATATTCCATTCAAAATGGATATTAAATTTTCATCCTCCAAGTATATTAAGAGGCTTCCCACCACCGGTATGCCAGAGTTTTGTGCAATCTTGAAGGATTACTCGAGGAAGTTCAAAAATTTAACACCCTTTTGTCACACACCCCATTAAGGATGTATGTATTTTATTTTATAGTGGGTTGGATGATTGCAAAAAAGGAAATTTTATCCCACTTTGGGATGTCCCTCTCATCAGCCTCGTTAAGGAAAATCTTGGGAGGCGAGCCCACTATTGATCTAGCATGTTCATTTGAAAGCAATAAAGTAGAATAAAGAAATAGGTTGTGGGAGTTTGATTCACCAAAAAGATGAAGAGAATATCCCTATCTACTTCTCAATTCCCAAACACTTTTAACAAGATTCAATTACCAAACCCACTAACTAATGAGAATCGAGTATTTCTACTCTTTTCTACAAACAAGGGGTTGTTCAAATTTAGTGCTTGATTTACTTAGCCTTTCTTTTAATCAAGGAGTTTAACACTTTTGGCATTTTGATTCACTTAGAAAGTGAAGAGCATAGGCCTAATGTAAAATTCCTCAAACAATAATAGGGTCCTTTAATTAGTAGATTTTGAAAATGACAAAGCCACAATTTAAGCAAAAAAATGACTAAGTTTGAGGCTTACCTTGCCTTGTAGCTAGCAAAGGCTAGGGGCATTTTTGACTGATTTTTCATTTTTAATGCTCACATAGTGGTGATCGTTCCTTTCCAATGTGATTTTCCTCCAACAAGTTAGTCAATACAACTAGTAAAAATGTGGAAAAAAAAGATAAAATTGAATCTAAGCCTTATTTATCAAATTTTAGCAAACCTTTGATTAAGGTGAATAAATTCAATTTAATGATATGAACTTTGCTTTGTATGCTTCTACAACTTTTAGATAATGTTCATATACCTTGCTTTCTTGCTGAGAATCCTCTAGAACCAGCTTAATGTGAGCAATGTTCTCCTCTTTGATCCTCTTTGTCAAAGCTTTGCCTTCATGATTGAATTTGGTCTTTGGTTTTTTTATTCTTTTATGACCAGTCATCCTGTAGACATAGAGAAATCATTTTCTGACAACCAAATTTTTTTAATTTTCAATTTAATCAAAAGCATTGTAGAATTTATTGAAAGTGCTATTTCAGTGCTTAAAAGCACTGCAAATCAAATTAAATGTGCTATCAAAATAATAAAAAGTGCTATAATAGAATTTAAAAGTGCTAATAAAAATTCCAAAGGCGTTAGAAAAGGTTTAAATGCACTGGAGAATGATGTGAACACACTGGCCAGTTAGGGAAAAAGTGCTGAAAGAATGTTAGACATAATACATAAGGAATCAGACACGCTAAAAATCTCTGTAAAGGCACAAGACTTCCTCATAGAAGTGTTGTTTTAGAGATCATAAGTGCTAGAGAAAATTGTAAACATGCTGCACAAAAGATAAAACACGTTATTTCAGCTGCAAAACAAAGAGTTCAAACAAGAAAAATTTTAGAAACATGCAATTTTTTGAATATTATGAAGGAATGAGGCCTAATGCCCCATGGTGGGTGCCATTTTGTGTACTAGAATTTGTGCCTTCATAGAGTTAGTTTGACAATAAATGAATAAAATAAGCTAAATACCACAATTAGTGAGCTATCAAATGCAAATAGAATCAATAAACACCCTATGGATCTCTAGCTAGGGATGCTAATGATGAAGCTCTTAGCAAGCTTCCATTAGTGACAGTCCTAGAATGAGAATGATATGATAAAGAACTAATTAAGTGTATTCCAAATTAAAACTATGCTTAATTAAGTCTAATTTTCCTTTCTAGCTCAAAATATCAAGAGGTTTGATGCAATTCTTAGATTTGTGGATGATAATTGAGTGATTTATGCCTTTCTTTTATAGATTTTGGCAAGGGTAGGGGGTGTAGTTGAGTTGATCAAGGTTAGGTTGGGGTTAAGTCCTTGGTTCCACCCTTTGGAGACAATTTAAATGGATTATTCTCAAAGCTTGGGACAAGAAGACAAGATGAGTGGAGAAGATTCTCTTTCCAAATGTGTGATTGAGATTCACTTTAGGCTTGATCCATGTAAGCTTTATCCTTGAATCCTATTGGTTGAGGCTTTTTCCTCCCATGTGGTGTTGAGAGAAAATAGGAATTAATCAATTGATTTTATTTAAATTTTTTTAGCCATGTGTACCCCTTGAAAGGGTTGATTTGATTTAAATTTAACTATGTAATTAATTAGATTAATTACACAATTTATTGATTTATCATGATTTATTCGATTTAAATTGATTTGATGGCTTTTGATTTTCAATTAGTTTTGGATTAATGTCTAAATGCAATTTTTCTTTGATTTGATTTATTTGCATTAAATTGTGTTGATCTTTGCCTTGATTTCTCACTTAAATAATCTTAACCATTTTTAGGTGATTACAAAAAAGAAAATGAGGGAACATTCATTAATTTTGGAATTGCCTAACTTATCTGTTACCGAGATTGATGAGCTGATGAAGAAGTATTACAATCAATTTTTGATGAAAGATAGAGCACTTAATATTTTGGTAGGTAAACTTGAGGAGGTTGATGAGAACAAAAAGCTTCTATGGGCTAAAATTTTGGAATCAAGGACAGAAGCTGATCAACTTGAGTAGGCTATTATACCTGAGAAGAAAGATAAAAGAAAAGGAAAAGGAGTCCACTCAGATGATGTTGACATAGACACCAAGGAACCAATTCATATATCTGATACTGAGAAGAAAGATGATACATATGTCATGGATTTCTATCCAGTAGGATATACTAAAGAAGATACACATGATGCTCCCAAGCAACTAGTAACAACCGGGAGAGATGATGTCTTGATTGAAGACATCACACATGGAGATCCTAATGATGATGTAAAATATGATGAGGAAATCACTACAACTGTAGATAATCCATAAGATAATCAACCTACTGAGGAAGTATAATTTTCTATACCAAGTAATTTACCAATATTAGTTCAAGAAATTGAGATTTCTACACAAGGGGAACCCAAGGGCTCTACACTTGAGCAATAGAAGGATACAACCAAGGGACAAGGTGCGGAAGAGGAAAAGATAAAAATGAGCTTGAAAATAAAGAGGATGAAAGAAAAGAACCTAAGAAAGATACACATTTAGATACATCTACAATAGGCACCAAGCAAGAAGCCCAAGGACCAGACATTGAGACACAAGCCATAGGGAAGGATAAGGAAGAGAGCATGTCTGCTGAGAAAGACAATTTGAATATGGAGGCCAAATCTCTTGTACCATATAGAAAATACCCCACACCTAAGAAAAATAAAAATAAGAAACATGGAAAGGGTCCAGTCACATTAGATGAAATTATAGAAATTCCTGCATGTGACCCTAGGACTCTATACCTCGAATCCTTAAGAAGGTATGGTGAATTGTGCAAAAGGAAGGCTACATAAGAAAAAATAAGAGAGGAAAGTAAACATAAAAATGTCTTAGAGGATGTTAGAGACATTTTGATGCAAGCATTCCCATATATCAATGTTGACGAGGCAACTCCCATCATTGATCAACTTGCCACTCTAACCAACCACATCAACACCCCTGATATTGATGTAGATAAATGAATTGAGGAAAGGGAAGAGGCCAAATTTCAATTGAAGCTAGCAGAGAAAATAAGCCAGGAAGTGGAAATAAATAAAGTTAAGCTATCAGAGGTAATCGCCAAGCTTGATACCATTATTTAGCAAATAAATACAATTTTGTATAAGTTATGCACTATAGACCACTTCACTACTGAGCTTAGTGAAAAGATAAATAAGCTATATGAATAAATAAAGGTTAGTGCAAATAATTATTTAACCAAGCCCAATGCATTTCATAAGCATTATACAAAAGTTCAAGAATTCCAATGGTTAAGGATTGACTTGAGGAAGAAATAAGATACAATCAGAGAGCAAGTAACCAAGCTTTAGGAAGCATTGCTTCCACATTTCAAGGTAATGCAATGACATGTGAATAAGGAAATGGACTTAGTTGCCACCTCAGAGATATCAGTATTAGAGAATATTTTTGATATGCATGCACAAGTTGGATTAGAGCACATTTCTCTTGAGAATCTTAAGGAGGAATGGGACAACCTCTTGGCTACATTGAAGAAAAATCATCATAATATTTTTGACAAGCTGTGAGTACATTATTTTTTGGCATTAATTTCAAAAAAAGGGGAAGCTATATGTATATATATATTCTTGTATGTAATTCACACCAAGAGCATGTACAAAGGGGGAGTTCACATAAGATTCATATTTCTTGTTAAGTACAAATTTTGAAGTCAGTACATATACATAATTTTTTTTGATACTAATGCCAAAGGGGGATAATGTTAATCCTAAAGAGAATTAATGGTTTTCATTAGTATCATTCAGTCACATAATCGATAAAGGAGACAAGACATAATAGTCGATCAATACACAAAGTCTATACACTGAGTAGAACATAGGGCAGATCTCTAAGTTAACCAAACACTTCTTTGACCGAGCACTCTTACTGAGCCAGATGATTATTGAGTACTGAGCATAGTAGTCACCGAGAATTCATATGAACTGTGCACCAGTTAATTATCGAGTGATGAATATAGTATACACCGAGTGAAACATGAAATGGCATAGCAGTTTGGAATGACACAAACTACAAGGAAAATAGTTTACCAAGATTGAGACATAATTTTATATGGATGTAATCATTGAATTGTTGATGATTCCTATGTATTGTTGATCTAGGTTATTCATTTCTACTGTAGATCTTAGGTTTTATAAGATAGAGGTTAAACCCTAATTAGTTCAAGGTTAGTTTGATATAAATTTTTAAGGATGTCATTTTGATAAGTATCACACATGAAGTAGCTACCGTAGTGAAAGATATCTGAACATTAGATAGGATTTTTGATTGACAAAGCATTGAAGGACTATTTAGTTTTATAAAAAAAAAGGCTACTGAGTAGTATTTATTGAAGACATCAATCATGTTAACGTGATATCAGATAAGTACTTTATAGATCTGAATCAGGCAAGTTTGAGTTTCTATTTACAAATAAATCCTACTGTTACTCTTTAACCATTATAAAGATTTCTAAATCACTTAACATAGTGAACTTAACAGTTCTTTTGTAAATCTCTTAACTAAGTGCACACTTGATTATGTTGCTAAAATCTTCTAACTAGGTAGATCTAGCTAATCTTATTGTTACTCATAATAGGGTAAGATCACCAAAAGTGATCACAATCTTTGTAGCCTTAACTGGAAACTTTGTTATTGCAGTGTATACACCTAAAAATGGCTTCATTAATTAATTAAATATTTATTATTTAATTACTATTGACTTGATAAATTAATTAAATATTTATTATTTAATTAATATTTATTTCTTCTATTTATTAAGTAAATTATTCAATTTATTTAATAAATTTATTATAGTCTAATTCTATATCCTAAGTCTTCTAAATAGTCTATTAAAGTGATTTAATTAAATACACAATCACCTAAATATGACTAAGTCTTCTAATTCACTTCATCCACCTAGTCACCTGACACATCACCTTGGCTAAAATAAATAATAATTATTAATTATTTATTCATATTTATCCTCACCCACACATGTCCTATTCTTAAGGGCTATGTGGCCTCATAGGACTTGGTCTTATGACCACATGTCCTCTCAACAACCAAGTCAAGAGACATTTCCTATTCCTAAGGGGTTTCTCAAGCCACCTCTAAGGGTCAAAGGTGACTCATGGGACACTTGTACAAAGAGTCCTCATGAGGAAAATGTCTCTCCCCCTTTCTCTCTTTGGTCTTTGTGAGACACTTGACATGTGTCTTTCCCTTCCACCTTCTTCTCCTCCATGTCAATGTGAGAGGAACATCATCCCTATTCTTCCTCTCACATTCCAACTACATCCCCCTTTTTCTCAACTCCTTCAACCAAGTCAATCCTAGCCCTAGGATTTTCCACCTTTCATTCTCAACCATAGGATTGTGCCACCTAGGCCTAGATCCTCCAAAACTCTATAAAGGAGCCTCATTTTCCATTTGAGAGCTAATAGGTATTTTTGATAACAAGCATCCAGGCATTCAAGCATCCAAGCATTCAAGCAATCAAGCATTCCATAGAAATCATCATTTCATTTGCATTTTTATCCATTAGTTTGCATAATCTATTGTGCACTCAATTTCATTCAATCTCCACACTTTGGTAGCATCTTGGGAGAAGGCTTCATTTTGGAAATCTGAGAGCTCAACATCTTCAAGAAATCAAAGCTAGGAGGACAATGGAGACAAGCTGCATGGTAGGTGAAGGTAATTAAATTAGTTTCATCATTTCATAGTTACTTTGCATTCTTCATTGTGTTTGCATTAGATAGATTCATTGGCTTTAATAGTTAATTTATCATTTCTAGTTGTTAGACATCTAATTTGCATACATTTTTGGCGCTAGAAGGAGGGCCAGCCTCCATTTTTAACATTTTATTTTTTTTAGTTTTCTGTGTGCAGACGTTTCCAGGTTATTTCTGCACATTCATTCACGATTACTACGCATTCATTCATCTATGCTGTGCATTCATTTTTGACCACATCAGTCATTTTCTGCCATCCCCATTTTCATTTTTATTAAAATCTATGCATTTGTTCCACTTTCCTATGCATTTGTTCTGATTTTCTATGCATACATCCTATTTTCTGTGCTTACATTGCATTTTTCTGTGCATTAATTATTCTGTGTTGCGCATTTGTTTAATAATCTTGCGCATTGATTCACTGTTATTGCGCATTTGTTATTGACAGTTTTAGATTAAAATTTTTGATTTATTTTGATTTTAGCTAACCTTTAACAAGTGTCTGTTCGTTCTGGTAGTATTTTTAGGCTGTTTTGTAGGACGTAATTTTGAAGACCCCATTTCTAAATTTTTATTTATTTTTAATAGTTTGATTGTAGATTGCCAAGGGGTTTGCAAAATAAACTATAATCTCATTTGGGCTTAAAATATGACATGTTTTTGCTTTGTGTGTCTTCCTTAGCATAGATTGAAGTGTCTATTATGTTTTTCTTAATAGCATATATGTAATCCCAAAATTATAACAACCTATCCTCTCCCCTTGCCATTCACGGACCTTGGGTGTAAGAGAAACTATTATAATTTTTAGAGGGCGATCTTTGGTGGGAAAAGAGGTACTCACCCCAAGGAATGACCCAACCGGTAACAGGCTAAAGCCAAGCCCTTCCAAACCGGTATATAAAAAATGCTAGTGTGATTAGTCTCACATTAGATAGGTGTGAATTCATTATGGCAACCAAAATCTCCTCCAGTACCCTAGTGGTGTGTTAAAGTCCTACTTAGTAGAGGTGAAAGCCTTGCTTTGAAAGGATTGGGAGAGCCCCCTTAATTGGGAAAATGACTTGATCACAACCACTTGAATAGATGTCCTTACTAAAAACTTTTGTTTAGTGGCCAAAAAACTTCTATCTGTTGGCTCAAGGAGTCACCCAAGCTCGTGAAGACACCCCACATTACTCACAGTTCATAGTAGAGATAGCAGTTCTTTGGGAAGTAATGACCCATTGAATTCAAAACTTGGTGTGCCTGAGAAGTGAGTGCACTATAAGGAGAAGCCTGTGCCTCCAAGTTCCTAGGCTGTCCACTGTGGATTTGCATGGCTGGATTTTATTATCCTAGTGGGGATTTAGTAGATATCGTCCTTGCCAACCATAGGATTGTAAGCATGTTTGTGCATTCATATTAGCATAGTTAGATTAACATAATTTCTATCTTGTGTGCATGTGTTTATGCATTTTTCACTTTGCCAAAAACAAATACAAAAAAAAAAGAAAAACCAGCCAACACCAGGAAAATCCAAAACATTTCAATTCAGATCAAAATTTCAACATCTGCGCATATATCACATCTTTTTGCACATTTGATCCAATTTGTTGCGTATTTGATCCAATTTGCTGCACATTTATCATAATTTGCTGTGCATCCATTCACATTGTCTACACTTTTGAGCTATACCAGTCGCATCTGTTACATATTGCTGTGCATCTCTATCATTTTGTTGTGCATTGATAAATCTATCTTGCGCATTTGTTGTTGCACATTTACAACAGTGAACATTTCCACAAACTTTGCAATTTTCAAAATCACTTTTTCAGATACCCATTTTTGTCATTAGTGAGATTCTGGAGAAACAGTCGAATTACATAGACCTTTGATCTTTAGTTTGACCATTCATCACTTTTCATCATTCCTTCATCAAGATTCATCAAATCATTTTTCTTCCAAATATTTGCAATTCCCGATTTTGTGTTGAAACATTATCTTATCCATTAGATTTTGATCTTTGTGAGTTTACCATATCAGGATATATCATTGTTAATCATCAAACTTGCTTAGGTTATTATCTCTTGATTTCTCTTTGTCATATCATAGTGAGATCTATCCCTCCTATTGACTTAGAGTTTATCAACTTGTCTTATCACTTTTCAACACATTTCAATATCTTTCCTATCAATCACTTTCCGTATCTTCTCATCAAAAATATTTCATCCCACAATCAATTCTTTCAATTTTATGGTTCAAACTCAATCTCAGAAATTTAAACAAGCCATCAATCCAGAATCCCTAGACAAGATGGAAGGCAATACCAGCAACAAAGTAAATCCTTGGCCCAAAGCTCCTAAGAAACCTTCACTTTTTACATCCACTGATGAACCCACCGATGAAGAACTTAAGGAAGCTTCACAAGATCCTCAATTTTATCATGTCATGGAAAGACTCTTAGGCTTGGATAAAGAGATGTATTTTCTCATGCTTGCTCAACAAGGAGCTAAGTTACCAAGTGATTTTGATGTTTCTTATCTTAGAGAACTAGCTCACACAAATAATCAACAAATTCCTAAAGGTTCTCAAGATACTCATGGAGCAAAGGAAACTAATTAGCAATCCAATGCTTCTCATATTCATGAACAACACACTATTTCTCAAAATGATCAGCCAAATCACGCTTCACAAAACAATGCTTCTCACAACAATGTTTCCCAAAATTCTCAAGGGAACACATCGTCTTTGGATCCCATCCTACAAAAAATCCAAATGCTTCAGCAACAAATCCGTGACATCCAAACTGGATCATCAACAAAGAAGTATTCCTTGGATGATATATGTCCTTAACCTTTTGATAAGAATTTAGCAATGATTCCATTCCCTCCTCATTTTGAGGTACCAAAATTTGACAAATAAAAAGGGAATTCGGATCCACAAGACCATATTCATGAATTTTGTGCTGCTTGTATTGAAGTCACTCACAATGACACTTATCTTATGTGACTATTTCCATGAAATTTAGGAGGACAAGCCATGGAATGGTTTTCCAAACTTCCCCCTGGCATCAAATCTTTCAATGAGCTTCTTGACAAATTTGTGACTCATTATTCATATAACATCAAACATGAGGTCACTATGCTTGATCTTTGCAATGCACATCAAAAGAATGGAGAACATTTCCTTACCTTTTTGCAAAGATGACATCAATTGTTTTCTAAATATCCATGAACAATTCTTGAACAAGAAAAGATGGATATCTTTGTGCATAACCTTACACCAGAAATGAGTTATAGGTTGCAATTGCAATGTCCACCAAATTTCAATAAGCTCATAGAAAACGGTATCAAGATTGAGGAAGCCATGGTCTGAAAAGGTGAAATCAAACTTTATTCTAAAGACAATGCTGGATCTTTAAATTCCAATTCCAACAACTATAACAATGACAAATCCAAGTTTTGGAATAAAAACAAAAACATTGTCAATGATGGGATTGTTGATAATCGTAATGTCAAACCAACACATTCCCTTCTTAATCTCACCAGTCAAGCCAATGCTACTCAAGGAACTTACAACAAACAATCATCAAATCAAAATACCAACAAGGATTCATCTAAACCAAGATTACCTTTTATGTCACCTCAAAGAAACTTTACTCCTTTGGGGGAATCTCTCGAATCAGCATTACGGAAGTTAATCACAAAGAAACTCATTACGCTTCCTGAAACGAAAGATTTTGAACCTAGAGTAAAGCCTTCTTGGTGGAATGAGAATGATTATTGTGAATTTCACAGAGGTAGAGGACATCAAACAAATGATTGCAAAAGACTCAAAAACGTAATCCAAGATTTAATCGAAAGTGGTGAAATTGGTGTTGACGGACATGTCTCGAATGAATCACATACAACTTTCAAAGATCCACTTCCTGAGCATGAAAAAGGGGGTTCTTCCAACAATAAGGGTGACAATCAAGCTAATTATAATTCCACTCCCTATCGATATGTTGGTAAAATTTCTGAATGTCATCCTTCTATATATTATGCTAATGTTATTACCATCAAAGGAAACTCAGAGAGTCAACCAATCCAAGCAACTAATTGTGCTCAAGCCAAAGTTACTCTTCAAGGAGTTCAGTCTAAACCAAGCACTACACAAAATAAGTCCGTTTATGTCCCAAAGTCTATCCCAAATACCTCCAACTAGTAGAATCTTTTAGAACAACTTAAGAAAACACCTGCCCAGATATCCATCTTAGAGCTTTTGCATCTTTCCCCATCTCACAAAGATATCCTTGAAAAAGCTCTCTTAGAGACCCAAGTTCCAACAACTCTAGATCCTGATCAATTTCAAGCTATGGTGGGCCATTTAACAACCCCACACTATTTGTCCTTTACTGAAAATGATGATTTATCCATTACCCAACCTCATAATGCTCCCTTACATATCAAAGTCCTTGTATAGAATCACAAGATTAAAAGAGTATTAATAGATGGGGGAGCTGGCTTGAATATCTGCACATTAAAGTTAGTCCTTGCATTGGGAGTTTCTGAGAATGCCATTGACCCAAAAAAGCAAATCACAATCAAAGCCTATGATGAGGAAGAGAGATCATCCAAGGGGTTTGTATTTCTTCCAATTAGAATCGGTCCTATTGTTAAAGATGTACCTTGTCAAGTTCTGGACATGGATCTTGCTTATAATATTCTTTTGGGAAGACCATGGATTCATTCCATGCAAGCTGTGCCATCAACTTATCACCAATGTATAAAATTCTCTCACAATGGTCAGGAGATCACTATCAAAAGAGATTCTAATCCTTTTCAATATTGTAGCAATGTGAAGATTTCTGATTCTTTGGTTCCCTATAATCGTACTGGATCTTCTGCAACTACACCCAGTGACCCTAGTAATATAGCATCAACTTCTAAATCAGATGGGATCAAGATAGACATCAAAGAAAGAAGTATGGGAGAATATACTTTAGGTCAAGCTCTTTGTATCATTGAGTTACCTTTATCTCCAAAATCATATGGTAGATCTTTGATCATCAAACAACAATCAAAACCCCCTTCCACACTTGTTTATAACACATTTATAAGTGGGGGCACAATATCCAAAGAGGCAGCTGAGCGTAATGCAAATTATTGGCTTAAGACATAGAAGATTGAAGAGGATATTAAACATGAATGTATATCATCTGATGTCTATGGAAAAGGGTATACTTTGCTACAAAAGATGGGATATCAAGGTGTTGGACCTCTAGGGTTACAAAGAGAAGGTGTTATAAAACCAATTTTGCAAAATCCCAATTATCAAAGAGACACTATAGGATTAGGATATAAAGGTGAAGGACCACAAGGACCAAAAGGAAAAGAAAAAATCCCACCTTTTCATGAGACATCTAAAGCTCCAGCCTTACAATTCAGAAAACATGGTATGTATGTAGATCCAGAAAAACAAAGGATAGCTCAAAGAATCATTGATAGACTTGAAGATAATGATGATTCTAATTCTAATGATTATGAATGGGATTCCTTATCTGATTATACTAAAGAAATAGGAGTTGATGTTGTCCATCAATATAGTAATCATTACCATGAGGGTGAGAGTTCAACGAGTGACTCACTAGGATTGGTCCCACGTAATACTACTCATGTTGATCGTGAGTGAAGTGAGCGTTATCTTGTGATAGATGATTTGGATGAGGGTATGGAAATAGACCTCACTGATACTATCATAAACCTTGATAACTTTTCCATCAATACCATCTCTACTTTTGAAACCAACCCAAATGATCCAATGCCCCTTGTCTGTCCTGACCTTATCGATTGGGATTCTGCCGATCACCCAGAACTTGATGTCTTCCATAATGATGATGTGATCATTGACTATCTTGGCATCAGGGATCATTAACCACCAGGGGATCACAAGTTAGGATTTCTAATAGAACTCAATGACATGGCCTATTTTGGAGAGAGTGTCAATCCTTTTAGTCATAAAAATATAAAAATAATCAGCAGATCTCATGGTGAAAACCACTCAGTGGCAGTATTAGATCCAAAAATAGTAAAAAGAAAAGATGCATCTAATGGTGAAAACCTCTCTGAGGCACCTGATGATGGAAGGATTGACACTCTTCCCAACTATCTAGATCGAAAGCAATCTGCCATTCTTATAGAACCAACAGTACTACTTAACATTGGAATAGAGGAGTCTCCACGCATCCTCAAAGTAGCAGCATCCTTGACAGAATCAGAGAAAGAAGCTTTTGCAAAATTCTTTAGAAAAAGAAAAATCAACTTTTCTTGGTCCTATGCTGATATGCCTGGTTTGGACGCCAATCTCATTATGCATCATCTATCTATCAAACTAGGTGTAAAACCAGTTAAGCAGAAGCTCTGCAAAATGCATCCTCACATTTCTCTAATGGTGAAAGTAGAATTGAAGAAGCTCCTAGATGTTGGATTCATTTGGGCTATTGATTATGCTGAGTGGATGTCAAATATTGTTCCAGTTTCAAAACTAGACAAGTCTATCAGGATTTGTATTGATTTTTGAGATCTTAATAAAGCTTGTCCGAAAGATGACTTCCCTTTGCCAAATATTGATATGATTGCTGACCTAACAGCTGGGCATGAGATGTTATCATTAATGGATGGATTTTCTGGCTATAACCAAATCAAGATTGCACCAGAAGACCAAGAAAAAACTACTTTTACTTGTCCATGGGGTACATACTGCTAGAATGTAATGCCATTTGGCCTCAAAAATGCTGGAGCAACTTACCAAAGAGCCATGACCATGATCTTTCATGACATGATGCATACCATCATGGAAGATTATCTTGACGACATTTTAGAAAAATCCAAAGACAGAGCTAGTCATTTGAGAGTGTTAGATAGAATATTCACCCGGATGGAAAAATATTAGATTCGACTCAATCCAAAGAAATGTGCATTCGGGGTCACATCTGGAAAATTGTTAGGGTACATTATCTCAGCTAAAGGAATTGAAGTAGATCCAGAAAAGGTTAAAGCGATATTGGAGATGGCTTCCCCCACTAACATCAGTCAGCTAAGATATTTACAGGGGCGTCTACAATCCATCTGAAGATTTGTTTCTCAACTAGCAGATTGTAGTCATCCCTTTCAACATTTGCTGCATAAAAATATCTTATTCCAATGGGATGATAAGTGTGAGGAAGTTTTTAACAAAATCAAGTAGTATCTAGTGAATCCTCCAACTCTGATGTCACCAATTCTGGGCAAGCCACTCTTGCTCTACATTTCAGCCACGATAGCCTCATTAGGTGCTCTTCTCGCTCAACAAGATCATGAAGGAAAAGAAAAAGCCATCTATTACATCAGTCGCACTTTAGTGGGATATGAGTTAAACTATTCCCCTATTGAAAGAGCATGTCTGGCTGTTGTCTTTGCTTCATAGAAGTGGTGACATTACATGTTGTCACATTCTACTTAGCTTATTTCAAAGATTGATTCTTTAAAGTATTTGTTAAGCAAGACTGCATTGACAGGCAGGTTGGCTAAGTGGGTCATGCTACTTAGTGAGTTTGATATTGAATATGTAGACAGGAAGGCTATCAAAGGTCAAGTGATCATAGATCAACTAGCTGATGCTCCATTAATAGATGACCAACCTATACACACAGAGTTTCCTGATGCTCATATCTTAGCTTTATCTACACAAACATGGAAATTATACTTTGATGGCTCATACACTCAACAGGGTTCAGGAGCTGGTATTCTTTTTATCACGCCACAAGGATACACTATTCTAAAATGTTTCAAGTTGTTATTTCCTTGCACCAATAATGTAGTGGAATATGAGGCTTTGCTGATTGGATTAAAAATGGCTTTACAATGGAACATATCTGAAATAAATGTCTACGAAGATTCTCAGTTGATTATTAACCAGGTTAATTATGATTACTAGACCAAAGATGATAATTTATTGCCATATAAATGTATGGTTGATGACTTTAAAAATTATTTCTCTGTCATCACTTTTGAGCAGATTCCTTGGCATGAAAACAAGGCTGGTGATGCCATGGCAACGATTGCTTCTTTATTTGATATAGATGATACCAAGGCCCATTTTGAGTTCTTGGTGGAATCCCTGACTTGTCCTGCATATGATGACCCTGATACGAGTATTATATGTCATCTGATTGGACATGACTCCCCAACCTATTGAAAGATCTATTCTTACCTCAAAGATAACACTCTACCTCCTGACCTATCCCACAATCAAAAATGAACTTTTCTCCGCCAAACCTCCCGCTATATCTTAATATTTGACACCCTTTATTGGCGAGGTTTTGATGGTACTCTCCTACGATGTCTCAAACATGATGAAGCTCAAATTTCCTTACGTGATGTACATGAAGGTATTTGTGGGACACATTCGAGTGGTCCCTCTTTGGCTAAGAAACTCATGCGTATGGGTTATTATTGGCCTACCATGGAAGCAGACTCCTTTCATTTTGCTAGGGCATGCAAGAAATGTTAGATACATGGAAACCTTATCCATGCTCCAGCTCAAGAGTTACATCTTTAAAACTACTTTTCCATTCAGTCGGTGGGGACTTGACCTTATTGGTGCTATCAATCCTCCATCTTCCAATGGCCACAAATGGATTCTCACTACCATAGAATACTTCACTAAATGGATTGAGGCCGTTCCATTAATTACCACCATAGGGAAACAAATTTCCATGTTTATCTTAAACTATATCATTTGCTGATATGGTATACCTATGTATCTTATCACTGATGTATAAATGAATATAGGGCTGCCCTGCACCTCGAAATCTAATAGCCAATGGTCGAGTAACTGCAATATGCTCCCATGCCCAAACATGGAGTAGTGTCACACCTGCTAATAATGATGCACCTCTATGGTACACCACCTGATGCATGTCATGATAAAGATGTGCTAACAAACACACCCCCCAAGCATATCGGGTCCCCTCCATTCTCACTACCATAGAATACTTCACTAAATGGATTGAGGCTGTTCCATTAATTACCGCCATAGGGAAACAAATCTCCATGTTTATCTTAAACTATATCATTTGCTGATATGGTATACCTATGTATCTTATCACTGATGTATAAATGAATATAGGGCTGCCCTGCACCTCAAAATCTGATAGCCAATGGTCGAGTAAGTACAATATGCTCCCATGCCCAAACATGGAGCAGTGTCACACTTGCTAATAATGATGCACCTCTATGGTACACCACCTGATGCATGTCATGATAAAGATGTGCTAACAAACACACCCCCCAAGCATATCGGGTCTCCTCCATCATCTGTTGTAATGTGCGGCCCCATCCAACTGCAAATCCATGTGATCTATGATCCGGGCATACAAATCCCCTAATCGCTCCTACTAGCACTACTAGTAAGGATCATACAAGTCAACCATATCCTCCCAGCTGATCTCTCCATCCTCTATATCCTCATCACTGAAGACAAATCTACACTCTGTAACTCCACCGTGCCGATCATACTGTACCAACTCGCCTGTGATAGGAAGACAGAGGATGCAATATACATCCTCTAGTGTCACTGTCATCTCCCCTGTTGGAAGATGGAAGGTACTTGTCTCTGAGTTCCATCGCTCTACTAATGCTATCATCATACTCAGATTCGCCCGAATCTCAGGTGTGTAAATCACATAATATAATCCAGACACTCCAATCAACAGTCTATCTATCTTTGACAATGCCGGTCTCAAATTTTGAGTCACAGGGTATCTCTCCCGTGACATCAGACTATCTGTGATATCCTCCTATTCAAGTCAACAAACAATCAACCTATCAAATTTTGATAAACTGATCTATCAATCTATCTATCCTATCATATCAAACTATAAACATGTTCTTATTACGTGTTTCAACAAATGATTCTATCAATTATATATGTTCAAGACTGGTTAACTAGCAAACATGCTACAATGTTGCCTATCTTGATCAAATCGATCAAAATCAAATGCCGAGAGATCCAATTGGCTTATCGACATCAAGTTTAACCTAATTGACTATCTATTTTCACCACATTCTACCACCTAAAATAGATGCACAAGATTTTATCATGTATGCGCAACATTATTTAACATTTGCGTAGCTTTGTACATTTGCACAATTTTGTTGGATATTTGCGCAACAATACATCATGAATGTGCAGGTTTTCACATATGCGTGATTTTATTGCATGCTTGCGCAAAACTTACATTTTTATAGTATGAATGCACAACTATTATTAACGAATGCGTAGAAAATTAACATTTCTGCATAAACATCAAAAGTTTCTATGCATTGGTGCGCCGAAACTACGCATTTGTGCTCCGCCTAGAAAACTAAAAATTTTCTAATCTAATCTATCATTTCATCTACCCTAAATATGCTACAAATCTAATCTACCATGCATCAAATCATCAAATCACAAAGCAGGATCGAGTCACCTACCGGTTCACCCGAATCGGGTGGTCGCTAGAAGTGTCTGACTCTCTCGAAGCGGTGATCCGACAAGGGGAATGACATCATGGTGGCTCTTCTCTTCTCTCTCTTGCACTCTAATCTCCCAATGACAAGTGTGCACAATGAGTCTATTGTGGACCCCTAAGCCCTATTTATAGCCTGTAGACCCTATATGCTTGGTGTGTGGACCCTATTTGCCGCTTTTCTTCCATTCCACCCCATTTTCCTCTATCTTTTCTACCGTTCTTTCATGAGATTGATTACACAACAAAACAAAAAATAAAAATAAAAATAAAAATAAACATTCAAATAATCTTTTTTGTCAATCAATCTCTCGAGGGGGCACACATAGGTCGTCTGAGACATGGTCTGGGGCAGGGGCAAAAATGCTTGAAATTTTCTTTGAAACAATGTGCTACACACATTATTTCAAAGAGGGGCAAAATGTATACACTAAAAATGGCTTCATTAATTAATTAAATATTTATTATTTAATTACTATTGACTTGATAAATTAATTAAATATTTATTATTTAATTAATATTTATTTCTTCTATTTATTAAGTAAATTATTCAATTTATTTAATAAATTCATTATAGTCTAATTCTATATCCTAAGTCTTCTAAATAGTCTATTAAAGTGATTTAATTAAATACATAATCACCTAAATATGACTAAGTCTTCTAATTCACTTCATCCACCTAGTCACCTGACACATCACCTTGGCTAAAATAAATAATAATTATTAATTATTTATTCATATTTATCCTCACCCACACATGTCCTATTCTTAAGGGCTATGTGGCCTCATAGGACTTGGTCTTATGACCACATGTCCTCTCAACAACCAAGTCAAGAGACATTTCCTATTCCTAAGGGGCTTCTCAAGCCACCTCTAAGGGTCAAAGGTGACTCATGGGACACTTGTACAAAGAGTCCTCATGAGGAAAATGTCTCTCCCCCTTTCTCTCTTTGGTCTTTGTGAGACACTTGACATGTGTCTTTCCCTTCCACCTTCTTCTCCTCCATGTCAATGTGAGAGGAACATCATCCCTATTCTTCCTCTCACATTCCAACTACATCCCCTTTTTTCTCAACTCCTTCAACCAAGTCAATCCTAGCCCTAGGATTTTCCACCTTTCATTCTCAACCATAGGATTGTGCCACCTAGGCATAGATCCTCCAAAAATATATAAAAGGAGCCTCATTTCCCATTTGAGAGCTAATAGGTATTTTTGATAACAAGCATCCAAGCATCCAAGCATTCAAGCATCCAAGCATTCAAGCAATCAAGCATTGCATAGCAATCATCATTTCATTTTCATTTTTATCCATTAGTTTGCATAATCTATTGTGCACTCAATTTCATTCAATCTCCACACTTTGGTAGCATCTTGGGAGAAGGCTTCATTTTGGAAATCTGAGAGCTCAACATCTTCAAGAAATCAAAGCTAGGAGGACAATGGAGACAAGCTGCATGGTAGGTGAAGGTAATTAAATTAGTTTCATCATTTCATAGTTACTTTGCATTCTTCATTGTGTTTGCATTAGATAGATTCATTGGCTTTAATAGTTAATTTATCATTTCTAGTTGTTAGACATCTAATTTTCATACATGCAGTAGTGAAGCTTTGTGGGTGTCATCCCCACTATAATTTTTACCTTCTAACAAGGGTTTTTGGAATACCAAAATACTTGAGTTATATGTATGAAGTTTCATGAATGGTTTATTGATTAGATTACATGCATTTACATTTTCAGTAATATTTTGAATGTATGTTACATGCAATAGATTTAGTCTGTTAATGATATTCATATTTACAAAGATCCAGTTTTAAAAGTTTTAAAAGGTACTGATTCATCCCTCCCCTCTCAATTCATATATTTCCATAATCCCAACAATTATGCCCCTAGTCTTTGTTTCTCTAGTCATTTTTAGACATCATAGAGTTACTCAAGGAACATGACAATCACAAATTGATAATAAGTCATTGCAAAATAATAAAAATTCATGATTCTATCATTTAGTTTCTCTAGTCCATAAAGATTATCAAGACAATTTTAAGAATACATGATCCATCATTCGCTTCAAAAAAATGTGCATTTGTTATTGTAGTGTTTAAGAAACATATTTTTTAAATTTTTAAACACTTATAGAAAACATTATCAATCGTAGTTCAATTTCCTTCATCAATAAATGTCTCACCTGTTTAGTGTTTAGAAACACCCTTATCTTCATGACATATTGTGTAGGAACACTTTTTAGGTCTAACTATTAAGAAATACTATTGTTAGCGGCATTAAAAAATACCCTTTTTTTCGTAGTTTAGTGACAATTGCAGACTAGGAATAAGTGACACCCTAGCAGAGAGTCCTAATAGCAACTAGGTGACTTTGAGCCATGCACGAATTTGATCGTTTCCACCTAGAGAAATGGTTTACCTAGAAATTTAATATAGACAGATTCCATTCTTAGGTAAATAAGTTTTTCTGATATTATAGCTCAGGATTTGACTTGTCACAGAAATGACTGGAAAATATATACAATCTTAACTTTACATTAGCCAAGCATTCAAGCATTGTCTTGATAAATAGAGTGTTGATTACAAGTAGTGTCTGTTTACCAGGTTTTCACCACTTGTATAAACTTTTCTATTTTTTCTATCATGGCACCTGTTTACTAGGTTTTCACCAAGACACTTTTTCTCCTTTTCAATTTTTTTGTACTTTTTCTTTCTCTATATTTTTTTTTGGACTCACCAAGGCCCCTGTTTACCAGGTTTTCACTGAGATGGTTATTTTTTTAGGACTTTTTCCATTTATTTTTTATTTTTTTTAGGATCAATATTTACTATTTTTTCTTTTCTTTAGGAACTTTTTTCATTGTATAGGTGCTACCTCAAGAATGTCAAGCATAAAACCTTTTCAGATGGAGAGTATTGATTGGATCTAGTAGGAAATCTACCTTAGGTGTAGCCAATTGATAGGATTCTGATTAAAATATAGGTGTGATAACAAAGGGACCCAACCCATTGGGTTTAAACTTTCCCTTTTGCTCTCGATGTTGCTCATTCTTCAGATTTTATCTTAGGATTAGATCTCGTACCTAAATGTTCATGGCTTTACTTTCTTGTTGTATTCTTTTGACATCCTCTTTTGATATAATTTGATATGATCAAATGTCTGTTGGCTGTGCTCATCTAGAAATTCTAGTTCTTGTAGTATAGAGATTTTATAGTCCTCATTAGTGACTAGATTTTTAAATAATACCCTTAGTGATGGAATTTATACTTCAATTGGTAGTACCTCTTTGGACCCATATACTAGTGCAAAAGGAGTTGCGCCAGTTGGTATTTTGATGCTAGTGTGATATGCTCACAATGCTAGATTTATCTACAAATGCTAGTCTATTCTTAAGTTTCTCACTGTTCTATGCAAGATTTTCAATATTATTTTATTTGATGCTTCAGCCTGTTCATTACCTTGAGCGTAATAGATTGAGGAATAGTGCTAAGTGATTTTGAATTGAAGACATAGGTCATCCATGTCTTTGTTTTTGAATTGACCCCCATCATCATTCATAATTGATGAGGGTATCCCATACCTATAGATGATGTAGTTTAAGATGAACATTGAGATTTTCTTTCCTATAGCACTGGCTAGTGGCACATATTCCACCCATTTTCTAAAGTATGTAATTGCGGTAATGATATACTTGTGTCCATTGGATGAGTTTGGATAAATCTATCCAACTAAACCAAAATCCCATTGAAATGGCCAATGTGTTATGAAAGGAATTAGTTCCCTAGTTAGAGCATGTATCAGGTTGTCATGGACTTGAAATTTGTTGCATGTTTTAGCATATTGGATTGTATCTTTTTCCATTGTAGGCCAGTAGTATCCCACTCTCAAGAGTTTCTTGGCTAATGAAAAGTTGTTTGAGTAAGACCCAAATACACCTTCATGAACTTCCTTTAATGCAAGACTTGACTCTTCATTTTATAAACATCTAAGTAGCATACCATTTAGAGTATGTCTGTACAAGTTGTTAGCAATGATTATATAACATGATGTTTCTCTTATGAGGCATCTTTTTTCATTTCTCAAATAGTTTTCAAGGAAGGTTTGGTATTTTAGATAGGAATAGATATGAGCATATCTAGATAAAACTTGGGTTTCAATTGCACAAATGATTTGAGATTCTGGTGAGTCATGTGTGTGTGTGAATTTTGTACCTATTTGTAGACACATTACTTCAGTAAAACATTAGAGGTTAGCAAAAAAATCAAAATCATGCAATGAAATAGAAACTAAGCTAACCACGTGATTTATTGCCTTCTAGTAGATGGGAGTATGATATTCTTAGATCAGACCGAGACTAGTGACAATGAAACACCTAAATGAAGGATTTGAATGCAAAGAATGAAAGATGAATGCATATTTATTCTATATTTTTATATTTTCTGTGCAATATTATGAAATCTGTATGAATCTAAGCTAGAAATGAAATGGAATGTAGATTTAATCTAAGAATTCTATGAAGGATATGCAATCTATGATATGAAACTATGCAAAACTATGAAAGATTATGATTAACTATGAAAGATCTCACAAATCGCCTGTCGCAAATGCTTAATCCTTCAATTGCCAATTCACTAAAGTAATTGTGCAAATTTGAGTGTTGATAATTGTGAAGAGCTGAGCCTTGATTTTATAGAAATCCAAGGCTTTGAGGATGCAAGAGAAAAGCCATAAATCACTCTTGATAAACTCAGGTTGATTTTTGAGTTATCAGGAAATTAGAGATAAATAAGTCACAAAAATCATGCAAAAGCAGGGTTTTACTCAAAATAGAGTTTTAGATAAAATTTCAACTCATCATCAGATGTTGAGTTTCAATTTTAAAATTGATTGTTGATTTCTAGTTGACTACTTTTATGATTGTGCATGATTTAATTATAAATTAATTTTAAAAATAAAGTGATTTATTCTCAACTTAACTAATTTTTGAAATTAAAACAATTGATTTATGGTTAATCAATTATTAAATCAAACTTTATTCTAAAGACTATATTATTAAATTTGACAGTTGACATTAATTAATTAAATAAGAATTTAATCAATTAGTCATGAGATTTTGATTTATTGTCAAAATTAAATAATACAATTTAGGAATAAAGTTAATTTAATTTAATTAAATAATTAGGTGGCAATATTAAATCCAATTAATTAAATATTTAGAATATTCAATTAATCAAACTTTAGGATAAATAATATTTATCGCCAAATAATTATTAAATTAAGAATAATTATGATAAAATAGGAATATTGCTAGGAATGTTCCCTGATGCAGAATTTAGGATAATTAATTAAATTCGATAATGTGCAGATGTGCCTTAGGTTAGGACTTCGATGTCGATTTCACTTGAATTGAAGATCTAGGAGGTTAATGAACCTATAGCCCATTTTTGGGGTATTACATTTTGCCCCTCTTTGAATCACTGTGCAAAGCATAGTGGTTCAAAGAATATCCTGTGTATGATAAAGATGTTTGATTTGAAAGATTAACTGATTCTGAGACAGAAATTGATTAAAAGATTTAAAGATTCAAGATTTAAGATTTAGGTCATGAGTGACCAAAGATAATGTTAACTATAATAGCAATGAACCGATGATTACGAAAAAGTGCCAAAATGCCTGATTCTGAACCTTATGATTGCGAAGAAGTGAGTGACCAATTCCAGACTTGAATGTCCTTGTATGAATCATATTGGTATCACTTCTTGAACCCATCAGTTATGAAGAAACAAGGAAATGATGCAAATGAACCGATGGTTATGAAAAGCTGTATAGTTTACAAGATAGATTTAGGATACCAGATTGCAATAGATTTGCTCTAAGCGATGAGGACTTTAGATGAACCAACAACTAGACATCGTTGTTGTCTTAATTACTAAGGAAATATTTGATTGACAAACTTGAGTTACAGACTTGAATGATGTGCAATACCATGCCCCCTTTGGGATAAAAATTGAAATCTGATAAGAAAAGTTAGTGTTAAATGGTTTAGAAGCATGTTAATTGATTTGAGAAGTGGTTGTGCACGTCCGAGAATGTGTTCTACATCATTTAGAGGTCCTAGAGACCAAGTTTGACTAGGTTAAACCATGAGTTGGCCATAGTTGACCAAGTTGAAATTTCAATAGTTTGATGTAAGATAATTAGTTAAGTTGAAATCTAGATTTTTTTGATGATTGAAGCTCAATTATGCAAGTAGTCAGACATCCTGGGTCTGAAAAGTTTAAATCACAATTTTGACATAGTAAATGATCTCAAATTTTGATTTTGATCTCAAAAATGGGTTTAGAATGTTGAAATTAGCCAGGGGTGCAATTTTTGTGAAAAATAGAGCACTTTTGAAAATTAGGTCAAAAGCTATATAAAGGCCGGAAGGGTCATTTTCAATTCATTATTCACCGTTGACTTTTGAAACCTTGTGGAGCCCTCTGAGTGAGAAAATGGAAGAAATGAAGGTACCTATTAGTTCCCATCAAATTGAGCATAGTCGTAGACATCAGAGACCTCGACAGTATGGACATCCGGTAGGTGGACCTCTGTGCCTCTCTAAAAATTCAATTTTTGCATGTTTGTAGCATGTTTAGGTCATTTTTCATATGTTTTTAATTTTGAATTATCACATGCATGAAAGCTCATACGACTGTCCTCCTTGACTCATATGAATTTTCAATTTTATTTCATTTGTCTTATGATAACCCCCCAAGACTCATATGAGAGGGACCCAAGAGTCGTATGACATTTTGTCGGGTCCCTCCTATGTCGTATGAGAAGCCTTAGAAAGTTGTATCACTATTCTTTGTCATATGATACCTTGCAGAAACTTGTACGAGTTTAAGTGCCAATCTAAATTGTCGTATGGGAAACAATGAGCTTAAAAATCTATCTTAGGTCAAATTTTTTGATTTTATGATTTCGTAGGCTAATTGCTGAGCTTTGATTGTACCTTTTGAGATAGTGAACTATTCAATTTCTATACTGTTAGCCTATTTTTCAACCAAATTACTGATAGGATTCCCTATTTTTGTATTGTGTAGGTTACATATCCTGATGTTCATGTGCACATTTCTCATCCTGCTACTCAGAGACTTTGCGTATCACTGCCTGACCCTATGAGGGTACATCTTTCTTCTTGTGGGTTTGAGTATCTGATCCGGTTACCCAAGATTAGGGTAAACCATGTACTGTTGACTACCTTGATAGAGAGGTTTCATTTTGAGACCCAGACTTTCCACTTTCTGACTAGAGAGATCACTATCGTACTCGAGGATGTGTACAAGATTCTGTGTATACTATTCCATGGTCAGCATCTTGATTACGTGATTTTGGGGAACTTAGGTCTACTATCATTCATAAATCTTTTCAGAGGTGATACACATCTGACTACTTCTATTTGTTGGGAGACCTTGGTACAACTCTATGGGAAGACCCATAGACTAGAGTGCATTATCGCTGGGATGTTAGGAAGCATCATTATGTCTGATCATCAGCAAAATGGTCTATTGATGGGCTAGCCCCCAATGGTGGCATGGTTGATGGCTAATCCTTCTAAATTGGCCTAGGGTTAGTGCATGCTTGCACATATGTTCTCTGAGATGCATGAGATCATGTATCAGGAGAGAAAGTCTTTTACCTCTGGTGCTTTAGTTCTTCAGATATGGGCCTGGGAGTACATCCTAGTTTGTAGACCAGTGTGTCAGTCGCAGTGCTAGCCACAAGAGCTGGTGATTTATACTTATTTAGGTTATGTTACATAGGTCCATATGGGCCACACATAGTACGTTAGATGGTGCCTTGATGATATGAATTTTGTAGTATGGAGACCGTATCTTCTTATAGAGGCCTGGCCTACTACCAGAGAGTAGTTCAGTTATTTTTGTTTGAGCCATGTATTAATTGGGTGATCCACATCTATTATAGAATGATTCCTTGTTACCAGGGTATGGAGGTAGTATGGCATCATCTAGGATGCACCACAAGAGCATGCTGCCTATGCATAGATTCTGAGAGAGCTTGGATTAGGATGGGGCCCTCAGCTATCATATGCTTTATGTACATAGGAGTATAGTGGTATAGTCAACAGAGATTGGGATTATAGAGTAGATGTGGTGGATGCTAGCATCATAGATGGTTTTATTGGATGGCTTGCAGATCATCTGATATATAGGTTCTCAAAGTTGACAGAGTTGATTCCTTCCATGGAGGAGGCCATGGATGTTACAGGTGCCCCAGCAGGTCGGGGATAGAGGTGCACATAGGCATAGATACCCTGGCCTACACCTCCTAGGTTGAGAGTAGTGGTGACACCATAGAGACTAGTTGGACACAGTAGACCACCTCCTCATCCGACTAGTTCTTCAGTAGGTAGATCAACAGGTACTTCTAGGAGATACACTAGAGGGGAGAGTGGGACCTTGGGTAGTGTAGGCACAGTGGATGAGGTACTTGCAGCTGAGTAGGTCATAGGTGGTGATGGTCTTGATCCATTATAGAAGGATATTAGCTTTGATCTTGGTGCAGAGGTTAGATGCCGTAAGGCATAGAGAGCGAAGACCAAGGAGCAGCCTGCTGTAGATACTAAGATGCCGATAGCCGATATAGATCCTAGTGTACCACTTACTCCATAGGAGATCATTAGATGATTGAGATTATAGGTTAGGGATCTGAAGGTACAGAGTGCTCACTGGGAGGAGAGATTTCTTGAGGTAGATAGACAATGATTTGAGCTTCATGAGGAGGTTCATAGATTATAGATAGAGGTGACACATCAGACCTCACGATATACCTATTATGTTTTTGCATACTATGCTATTGTCCCAATTTCTCAGAGAGTTCCCATGTTTTCTCAGTATATGATGGCATTAGTGGGAGCTAGACCACCTAGAGCCGAGGCTGTGCCTGATGCACCACCACCACCTCCACTAGATGTAGAGGATTAGGCAGATAGCTGATCTATCATGATATGTTTTGATATTTTTTCTCTTTTGATTTTGATACTCTGCTGACTTTTGGTAGCTCACATGAGCTCATTCTTTTGTTCACTATGCCAGTAGTGCACCCCTAACTAGTTCGAGTTTTATAATATGAGATTGAGATTTTGGTTATGACTTCATTTGTACTTTTCATGTTTTGATTTATGATTATATCATATGATGTAAATGCCATGAGTAGAGTAGAATGTATGTATGGATTTTTTCAATGCAATGATTTCTTTCAAATGTATGAATGTTATGCAAATGTGATTGATTATGGAAAGTATATGTATGGAAATGTATGTAATGAAATAGATGGAATGAATGATTATGAATATGTAATGTAAATGAAATGATACACATGATATGTTTTGCAAGTATTGATGAAGACAAGTATTTAGTCTTATGTCAAAAAGGATGTTTAAACCCAAGATTATGACTACTTGCGGTTCTGTGAGATTCAGCTCTTCATTTTCAGTTTAAGTATAGTTTTTAGAAGAATTGTTGAAGATTTTCAAGCAATTTCTGAGATCATGCAATCATGTAAAGTGTAAAATGATATGCAAAATGAGATGCAACCTAAGACCTAGGACCTAGTCACTGATCATGTGTCAGTCATTTGTCATCATTGAATTTTTAGGTAACCGAATAAATCAACACAATACCCACTAGTTATGAAACCATAGACATATGAATATCAATTTGTATGCACAAGAATCAATACAACATCCACTGGTTAGGCAACCATGGACATATGAATATTGATTTTATTTTTGAAATGTTGGATTAGATATAAGCACCAAGGCATAAACACCAGGATGACCTAAATATCATGTCCATTTTGATATAGCAATTTGTATAAGCATCAAAACATAAATGTTGTGATGACCTGAATATGCCTTGTAGTATAAACACATCAAACAGTCAAGAGATTATTCTAAATCCAGTGTGAATTACCCATAGTGACCCTTTATCATTCACATCCATAGGCAAGATCATGTTTCATAGTAGGAGAAAGAACTCACTCAAAAAGACAATAGTTAGATCAAACTTCCTTGAATTTTCTGGGTATCAATGGTCGAGGTACTGATGGCCATCCAATTTGAGATAGAGGCTCTTACAGATGGACACCATTTCAATCTAGAATTTCCAAAGTTGTTAGATTTTCACATACAAGCAAAAGACAAAGAAAAGATTATGCCCCAGTCATCACTCTCTAAATCCTATAAAGGACATCATTGAAGAGCTCAAAAGGACACAATATGAAAAAATCTAAATGTGAATCAGTAAGCATACAAGGAGATAAAAGCATGAAGAAGCATATATTGTTTTCAATTTGTGTTTGATTGCATTGTTGTAGATGCAAAATCCTTTCTCGAGAGGAGGCAGATAGACTGACTCGGATGAAGCTTCAAAGGACTCTAACTGGACAGGACTCATCTAAGATGTACTAGAGGCCATAGGATATGAAATTGATTGCCCCCAAGTGTTAAGCATTGATAGGACACAGATGCTTGAGCTAATTGGTGTATAGATTGACTTTATTGAAACAAGGATATATACAGACTAAAGCAGATTGAAAGCTGGGAAAGACCAAGATTGCACTGATAGATGGAGCATTTTGAAACAAGTGGCACTTATTTGCCGAGTTTTCACCATCTTGGCAAAGGTTCTATTTTTTCTACCAAGGTGCTTGTTTCCAGGTTTTCACCAAGGCACTTTTTCTTTTTCTCATTTTTTTTGTATTTTTTTTTTCTAATTTTTTTTATATTTTTGGTATTTTTTGATTTTTTTGTGAATCATCAAGGTGCCTATTGCTAGGTTTTCACCAAGATGTTCATTTTTTAAGACTTTTTTAGATATTTAAGATTTTTTCAGGACACTTTACCATACACTGAATGCCTTAGGCATAGAATTTCTTTAGATGGCGAATGTTGATTGGTTCTCGGACCTTTTCTCCTTTAGTCATTGAGAGTTGATAGGCACCAGAGCCAAAAGTAGTAGTGATAACAAAGGGACCCATCTAGTTGGGTTCAAACTTCCCCTTGCATTCTTGATGTGATTGATTTTTAGGATTCTCTCTCAAGACTAGATCACCAACTTGAAATTCTCTGTGTCTGACTTTCTTGTTGTAGCCTCTAGACATTCTTTTCTGATACACTCTGAGATTATCATACATTGCTTGTCTGCACTCATCTAGTAGTTCAAGTTCTTGCAACCTAGACACCCACTACTCATCATCAGTTACTAGACCATGCATTCTGATTCTTAGTGATGGGATTTCAACCTCAATAGGCAGTACTACTTCAGACCCATAAACTAAAGCAAATGGAGTAGCCCTGGTAGGCATTCTAATACTTGTTCTGTAGGCCTAGAGAGCTGGATTGATCATGAGATGCCAGTCTCTTCCTATCTTATTAACTATATGGTGCAAGATTTTTAATAGATTCTTATTAGAAGCCTCTTCTTGTCCATTCCCTTGAGGATAGTAGATAGATGACCAATGTTGTGTAATCTTGAATTTAGGACATAAATCATCTAGGTCTTTGTTTTTGAATTGTCCACCATTATTTGTGACTATAGAATGTGGAATACCATACTGACATATGATGTTGTTCAAGATGAACATAGATATTTGTTTTCTAGTTGCTTGTGTCAAGGGGACTACTTCTACCCATTTTGTGAAATAATCTATAGCTATGATTATATGGGTATGCCCATTAGATGAATGAGGATGTATGGATCCTATAAGATCAAATGCCCATTGGTGAAAAGGCCATTGTGTAGTAAAGGGAATTAAATCTCTCCTTGAAGCATGAATTAAATTGCCATGCTCTTGGCATTTTTGACAGTTCTTAGCAAACTTGATAGACTCTTTCTCCATTTCAGGCCAATAGTATCTAGCCCTAATAAGTTTTCGGGCTAGTGTGAAACCATTCAAGTGTGACCCACATATACCATCATGGACTTCCTCTAACGCATGTTGAGACTCTTCCCATTCTAAACATCTAAGTAGCATACCATCTAGACCCCATTTGTACATATCATGACCAATGATAACATATCGTGAGACATTTCAGAGAAGGTATCTCTTTTCATGGTGGTTAAAGGTATCGGGAATGATTTGGTCTTTGAGATAGGAGAATAGGTTTTTATATCTGAATGAATCATGACCTATAATAGTGAAAATCATGCAGGTTTTAGGGGAATCATATGCAGGCTAAGATAGTGCTTTCACAAGGAACTCGTAGCATAGCTCATGTTTAGGCTACTATAATAAAGTAGATAGCATTGCCATTGCATCGACAACCTTATTCTCTATTCCAGGAATTTTCTCAAATGTGATAGACATGAAATATTTCTTTAGATCATCTACCATTCTTTTGTATGGAATGAGCTTTTCATCCTTCATTTGGTACACATCATTGACTTGATGGATTACAACTTGTGAGTCTCCATGAATGTGTAATTCTATTACTCTCCACTCAATTGCTATTTTCATACCATTTAAAAGAGCTTCACATTCAAAAATATTATTTGTACAAGGAAATTTGATTCAGAATGCCTTAGGAATGGAGTATCCCTGAGGAGTGATAACCAAAATACCTACTCCAGATCCATTCTGTGTATAGGAGCCATCAAAGAACAATTTCCATTCTCTAGAAGAAAGATTCATGATAGAGGAATCTAGAAGTTTCATTTTCATTGGTGTGTCATCAAATGAAGGTGCATCTACTAACTGATTAGAAATAACTTTTCCTTTAATAGCTTTTCTTTCAACACATTCAATGTAAAATTCACTTAAGATCATGACCCATTTGGCTAATCTACCCGTGAGGGCAGCTTTTCTTAGTAGGTATTTTAGTGGATCAATCTTAGCTACTAAATGCATGGTATGAGCCAACATATAATGTCTCAATTTCTATGATGCAAAGATCACAACTAGACAAGCCTTTTCAATCATAGAATAGTTCTTTTCATATGCCACCAATGTTCTATTGATATAGTCTATATCTCTTTCCTTCTTGTTCTCATCATGCTGTGCAAGCAACGTCCCTAGTGATGTATCTGTAGCAGAGACATATAAGATCAAAGGCTTCCCTTGAATGGGAGGCATCAAGATAGGAGGATTTGATAGATATTTCTTGATATGATTAAAATTATTTTCACATTCTTTGCTCCATGCAAAGGTCACACCTTTATGTAATGTCTTTGTAAAAGGTTGTGATATGTCCGCTAGCTTTGATATGAAGCATCTAATGGATTAAATTCTCCCTTGCAATGTTCTCATGTGACTGATGTTCTTCGGGGGTTGCACCTCCATTATAGCCTTTACTTTAGGTAGACCAACTTCAATGCCCTTCTTTGAAACTATGTATCCTAAGAGCTTTCCAGAAGTGATACCAAAAGCACACTTCTTAGGATTTAGTTTGAGACTAAATTTTTCCATTTTATCTAGTATCTTGCTCAAGTCATTTAGATGTTCAGCTCTAATCATAGATTTTGCTAAAGTATCATCAATACAATCCTCCATAGTTCTATGCATCATGTCATGAAAAATAGATGTCATGGCTCTTTGACATGTAGCACCAACATTCTTAAGCCCAAAAGGCATGACATTCCAACATAAGGTACACCATGCACATGTAAAAGTAGTTTTGTCTTAATCCTCTAGAGCAATTTTTATTTGATTATATCTAGAGAAACCATCCATCAAAGAATACATCTCGAAACCCACAGTCATGTCCACTATCATATCAATGTTAGGTAGTGGAAAATCATCCTTAGGGCATGCTTTGTTCACATTTCTAAAATCTGTGCATACTCTTATTGATTTGTATGGTTTTGAAATAGGTACAATATTTGAGATCCAGTGAGCATAGTCAATAACATGGATGAATATGGCTTTTAGTAGTTTCTCTAATTCAACTTTGACCAAGAGTGCAACATGTGGATGCATCTTTCTTAATTTTTGTTTAACAGGTTTTACTCTAGGAGAAATATATAAATGGTGCATTATAAGATTAGGATCCAAACCTGGCATATCTAAATATTTCCATGCAAAGTCAATCTTCTTTTTTGTTAGGAATGTAGTAAATTTTTGCTTCTCTTCTTCTGATAAGGATTGTGCTACATGGATCAACTGTGGTTCTTTTGTTCTTCCCAAGTTGATAGATTGAGTGGGCTCAATTAGAACTGGAGATCTATCCTGTAAATGAATCAGAAGGACATCAAATATCTCATCCTTAGGCACTTCAGAGAGGTATTCACCTTTGGATACATCTTTTATTTTTACTTTTGTAGGTTCTGAGACTGCCACAAAGTGGTTTCCACCCTCAAAACTCCTTTTCTTTTTCTTTTTATTCTTATTTTTCTAACTAAGATACTTGATGTATGACTTCGTCATGCTAACGCTTGGTTCATTGATGGATGTCCTCATAGGCTCAACTGCATTGAGGTAGAAAGCAAGGGCATAGTCATTGGGAAAGGTATAAATACCTTGGCTCATATTTGTCGAGGTTTGGTCAAGAAGTTCAGGATTTTGGATACTCAAAGTGGTGAAAGATTGGGAAATAGTGTTTATGGATATGGATCTATCATCATTGGTCCTAACCCAATTCTTGAGTTCAAAGGTGATATTACAACTTAAGACATTCAATTCATGAATAGGCTCAATTTCATTGTGGAAGTCCACTTCAGCCATCGGTAGATCAGACTCGATAAGTTCATCATTTCGCTCTAGACTTACATTGGGTGTAGGTGCATACTGGTGAATAACATCAATATGTTTCTTTGTAATAAGCTCATCTTCTTCTAGAATGGCTCCCCATTCATAGTCATTAGATTCTTCATCTATGCCTCTAGGAAATCTAAGAACATGAGTAAAGTCAGGATGAATACCCTAGGAAGGGTTACCCTTAGATTCTGATTTGAATTCATACTAATGGGAATCTATCTCAGAATAACTACCACCTTCTTCTTTGTTTCTTTGATTATCTTTGAAACTAGCTAATCTTGAAGATTGAGTTAAATACTATCTCTTTCAAATATTCAAATTCCTTGATTTTCGGGTGTCGGGTTTTGGGGATATTTATTTTTCCACCTCTGGGTTTTCTATTCTAGGTTTCAGAATGGTAAATTCTCTAATTACATTTAATCTAGGTATATTTTCTAAAGGTTAGGACCTAATTGGGATTTAATTCTCCAAGGTGGCCCCTCTAGAGGATTGTGCCAAGGAGGCCTTCCTCTCTCATTTTGACATCCATTATCACCAAGAAATCTCTAAAGTTGTCAAGTGCAAGAAAGAATTCAATAAAGCATTCAAGAAAGCCTTCAAGAATTGAAGTGTTCAAGCATCCATCCATCAAGGAGAACCTTTGTTAGCCATCGAAGGATTCAATCTCTTTGGAGCCCCCTTGATGATCCATCCTTCTAAATTCATCCAAGCCTCCTCATATGCAAAGAACAATTCAAGATTGGTGTTGAAGATCAAATGCCATTGATTTGAGACATCCTAGATCCATTGAAGCATTCCTACTTGTGGATTTGAGGATTCAAATCCTCTACAAGGAATTCAACATAAGCGAGGTGATTTGTTCCAATTACTTTGTTTATGCACACTACATTTCAATTCAATTTCAAGGTTGATTCCTAAATTGGGGTTTGACCAAGGCAAACCCCCCATACAAACAAAAACCCCCATTTTTTTGTAGGTACAGGTGTAGGATTTCAGATCTAAGAATGGATTTGGATACCCTTTTCGGTGAACTTTCGAGATCTTTAAACAAAATTAGAATCAACCTTTAGATAAAGAATCTAGCCTTTAACCTTTTATGAGGGTCAAAGTTGACCTGAGCTCATCTTGGAAAAATATTTCTAGGTTTTCTCCGTCTCGACATTTCTAGTCCAGAACAACTTGCAAAATTACCTAAAAGTACACACAGACATCATACATTGGCATTTTCTAGATTTGCCTTAATTTGAGGTTAGTACTTGCATTTCAATTATTTCAAATTCTAAACACTTCAATTCTACCATAAGGAAATATAGGGTTTTTCTCTCTCTTTCATATTCTCCATAGATTGATTCGATTGTGCATTAGCCTTTTGGTTGATCAAATTGGATCTCTCCTTTGGGAATTTGGATTTAGGAGTGGATCTCATATTTCCCCCACATATCACACTTACATACACATTACAAAAAGAGGTGATTCAATTTTACCCCTATTCATTTTGGTGAACCCGATGTACTTACTCTCCTTTATTTTGTGGAATTGGATGCCCTATTGTGTTTTGTGGTGTTAGATTTCCTTTTTATCTTGTTAGTATTAGATTTTTCCTTTTTCAATATCATCATCAGAATGGTCATGATATTGAGAAATGTTATTCTCTAAAACATAAGGTTCAAGACTTAATTGATTCTAATGCCTTATCTATTGATAATCTTGATGGTTGTGGGAACAAATCTATCTCTCCTCCTAATCAAAACCTTCAAATCTATATGAACCCTTTACCTACGCATGATACTAATACAATTGCTCAGCCATTTACTATGGAAATTGTGTATGATTCAAAGATGGATGATCTCAATCATGTTGTTAATCAAGTGGAGCATGTTGGTCAATCTGTATCTCCACCTCAACCTCAACCTCAACCTTAGATTCAACCTCAAGTTTAATCTGAACTTTGACCCAAACTTAAACCTAAGCTGAAAACTCAACCTAAACCTAAATTGAAAACTTAATCTCAACCTCAACAACAACATAAGAATAAAAGACCTCGGGAACTTTTGATTACCTTTGATAACTTTGAGACTATTAAGGCTCCTGATGGTCCCCTTTACATTGCTGCTAGGATTTCTCAGATACCTACTCGTGGTTGTCTTGTTGGTCCTACATCCTTAGTCAATGTTATTACTGAAGAAAATCTTTTTATGAAAAGATTCCAATGTGATTCTTATGATACATCACATGTGTGGATTCAAACTTGTAATGGTTTTATTTATCCATCATTTGGTTCTATTACTTTACCAGTTGAACTTTGTGGAAAAATTGTGAACACTACCTTTGTTTTTTGTCCTACTTTTGATCATTTTCAAGTTAAGCTAGGTTTGTCTTGGTGGACTGCCATACATGTTGTTGCTTCACCTATCCATAAGTGTCTTAATTTCATTCATGATGATGAAATAAAGATGATTAATCATAGTTTATATCAACCTTCTAGGCCTAGAGATTGTGCTGCTCTTGATTTCTTTTGGCCTTCATTACCTAATTCATGTCCTCCTCAACCTGATAATCTTTTTCGATCATATCAATCTTATAAACATCATAAGATTCTTTAATTAATAATTCCTCCCATGGATCTTAATCATGGTCTTTTACCTACACCTTCTATACCTCCTTTAACTATGACTTCTAGTTCTGTTAATCAAGTTCCTTCTATTGAACCCATCAAAGATCCTGTGACTGCTAGTTCTCAACCTATTTCAAATAAATCAAAACATAATCAATCTACTAATGAACATCGTAAAAAGCATCATGCTCATGCTAAAGCTCATAATTCTATTCTTCAAGGATCTTTACCTTCCTTGGATAAACCTATGCATGATGTGTTAGAAGATGTTGTTACTAATAATGATGTTCACATGCATGATTATGATGATTCTATTCATATCTTAGATCCTATTTTGATTAATTTGGATGAAGAAGATACTCTTGATGATGATGTTAATGATGAGTATGAGACTATTGACATTGACATTGATTTACCTAATATGCTTTCATCACAATTAACTCTTACACCTAGTGTTGAACATTGTGATTCTCAAGAGGATCCTTGTTTGGAACTGGCTATCATTTCTACTGTGTTGGATATAGTCCCTCTTGCGAGTTACCCACCTTCCCTAAATGATATACAACAAGATGGGGAGAGTAGGAAACATGCTTGATTGGCTTGTCCTTCATGGTAGCTTTGTTGTGTGTTTTCCTATTGTACTATGCTTCTCCCGTAATGTGTTTGCTAAATGTTGTGAGATTATTTTATATGATCCTTGTTACTCAGTTGGTGCAAGGTGATGAAGGAATCAAAATTGTTGTTCAAATTCCTCTATATGTATCTCTATTCTTATATGCATTGTTCAATGTTATGTTTTAATTGTGCAATTGTTCATAAATGTTTCCTTGTGTAATCTGCTTGGATTCAAGATATGGTAGCACTAATTCTTTTTGGTCTCCATGTCAATGTCCAAAAAGATTCTCCTTCGTATATCTTATGTGATCTTTCCTCCTTTATGATCGTAGTTCTACTTTCTTTGGGGAATGATGTCAATTCATTTGCAATAATATCATATATATATATTATCTTATGATCATATTGACTGCACTATAGGTAGATCCCTTCTGTGTTCTCTGTATGTTTGTGTGATATTTCCCTTGATTTGTCTTCATCTAGGGGCATCTCGATGTGGAAACGTAATCAGTGGAGTTGTTTATGTTTTCGTTAAAGCCATTGCTCTTGTTAAAGTGTCAACAATGAATTTAACATGGGGGCATACACTCTACTCACCTGTTGCATACACACACTTTTCAATATGCACACATATTTTTCAAAATCCCCTTTCTCCCTTTTTGGATTAGTAACTAATCCTTAAAGCATGGATTTATATTTTAGGATCTCTTGATCCATCCAATTTCAAATATACATATATTTTGATCCCTTAAGGTCGAAGGTGTCCTTAAGATTGGATCTCTTTTATTCTTTGGCTTTATTCTTATGGAATAAGATATTCCTAAGGATGAATCCTTGATGGGTTGACTAGTGAGTAGCCATATTCACTAGGTGGTTCAATTCTATCTTTCTAGTTGCGTCATTTCCTTGTGTGGTTCATAATGGGACATAAGTTCTCATTGGGTGAGGTAAACACACCCTTTCTTTTTCTCTCTAGAGATGTCTCTCTTATTGTGATCTAGGAGTTGATGAAGAATTGAGTCCCTGGGGGCTTAAGGTTTCTCTTTGTCCCTTGCATTACAAAAACATTATCTTTTCATTCTGATCTCCTTTACCAAGAGTTTGCATTGAGTCCATACTCTTGCTAAAGTGGGGGCTTAATGTATCATCTTTAAATGGAAGCCCTTCCATGATAAGAGTGTTTAGCCCTTCGACTAAGTGGTCTAGGGTCATGTTAAGCACCTTGATCAGGTCTTTGCATGTATTTGGCTTTCTCCCTGCTTTCCACTTCTTTCCTGCTTCATTCTAGGTGAAATTAGGGTTAGGATCCTAAGGATTCTCCTTAATTTCTATCTTCCATGGATCTATTTTATATGTAGGAATTAGAAATAGGTCCTCCTAGCTTTCATCATAGTCACCATAGGATTTTGTGCCTATCCCTAACATTCTGTCCCATTTTGATATCATCTCTAGGTCTCCGGGCATCCCCAGGACCTCCAGACTGATTTTGGCTAGATTTGGGACCTAGGGTTAAATTTGAGGTTGATCTTGACTAGGTCAGGATTGAGCTCAAACCTGACTAGGTTAGGATCAAACTTGAACCTAACCAAGTTAGTCCCAACCTTGAGTTTTCCCCCATCTTTCAAATCTTCAAATTCCTTGATTTTTGGGTGTCGGGTTTTAGGGATATTTATTTTCCTGCCTCTGGGTTTGCTATTCCAGGTTTCAGAATGGTAAATCTTCTAATTACATTTAATCTAGGTATATTTTCTAAAGGTTAGGACCTAATTGGGATTTAATTCTCTAAGGTGGCCCCTCTAGAGGATTGTGCCAAGGAGGCCTTCCTCTCTCATTTTGACATCCATTATCACCAAGCAATCTCTCAAGCTCTCAAGTGCAAGAAAGAATTCAAGAAAGCATTCAAGAAAGCCTTCAAGAATTCAAGTGTTCAAGCATCCATCCATCAAGGAGATCCATTCTTAGCCATTGAAGGATTCAATCTCTTTGGAGCCCCCTTGATGATCCATCCTTCTACATTCATCCAAGCCTCCTCATATGCAAAGATCAATTCAAGATTGGTGTTGAAGATCAAATGCGATTGATTTGAGACATCTTATATGCATTGAAGCATTCCTACTTGTGGATTTGAGGATTTGAATCCTCTACAAGGACTTCCAAATAAGTGATGTGATTTGTTCCAATTACTTTGTTTATGCACACTACATTTCAATTCAATTTCAAGGTTAATTCCTAAATTGGGGTTTGACTAGGGAAAACCCCCATTTTCTTGTAGGTACATGTGTGGGATTTCAGATCAGAGAGTGGATTTGGATACCCTTTTCGGTGAACTTCTGAGATTTGTGAACAAAATCAGAATCGACCTTCAGATAAAGAATCTAGCCTTTGACCTTTTATGAGGGTCAAAGTCGACTTGAGCTCATCTTGGAAAAAGATTTCTGGGTTTCCTCCATCTCGACATTTCCAGTGCAGAACAACTTGCAAAATTACCTAAAAGTACACATAGACATCATACATTGGCATTTTATAGATCTGCCCTAATTTGAGGTTAGTACTTGCATTTCAATTATTTCAAATTCTAAACACTTCAATTCTACCATAAGGAAATATAGGGTTTTTCTCTCTCTTTCATATTCTCCATAGATTGATTCGATTGTGCATTAGCCTTTTGGTTGATCAAATTGGATCTCTCCTTTGGGAATTTGGATTTACGAGTGGATCTCATATTTCCCCCACATTTCACACTTACATACACATTACAAAAAGAGGTGATTCAATTTTACCCCTATTCATATAGTATATTCTCCCATACCATTTTCTTTGATCTTAACCTCTTTAGGAATGTCTTCCATCTTGGATGTTGAAGCAATGTCTAGCTACTTAGTGGAAGATTCTCTATTATTAGGAACAAGTTTATCAACACTCTCTTTCAATGTATTTCAAGTTGTATATAGATTAGCTAGGATCGTCACCTATACTCCTTCATAAGGAAATTTCAAACATTGATGGTATGTAGAAGGAATAGCTTTCATTTCATGTATCCATGGTGTCCCTATAAGGATGTTGTAAGCCAAAGGTAGATTAAGAACTTGACATATAATACCTCTTCTGATAGGACCTTCTTTGATAGGTAAGACAATTATTCTTTTAGAAGATATTTCTTGCTCATCATATGCTTTGATAGTTATCTTCTTTCTAGGATCAATGGCCATTTCTAAAAATCCCAATTGTGTAATCAAGCTAAAAGAACAAATGTTTAGACCAATGCCCCCATCTATTAACACACATTTGACATGATGGTTTATGATCAAGACTTCAATATGCAAGGGTTAGTTATGTGGATGACTCAAGGAGTTATCATCTTCCTTTGAAAAGGAAATATACTGTGGAGATGTAAGATGACCAACCATAGTCTAGAATCTATCTAAATCAAGGTTATCAGGAACATTGGATCTGAGTAGAGCTTTGTCTAGAATGGTTTTATGAGCTGGAGATATTTGAAGCAACTCAAACATTGAGATTTTTGCATTTGTGTGCTGGAGTTGTTGAACAATACTATATGAAGTAGGCCTTGTGTCTTTAGGATTTGAAGATTTAGATGTAGCCTTCTATTTAGAAGTAGATGAAAGATTCAAAGGCACCTTAGGGACATTGGATGGATCTAGTATTTGTCCTTGTAGGTGTGCCTAAGCTTGTGATCAAGTAACTGCATTAGTTGATTGATTTTCTCTACCTTTTCTTACAATCATGATGACATTGCAACACTCAGATAGACATGGTTCAACCATATTGATGACAACATTGTTTCTAGAGCAAGGATAATTGACTTTAGCACCCATATTAGGCTGAGAAGAAGAATCTTCTTTACCATGTTTAGGAAATGGTTCTATGAATGTTGTATGATCATTATTTCTCTTATGATTGTTGATCATGATGTCTCCATTATCAATTTTGTCTTGTATGATGTGCTTCAAGTGAACACAGTTATTAGTCTTATGACCTTTATTGCAATGAATTCACATAAATCATTCTCTCTCCACCATTTTGGTTTAGGTTCAGGATCAAAGACTTTTATCTTAGGCAAGTAGATGATTTTGTTTTCCAATAGAGTTTTCATGGCAGATTCCAAGGATTCTCCAAGAGGAGTGAATTTGAGATTAGGATATGTTTCCCAAGGCCTATAATCAGATGACTTTTTATTAGATTCAAATGTTCTAGCTTCAGAAGCTTTGATGGCTTGGGTGCTAATAGTGAGATTGAAAGCAAGTGCCTTAGATGGGGCATGTATATTATCAACAATGCCTTTATTCTTGTTCCAATTTTTGTTCTTGTCCTTAGAACTAGATCTAGATTCATACTTGCCCTTTTGAAGTGTGATGTCTCCTTTTTTCACAAGTACTTTCTCAATTTTGATCGCAGTATCTACCATCTTATCAAAAGATGTATGATTTTGCATTTGTAAAGGGTAGTTGATTTCTAGAACAAGATTATTGATGAAGATTTCTAGTTTCCCTATTTTTGGAATAGGTCTAGCATATAGAGAAAATTTCTTCCTCCATCTCTTGAGAAATGTCAGGAATGGTTCACCTAGATATTGTTTCAGATTGCAGATGTTGATCATGGTAACCAGATGTTGAATATTGTAGGAGTATTGTTGGTAGTATAGTTTGATTAACTCCCCAAAAGTTTTGATAGTTGGAGGCATTCTAGAGAACCAATGAATGGCTTCTCCTCCCAAAGATCAAGGGAAAAGACACATTAAGTAAGTTGGTTTGTGCATGAACTCCATAGATTGAGTACATAATTCTTTGACATGATCTTGAGGGTTAGAGTTTCCATCATACTTATCATATTTAGGCATCTCCATTCTTTTAGGGAATGACAGCATGTACAAGTCTTTATCAAATGGAAAAGGGCATAGAGCTTCCATGGAGAAATCCTTAGGTTCCTTTTCTTTTTCAAGTTTGTTAAGTTTGACTTGCATGGCATGCATCTATTTCATCACAGCCATTATTGGAGTTTCTTCCTCATGCATAATGATATCTTCAACATTAAAGTTGGGAGGAATTTTAGCTCCTTGATGAGATAACTGTAGAAAATATGACTGTATATCTTCTTTCAAGAAATGCCTCATCATTCTCTTGCAGTCATCATCATTTTGATATCAAGCAATTTTAGAAGGTGTAGGTTCTTGATCCATACCATGCTGAGAATGAGGTACTTGAGACCCGTGTTGTGTTCCTCTGTGAGAGATGTTAGGAGTTTTAGGACTCCCTGGGATAGTGTGAGGAGTTTGTTGATTATCTTCGTGAGTTGATGGAGGGGGTATATAACCATTTTTCAATAAAAAATTGCCTAGACCATCATCTTTGTAAAGCCCAGAATTGTAGAGTTGCTCAAGAGTTGGACCTATGTGAGTAGAAAAAGTTGTGGTGTTAAGTGCTTCTCTGGATTTCTTATGTGAGGAAGCTCTAGTTTCCACCATTAACCTTGGGTGAAGCAAGAAAGAAAGATGAAGACAACTAATGAATGACTTGATTAAAGAAGATCGAATGATGCAACCTTGCCAAGATTGAATTGATTGAATATTAGATCAGACATAAATGAAGGATACTATGCCATAGTAGTGTGGGTAGACACCCAATAGATGGCAAGCATGAGCTCACAACACTTAGCTGTTTTAGTAACAAGAATAAATTTGAAGATAATTTTGATAAGGTTTTGACACAAGATAAAAAAGACTCAAATCAATAAATCAGAAGACAAAATTAGACTCAAGAGATCACTTGAGGAAATGAATGAATTTTTTGTAGTTTCTACTCTGTTCCTGACACAGTGATTTGTTTGACAAATTCTAGAAATAGGCTGTAAAAACTGAGTCTTTGACAAATTTGACAACTTTCTAGCAATTTTTCAAAATTTCTCAAATGACTTTCTCCAAGATCGTACGATAGTGGGTAGCTCTGAAATGACAGTTGACAAAACTCGTATGATTATTGAAAAGCTCGAACGATAGTTGATAGCAGGATTTTGACTTTTTACTTTTGACTGGTGGTAAAACTTGTACAACACTATACAGGCTATCATATGACAATACAGGGGTTCTAATATGACAATTGCCAAAACTCGTACGACTTTCTGACCTTGTGGGATGACTTTTGACTCCAAAAAGGAATTTTACTTTAGATTTTGCAAATTTTTGTTTTTCAGTTTTAGATTGTTTGCAAATTTTTCTGTCTAGGTGTGAAGATTATTCTAGGATCATTCTTTTTCAGTAACCAAATAGATAAACAAGCACACAAAACAACAAGCAAGTGATTCCAAGCACATCTGAAAACAATGAAAAAGGGACAAAGAAACCCTATGCATGAACAATCAAGTGATTGAATGTGATAATCCCTAGGAGTGCTAATTGTGTATATTCCAAAAAGTTTCTCAACAATGGACATATTCCTAGAAAAATGAAAATTTGGCCCTACTAGGGTTTGTAGTAGTGGTTTGACTCTGCAAATTTTGTGATCTCAAGAGGGTGAACTCCAATCTAGGCACACTAGGGTTTTGACACAGTCTGAGAAATTAATCAATTAGGAGTTGCTAGGGAGATCTGACAGCCCAACAAGAGACCACACCTATGAAGATTTCCTCCACAAGGACATTTATATAGCGACTGTTGTTACCATGATGAAAATGGCTATTACCGCTTGAGGTTCCATCCACATGGTTGACCCAATTAAGGGAATGTCCACTATGGTTAACCCTCACTAAAGGTGACTCACAAAAGATACCACATGGAGACTAGTTCCAGATTCAAGGATATGAGTTTCTGATACTACCAAAAAAGGGAGTAGAGCATAGTCCTCTAGCCTTTTCACTTTTGACCAAAACAAAGTAGACAGATTAATCTGACATGCTAAGACTAAGATTATCTCACAAAGATCTATGACGTCAACTACTTATGATCTATCAACCCCTCTAGAGAGAGAATGTATCAATAAAAAGTTGAAGACACACAAATCTAGTAGAATGTGAGACTCTCTTGGTAACCTCCCTACCTACAAGGGGATCCTTCGTCAAGAAGAGCTTCACATGCATGAACAAGAGAAAGAAGTCCACTCTCTTGAGATCATCCAAAAATAGTGTTCATAGGGCCTATTTACGATGTGTAGCAGATATGCAGAAAGCAAATCTATGTTCATTTTATAGCCCAAAATGAAGTCTATGATATGAAAGCAAGAAAAGTCACACAAGCTTGACACGTGAGAGTTTATTTTAATCCAAATCAAAATGTTATCTTCTTGAGAAGAATACCTAAATTCCTCGCAACACGCTTATTAGATTTTTACCTATTTTAGTAATTTAGTTGCACATTTTCCAATCAGATTTAGCAAATATCAGTAAAAAATAGAAGATTTCAATTGTTAGGGTTAGCTGTTAGTCCAAATCTAAAAATCAAATCTGAAAAACTATCAAAAATTCTAAAATGATAATTGAATTCTAGTGTCAAAACTCATACAACATTGGGTTACCTCCCAAATGATAGTCGAGAATCTTGTACTACAGTGGGTATCTTCTCATAGGATAATAGAGCTCTCAAATGATAATGTGTACCTTCTGATATGAGTCTTAATAGAATCAACTGTTGTATGATAGTGGGTACTTCTTGGTATGACTTTTGTCAGAAATTCTTATGAAAAATGTAAGGACAGAAAATAAAAGATCGCAGTTTGAACCAGAAAATAATAAGAAATTAATAGAAATTGATAGAAATTGAATGGAAACCCGTTTCAGGGCCCTACAATGGGTGCTAGAAATGTGTGTGTGAATTTTTTACCTAGCTGTAGATACAACACTTTAGTAAAACATTAGAGGTTAGCAAAAAAATCAAAATTGTGCAATGAAATGGGAACTAAGCTAACTAGGTGATTTTCTACCTTCTAGTAGATGCGAGTATGATATTCTTAGATCGGACCGAGACGAGTGACAATGCAACACCTAAATGAAGGATTTGAATGCAAAGAATGAAAGATGAATGCATATTTATTCTATATTTTTGTATTTTCTATGCAATATTATGAAATTTGTATGAATCTAAGCTAGAAATGAAATGGAATGCAAATTTAATATAAGAATGCTATGAAGGATATGAAATCTATGATATGAAAGTATGCAAAACTATGAAAGATTATGATCAACTACGAAAGATCTCACAAATCACCTGTCCCAAATGCTTAATCCTTCAATCGCCAATTCGCTAAAGTAATTGTGCAAATTCGAGTGTTGATAATTGTGAAGAGCTGAGCCTTAATTTTATAGAAATCCAAGGCTTTGAGGATACAAGAGAAAAGCCATAAATCACTCTTGATAAACTAAGGTTGATTTTTGAGTTATTAGGAAATTAGAGATAATTAAGTCACAAAAATCATACAAAAGTAGGGTTTTACTCAAAATAGAGTTTTAGATAAAATTTCAACTCATCATCAGATGTTGAGTTTCAATTTTAAAATTGATTTTTGATTTCTAGTTGACTGCTTTTCTGATTGTGCATGATTTAATTATAAATTAATTTTAAAAATAAAGTGATTTATTCTCAACTTAACTGATTTTTGAAATTAAAACAATTGATTTATGGGTTAATCAATTATTAAATCAAAATTTATTCTAGAGACTATATTATTAAATTCAAATGACAGTTGACATTAATTAATTAAATAATAATTTAATTAATTAGTCATGAGATTTTAGATTTATTGTCAAAATTAAATAATACAATTTAGGAATAAATTTAATTAAATTTAATTAAACAATTAAGTGGCAGTATTAAATCCGATTAATGAAATATTTAGAATATTCAATTAATCAAACTTTAGGATAAATATGATTTATCACCAAAAAATTATTAAATTAAGAATAATTATGATAAAAAAGGAATATTGCTAGGAATGTTCCCCGATGCAGAATTTTGGATAATCAATTAAATTTGAGAATGTGCAGATGTGCCTTAGGTTAGGACTTCAATGTTGATTTCATTTGAATTGAAGATGTAGGAGGTTAATGAACCTATAGCCCATTTTGGGGGTATTACAATATGCTAGAAAGGGATGTTCTTCCACTAGGAAGTCATCGAGAAATTGATGCTCTTCTAGTTTTAACATGGATGCTAAGGTATTCATCGCATCTACTTCTCTATTTTCCAATCTTGGAATCTATTCAAATGTGATGAAGACAAAATATTCTTTAGATCATCCACCATTATTTTATAAGGTATTAGCTTGTCATCATTTTTTTGGTAGTCTTCATTGACTTGCTTAATAATAAGATGTGAGTCCCCATAGATATATAACTCAATGATCTTCCCTTCTATTGGGAGCTTCAATCCATTCACTAGGGCTTCATACTCTACTATGTTGTTTGTGCATGGAAATATCATTTAATGTGATTTTGAAATTTTGTATCCTTGTGGGGTAATGAACAAACATCTAGCTCCTGACCCTTGTTGTGTGAAGGATCTATCAAAATAAATCTTCCATGGATGTTCTATTAAGTGGATGATTTATTCATCAAGGAAATCTATATGTAGTGGTCTGTCATCTGTCAATTGTTCTTCAACAAGTTGATCATCTATCACTTGTCCTTTAATAGATTTTCTATCAATATATTCAATATCAAACTCACTTAATATCAAGACCCATTTTTCTAGTCTTCCTGTCAGTGTTTCTTTATTCACCAGATACTTAAGTGGATCTATCTTATAAAATAGCTTCACCTTGTGTTCCAACATGTAGTGCCTTAGCTTCTAAGATGAAAATAATACTACTAGGCATGCTTTTTCAATCATGGAATAATTCAACTCATAGGAAACCAAAGTCTTGCTGATGTAATATATAGCCCTTTCCTTCTTAGCTTCATCCTCTTGTGCTAGCAATACTCCTAATGATGTATATGTCTCTGATATGTATAAAACAAATGGTTTCCCATATATTAGAGCCATCAAGATTGGATAATTCATCAAATATTCCTTGACTTGTGCAAAATTCTTTTCACATTGCTTGGCCCATGTGAATGTGACTCCTTTGTGCATCATCTTTGAGAAAGGTTGAGCCTTATATACTAACTAGGATATGAATCACCTTATAGACTATAAATTTCCTTGAAGTGTCCTCATTTGACTGATATTCCTAGGTGATTTCATTTCAAGGATCACTTGTACCTTTGCTAGATCAAATTTAATCCTTTTTCTAAAACTATGAATCATAGAAATTTTCCTGATGATACCCCAAATGCACACTTCTTAGGGTTCAAAATTTTTTCTTAGGTCTTCTATATGTTTTTTTATTGTCTTTTATTTTTCTAGTGTGTCATCAACATAATCCTCCATGTTTCTATGCATCATATCATGGAATATTTTAGTCATCGCCCTTTGGTATGTTGCTCCTGCATTCTTGAGACCAAATGGAATTATGTTCTAGACATATGTGCCCCATGTGCATGTGAATGTATTCTTTTCTTGGTCTTCAAGAGAATCTTTATTTAGTTGTATCCAAAGAATCCATCCATCAATGAATACATCTTATACCCTGTCATGAGATCCACAATCATATCTATGTTTGGGAGCGAAAAATCATCTTTTGGAAAAGCCTTATTTAAGTCCCTGAAATTTGTGCAAACCCTTATGGATTTATCTATTTTGGAGACAAGAACTATGTTTGATATCCATTCCTCATAGTCAATAGCTCTTATGAATCCAACTTTCAATAATTTTTCTAGTTCTTCTTTGACTAGTAATGCCACATGTGGATTCATTTTTCTCAATTTTTGTTTAATCGGCTTTACCTCAAGAGAAATAGATATATGATGCATTATAAAGTCTGTATCTATCCTAATAATATCTAAATAGGACCAAGAAAAGTTGATCTTCTTTTCCTTAAATAAATTGGTGAACTATATCTTTTCTTCTTATGATAGAGATTGAGAAATGTGAATCAGTTGTAGAGATTTTATTGTTCCAATATTGATAGGTTATGTTGGTTCTATTAATACCAAAGATATCTCTTGAAAATGATCTAGAAGGATATCAAGATTCTCATCCTTTGGTGCCTTTAACATGTTTTCACCATCGGATATGTCTTTTTCTTTTACTATTTTTAAATCTGATACTGCTACAACATGGTTTTCACCATCACATTTCTTTTTCTTCTTGTTTTTCATTTTTAGAATAAAAAATTTGATATCCCCCTCAGTCATGTGTATTCTCCTTGCACTGGTGGAAGAGGTAATGGGTTCACAAGTATTTAGATAATAGGCTAGAGTATAGTCATTGTCAAAGGATAATAGGGTTGTGGATATAGATTCATTCATCTATAAGATTAGTATGTATTAAGGACAAATATCCATGGTGTTTGAGAGACAACATCATATTATTATCAATGTAATTAACTTGTTAGATGATTTCTATTGAGTTTTCTTCCAAAGATATGTTAAGATTATTAAATTCATTATCGTTATTATTCGAGTCCATGTTAATGTTATGTGAATCTAACTCTAGTGACCTAGCATTAGAACTCTCTCCTTCAAATTAAACTTTGAGAGAATATTTATGTACCACATCTACTTCTATGTCCATCATGGCATCAGATAGTATATCCCATTCATACTCATGTGAGTCAACTTGACTATCATCTGAAACTACCAAGAAGTGGGAAATAGTCATTAGTACTCCATCTTCTTTATCAACACGATTCTCTTTTTCTTGATTCTCTCTTTCTTGTAAAGGTGTTTGTGAATATGTCATGTCTGATTATTCATCAAAGTGAGGTGTGTCAAGGATATGAGTGACACTAACCAACTACCCCCAGTTAGTTTTCCTTCATTCTTATTCTTCTTTAGGTTCTTCTTCTTGTTCTTGTTCAAGTCCAAGGTTAGTGCTAAGTTCTGAGAGTGGATCTCCTTCCGAGAGTAATAACCTTTCATAAGAAGTAGGTTATCCTTTTACTTCTTCTTCATCATATGAATCTCTCAATCTATAAAAAATTGGACCATCTTTGGCTATGAGATGTGACATCATTTCCTTGAAGCCTACTCTAGTTTTGTCCCTAGGATTTCTAAATCCATATGTATTGGTTCCATGAGTCCTTTATTTTTTTGACCCAATGGTCCTTTTCCTTTGTAGCCCATTTTCTTCATGATGTCATAACCTTTTATGTATTTTTTAGGGGCTATCTCCACATTTTTTATATTCCCATCTTGTTCCTCTTCTTTGTATAGCCATTGTAAAACAACTTTTTCTTCATTTTATTCTTCAAGAGACACTTTTTCTTTTACCATCCCTGTTCCTTCATGGATTGTCAAAGTATTACTTTTGGAAGGTGTAAATGTGGAAGAAGTGTTGGAAACTGTAATTGAAACAATTGTTGTATTGTCATTGATGTCAAAACCATAATTGGTAAGACTGTTGCTACTTAGGAAAGTACTATATCTATTGAAGTGTTGTGAATGCGTGAAGCAAGGTTGGTGACAATAGCACCTAGGGAAAGGTTGAGTTATCTTGATACTACAAAGTGTACTTGACTATGTTGCACAATGATGAGATAATGTATTGTTTATCTTAGTGAGATTGAAGACTAAACTGGTAGGCTTAACTGAGCAAAAATGGATAAAAGCATGTTTAAGCTGAGTTATGTTAGTGTCGACCAAGTTATTGGATGCCGAGCAAAATTCTATGTCGACCAAGTATCAGTAAATTGCCGAGGAAGATAGTGCATGCTAAGGAAATAGTTTTGGTAAAGACTGAGCATTCTACATGTAGACCAAGTGGATGATCACAATATTGATCGAGCATCAGCAATTTTATATTTGAAGAGAATTCTTTTTGGGGATGACATTGTTTGAATTCTTGGATTATGTAAAACGTGTTGAATTTATTTATTGATTGTATGAAAGCATTTAATGCACTGTAAAACATTTTATTGTAAATCTTTATAAGATTTGAGATGTTTCTAGAAAAGAAGGCGAAGAACAAAATGTGGGTAGATTCAATGAATCTGACCTAACCCTAAGATCTACGAATGAGATTAAGCGAAAAAAGATGAGTTAACCTAATTAAGGAAAGTATTAAGGGAACCTGAACATTGGATTAGATGTATGAGAGTGGAGAAAAAGGTTGATGTATTGGGGTGAAACTGAAATATTGGAAGATAAGTTTTATTGACCGTATAAGCAAAAAGGCTGAAGGTGAAGTGTGGTGATCGCTTGAAGAAAATTTCCAAGCAAATCAGAGATGGAGATGGAAAAGTTTCAAAGTCAGTAAACCAGTATTTGTGTACGGAATTGGATCTGATATTTGCAAAGTAAGTTGTATGTTTTTTAGATCAACATTGCTGCTACTTTCTAACCATTGTAACAGTGAAAATCCTTTTAATAGAGGTTGATCTAATAGTCATAAGTTAAATCCTTTGAACAAGGTTGCATTCTAATGGAATGTATGTAAGTCCTTTGACCAGGCTCACTTTTAACAGCGTGATTAAATCCTTTAACCAGGTCACACTTGACAGGGTTGGCTTTTAACCGAGCTCACTTCAGAAGAGTGAAAATAATAGTAGCATGTTACAAAGTGGTTTTTCCCATATTGGGTTTCCACTATAAATCCTGGTGTCATACTTATGTGTGAATGTTTTGGTGTGAATATTTCTATGGTTTACAAGTTAGATACAGCTAGGTAGTGGACTATATTGTTATATGTTTCTATTGATGAATCAGTGATGACCGAGTTTGTTTTGGTTGCTTGATCTGATTTAAAGTAAAGTTTTAAAGTTTGTCTTATACATCAGGACCTGAGAACAATTGATTCACCCCCCCTCTCTATTGTTCTAAATCATATTAACAATTGGTATCAGAGCTGTGTTTCTTATTGGTGTATATAGAAATCAAGTTTAAAGGGACTTGAAGAAAATGATCAAGATGTATAAAAAGGAGGTACCAAAGCTGAATAAGGAGAACTTCCCTGCATGGAAAAGCTTGATGAAGCTACACCTAGCCAGTATTGGTGATTCTACAAAGTACTATATTGAGAATGGCTATGTCTCACCTGCTGCACCTATGACTACCGAAGAAATGAGAGCTAAGCAAGAACATAATCAGGCAATGCTAGAAATTGCATATGCCCTAAGCTATCCAGAATTTGAAGACATTAAGGACTATACAACTACTAAGGAGATGTGGGACACTCTTGCAAAGATCTATGGTGGTGACTTATTTGTACTCAAAGAAAAAGCCAAGAGTCTCAGAGGTAAGTTTGATGAAATGAGAATGCAAGAAGGTGAAAACATTGCACAATATTGTGGTAGAATAAAAGAAGTTGTAAATGCTATAGGTGAGCCAATGGAACTATTGATGAGGAAACCATTATTGGAAAAGTACTAAGAACTCTGCGTCCTATATATGCTATTAAGATCTCAGCTATTCAGGAATCTAGATGCAACTCTGCAAATGGACTCACTTTGGAAGGTTTGATTGGTAAGCTGACTGCTTTTGAATTCTCTAATTATGATAATTTCATAGTTGGAAGTATTGGAAATGTTGAATCTGCTTTTAAGTCACAATTAGTTTTGAACAAACCTAAGAAGGAAAAAGAAAGATGCACAAGTGAAAGTGAAAATGAAAGTGAAAGTGAAAGTGATAGTGACACTTCTGATGAAGAACTTGAAGATCTAGAAGCTCTTATGGCTAGAAGACTGAGAAGAGGAAAAGGAAATTATAAAGGTAAACTCCCTATCATATGTTTTGCATGTAATAAGGTCAGTCATATAGCTACTAGATGTCTTGACAGGAAGGATAAAGATGATGAAAGGAAAAGAAAACACAAAGACATAAGAGATGACAAAAGCTACTGAAGGAACAAAGACTACAAGGGAAAAGGTAAGAAATCTTGTCATATTGCTGAAGAAGGAACTGACACTAATGGTGATGATGTTGAAATTGAAGTTGTCTATGTTGCAATGAAAGATGAATCTGATGAGGATGAGAAAACTACATTGATTTCCTATGTGAACAAGAATGATAAATGGATTATTGATAGTGGTTGTTCACATCACATGACTGGTGATAAGGATAAGTTTGAAACTTTATATCATTACAGAGGTAAAAGTGTAACATTTGGTAATGATGCCCCATGTCCTGTTAGAGGAAAAGATTTGATTAAACTAACTGATAAGATATCTTGTGAAAATGCTTATTGTGTTGATGGTCTTAATTATAACTTGTTAAGTGTTGCTCAACTAAACAAAATTGGTTACCGAGTAGAATTTCATCACAAGAAAGCTAAAATATTTGATGCCACTAGTGAACTGATTGGAAGTGGAGAGCAGACTAGAGGTAATTTGTTCTATCTTGACCTATCTGAAGAAACATGTTTAATTGCACAACTTGATGATATTTGGTTATGGCATAAGAGGTTGTGTCATGTGAATTTTGACAATTTGGTAGAGATAAGTAAGAAGAAGAAAGTAAGAGGTCTACCTAGACTAAAGAAACCTGAGAATATAATGTGCAAGGAATGTCAATTAGGAAAAATGACAAAGTCAAGTTTCAAGAGGAAATCCTTTACTTCTAAAAACATTTTAGATTTGGTTCATACTAACCTTTGTGGACCTATGGGTATACAAAATTACTATGGTGCTAGATACTTTATCTTGTTTGTTGATGATCATACCAGGATGATGCATGTAATGTTTATAAGAGAGAAATCTGATGCTTTTCAATTCTTTAAGTGGTACTTGGCTAAAGTTGAGAAGGAGATAGGTAGGAACCTAAAATGTCTTATATCTGACTAAGGTGGAGAATTTACATGAAATGAATTTAATCTATTTTTTAATGAAAGAGGTATTAGAAGATAGATGTCTGCACCTAGAACTCCTCCACAGAATGATATAGTAGAAAGAAGAAACAGATCTATCTTGGACTATGCAAGGACATTGATGATTGAAAAGAATGTGCCTCAGAAATACTTGAAAGAAGCTATAAGCACTGCTATTTACACTCTTAACCAGGTACAAATAAGAAAAGGTACACATCTGATACCTTATGAATTATAGTATGGACATGCACTGAATGTTAAATAATTTAGAATCTTTGGAAGAAAATGCTATATGCTAAAAGATACTAGGAATGGAAAGTTTGATGCTAAAAGTGAAGAAGGCATATTCCTAGAGTATTCCATGAAAAGTAAGGCTTATAAGTGTTTGAACTCTAACACTGACAAAATAGTGGAAAGTGTGAATGTAAGAATTGATGAGTATACAGAAAGAAATGAAGCTAACGAAAAAAGAGAACCAGAAGATTACATATCTTTTGTGTACATTGAACATGAAGAAGAGGCAAGTAACAAACTTGCACATGATGCTGAGTCTCAAGTAAGTAATGCTGAGTGACAAGTAGGTAATGTCGAGCATAAGGAAAATAGTGCTGAGAAAGAACAAGAACATGCTGAGCTACAGAATGGTACTACCGACTATCAGGAAGAGGTTGCCAAGCATTCAGAAGCTAAATCTGACAATCTTGTTGGGGAACCTGATGAAATAGAAGAGAAAAATGCTGAACCTATTTTGGCAAAATATGTAAGAAGACATCACAAGCCTGAACAAATAATTGGAGATAAAGATGCTAGAATTTGGACCAGAAGTAAGATCAAAGATCCAACATGCCTACTATGTGAATTTGAACCTAAAACAACAAGAGAAGCATTGGAGAATGAAGATTGGATACAAGCAATGAATGAAGAGATTGACCAGATTGAGAAAAATGATACTTGGACATTAGTGCTAAGACCTGAAAATAAGAATGTTATAGGAACAAAATGGGTATTTCAAAATAAGATGAATGAAAATGGTGAAATCACTAGGAACAAAGCTAGAATAGTATGCAAAGGCTATGCATAAGAAGAAGGAATAGATTATGGGGAGACATTTGCCCCTATAGCTAGACTAGAAGGAGTAAGAACTTTGCTTGCATATGCTGCCTATAAAAATTTCAAGGTTTATCAAATGGATGTCAAGTTTGCATTTCTAAATGGTATATTGGAAGAAGAAGTTTACATAGATAGCCATAAGGTTTTATTGATCCAAACAAAAGACACATGGTATGCAAACTGAACAAAGCATTATATGAATTGAAACAAGCTCCCAGAGCATGGTATGAGAGGTTGCATAACTATCTGATGTAGATTGGATTTTCAAGGACAAATGACACAAGCAATTTGTATATGAAAGATGAAGAAGGAAAAGGTATTTTGTTAGCAAAAAATTTTGATGATGACATTATTTTTGGTGGACAAGATGATTTGTGTAAGAGATTTTCAAATGAACTGAAAACTAAATTTGAAATGAGTATGTTTGGAGAAATCAAATTCTTTGTTGATTTACAAATATATTAAATGAAGAAAGGAATTTTCATTACACAGTCTAAGTATGTGAATGAAATACTAAAAACTTTTGGGATGGAAGATGCTAGACCAGTAGGAACTCCTATGGTTACTAGATAGAAGTTATCTAAAAATGATGATGCTGCTGAAGTGAATCATTGTATAGATCCATGATTGCAAAGTTGTAGTATGCTGTACATAGTAGACTAGATATTGCATTAGCTGTTGGGATTGTGGCAAGATTTTTTGCCAATCCTAACGAAACACACATGATGGATGTGAAGAGAATTATGAGATATTTGAAAGGAACTACTGACTATGGGCTATATTATAAGAAGAATGACAAATTTGAACTACAAGTTTATACTGATGCTGATTGGGTAGGAAATGTAGATGACATGAAGAGTACAAGTGGTGTAGCTTTCTTTCTTGGACAAAGATTAGTTTCCTAGACAAGCAAGAAATAAAATTTCATTTCCCAATCTACTGTTGAGGCTGAGTATGTTGCTGCTATAGTAAACTGTTCAAATCTAGTTTGGATAAAACAATTGTTGGTAGGAATGAAGGAAGAAATCACTGAACCTATTGTTATTTTCTGTGACAACACAAGTGCTATTAATATTTCTAAGAATCGAGTGATGCATACAAAGACCAAACACATAGCAATCAAATATCACTACTTGAGAGAATTGGTACAAGACAAAGAAGTCCGACTGGAGTATGTGAATACAAAAGAACAAATAGCAGATATATTCACTAAAGCTTTACCTAAAGAAGCTCATGCGTACCTGAGAAGCAAATTAGCGGTCCTTCCCCTAACTGAGGTTGCCTAGTCAAGCTAGGAGCACTGCATCAAATATACTACAATAGAATATCTGACACATTGATGCATAAGAATGTCACACTTTAGGACTACCCTAGAGTTGTGAAGAAAGAGCACAAACACTGAATCAGTCATAAGTAAGATGATAGAGGGAGAAACATTGAACTGTAAAGACACTATCTACATCTGTTGGATGTATGTTATGTTACTGCTTTGGCATTTTTGTCAAAGAGGGAGAAGGTACTGATAATGATAACACATGATACTAAGAACAGAGAAGAAACTGAGGGAGAAGATACTGAAAGATAAGAGGAAGATGAACTGAAATGAAAGATCAGGATAGAGGGAGATCTGATTATTGCTGATGGTCATAGAAGTATGATTTATAGATACTGAATCAGAATGAAGCTAAGGATATTATAAATTTCTCTAATGGACAGATAAGTTTTGGATTGGTTGGTAATCCATGTGTTATTCAAGTGATATCATATGGTGTTGCCATCAATGCCAAAGAGGGAGATTGTTGGAAACTGTAATTGAAACAATTGTTGTATTGTCATTGATGTCAAAACCTTAACTAGTAAGACTGTTGCTACTTAGGAAACTACTATATCTATTGAAGTGTTGTGAATGAGTGAAGCAAGGTTGGTAACAATAGGACCTAGGGAAAGGTTGAGTTATCTTGATACTACAAAGTGTACTTGACTATGTTGTACAATGATGAGATAATGTATTGTTTATCTTAGTGAGATTGAAGACTAAATTGGTAGGCTTAACTGAGAAAAAATGGATAAAATCATGTTTAAGCCGAGTTATGTTAATGTCGACTGGGTTAGTGGATGCTGAGCAAAATCCTATGTCGACCGAGTTTCAGTAAATTGTCGAGGAAGACAGTGCATGCCGAGGAAATAGTTTTAGTAACAATCAAGTGTTCTACATGTAGACCGAGTGGATGATCATAGTATTGACCAAGCATCAACAATTTTATATTTGAAGAGAATTCTTTTTGGGGATGACATTGTTTGAATTCTTAGATTATGTAAAATGTGTTGACTTTATTTACTGATTGTATGGAAGCATTTAATGCACTATAAATTTTTTTATTGTAAATCTTTATGAGATTTGAGATGTTTCTAGAAAAGAAGGTGAAGAACAAAATGTGGGTAGATTCAATGAATCTGACCTAACCCTAAGATCTATGAATCAGATTAAGTGGCAAAAGATGAGTTAACCTAATTGAGGAAAGTATTAAGGGAACCTGAACATTGGATTAGATGTATGAGAGTGGAGAAAAAGGTTGATGTATTGGGGTGAAACCGAAATACTGGAAGATAAGTTTTATTGACTGTATAAGAAAAAAGGCTAAAGGTGAAGTGTGGTGATCACTTGAAAAAAAGTTTTGAGCAGATCAGAGATGGAGATGGAAAATTTTCAAAGTTAGTAAACTAGTATTTGTGTACAGAATTGGATCTGATATTTGCAAAGTAAGTTGTATGTTTTTCAGATCAACACTACTGCTACTTTCTAACCATTGTAATAGTCAAAATCCTTTTAACAAAGGTTGATCTAACAATCATAAGTTAAATCCTTTGAACAAGGTTGCATTCTAATGGAATGTATGTAAGTCCTTTGACCAGGCTCACTTTTAACAGCGTGATTAAATCCTTTAATCAGGTCACACTTGACAGTGTGTATTGTAACCTTTGATAGGGTTAGCTTTTAACCGAGCTTACTTCAGAAGAGTGAAAATAATAGTAGCATGTTACAAAGTGGTTTTTCCCATATTGGGTTTCCACTATAAATCCTGGTGTCATACTTATGTGTGAATCTTTTGGTGTGAACATTTCTATGGTTTACAAGTTAGATACAACTAGGTAGTGGACTGCATTGTTATATGTTTCTATTGATGAATCAGTGATGCCTGAGTTTGTTTTGGTTGCTTGATCTGATTTAAAGAAAAGTTTTTAAGTTTTTCTTATACATCAGGACTTGAGAAGAACTAATTCACCCCCCCTCTCTATTGTTCTAAATCATATTAACATGAAGGTCATCCTTGAGATATAGGAGGTATTGGAAGATCTGTCAAGGACATCTAAGAATCTATCTTGTATTCGTCCATTCTTGTTTCTTAAATGTTAACCTTCTTTGTAAAGCTTCGTAGGACCATTTATTTAGAGGTTTTTTCTTTTTTAGAACTTTTCTTTTTATGTGGGATCATACTATCTACTTTCTTAAGGCTATTGCAAGGATATGTTGTGTCAGCTAGAATGGTCACCTCTACTCCATTATGAGGAAATTTTATGTATTGATGATAGGTAGAGGGTAAAACTTACATTGAATGGATCCATGGCCTTACAAGAAAAATGTTGTAGGCAAGTGGTAGGTCGAGAACTTGGAATATCACATCTCTTTCCACTGGTCACACTTTAATGGGTAAGACAACCAATCCTTTAGAGGATCTTTATTCTTCATCATAATATTTGATGGTTATCTTTCTTTGGATCAATTGCATGTTCAAAAAATCCCAATTGTTTCACCAGATTATATGTGCATATGTTCAAACTAGTGCCTGCATCTATCAAGACACATTTGACATGGTGTTTATGAATTAGGACTTCTAGATGTAGAGGTTGATTATGTGGTTGGTTTAATGACTTGTCATCTTCCTTAGAGAAAGACAAGTAATGTGGGGAATATAAGTAACCAACCATAGTTTGGAATCTGTCCACATCCATGTCTTTAGGTACATTGGTATTAAGTAAGGCTTGATCAAGGATCTCTCGATGGATCAAAGAAAATTTTAGTAGCTCCAAAATGGAAATTTGAGCTGGTGTACACTGCAACTGGTCTACTAGATTGAACTTTGAAGGAAATGCCAATTTTTTAGGAACTATTTTTGTAATTGGTGGGTTTGATGTTGAAGCTCCTTTGAGAGTGAGCTTAGCTTGACTCCCCATTACAACATTAGAGGATTTAGTCTTGTCTTGCACTACTTTAAGATTAATCACATAAATGGACTATTTGTAAGGTTTCACCATATGAATCATGTTGTCATTATCATATAGATATAAATGATCTTATTTCTTTTAGAGGACTCACTTTTTTCATAATTAGGTAGTGGAGCTTGGAATTTTTTATGATCATTATTAGTGAGATGAACATCCACTTTAACCTTTCCTTCTTCAATTAAGTCTTGAATGATATATCTCAATTTCATGCATTTATTAGTTTTATGTCCTTTATTGTGATGAAAATCATAGTAGTCATTATCATTCAACCATTTAGGTTTTACTTCTAGTTCCCATGGTTTGGAATAAGGGATTGTGATGGTTTTGTTATCCAAAAGTGACTTAAAGACCACCTCTAGTGTGTCTCCCAAAGGTGTAAATGTTATCTTAGGCATAGATAACCAAGGCTCATTCCGAGTATTAGGTTTATTAAAAGTTTTATTAGTCATTGGTGTCATTGTTGTATTTGAGCTATTGCTAGCTTGTAGATTCGAAGAGAGATTAAACACTTCTAGTTTTGGTCTTGTATTAGGAGCATCCATAGCTCCATAATTAACCACATTATTTTTTTTATTTCCATATTTGTACTTATCTTTATTTGGATAGTACTTGTCTTTATTCTCTTTATAGATAGTAATTTATCCTTTCTTAACCAAGACTTCTTCAATATTAATGGCACTATCTACCATTTTATTAAAGCTTGGTAGACCTTGTAGTTATATGGTAAAATTCATTTCGAGTACTAAGTTATTGATAAAGAGGTCTATCTTCTCACTTTCAGGTATTTTTCATGAGTACCTTGCAAATATCTTCCTCCATCATTGTAGGAATGTTAAAAATGGTTCTCCACTTTTCTACTTTGTATTACATAGTTCCAACATGGTCACCATATGTTGTATGTTGTATGAGTATTGTTGAATGAATGTTTCCACTAGTTCTTTCAATGTCTTGATACCTGTGGGTAGTGTAGAAAACTAGTCCATTACTTGTCCACCCAAACTTTGTGGAAATAACCTCATTAAATAGGTTTTTTCATGCATGAATTCCATACTCAATGTGTAAAACTCCCTCACATGGTCTTGAGGATCTAAATTGCCAATGCTTTTTTCATATTTAGGAATTGTAACATGTTGTGGAAATGGTATCATATTTAGGCATTTATGAAAGGGAAAATGACAAATATGCTCCAATGAATATTATTTTATTGATTTTTCCTTCTCTTTCTTCAAGTCTTGTATTTCTACTTTCATGGAAAATAATTTTCATGTTAGGATAGATATAGGACTAAGGTATTCTTTTTGTTTGAGTTGGTTGACATCATAGTTGATGCAGAGTGGTCAGCAAGAAACTTGTTCTTAAGCCCCAACCCAATTCAAGACACCAAATTGGTTCAATCACTCATTTAGGTTCTGATTCCAATATGGAAAGGTGTAAACTCTGCAATGACATGAATTTAAAAGGTTTCAATATACTCTCTACAACCCTGAAATACAATCCAACTTGATTCAAAAATGCCCTTCTAGGGACAAGTTCCCTATTTTTCCATCAAATAAGACTTTCACTGTTGTATGCTTTGACAGACCAATCAATGGTCATAAACATCTTCACCTTCATTAAAACAAACAATTCCAACCAATGGTTAACCACCCAAATGCTTGGGACTTGGCAATCTTCAATGCACCTAGGAATTCAACTAGGTCTCCCAAACCTGCTTTACCCCAATAACTCTGCAATTCAACAAAGGACCCTAGGACATTATATGATTTCTAGACACCCTTTTTGATGTTCTTTTGAAATTCCAACTCTCAGTCCCTGATCTCACTCCTGCACATCAATTTCTTCATTGAGTCCGTAGACCTAATGCATGCCTTAGGTGTGGGTTCCTTAACAAAGCAATTGAAAATGGGGTTGTGAAGCCAAAGTCAGAGCTTGGAATTTTCCACCATGCTCTAGAGATCTAGTTTCAACAAATTTTTAGGTCCTATACTGGTTGCTACCCACTGATGTTACATAATCCATCAATTTCTAGTCAAGAACATTAAGATTCTTGAACTAGGGCTTACTCCCAAAACCCACAGACTTAATACCCTGCTCCAAAGCTTTTGAAATATTAAAATACATTACCCTAAATCTCATCTTGCCAATAATGAAGAAGTTTCCATGGTCAAGACTCAAGTTATGGCCATAAAAGCAATCAAACCCTAAAAAACAAGGGTTTGTAGACAAGGTTCAGTAAAAACACAATAACTTTGATTCAAAACTGATTGAATTCACCAAACCAACTCTCAAAGCATCTGATGGAACTACTTCAACTTCCAGAGGGTTTAGTTCACTTCTCCCAATCCGTACAGCCGTACAGTACACATTTTTGCTCAGAAACTACTCTAAAACAAAGTTATTTTATTAGTTTTTGAAAGCAAACTTCTTACAAAAATGTCTTCTCCTTTTGTTTCTTTGATCAATGGCATCCTAATATAGCTTTGCAGATAGTTTCATAACCATTTTAGATGGTTAGAACATTTTATCCCCACAAACAACAGTAATTTGCTTAGCAACTTTTAAAGTTGCATTACATCTTTTGCAATTTTTTTTGCCGGTAAGGTAAAGAATGAAATTTTAAGTTTTAAGAACCTTACTAAAGTCACTTTGGACCTCCAAACATCCTAAAAAAATCTAAGGACACCTAATAGACACTTAATAAACACCTACCAATCAGATTGCATCCAAAGACTAATGATACCCAAGGCTTATAACAATACCAAGGGGTCATAGTCATACAAGTGGATGGGTTACAAGGAGATCTTAAGATCAATCCTTTAACCATTATTACAAACAAGAAAACTTAAACATTATGCAAATTTAAACACCTTAAAACATTTTAAAACCATTAGTCTATCAATCATTGTCCATCACAAGATGACATGATGAAACTCTAGTGCTTGTTCCAACTGATAGGATTGGATGTCTTCTTGGTTTCATGGTGACTTCTCTTAATCACATGGTTATTGACTTGCCTCAGGGATTCCCCTGCATCAATAGTCCTTAGGTAATTTCACTCCTTGTGATACAAGTTCCAAAAAGTATTTTCCTTCATTCTCATTTAATGTTCTTTCAAGTATGTTTTGCAATATTTTTATTTTCAAAGCTCTTTGGTACTCTTGTTTAGTAGGATCTTCATCACTATCTGAATCATAGAGGGCTCTGTTGGTTGTGTCACAAAAATTTGATCCTTGTCTTGCAAAATCCTAGGAAGTTGCCATGCCCTAGTTGCAGTTTGTTATGATCTGCAAAGAAAAAGAGTTGGAAACTTGATTGAATATGATGTGATGGGGACTACACAACTTGACAAATGAGGGATATAGACCAAATAAGGAGGTAAGGTACATTCAAAAATTGACTCACTCAAGTTTGCAGGTTTATTAGTTGTGATAAAAAAATCAGACAAAAGACTCAAAAGGGTACTCAAAAATCCAAAAATCAAGTTTACAACTCATGAAAAAATGCTCTTGGCCCTAGGTGCGACACTCTATATATGAATTCTAGCTAATGTCCCCAGATGCAACCTAGGAAATACTGTATGCGACCCCCAATCTATATGCGACCTAGGATATACCGTGTACAACACTGAAATTACCACATGCGATATGGAATACATGATGCAACAAAAGAAACCAAATATGACATTCTGATGCTCAGTCCAAGGAAAAGTCTATCAATTTTACAAATTTTAGGAATTTATCTATCTGATTTCAAGGAGTTTAATTATCTAAAAATTCCTGGTGTTTGTTCATTTAGGGATTTTTTTTGAATTGTAGTTTAAACACACCAAACAACTTTTTTTTAAGACCCACAAATACACCTATTTTTCCCTAAACTTGACATAGATTGGAAATGCTTGTTCATTGACTTAGGAACACACTCAAAGACTCCTCAGAATATGACAATCCAAAAACATGCAATCGATGTTGGAGTCCATATTAGCTAAGTAGTAACCTCAATGAGGGCTTGATATGATGAACTTCTTGGGGAAATTACTATTTGGCTTGCACAAGCATTACCAACCTTTTGGGGGTAATCTGGGCAGTCTCTAACTTATGGTTCTTAATAAAGGCATATGTTCATAATCACCTCCCATAGTCCTACAAGTGAGATTTAGGTCTATATGCCTATGAGTACTCAAACTTGTGTAATCTTACAAGAAAGATTAAAGTAGCTCCCCTCTACACCAAGTCCAAGAATATCCATGGAAAAGATCAAATCAAGGTTCTGAGGACAAACCAACTAAGTCTTCTAAGATTTTAATCTCAAGGAAGCATCTTTATTATAGTGAGGTGGAATGGTTGGCTTCTAATTGTCCTCACTTGGGTCATTCCTGGGAGCCTTTTACCTCAACTGGAAAGCCCTCTAATTAGGATTGCAATAAAATAAAAAGGATTGGTGACTTAGAGGTCTAGATTTCTGCTTCTCCATGAAGGAGAAGAGCATAATCTCCTATCTCATGCAATTTTCTCCTATCAAACACATCATGCAATTAATTCCAATTTACTCCAATTTGATGCCAAACCTCAATCTAAATTTTGAGTTTCCAATTTTCCCAAAGGGAAAAGAGCACAATCCTTTGATTAGATTGAAAATTGATTTCAAATTGTATTTAAATTCCTAAAAATCAAAAGTATGAAGTTTGGTTGATTTTCCTTTAATGGAAGCCTACAAAACAAGTATTAGTAGTTTTTCTTTTTCTATTATCTTGGACTATTAGACCTGTAAACTATTGTTAAGCTATTATAATAAAAAAAAATCATAGTGAGAAAATATTAGATGTCAAAAAATAAAATTTGCAATCAAATAAACCAGATGTGATTCAATATTTTTTGAGATGTGATCCTATTTTTTGAATTCGATTAGGATTCCAAAAACAACACAAATCTAACCAAATGTGATACCTACCAAATACAATCCATGAAATCCTGTGTGCAATCCTAGATATACTAGGTGCGATCTAATTTACCAGATGCGATCCAATTTATGAAATGTGGTCTTCTGGTGGTGAAAAAATGACAAAAAATTAGTTAAGATTGCAAAATTCCAAGGTTAGGCCCCACAGTGGGTGCTAGAAATGTGTGTGTATTTTGTGGTACTTGCTAGCCTACAACACAACACTTCAATAAGACCTTAGCTTGTTATCAAATCAAACATACAAATAATTAAATATACTAACAAAAACATCTTATTTCTCTCTAACTAAGAAGAGTATGTCTAAAGCCTAAATTTATCTCAGCCCTAGACTCTAACCAGTGATAATACAATGCTAGAACAAGAGATTCTAATCTATGAAAACTAAAAGCCATGAATTAAGAAAGCCATGAATTCCTTCACACTTATGCTATGAAAATGAGATGTTCTCTAATTAGCTAAGAATTAAAATGTGTAGCAAGTATATGTAAAATGCAATTAACTCCCTTTTGACGTTTGGAAATCCTTGTTTTATAGAACTCCATCAAATTTGAATGGTTGAGATGTATCTTAGGAAGAGTGGTTGAGATGCCTCTAGGCTTGATCTATGTGAGTGATCCATGTGACTCTCCTCTTATTTCTTGGATTTGTCTTTGTTGTCCCTTGAGAGGTGACATTTGTTTTGAGCCTTTTGTTAATTTTCTTTAATTATTTACTCTAGCCATGTATTTAATGAGAATGATTTAATTAATTCGGCTTAGAGATAATCAATGTAATTTTTGATGATTAATTCTTGATTTGTGAAGTTTATTGATTTTATCGAATTTATTGAATCATGTTAATAATAGAGGATCAAATTAACATAATTAGGAGATTATTATGAATTAGGGAAAATAGAGCCTTAGATTCTAGTAGCCTAATTTTAGGTGATTACAAAAATAACATAAGGTTAGAGGTGGAGAAGTTGACAAAAAGCAAGTGGAACAAAAGAGCTATGACAGTAAATAACATTAAACAAGAAGATGTCAAGTTAGTGGCGATGATATTAGGATATAAATTCTAATATAATAGCGGACTGAACCATGTGTCAACCATTTTTGTTCACATGGCATATAATATGGGATTTGAGGATGAATAGTATGACCTATGCGAGGTCTTAGGACAATAGATAATGGAAAACCTTGAAGGAATAAAGAAGAATAAAACTACTCATTTTATATTTGGATAATTGGTTATGTATATATTCTTTCATATGCCAAAGAGATTTCCTAACATATACTTATGGATATTTGATAGATGCACTATGCAGATGATTAGTTATTTATATAGAAGAAGTGATGAACAAAATAGGTATGCTGAAGTTGTAGGCATGATGAAGCTTTTTTAGAGGCAAATGCATGAAAGGGAAATAATACCTTGGAGATTAGTTGAGAAGTATAAGGATGACATCTATTTCATGGTGGAAACTAATTTTACATGCTTTGAAGTAGTTGAACATAGAACTTCATGGCATACTCCTATGAGATATGAAGTTGATTACACAAATCTAGAACTACAAATTCAACATATTTTGCAATTCCCTAAAGACCCCAATACCCCTAGATGGGTCACATGTGATGAAAAGTATGCAAAAGTAAAGAAAGGGCTGGTGAAGGGAAGAAAGGAAAGAAAAGTTGTGTCCCTTGTTGACAAAATAGTAGGGCAGCATGGAATCACCAAAGAAGAAATAAAAAAAGTTAGTGAAAAGGTTGCAAAACTCAGGGAGAAACATAAAATTCCCCCTCCTCAACCTAATATTGAATCACCTCATGTAGTGGAGGTTGAAGAAGGATAGAATGACAAGGATGACACTCCTAAACTTACTAGGAGAACATCACATAGGTAAGCTGCACGGGAAACTACACAAGGAAAAATATCTCCTAAAGCTAGACCAAAGGCCATGGCTAGTGGAACAATAAGAAAGAGTAAAACATCTGATACTCCTCCATCTTCACAAAGGAAGGATAAACAAAAAAAGGTTTTAGAAGAACAAGCACATGAAGAATAAATTCATGTAATGGAAACAAAGGTTATAGAGAGGACTGAGGAACAAAAGAAGAGGGAAGAAGAAGATGAGAAAGATAGAAAACTTCAAGAGGCTAACTTGAGAGAACTTGAAGCACATATGAAAAGAGTAGAAGAGGAAGAGAAAAATAAAGGTCAAGAAGCACAAAGGTATGTGTTCAAACCATTATTGAGAGTGTTGGAGAGAAGAGCGATAAATGAAGGAAAACTAGTCTCTATTGAAAAGTACTATGACATATAAGATGAGGAAGAGAACAATAAGATATCAGACATAGTTATGGAGCATATGCTTACTTTAAAAAAGAATCTGATTGAAATAGAGAGAATATTCAACAAGGAACTATTTGAAATATTGGAATAAAGGAAGAAGAGAGCCTTGGATGTGTTAGTCATTTTTTCATGTCAGTGAGATTTCCTAAAAAAAAGTCCTATCTTGAATTAGGTCTTTTAATTTTCAAAGGGTTTTATGAAATTTGTCTCATCTAAGTATGAAAACCCTACCCTAGATCTATTTCAACATTACTTTTCCATGTTACTTAAGTCTTTTATTCAACACATGGTTATTGTTTCCCTTTTCTCCAAGTCTCATAAAATTTAAAGTTAAGTATAAAAGATCTGAAGATTGGTCAACTAGGTAATCTCTTAACGGCTATAAGGTTATCTCATAATATCACAATGGATGGTAGTTAGTTCTTTTCATCTGGTGACTTAGCGAAAGTGCTTTCTCCAAGTCTCACAATATTTGGTGATGATGTCTTAACATTCAATGACCCAGCAACATGGCTTTCTCCAAGTCTCCACATGGCTGGCAGTTAGTTCTTTTCATCTGGTGACTTGAAGAAAGTGATATCTCCAAGTATTGCAATGTTTGGTGGTGATGTCTTAACATTCAACAACCCAACGACATGACTTTCTCCAAGTCTCCAAATGGTTGGTAGTTAGTTCCTTTGATCTTGTGATCTGGTGCAAGCAGTTATCTCTAGATCTCATAAGAACATAGTTAAGTTATTAAGCATTTAGAGATTTGGTGAAAAGGGTAAGAGACTTAACAATGATAGTTATCTCTAAGTCTCATAAAGTGGTGGTTAAGGCTTAATAGATCTAGAGATTAAGGGATAAGGTTTAATGACTTAACAGTAATAGGTTATCTCTATATCTCACAATATTAATGGCTAGTTGCTTAACATTCAATGACTTGGCAAAAAAGGTTTTCTCCAAGTCTTTGGATTTGATGGTTAAGTCTATTATCATTTGGTGACCTGGAAAAAAGGTTTAAAGGAGTTGACAGTGAAGGTTATCTCCAGGTCTCATCATCTCATAGCCAAGACATGAAATATTCCAAGATTAAGAGATCACTGTAGATGAAGACCAAGATCAATGGCTATCACTAGATCTCTAGACAAAGCTTGAGTTAAGTAAAGTATTCAGTGATTAAGAGACATGTGTTATCTCCAAGTCTCATAACAAAACTAGGGTTAGAGCTAGTGCCTTGAGATTATGAGATTTCTTTAGTCTCTGAGTCTCATGATCAAACATAAGTTAAGTTAAACACTTAGAGACCATGAGAATCCTTTGATTGTTTAATCTCATGATGGAGCCCTTGTTAAGTCAAATTTTTAGAGATTGAGAGATATGCATGGGTCATTGAATCTCATGATCAAAATTAGGTTAGGCTAAGCTTTCAGAGATCATGAGGAAGCTATGGTCACTGAATCTCCAAAAGGAAGTGTGGTTAGTTTTCATGGTGATAAAGAATTAGAAAAATACTGACATGTTTAAGTACATGGCTGAGTTGGAAAAAGTAAAAAGTAACAACCAATCACTATACAACTGAGGTTTTTAGCAATTTTCAAGGGTTTTAAAGACAAAGATACAATGATGGCATTTTTGGTAGATTTCTCAAGAATTTAATGTACATTTCAACCTCACATGCCATGGCTAACTAAAATTTAAAATTGGTTACATTAAGAGTGAATGATGAAGTGATTGAGGAAGGATTTTCTATGATCTCAACAAGTTCTTTGCATTCATTGTGAAATGATATAAGGACACGACACTATCTTCTCTTACACTTAACAAATTTTCAGATTTTCAGTGAGCTTAAATTGAGAAGAATATTTGTGAGAAGGGATTGAGAAGTGATATTTTAGAGTATATTTTAGAGAAAAAGATATTTAGTGCTTTCAGAATGAGTCAACCAGAGTCAAGAAGAGTTTAATCTAGTGAAGGGGCTAAGGATTTAGGGGAAGAACATAAGGGAAAATGCAAATTTTTAGAGGAATTCATGACTCTACTCTTGTTGGAAATTTGGATAAGTAGGATATCATGATGTTGTCATTATGGAAACATATATATTCAATATTAAGCCAACATGATTAGAGGAGGAAGTTCTGCATTAGAACTTATGAAAATTGTCTAAGTATAACAGTGTTTATCTATCTACACAGAGACTATTTTGATTAGAGGTGTTCACAAAAGAATGCTTAGTGCATACACACTTGAACATAGATCATTATAGGTATATTGAAGATACATCTAAGAGCACAAGTCTGTACAACATGTACGGAAAGAGATATTGATGTTTTACAGAGATAGTGTTGAGTCGACAAGGACAGAGCAACGATTAGAAATTGGTTATATTGAGTTAAGGGATTATTTTTTTTATCAAAATAATGACTTAACTAATTAGGGATGACATCCTATATGTTAAACCTAAGGTAGAAATAAGTAATTTCATGTTGGAAGTGTGTAATGTATTGAAGGCCAACAAGAAAGTTGTTTTGTAATAACTTGTATATAAGTAAGATACTTGTAAATGTAAAGTGTGACATAAGAAACTAATATATGTTATGTGAAGTTGCAAGAAAGTATTGTATTGATGTATATTATGCAAAATATGATATATGATTAGAGTAATGTGAATTGATGATAATTTTTGAAGAGACTACAAAGCTAGATCAAAATATTGAAGATATTCAGTAACAGTAAAAGGTTTTTGTATTCTACCTTTTGTATCTAAGGTTATAATTGTATATTGAATTTTTGGGAAGTGAGCTAATCTTGCATACATTTATATTTTGTAATAACAACTCTTAACAAGGTTGAGGCTTCTAAAAAGGCCTAAAGTCCTTTAACCAAGTCATAAACACTATACAGATGTAATAGAGTCCTAACAAGGTCAATATCTTTAACCAAATACTTTTGATTAGTGGATTAGTTGTGGGTATCATCCCCACCAGGGTTTTCCCTTGGCCAGGGTTTCCTTGAGAGAAAAAATGGTGTTATGAGTTCTTTAATTTTTTATTTTTCTTATTATTTAGTTTATTCAGTTTAGTTTCTTATGCAAGCTACAAGTTAATTTCATCTATCCATAAGTGGGCAAAACTAAAAGTTTGTGGAATACTGATTCACCCCCCCTCTCAATATTTCCTATTTATAAGCAATTGGTATCGGAGCTTAGTTACTTAGAACAAAGTTATTCGGAGAAGGCCTAACAACTTGAGTAAGATCTCTATGGATATGGATCAATTGCAGAAAAATCTTGATGAAGCTCTTGAACAGATTGATATTCTAATTGAAGAAATAGATACACTGAAGGATAAATATGATGGTGCAAAAGAATACATTGAGAAACTAAAAGAAAAGATAGAATATTTGAAATCAAAGAAAGAACCTACAAGTCAAGTCAAGGAAAGTGATGAAGTTTCAATTGAAGAAGGAGAATGAGATCCTGAAACATGAACTAAAGATTATAGACCTAAAGCTAAGATTGAAAGATGATAACAACAAAGATGAATCAAATTTGAAGTCTAAACATGAAGATATGAGATCTAAAATTACCAAAGTGACATCTGAATTTGAGACTACAAAATTGCAGTATGCTGAACTTGTGAAATACAACACAATTGTGAAAGGAGAACTAACTCAATCTAAACAACACCTTGAGAAACTATATTGCAATAGTGAAAAAAATTGATGAAAAAACTTCTTATTAGAAACCCTCTTATGAAAAAATTGGTCTTGGATACTTTGAAAACAAATTCCCAAAGAAGATTGAAGAACTAGATCCAGAGAGTAAACAACCTGAGAATAAAGAAGAAAAGAAACTAGACGAGTCTAACAAATCTGAAAATGAACCTAACCCACCTAAGAAAAATGAACCACCTAAAGAGATGTGAAGAGAATTCAAAGGTAGATGCTTTTTATCCTATTATTTTGGACACATGAAAAGATATTGTACAGGTAATAAATTCAAACCTATCTTTGGTTATTGTTATAATTGTCATGGTTTTGGACATAGAGCTACTGATTGTAAGAAACCTAGATCTAATGATAATGATAATAGTAGAATGTTTAGGAACACTAACCCTACAGAAAAAATACCTATTGGAGCAACAAACAACATAAAAAATGTACTTGTATGTTATAGATGCACCAATTTTGGACATATTGCCAGAAATTGCAAATCACAAATCAGTCAGTCAGGACCAAGATATGGAAACAATGTTATAGTTTGTTAGATATGGAGTAACATGGGTCACACAGTGAGGTATTGTAGAATGAAAAACATGAGAAATCCTAATCCTAGAAGAAATATAAACTACACAAGGATAAATATGAACACCAACAACAGTAAAAAAGAAAATTGTATTAACTTAGAAGAAAATGAGTTTTTCAAAGCTATAGATCAAGCAAGCACATTCAGTATATCAAGAAATCAGACAGGTGAAGTATTTGAGAGTAATTTTAAATCAATTCCAAACTCATCTCAAGAAAATTAAGAATCAAATTTCATGAACTATGTATTAATATGAGCATCAGAATAGCATAGAGTTTAGAAGAAGTTAAATTAAGCCTTGCAAAGTTAATATGAGCTAGGATATGTGTTGGCAAGTTGAATTTACTAAGAATATAAGACTAGTTTTGTGTTTTCATTATGGAAAAAAAGTCATATGAAGTTTTGATAATCAACGCAATAACTTTGAAGATCGTATTTCAGCTAAGTATGGAAGACACTATAGATAGTGAAGCACCTGATGATCAGAGCATCAACACACATTTGTATGATTAAGTTTTGGTATGCACCCATGGATATAAGTTTTTGAGTATGCTATTATGATAAGTCTAAGAACACATGATCAGATTTGATAGTATCGATAAGTTACAACAAGTCTAAGTGACACTGACAGTTAAGTGACAGTGCAGAATAAAACATGCAACCGATAGGAAGTTTTTTGTTTAGGGTATATCATTTTGTTTTGTAAAGGCTATGAAGCTATTGTAATAGTGACGTAGAAATGTTATTATTATTGTGTGTAAAAACACTTGAGCCAATTAATTTGGAAGCATTGTATGTGTTAAGTTTTAGGTCGACACAATATTTAGTTTTGGTTGCACCCATTCAACATGTATATATATGACATGCGCTTTGTATTTAAGATATAGAGAAGAGCATGGAAGATATAAAAGAAGAATAGAAGTATGGGAGTTCAATCAGTATGATATAAATCTCTAAAATAAGTTAGAGCATTAGTGCACAAAAGGAACTGATCAGACAACAATGTTAAAGTAGCAGTTCACCCTTCCAGATATAGTGTGTATCTGATAACCAGGAGGTTGTAGCCTTCTTATTTGAGCAGTGAGCTTTGGCAGTGAGCCATCCACCCCTAATATGGTTTTGTTCTTCAAGACTCCTAACAAAGTCATTGTACTCAGTATTGTAATGACTAGTCCTAATAGGACAAAGGAACTCTAACAAGTTCATAAGACTAGTGAAATTATTCATGCGTACTAATTCCCACTGGGGTTTTGCTCTGGCCAAGGTTTCCTCATAAACACATCTTGTGTTATGTGTTATGGTTGATTGTTTTATTTTCTTTACTATTCATTTTAGTATTTAAGTAATTAAGCTAGGTTTAAAGAAGAAGATAAACATTAATTGTAGAACACTAATTCACCCCCCTCTTAGTGTTTCCATTCTTAATAATTGGTCTCAAATCTTTGGTCCTCTAAGATAAGTTTAACCACTTGAGGAGATCATGGATACAATAGAAGTGAAACATCTAAAGAAAAATCATGAAGTAGCTCTTGAAGATCTTGATAGATCTAAAAAAGAAATTGAAGAACTAAAAATCAAGGTCAATGGTTCACAAGTATTCATCAAGAAACTGAGAAAATATTTGAAAGATTGTTTAATGAATGATTTGGGAAAAATATTCAAAAAGATGAATGAAGAAAACACATCTTTGAAGGACCAGATTGAATATTTGAATGAACAGTTAACTGATAGAAAGACAACCTATGAAGAATAGATCAAATAAAATAAATAGTTGGATAAAGAACTCATGCAAGAAAACATGAAAATCTTGGAGTTAGAAAACATCAAGAAAAAGATGGAATCTGAGTTGACAGAAGAAAAGAATCATTTTGACAAATTGCACACAAGTACTGATCTATTAGATTCTTAGATATATGCACAAAGAATAAAAGGAGATTCTAGTGGTATTGGATTCAATGAAGCACAGATCCAAATCAATGCAATGCAAGAAAGAATGAAAGCACCAGAAGAATCTACAGAAGCTAAGAAGATTGAAAATCATACTGAAGCTAAAGCAAAACCACCTAAAGATGAATACAAGCCAGTAAACATAACTTTTTATGCCTATAACAAGCATGGACATTTAGGAAGAGATTGTAAATAGGTAACACCCTTCAATGGTTATTGTCATTCATGTAATAAGTTTGGTCATAGAGCTATTTAGTGTAGATCAAATCACATAAATCAACCACAAGAAAGTTCTAGAATTTCTCAGAACAACACATGTCAGATATGCAATTACAATAATCACACAGCTAGAGAATGTATTATGGTAACTCATATTAGTGCACCTAGGAATACAAGGCCTCCAGTTATTTTTTACTCTTGTAACAAGGTTGGACACATCTCAAAGTTTTGGAGATCACAAGAAAATAGATAAGAAAGACCTAATAAGTCTCAAGGATCAATATTGGATAAATCTGGAGAAGTCAAGTTTGTGAAAGCTATAGAAGATGTGAGAAATATTTGGATGGAAGTAAAGAAAGATAATGTCAGCAACAAAGTAGTGGATGCATCCGCAATGTATGCACCTTCTACTTGTGGATAAATGACCCTCATGGTCATAGGGAGAGCTAGATAAGCTCTAGACCCTTGCGCAGCTGGTATACTCACCCTCAGAGTATGCGCCTTTGGTTTTAGTTTTTTGGTTGCTAGTTGATGAAGTATTGAAGATCACACAACTTGATTGACAACAAGAACTAAGATTGGAATTCACTATTGTAACTCATGTTACGATGACAAGCGTTAATTGCAAAAAATTGATTTATTAGTCACCGTAGATCTATTGTCTTCACTTTTACATTCAAGATCAAGCCCTTGGAGAGCATAGCAGATCAAAGAATATAAGTATTGAACGATTGAATTCATTTCATCAGTGAAGAAGAGTTAAGTTGTTGCGGAACCCTAGCTCGAATGCATCATTTCAGAAATCTCTTGGAACCCTATTTGAGCATTGAAGAAAGTAAGTAATGGAAAGTCTAGTAATCTTTGATGTCACAGAAAGGAAGAGATATGTATTTAAGAAGCATCCATTTAAGTTAGCTTTGTATGCACCCTAAAATGGTCACCTAGACTTTGGGCCCCATTCTTCAATTTATCAAATGATGGAACCAATTTCTCAATTTCTTGAATCAGCATCTTTAGCTCAATATCAATTTTCTTGATCAAATCCTACTTTAATCATTTTTTATTATTTTCTATGGGCTAACCATTTTATCCTAAGTCTTTATTTATTTAAAAGGAATTCCCTCCCCTTTTATTAAATAAAAAGCCCCCACTTTTCCTCTTATCCTAAGTTGCACAAATAAAGCATTATTCTTATTTTATAAAAAAAAGAAAAGGCCTTTTTGTCTCATATGGGTCACAAAATTCAACTCTTATTTTCTCATTGGAGGAGATTTGTGCACATGGATTGTTCCTCTTTCAAGCTCCACCCTTGATTAAACCTTTTTCCTCTTAATCTCCATGGTCCATTCCTTTTCAATTCCTTTAAAAGGAGAGCTCTTTTCTCATTCTAGGATCCCAACTTTGAATACTAATCTTATGCTGCAAGATTTTTTGGAGAATTTGGAGCTTTGGAGATCTTCATGCATTTAGCTTTCATTTTTGCATCATTGCTTCATGTTTATGCTTTCTATATTAGTTTCCTTTATGCTTTAGATTAGCTCACATAGCTTAATTAGTAAGGATTTGTAATACTTTCCTTTCATAGCATAGCTTGCATCTTCATTCTTAGCATAGTTGCATTGCATTCTCATTCTTGATTCTTGAGGATATTGGCATTCTTGCCCTTGTATCTTTGAATCTTCGATTTTTTGGTTTACTAGCAAGGTTGCATGCTTCAATAGCTCTAGCTGAGAGCACCATCAACATCCTTGTGACTCCATGCCTAGGGAGCTCTAGGTCTCTTTCTCAAGGTTTCCCATTCATGGATTCCCTTGGAAGTAATGACTTAGAGAAGTGCACTATTTAGTGTGTACATTTTTGGCACCCACCGTGGGGTAGACCACTCTTATTTTGTCCTTCTTTTCATGTATTTCTATCAATTTTTCATCATCATTTTAGCTTGTTTTTTTGACTCTCTATTTTTCTGATAGAATTATCATGCGATAGTCTTCCAGTGTCATACAACAGTTTCTTGTATATCAGTGTGATACTTTACTAGTTAAAGTATCACGCACCCTTGCAGATTCTATCACACTATCATATTATTCTCTGTCACATGTAGGTATCATGAGCTATGGCACATAGAGGAAGTATCGCAGTAGTATATAGTGAAGTATCATATGATTCTTTCTCTGACAGAAATATATCCCAAGCCTAGCAGTGAGTAATTTTTGACATTTCTTTGCAAGATTTGATCTATTTGATTCAGATTTCTGATTTGCTATGGTAGAACAAAGTTTGATTTGCAGATTTTATTTGGTTTTGATGTGCTAACCCTTGTAGGGTGAACAAGTTGTGCTTGTAGGTGCTCTCATTGCTTAAATATTTGTTTAAAAGAAGGTATGTCAAAGCTCCAAATGCACAAGGGCTACTAATGGTTTTTTCAAGGCTGCCCAAAGCATAAAACCAATCAAGTGCTTATTTAGTTGCTTTCTTTTTGAGTGTGGCATATACTAGTTATTTCTGTTCATAGGCACTTAATATCTTGTTGTAGGAATCTTTTGGTGGTAGGAGAGTATGTTCTTCACCCTTGTGGTAAAAGAGAAATCTTGACCTATCTTTAGATTTTGAAGGCAAGAGGGTAATTGAACCTTTGCTTGGTTTGTTTGGGAGAAATTTTTGAGCTAGGAGAGTATGCTCTTCACCCTTGAGGTGAAATATAAATCTTGAAACTAAAAGGTTGATCCACTCTTTGTTTAGTTCTAGAATCCTTTAGTGGGCTTGCTCTTGAGCAATCAAGAGGAATGACCCAAGTGGGGACAAGCTTTTCACCAGCTATTTCAACCCACTATAAACTCAAGGCTATCAAGGACACAAAACCTTGTAGATGTGGTACTTGTCTTCACTTGATGTGAGTACTTGTGGGATTGTGACCATGAGGAAAATGTTGAGCAAGAATTCTTAAGGTACTCTTGTGGCTGTGAGGCCTGTTACTTGCTGCAAGGTAAAGAGTCCCTTTGGGGAGCAAGAGGGGTATTACGAATGGAATCCCTTACTAAGAAACATAGATAGAAGCCACCTTATTTTTCCACTTAGCTTCTTCATGTAAGGATTGATCCTATTGGACTAACCCAGACCACCCCAAGATTACTCACCATTTGTGTTCCTTTGGTTGTGTCATTGGCACTTCCATGACAAAGCCAATATCCATTGTGGGCAACCACTTTGTGTGAGGCAATGGGACATCAAGTGTGGGCCAAGTTGTTAAGTATTGAGCCTTTGTCTTTTTAGGCTAGTAAGTTTTTGAATTATTCTCATTGTGATCTACCCATGTAAATGTTCTCAAACATCAAACACCACAGTATAATTCATAGGATTTTATCACTTTGATATCACATTTGGTTGTCTTGGCAAGGTTGCTTTTGCCCTTGTGCAAGTGTTTTATGACATGTTTGATCCCTACCGTTTGCAAGCTTGTTTGATTACTACTAGTACTGTGCTTGAAATCAAGAAATTCAACTTACCAAAACAACTTTGACCAAATTGCCTTTAAAACTAAGATTTACACATTGTCTGGTCAATTATTGTGCAACACTTCATTGTTGCACAACCATCAGACTGCTTGCCTAGATAATATCACATGCACTACCTAGAAAATATCACACTGCTTCTTGTGAAATATCATACTGGAAAATTGTATTGCCCTGTTACTCTGATAACTATCGCACAGAGTTATTTTGTTGCCTCATAGTTGTCTGCAATTTGAAGGTAATTTGTGTCCTATTTCTAGTCTCCCTTGGTCGGTCTAGGTCAGATCTTAGGTGCTATGACATGTTTCTCAACATTCAAATAAACTTAAATGGTATCAAGTTGCACAAAATGATTCTTGGTCTTCTTTCTTCCACATCTCCCTCTTCTTCCTAAACTCTTCATGTCTTCTTGATTCTTTTCCTCTTATTATCTAGTCTACCTTCTTCTATTCATCTCTTTTGTCTCTTCCATGCTTGATTTCTCCTCTTCCATAACCATGAATGTCAACTATCTTTCTATGGAACCTCTCTTGAAAATAGATGATCTCAAACTCATTTCTCAATTTGAAGAGTATTATTTCTCCAAAAATCTCATGGGTGATAAATTTATGACAAAAATAAAAGAAAAATTGTGTGAATCAGACACCTTTGCTAGGATCATAGACATGATTCTTTCAGGACCTCCTTCTTCTAAACATTTCTCAACTTCTAATTCTTCTCATCCTTCCTCATCTTCCAAGTCTTACCATGACTCTTCTAGAAATTATTTGCATTCCTCATTATCCAAGTCTTCTTCCTCCACTAGGTTTTCACTTTCATCTTCTTCACAATCTCATTTCTCTTCCACTTCTCCCAAGAGTCTTACTTCTCTTCTCAAGACATACCATGATGAGCAATCTAATAGCCCATGTGATACCTCTTCCATGAAGAGTGACATGCCTGTCTTTGATGACTATGATGACTATGATGACTATGATGATGGACAATGTAGTGATACCTATGACACCTCTATTCCTAAGGGTCCTCCTCATCGTGTGCTCGTGCTTACTAGAAATGGGTCGTCATATTGGATAGATCATGATGGTGATCCATATGATTCTAATTTTGAAAGAGACTTTGATGACTTCTGTGAACAATACCTAGATGATACAGCTACTTCTACTAAAGAATATAAAATGTACTACATAGATATGAAGCATAAATACTATAAGAATCCTTGCTCTAAGGACTCTCCTGCTGTAAATAAAGATTACACTCTTAAGCAAGATTATGTTAGTGATGTACCTTTGTCTTGTGATGGTTCCCTTTCATCCCCTACTTCCTCCAATACCAATACATTTCCTAAAGCTTCCAAGTCTTCCAAATCTTTAACAAATCCTTCATCTAATGAAGACCCTAATACTTTTCATGTGGTTCCCTATAGATATCCTCAAGGGATACCTCTTAAAGAAACTCAAGCTAACCTTCACTTGGATGCAAATAATTTCAATGATGCTAAACTTAAAGAGCCTAAGCCTTTATGTGCTATAATGCCTACTTTAGCCAGTCCTTCACTATCTCTTCCAAAGTATTCCATACAATTCCAACATGCTTCCTTGTCCTTAGAAGTGGCTCCATGTCAAGAGGACTCTAAAAATGATAAAGAAAAGAACATAAAGAAAGATCAAGATCAAGAACCCTCCATGTCATCCAATCCTTTTCATGATGTCTCTTATCTGTTTCATGGTTCTTTTGATCCTTTACGCCCTTCCCCATTCATTCCACCATGTCTTAAGTCTTCTCCTACACAAGATCAAGCTACTACTCACACCGCTGAGCTTATTGACAAGAAAAATAACCTTACTACACTTGCGCATTCCAAAGATGATACTTCCATTAAGGTTATTAAAATTAGTGTTGTTACTTCCAATGTTATGCCTATTGAAAATCAAGAGAAAAATTATACACTTATGCTGTCCAAAGCTCCTTGTCAAGATCAAAGCCTTCCATCTTCTTGTTCTACCACTCCATATTCACTTCCACTTTCTACTCTTCCTAAGTCTTTTCAAGCTCCAAACAATCCTATCAAAGAAGTTGCTCTTCTTCAAGATGTTCATGATCTTATTGAAAATCCTAATGCTCACTCTAAAGATGCTGATGTCCTTGGTTGTCATTTAGATGTTGATGAACTTAATGATTATCCTTTTGTATCTTCCACATCCATCCTTGGACCTCCTCCACCAATACTAAGGGCTTCACATCTTCCTTCCATCTTGGGCCCTTATGTCCCTTCACTTTCCCCTCCTGACTCTCCTAATTCTTCATCCATCTTGGGTCCTTACATCCCTCCATCTCCTATCTTTTTCTCAAGATCAACATAGATGCATACCCTTGAATCCTTTTCATCCACCTACCCATCTAAACTAGTCATATCCTCCTTCTTCTTCCACAAGTTCCAAGTCTTGGAAGTAACTTGAATGTTCAATTCAAGAAAAAGAAGCAATACAAGAATCCATCAAAAAAATAAGATCACCATGTCTCCTCTAATCGACATGGAGGTATAAAGTCAAAAGAGATATCTAAGAAGAAAACTACAAGACAAGTATGGGTTCCAAAATCCATCATTGAAGATATTCTCTCCAAATCATCAAAAAGAAATGAAGAGCCTATGATTATATGGATTCCAAAGTATCTCTTGAAAGAGTATGATGTTGAGAAACAAGTGAAGTTGACATTCAAGCTTCCAAAGGCTTCCACTTCATCTTCTTCCAAAAACATTCTTCCATTCCATGTGCCTAAACCGCAACCTTTTCTATCCATTCATCATATTCCTTCATGTATTCCTTCATTCACGTCTCCTCCATCCTCTCACCAACCTTCAAGGTATGTGTTGACATTGATCTTTCCTTCCTTTCCATCTACCCTTTCACAATCCTTGCATTCATTATCCTTCTATCCTTTTTCCTCATTTGCCTATTCCTCCTATCTTCCAACCTCACTCGCTTTACATAAAACTTTATCCTCCATTTTTCTCTTCCATCTTCCTTTCCCTATTAGCATCTTTGAGCATATCATTTTGAATCCTTTTCATGTCATGGTTTATCCTTTCAAGGAGCATTATCTAAAAAGCTTGCCTTCTTCCAAATTTTTTTATTTTTTTTTTCAAAAAATAGAAAAATTCAAAAAGAAAACAAAAAAAATGAAAAAATTGAAAATGTGCCTTGGTGGAAACTTGGAAATAGGTGCCTTGGTAGCAAAAGTAAAGAGAAATAAATTCATGCTATGGTGAAAACCACTCCCTTGTGGTGCCTTGGATAAGTACAGTGATGAAAACCTAGCATTCAGGCATCATGCATAGTTCTTCTACATATTTCATCCATTCCGTCTTCTCTCTTTGATCTGGACAATATTGACCTATACATGAACATTTGGCTATCTTGTGAGCTATCTTAAAATGATCTTTCTTTCATTCCATTCATATTTAGCTTTCATATTTATTTTTCCTCCATTCATTCTAGCCTTTCGCAATCCTTTTCCCCTTTGGTCTTGATCTAATAAAAATGAGTAAAACATGATGTTATGAAGCCTCTTAACATGTCTACTCCTTTGGAATACATCCTTTCCATCTTTTGCATTATGCTGTTATGACTTATCCTATGTTGGCCTTTTATTGCTTGTCCAAATGTGCTTTACATGATAATTTTTTCCCTAGCTTGGGTACTCTTGAGGAGTTTTCCCTTGAAGATTTCTTCCCTTCATTCTCCTTTATTCTCTTGTCTTCCATCTCTTCCACCAGCTTGCTAATCCCTCTTGTTCTCCACCTTGCTAGACGTTGGGACTACATGATGTGATCTTTCTTGGGAGTTTGACGCCCATTCTATCTGGGGGCATCCTTTGTACATACTTATTGATCCTGAAAAAATCCAAAAAATTGGTATATTGTCAAAAATTCTAAAAATCTGAAAATGTCCTGAAAAAGTGATCATCTTAGTGAAAACCTAGCAATAGATGCTTTGGTGTATCTCAAAAAGAAATTATATATTCCAAAAATACCAAAAAATCAAAAAATTCAAAAATTCAAAAAAGAAAAAAGAAAAAGTGCCTTGGTCTTACCCAATTTTGTCATGTGATCTTACCTGCTTGAAAGCATTTGATCCTTATCCTCGAAACTCAGTATCAATTAACACACTTAAATTTTTAAACAAAAAACTTAATGCTTGAGCTATGTCATGATATTTTCTTTGTGTGCTGACTATTGTTGATTTTCGTTGAGTGTCCTTGTCTACTAAGTCTCTCCAGGATGCATAGCTAGAAGACTGGGGGAATGAGGACATGTTTTATTGCTTTTTCTGCTTGTGGGTACATTTTTTTGGTCTTAACTATCATGAGCATTCATGCTTGTTCCACTTGACACTAGGATCTACAAGGTATTATCCTTGACTATTTTCTGTAAGTGCATGCTTATAGTCATCTTGACTTTCTTGTGTCTCGATGTGAGCATAATCTTGCTATACCAAATTTAGGGAACCTCATTGCACTAGTCATCTTGACCCACATGTCTTTGATGCTTAGGTGGGATTCTCACATATCAATCTAATATAGATCATATTCATATACCCATAGTTATACTAGTGTGTATTGTATGATCTTGTGACGCTACCAATAAAACTCGATGATGATTATTAGAGTCTAATGGCTTTGTGACCTTGCAAGTAAACCACTTTTCATAGTAGCTTGCATTCTTAAGTTCATGTTAGTTTAGTTTTTCATCTTGCATATGGAGAGAGCTCTCCTTTCATCTTTCTTTTGAAATTTTAATCAATTGTGATCACGTTTTGATCTTCATTTCCTTATCTTCTTCCATTATCTCAATCAAAATTTCCTATCTTAAATAGTTGATTGATTTTGAGGCATTTCCTTTCTTGAGGCAAATTCTCTTTCTTCTCTCCATTTCTTTCCAATTCTTCCAAATTTCTATCTTCCATTCACTTTCACCCCACTTCTTTTCTTCTAATTCAACCTTGGGGCATAACCTTTCATGATGATCTACCTTGGTTATGTGATCCTTATATCTTTCATCTTACATCAAGAACCTTATTTTTAGTCTGATTTGATCAAATTTATCAATTTACTATTTCTTCTCTATCTCATTTCTATTTCAATCATGAGGGGGTAGTAATTATCAATTTAAATCCTTGATTCAGCTTTATCAATCCTATTATATTAAACCTTATTTTTTTCAATCAACTTATCTTTGTCCTGATATGTTCCCATCCATCGAACACATGTCTGGATTATTTTGTGATCCGAAATCAATCTCACATTTTAATTCCATTCTTTGACCACATGTGATCCCAAATCGATCTTACATTAGTCAAAGAGGGGCAAATGTATGCACCCTAAAATGGTCACCTAGACTTTGGGCCCCATTGATCAATTTATCAAATGATGGAACCAATTTATCAATTTCTTGAATCAAAATCTTTAACTCAATATCAATTTTCTTGATCAAATCCTACTTTTATCATTTTTGATTATTTTATATGGGCTAACCATTTTATCCTAAGTCTTTATTTATTTAAAAGGAATTACCTCCCCTTTTATTAAATAAAAAGCCCCCACTTTTCCTCTTATCCCAAGTTGCACAAATAAAGCATTATTCTTATTTTATAAAAAGAAGAAAAGGCCTCTTTGTCTCATATGGGACACAAAATTCAACTCTTATTTTCTCATTGGAAGAGATTTGTGCACATGGATTGTTCCTCTTTCAAGCTCCACCCTTGATTAAACCTTTTTCCTCTTAATCTCCATGGTCCATTCCTTTTCAATTCTTTTAAAAGGAGAGCTCTTTTCTCATTCTAGGATCCCAACTTTGAATACTAATCTTATGCTGCAGGATTTCTTGGAGACTTTGGAGCTTTGGAGATCTTCATGCATTTAGCTTTCATTTTTGCATCATATCTTCATGTTTATGCTTTCTAGATTAGTTTTCTTTATGCTTTAGATTAGCTCACATAGCTTAATTAGTAAGGATTTGTAATACTTTCCTTTCATAGCATAGTTTGCATCTTCATTCTTAGCATAGTTGCATTACATTCTCATTCTCGATTCTTGAGGATATTGGCATTCTTTCCCTTGTCTCTTTGAATCTACCATTGTGTGGTTTACTAGCAAGGTTGCATGCTTCAATAGCTCTAGCTGAGAGCACCATCAACATCCTTGTGACTCCATGCCTAGGGAGCTCTAGGTCACTTTCTCAAGGTTTCCCATTCATGGATTCCCTTGGAAGTAATGACTTAGAGAAGTGCACTATTTAGTGTGTACAAGTGTTAGATGATTTAGAAGAAGCATTTTCCAGAACTCCGATGGGAGTTATGCATGTCAAGGATATTTGTGCCTACATCTACTACAAGAAAGAGTCTGTAGGATTAGACAACATAAGGACTTACATGGAATCAATGGTTAATCCAAACTTTACATTCAAGGATGAATTTGTGCACCTCTTAGATAACCCTATCATAGAGTATGTGACTATGTATGAATTCTATGAGTCAGAATGGATTAATATCTTACTAAGTAGGATTCATGATGATTTATTTTGGATTGGTCAAGTCCCTATTCATATTACAACTGATCTCATTCATGATATGACCGGACTTTCTAAGACCGACGCCATTCTTCTAACAGGAAAAGATGTCAAAAAATAGGTTGAGTAGGCATGTAAGTCTAGGAGTGATAAACACAACATGACTGTTAAGCCCATAGAGGACAAAGACATTAAACTCATGGCTATGATCCTTGGATATAAGTTCTAGCATGCAAATAGAGTGAATAGTATATCCACTGCTACGATTTTGGTAGCAATAAGGATAGTGAAAGAAAATGGAGAGTTTAACCTTTGTGAGATCTTGCACACATAGTTGTAAGACAACATAAGAGCTATAAAACATGATAAAAGAAAAATATTCAGATTTGGGTCATTGATTATATACATGTACTTTAATATAGTTGGTAAGGTTTCTGATCTTTATATTGACAAAAGCATACCTACTTTTCCTCAAATGTCATTTAAGGCAACATCAGAGAACTTTAAAGGATTACATAGATTTGAAGATTAAATCATTCAGAATCAAGATGAAAAGAAGGTACAAAATACCTGAGAAGATAGTAGAGAAATACAAGGACTCTATATGTTTCATGGTGGAAACATATACTACATGCATGGAAGTAGTTCAGCCTAGGACAAAGTGGATTTATCCACTTGGTTATGAAGTTTATGAGAATATTTTGGAAGGCTATGCACAAGTCCTCCTATCAACACCTAAGGATCCCAATGAACCTAGATGGGGCACATATGAAGAGAAGAGAAGACAAATTGATTATGTCTTATATAGTGCCACAACAAAGAGAAAAGTATCTAGGATTACCTTAGACATTCTCAAAATTCATGGTGTCACCCAAGAAGACATAGACAAAGCAAGGGAAGAAAAGATTTCTATGCAACTTGAGAGCACACCCTCATCTGAAGTTAAAATAAAAAAATTTGATGATCTGAAGGAGAATAAGAGTAAGACTGATGTTAACACCCCCACGCCCAAACCTATAGTTGATCTAGAGTCCACTTCACCTCATGAGCCAAGCAAGGTATCTAGAAGGAAGAAGCAAACTAGTGAAAACCAGCCATCCTCAAGAATAACTAGAAGCAAAGGAAAGAACACTCAAGCACCTCCCGAGGTAGGATTTAGACCAAATTTGGAAGTTTTGAGAACTAGAGTTGTTGATGAAGGTATGATAGATCAAATTGAAAAATTCTATGAAAAATATCATGAGATTGATAAATCAAAAATTCATTCTCTGATTATCAAGCATATGATTAAGCTCAAAAAGTCAGTTTTGGAACTCAAGACAGTCATTCCTGATCATGTATGGAATATATTGGATTCACTAAAAAGACAAGATATAGAGGAGGATATGAGAATTAGAGAAAAGAATTTGGATGAAAACCTCCCTGTTTGTTCACTAGAAGAGAAAATATTGCTGTTAGATTTGGTAAAGCCTCATCTAAGAAAAAAAATTAAAACTCTGCATATAATGAACAATGATTATGAGTTGATTGTGAAGGAAACAAAGAAAGCATTTGAGAAAGTAATTTTTGATAGACACATGTACCCACCTTCTGCACCTGCACCTCAAGCTACTTCAGTTCCCTTTGAGAAAGTAAAAGAATCAGAGATTTCAAATGCACCTATGACAGGTCTGTAGGATTCTGTACCCAAGGTTATAGTATCTACTGATGCAGTAAAATCAAAAGATGAAACAATTATGATTGATGATGTTGAAATATCCATGGCGGAAATAGATAAAGATCTAGATAAGTTTGAAGAAGCCTTTGTGAGTACTAAAGAAGTTGAGATCCTATGTGGTAAAGAAACATCTATACAGAAAGAAGAAGTCCTAATTGAAGACATAATAGGACAAGAAATTGAGAAGGAAGATGAACCTAAAGAAGAGCCCTCTGTTGAGATCCTGGTAAAGGTAAAGAGTGAGAATATGGATGTAAGTCAAAGCACATTTCTTACTCCTAAGTCATCTACATAATTTTTGTCAAGTCTAACTCCTGATACAACAAGTTTAGATTCATGGGGAGAAGAGGATCTAATAAAGATAAGTGTGATGGCTATGGAGAAAGCAAAAGAAAAACTAGTAATGAGGAATCCTCTATTTGTTGAATTAGTTAGCATACTAAATAATATATTTCTTGAGGATAATAAATTGACAAGTGCTCATTGAGTGGATGATGTTAGTAGTATCTTGTCAAGCTTCAAAGAAAAATTTTCAAGTGTAGAAGACTCAGCAACAAAAATTGCAGAAGAGAAATACAACAAGAAAAGGCTAAATGATTTGATAGGCAATTTCTCACTTGACCTAAATTCTCTTAAGATTGGTCAAGAAATGCTGGAAGAGTTAGCACCAAAAGGAAGAAAGATGATAGATGACTACATGAACAAGGATAAACTCACTTCAGACCACTCTAAGAAGATTCATGAAGCAAATTCTATGATAGAAACAGTAAGAAAATTAGTTGGAGATCCCTCTCAAGACATAAATATGTGAAATAACATTTATCAAGGACAGATAGACAAATAGAGAAGGCAGAAAAAGAGATTGCAAAGATAAGGGCTAGACAAGCACAACTAAGAAATGACTAGCACCCTCACTAGATATATTAAATCAGAACATCAAGCATATAGATGCTACAATAGTAACATATGATCAAGGTCCCTGCATAGATTTAGAAAAGATGGAGAAGCTCACATATGCATTATGTGCCCATCTTTAGACAATTGATGCACTTAAGGTATTTTGGCAGCAAGAAATCAAAAACCTTTAGATTGTATATCTTGATGTATATTCTGTATAAGTACTTAAAGATTTCCTTTTTTGAGCACCTTTGTCATTAATGTAAAAGGGGGAGTAGAATATATGGTATAAGGGAGATAGAATAGTATATGATGTACAATATGAAAAGAAGGGTAAGATTATAAGATAACAAATTTTTTGTGTAAAGTTAAGTTTAGAAACTTTGCCATATTCCTTTGTTGCCATTAATGACAAAGGGGGAGATTTTTGGCAAGTTGACTTTAATAAGAATATATGACTAGTTTTGTGTTTTCATTATGGCAACGAAGTTATTTGAAGTTTTGATATTCAGCACACCAACTTTGAAGATCATATTTTGGCTAAGTATGGAAGACAGTGCAAATAGTGAAGCACTTGATGATCAGAGCATCAGTGCACATGTGTATGATTGAGTTTTGGTATGCACCCTTGGATATAATCTTTGGAGTATGCTATTATGATAAGCCTGAGAATGCATGATTAGATTTGATAGTATCAATAAATTACAACAAGTCTAAGTGACATTGGTAGTTAAGCGACAGAGTAGAATAGAGCATGCAACCGATAGGAAGTATTTTGTTTAGCGTATATCATTTTGTTTTGTAAAGGCTATGCACCTATTGTAATAGGGAAGTAAACATGTTATTATCATTGTATGTAAACACGCTTGAGCCAATTAATTTGGAAGCGTTGTATGTGTTAGGTTTTAGGCCGACACAATATTTAGTTTTGCTTGTGCCCATTCAACATGTATATCTATGACATGCACTTTGTATTTAAGATATAGAGAAGAGCATGGAAGATATAAAAGAAGAACAAAAGTATGCGAGTTCAATTAGTATGATATAAAGCTCTAAAAGAAGTTAGAGCATCAGTGCACAAAAAGAACTAATCAGACATCAATGTCAAAGAAATAGTTCACCCATCTAGATATAGTGTGTATCTGATAACCAGGAGATTGTAGCCTTCTTCTTTGAGTAGTGAGCTTTGGTAGTGATCCATCCACCCCTAACAGGGTTTTGTTCTTCAAGACTCCTAATAGAGTCATTGTAATCAATATTTTAATGACTGCTCCTAACAGGGCAAAGGAACTCTAACAAGTTCATAAGACTAGTGCAATTATTTGTGGGTGTTGATTCCCGCTGGGGTTTTCCTCTGGCCAAGGTTTCCTCATCTTGTGTTATGTGTTATGGTTGATTGTTTTATTTTCTTTACTATTCATTTCAGTATTTAAGTAATTGGGCTAAGTTTCAAGAAGAAGAAAAACATTAATTGTGGAACACTGATTCACCCTCCCTCTCAGTGTTCCCATTCTTAAAAATATGATATAAGGAAGCTATGGTTAAGAGTGCAGAAATTTATGAACATGTATGTGATTACATGAAAATAAAGAAGTTTTGCAGGTAACTAGGAATAGATTTTGACATGTATGTGTAATCACCTAAAAATGGACAAAGATCAAATCAAAGAAAATCAAGTCAAATCAAAGAAAATCAAGGACATAATTGAATCAATTGAATCACAATGCATAATTAGCCAATCAAAATTAAAATCAAGTCCTAATTTAAGATCAATCAAAATTGAGAGCATTTTAATCAAGTGCAATCAAATCAAAATACAATTAAATCAATTAATTGTATAGTCTTGGATTAAATTAAATTCAACCCATTCAAGGGGTACATGGATAAAATAAATCAATTAAATCAATTAATAAATCTCAATTACTCTCAACAACCCAAAAGGAGAGGAAATTCAATCAACCAATGAGATTTAAGGAAAGGCATTCACATGGATCAAGCCAAATTCAATCTCAATCACTCAAAGTGAAAGTGAATCTTGTCTACTTGTCCCAAGCTTTGAGGATACAAACTTTGCATTATCTTCAAAGGGTAGAACCAAGGACTCAACCAAGGTTTAATCATGATCAAAGACAACTACACCCCCTACCATTGGAAAATCTATAAAAGGAAGGCCTAAATCCTTCATAATTATCAACCACACATCTGAGAATTGCATTGAAGCTCTTTCAATTTGAGTTTAGAAATGTATTTGAGAGCCTAATTAGCATTTACTTTGATATAATTGTTAGGTTTAACTTGATTATCTTATCATTCTCATTCTAGGACTGTCATTAATGAGAGCTTGCTAAGAGATTTGCATTAACAATCTTAGTTAGAGAGCCATAAGATGCTCAATTCATCATTAATTTGCTAAATAGTTTCTCTATTGTGGTTTATTTAGTTACTATTTAATTTATTATTGATAATTAAATTTAATTCTATGAAGATACTTTCCCTAGTATACAAAATGGCACCCACCATGGGGCACTAAGCCTCATTTCATCATTTTCATCATATTTTGTATGCTTGTATTTTCACTTTTGTGTGAATTTTCTATAGAAAATAGGTGAAGTCATGAATACAAATGATTCAGTCATGCCTACAATCATTCTAATGACACTTGAGATCACTGTTCTCATGCTTATAAGCTAATAACTCATGCCTAGTTGATCACTTCTCTTTTGTCTTAAATTCTTTCTAGTCACATGCGAGATAGATGCTCATGCCTGTGAGATAAAGTGTTTAGCCTTTGCTTGTAAAGTCACGCCTGTGACTAAAGAAGTGTCATAGATCTAAAAATTTTTATCACTTGTGACATACCTTTTCTTTGCACTTTACAGAAATAGTCATGCCTAGTATCTGCTAATTCACGCTTAGTATTTGATAAATTTTAGCTTTAAGTAAATCATTTTATGCAATTTTCAATATTGTTTACGCTTAGTAATAAATTTTTCACACTTGATTAACTTTCAATGTCGCTTGTATCACTGGAAAGTGACACTTGCTGTCATTAAAGTTACGCATGCTAACAATTTGATCATGCGTATTAGCTAGACAATGTCGCTTACTGTCTGTTGTCTTAATGTGTTGTCAAATTGATCAATTCAATTATCTAACTCTCTGTCTGTATATTTTTGCTATAAATGAGTAGGCACAAAAAGGTCCAAAAACCAGAGAGAAAATTTAATCAAGAAGGAAAAGCTTTGGCTAAAAAGATCAAGAGGGAGAACTTTGAGTATATTAAAGCGGTTCTTGAGGAATCACAAGAAGAATAAAACCAGGTATATCAAAATTATCTTAAGGTTGTAGATGCTTACAAGACAAAATTTGTATCTCTCAATTGGATTTTTACTTCTTAAGTTCAATTTTTTCCTTAAACATTTGCAAATAAGGTGCTTAAGGTTCAATACATAATTCTTTGCTTCTTCAATTTCGATTTGGTTTCCCTCATTGTGATTGGTTGTGTTGACTAACTTGCTGGTGGAAAAGCACATTTGGAAGGAGCTATTGCCAAGGTAATGATAAAAACAATGAAATCACTCAAAAATGCCCCTAACTTTGGTTAGCTACAAGGAAAAGGTAAGCCTCAACTAGTCAATATTTTCCCTTAAGTTGTGGCATTGGTACATTTCAAAATCTAGTAATTACAAAACCTCTCTTTGTTTGGAAAGTTTAGCATTTAGGCTTATGCTCTTCACTTCTTCTAGTGAATCAAAATGCCAAAGGTGTTGAACTTTTTGATTAATAAGAAAGGTTAAGGAATTAAGCACATAAAATCAAAGCCCCTTGTTTGTGGAAGAGAGTAGAAATACTCAAATCCCTATAGTTAGTGGGTGAAATCAATTGAACAACATTGTCTATTGTGTTTGGGAACTAAAGGAAAAGTTAGGGATATTCTCTTCACCTTTTGGTGAACCAAATTCCCAAAATCTTGACCTTAACTCCATTTTCCTTTCTTTGAATGAACATGCTAGTGAATTAGTGGGCTCGCCTCCCGAGTTTTCCTTAACAAGGCCAGTGAGAGGGATAGCCCAAAGTGGGATACACTCTCTTTTGCTGTGGGAATCCAACCCACTCTAAAATGAAACACATGCATCCTTAATGGGGTGTTTGACAAATGAATTTTAAATTTTTTGAATTTCCTCTAGTAGTCCTTACGGATTGCACCAAATCATACTTTTGTGTGTGTGGGAAACCCCTTAACATACTTGGGGGATGAAAGTTTAAAGTCTATTTGAATGGAATCAATATTAAATCCTTAATAAAATAGCAAGACCACCTTTAGAGCCATGTTTATGAACCAAATCTTGTGCTAGGTAGGTGCTTGAAGTGTCTTTTTGTGCAAAACCCGTGACAACGTTCTTCAAATCAAACATTTTGTGTTAAGTGGGTAAAAAGAGATAAGTGAATGCATGATTGTTTTTTTTGAAATACATAAACAAGTGAGAGATATATCCATTGAAAACTCATCCTATATTTTTAAATCTCTTCAATATAAAATCAACAATTTTTAAACCAAGGATCATTCCCAATCAAACCCTTGTTGGATGCCAGTTTCTACGTCATCCCACACATATAGGGTATCATTACAAGGAGATAGCACTCTTGTTGCAAACCAAGGGAAAGAAGTTGAATACCAAAGTCTTTTCAATGGTCCTAACCAAGAAGAAATTTTTCCAAATCTATTTGGACAAGGACTTGGAGGGATGGATAGAAATTTGACATATCATAATCACAATACCAACAATGCCAATCATAATGCCAAAGAAACACTTGAGGAAAGGGTTGAGAGAGCTACCCAAGACCTAGACTTCCTAGAGGTTATGGAAAAATTGATAGACAAGGATAAGGAGAGCTTTTTCTTAAACCTGGCTCAAAAGGGAGTAAAGATGCCTTATGATTTTGATATTGACCAACTCAAGAAAGACCAATAGCAAGATGATCCCATGAATGTTATGACTAGGTAGATGAAGGTCTTTCAAGAACAAATTGATACCATGAAGAAGGAAGCTGAACCTAAGGCCTTTTCCATTGAAGCTTTGTGTCCTTTCCCTTTCGACAAAAGCTTAGCTATGGTATCTTTTCCCTTCAATACCATTTTTCCTAAATATGATAAGTACATGGGTAAAATAGACCCACGGGGTCATCTAAGAGATTTTTGCATCCTAAGCATAGAGTTCATGCACAATGATATGTATCTAATGAGACTCTTTCCTAGAAGCTTAGGAGGTCCCGTAATGGATTGGTTTTCAAAACTACCCCCAGAATAAAGAACTTTGAGGAGCTAGCCTCCAAGTTTGTAACCCATTACTCTTATAACATTGAGCACGGAATCACAATGCTCAAGTTGTGTGATACAAAATAGAAAGATGGAGAGTCCTTCTTAGGATTCCTACAAAGGTGGAGAACCATTTTCACAAGGTATCCATGAAGTATCCCTGAGAAAGAGAAGATGGAAATCTTCACCAACAATTTGACCATGGAAATGAATTATAGATTACAACTTAAATGTCCCCCAACATTTGAAAAACTCATAAAAAATGGGATCAAGATTGAAGATGTTTTGGTTAAGAAAGGTGAAATCAAATTATTTAAAGATAACAAATCCAACAACAAAAAAAAAAATAATAACAGAAATAACAATAATTATGTGCCTAAGTATTTCAATAATCAAGGGTCCAACAATAACAATGATAAATCTAAATCATGGACTAAGAATAATAACAAAAACCTTGTGAATGATGGAGTTGTGGAGGCCCAAAACTTGAAGTCAACCCCTTTTATCCTACCATATGGAGCTAATTCTTCAAATAATGTTAATCAATCAAACAAAGCTCCATATAATTCCAATAATTCAAATAACAATTCCAACTCTTCCAACAATAATGCTTAAGGAGACAAATCAAAATCCTCCAACTCCAATTATAACAAAAAGAAATTCACCTACTTAGCTGAACCTTTGGAGAATGTATTAAGGACCTTGGTTACCAATAATGTCATCACATTACCCGATATGAAAGATTATGAAGCTGAAGTTAAACCTTATTGGTGGAATGAGGCCCATCATTGTGAATATCATTGAAATAGAGGTCATCCAACAAATGAATGCATGAGGTTAAAACACTTGGTGCAAGATTTAATTGACAAGGGAACTATTTAAATTGAAGGACCTGAAAATAATGAAGATCATACGGCCATCAAAAACCCCTATTTGAATCATGAAAAGGGTGAGTCATCAAATACTAATCAAAATAAAAAATAGGGCAATGAAAAAGTGAACTTTTCTCATACCTATGATAACACGATAAATACTATAAGAGAAGAAGATCAAACCATAAATGTTATCATAGTGAAAGATAAGTCAAGGGAAGTATCATCAAATGTTGTCACTAGGGGACAAGCATAAAAAATTATCCTACCTACCAATACTCCAAATATTGTGTTATCAAACCAAGCTTCAACATCATCATCAAAACAATATAACTTGGTTGATCAATTACAAAGAACTCCCACTCAAATCTCTATTCTTGAGCTACTCAAACTATCACCAATTCATAAGGATATCTTGGAGAAAGCCTTGTTGGAAAAAAATGTGCCTCTAAATTTGGAGATAGACAAATTCAAAAATATGGTAGGGCACCTAATTGCACCCCATTGCCTATCATTTTTTGAACAAGATGACATGTCCCGTAATCATCCGCAAAATCTGCCCTTACATATAGAAGTGTTGATCCATACGCATAGGGTAAAAAGAGTCCTTATAGATGGAGGAGCTAGCTTAAATATTTTTACCCTTAACTTGGTAAAATCCCTAGGATTTTCTGAGGAGGCTATTGACCCTAAGAAAAAGATAACTATAAAAGCATATGATGATGAAGAAAGAGCCTCAAAAGGAGTCATAGTGCTATCCATTAGAGTTGGTCCCATGCAAAAAGAGACCATATGTCAAGTGTTGGGATTAAAGTTGACTTACACTATTTTGTTAGGAAGGCCATGGATCCATGAAATGCAAGCCATTCCTTCAACTTATCACCAATGCCTAAAATTCCCATATCTAGGGTAAGAGATAATGGTAAGTGGGGATTTGAACCCATTTCAATATTGTAATAATATCAAGCCTATCAATGACTTCTTGGTTCCACACAATGCTGAAGGGTCTGTACCCAATCAAATGGAGCAAGGTCAAAGTTCTAAGGAGATCCCTTTGTTGAAATAAAAATAAAATATGGAAGAAGAAGTTGTTATTGAAGACACACCAAAAATCATTAACCTAACTACATCGACTAAAGGAAAAGAGAAGGTTAATGAGGATTAAATTATTGAAGAACCAAAAGAAGATCATACTAAAGCTATCCAAGTGTACACTAAAGAGGCTCATTATCAAAAGATGGACCAAATGATGAAATTTTTTGATAAGAAATGTAAGATCAAGCAAAAGGGAGTAGGGGAATACTCCTTATCTATGATGGACCTACCTTTATCACCCAACTCCTTTGGAAAACCTCCAAATCTAGCCCATAGATATAATGATAACTTTGTTAGGGCAAGTACATCATCCACCATGGATGAAGAAGATAATGAAATCCTAAACTAGTTATATAAAGATGAAGAATCAAGTGCCCACGTCAAACATATCCAAAATATAACCATTCCCACACATCAATATGGGAAAGGGTTTTTAACCATGCAAAAGATGGGGTACAAAGGTCAAGGACCTTTGGGCACAAAGAATGAAGGGCTCATTGAACCCATAGAATCAACATGGCGAGATTCCAAAGAGAGCATGATTAGGGTATCTTGAAGAAGGATACACTCAAAAACATTACCCCAAGCTATATGATCAAATATTACAATTAGAATCTCATAGTGATGAGGATTCTAATGAATGGGAATGGGAGACCCTATCAGATGAGTCATACCAAGATAAGGGTATTGATGTCATTCATACTTATGCTTCTACCAAAGATAAAGGACCAATAAAAGAATCAAGTTCAAATCAAGCATCTAGTTCTAGTCAAGTGATCTTAAATGATGTGCCAAGCATAGAAATGGAGATAAATCAATGGGTAGGTGAACCATATGTTCCTTCATGGAGACCTACTATGGAAGAATCAAATGTTAGGTTTAATCCACATGATTTTTATCCAACATAAACCCTAGAGGAGTCTAGTGAGGATGACTTTGATCCTTCTTCTTTAGAACATTTAGAGGAAGCCCATGTTTGAGATTTTCAAGATACAATGTATGAACCCTCCAATAATGAGATATACACCTTAAATCCAATTGAAACAAACCCAAGTGTTGACCCATTAATCCTCACCCATCCGGACTTAATTGAATGGAATGCCATTGAACTAGCTACCTTGCCAATATTCTTAAATGACAACATGGTGTCCCAATACCTCAACATGGTTGAACCTTCTTCTATCAGAGAATATCAAGAAGAAATGATCAAAGGGAGCATCCAAAATTTCAATCTGAGAAAAAATGAAAAAAATAAAAAATAGAAAAAATAGAAAAAGAAAAGAATTAAATGTTGAAAACCACATTGTGGCAACATTAGATCGAGAAAAAAATAAAGAAATAAAGGATGTTTCCAAAGGTGAAAACCCAAATGAGGCACCTAAGGAAGGGAGTTTGGATGCTCTACCAGAACATTATGAAGAAAGATCTCCGATCTTAATTGAACCAATAGAAAAGATAAATATTGGGTCAGAAATAGAGCCAAAGATCATTCACCTAGCAGCATCACTATCTAGCGAAGAAAGAATAGAATTCATGAAGTTATTTAAGGAAAAACAAGTTAACTTCACATGGTCTTATGATGATATGCCGAGCTTAGACCCAAATCTGATAATGCATCATCTAAATATCAAGGAAGGAGCCAAACCTATTAAACAAAAGCTAAGGAAGATGCATCCTCATATAGCACTACTTGTCAAAGTGGACTTAGAAAAACTATTGAAAGTAGGATTTATAAGGGCCATTGATTATGCACAATGGATCTCAAATATAGTTCCTGTATCAAAAGTAGACAAATCCATCATAATTTGTACGGATTTTAGAGACTTAAACTTGGCATGTCCTAAGGACGATTTCCCACTTTCGAGCATTGATGCCATTGTGGACTTAACAATTGGACACTCTATGTTTTCACTCATGGATGGATTTAGCAGATATAACTAGATAAAGATAGCACCAGAAGACCAAGATAAGACCACTTTTACATGTGCATGGGGTACTTTTTGCTGGAATGTCATGCCAATTGGGTTGAAGAATGTAGGAGCGACCTATCAAAGAGCAATGACAACAATATTTCATGATATGATGCATAAGTTCATGGAGGATTATGAGGATGACATATTAGAAAAATCACACAAGAAAAGAGCACCTTCCAATTTTGGCAAATTTTTTTGAAAGGCTATAAGAATTCAAAGTAAGACTTAACCCAAAGAAATGTGCATTTGGAGTCCAATCTGGCAAACTAGTAGGCTATATTGTATCTGAAAAAGGGATAGAGGTGGATCCCACTAAAGTGAAGGCTATTATGGAAATGGAAGCACCTAAAAACATTAGTCAGATGAGATCTTTACAAGGAAGGATCTAATCCATTAGGAGATTTATCTCTCAATTAGTGGAAAAATGCCATAATTTTACCCAACTTTTGCATAAAGACACAATTTTCAAATGAGATGACTAGTGTGAAGAAGCCTTTAATCTACTAAAGAAATATCTCATGAATCCACCAATCTTGATGCCACCTATCAGAGGCAAGCCCTTGATCCTATATATTTCAGCAATAGAGAATTCATTGGGGGCACTTTTAGCACAAGAGGATGAAACAGGAAAAGAAAAGACAATTTACTACATAAGTAAAACCTTAGTCAAATATGAGCTGAATTATACATTTATGGAAAGGGCATGCTTGGCTGTAGTTTTTGCTTCCCAAAAATTATGCCATTATATGCTAGCCCACAAGATAAGGCTCATTGCCAAAATTGACCCATTGAAGTATCTACTTAGTAAAATAGCATTGAATGGAAGGATAGCAAAGTGGGTGATGGTACTGAGTGAATTTGACATAGAATATGTTGATATAAAATCAATCAAAGGACAAGTCATTGCTAACTAGTTAGCAGAAGCACCACTTCAAGATTATCATCCTATACAAGTGTAAAATTCCTAGATTCAGAGATTGTGAATGTTGAGGCAAAAACATGGCAACTTTATTTTGATGGTTCCTATACTCATCATGGATCAGGAGTAGGCATACTTCTAATCACTCCTCAAGGTTATACTATCCCTAATTCTTACAAATTTCTATTCCCATGCACCAATGATATAGCAGAATATGAAGCCTTGGTTATTGGAATCAAGTTGGCATTAGAGTGGAAAGTAATAGAACTAAAGGTTTATGGAGATTCACAATTAGTCATAAATCAAGTCAATGAGGAATATCAAACAAAGGATGACAAATTGATACCCTACAAAAACATGGTGGACAATTTTAAAAAGTATTTCATACTTATCACATTTGAACAAGTGCCAAGAGAAAATAACAAAGTAGTAGATGCAATGGCAACTTTAGCTTTAGTTCTACAAATGCCTGATCAGAGTGCCATATATGAGTTCTTGGTAGAAGAAGTGGTTCAACCTACGTTTGACCCTACCCACCCTTACACCATTTTCTTGCTAACTACAAATGAATCACCTTGGTATGGACCTATTTACACTTACTTGCAAGATCAAATCCTTCCCATAGACCAAACTAGGAATCAAAAGAAAAGCTTCATTCGTCAAGCCACCTGATACACCATAATTTCTAAAACCTTTTATTAAAAAATTCTATACGGAATGCTCCTTAGATTTTTAGAAGAAGAAGAATCAAACTTAGCCTTATGAGAAATCCACAAAGGAATTTGTAGATCACACTTAAATGGATTAACCTTAGCTAAGAAACTTCTTAGGATAGGGTAGTTTTGGCCTATGATGGAGAAAGACACTTGTAACTTTGCCAAAACTTGTAGAAAGTGTCAATTCCATGGAAACTTGATACATGTGCCCACACAAGAGCTTCATCCAATGACAACACCTTGGTCATTCTATCAATGGGGTCTAGACCTAATAGGCATGATTTATCCACCATCTTCAAATGGTCACAAATTCATCATTATGGTAACTAAGTACTTTACTAAGTGGGTGGAAATTGTACCCCTATCAACAGCAATCGGAAAGAAGATTTCTTTGTTTATCTTTAATCATATTATTCATAGATATGGCATACCTCATGCTATCATAATGGATAATGAAAATCATTTCAAAAACAAAGACTTAAAGGAATTATGCACCAAGTTTTACATGATTCATCATTCTTCTTCAATCTATTACCCTCAAGGTAATGGACAAGCTGAAGCAAAAAATAAAAACATATTGAAAATTTTGAAGAGAATGGTGGACAACTCAAGGAGAGATTGGCACATTAAAATAAACCCAACCTTATGGGCTTATAGAACAAGCATAAGAACACCAATAGGGGCTACACCTTTTTCCTTAGTCTTTGGAGTAGAAGTGGTTTTGCCTTTAGAGGTAGAAATTCCATCTTTGAGAATATCTATGCATGGTTTGATAAATGAGGAAGATTATAGGGTTACAAGGCTAGAAGAACTAGAACTCTTGGATGAAAAATAGAAAAAAGCATTTGACCATTTGAAGGTGTACCAGAATGGGATGTCAAAGGCTTACAATAAGCACATCAAGCTAAGAACATTTCAAATAACTGACTTAGTGTTGCGAGAAAATCCCAAGAACCAAATAGAAAGGGAAAATAAAGGAAAATGGGAAGCAAACTGGTTAGGACCATTTCTCATTGTTGAAAATTTTGGGCCCGACACCTATAAACTAGCAGATTGTGATGGTGAAGAACTGCAAGAGCCTATTAATAACATACATCTCAAGAAGTTCTATACATGAGGTAGATGAAAGAGTATAAAGAGTATCAAATAAGGAGCATCATATTTATTGTACATAAGTAAAAGAGATCTTGAAAATATGAAAAACATTTGAAAAGTAGAAAAAGAATCAAAAACATTTGAAAAGCAGAAAAGATAAAAAATAGTGGAAAATTGAGCATGAAGAAAGCAAAAATAGTCATATATGATCCTCAAAAAGATGTTGTTTTGGTGAAAACCTAGCCAATAGGCACCTCGATGATATGAAAAAGAAAAAAAAATTAAAAAAGTGAAAAATACAAAAAAAAAAAAAAAAGAAGAAAAGTGCCTTGGTGAAAACCTAGCAAATAGGTACCTTGGTAGCAAAAAAAGAGGGAAAAGCTTTAAAAAAATTAATAGAAAAAAGAGCTAGATCCATTCAATCGGTGAAAACCTGGTAAACATGCACCATTGAAAGTCCAAGTCAGTCGCATACCTAGAAGGTCACCTTGTAAATATTGCATTCGCTAGCATTTGTATATATTGCATAATAAAACCCCATAGTTGGATTTGCAAATACCTCAAGATTTTGGTCACCTAATCAAAAAATTGTCCTAAGTCCCACAATTGAAATCAATATCAAACTGCGGGCAATCTACTCAAAAGGAGAAAGGATTCATCAAAGAAAGCTCTATTCAATTAGAGAATCAATTCATCAAACTTGAAAGAGGAATACTTAATCAAATCTACATCATCATCCAATTTGAGCCTAAAACGTAAAATTTGATCCAAGAACTGAAATGACCTTATCTTTATCAGGATTAAAAATATGAAATGGATGGAACTAAACTTGAAGTATGGATTTGAAAAACATCGCAATTTTTTTTTTTGTAAGTGTTAACTCAATTAATGAAATCATTTCTTTCTAGTGAATCGATGAAAGTTTTAGACTAGACAAGCTATGATGAAAGGATGATATTTTTCTTGATTTCTAAATGACTGTCTTAAAATCAAAGTTTTAAATCATGTATTATTTGTCTAAGGATGTGATCATCAAAGAATCATCAAGGAATTGTACATAGGATAAACTTGAGATTTCTGCTTGTTTACGCAAATAGATACCTTGGCTATTTTGATCTTCAATATCATAATACCAAAATCCACTTGCAACATAGAATCTGACAAAATCAGTGTTCACACTCTCATGATTGGCTTCAATCAGTGATAGTCATACTGAAGAGAGATGGGAAAGAAAACAAAGAGGTGCAAAAAGTATTCATATCATCATAGTTGAACTAGTGATGGTTGTACTAAAATGGGATTCCAAAAATGCTCAATGATGATTATAAGCTCCAAATTTTGAATAATGACAGTTAGCTACATACATCTTAGAATAAGTGCATTGCATATATTGTTTTTCCTTTCTTAGCTTAATTTTCAAAGGGGCACATTAATAATCTTGATTAATCAAAACATTGAAGAAATGGGGGGTCCAATTCAAATGTCTTATCCTTGATTTCAACCAAAAACATGTGAGATTATCTTTTGAATTCATACATAGCATTAATCATTATTCCTTATCCATATATCAGAAAAGAGAGAAAAAGAATCATTACCCATACATCATTTGCATACATGTAATTAAAGATAGAACTGCATACATCTGAAAACCCAAAAATATAGGGATATTCACATCCACATTTACATAAAACACTTTGCATCCATACATTGAAAAATAGAGAAAAACATGTCATAAATCCATACATCAATGCATTCATCTATCTATATCATAAAATAAGATACATTGCATCCATAGCATAATCACAAGTAAATGCATCATAAACACCATATAGCTGCATATAAAGATAATCTCATAACAAACTCATCAAGAGAATCAAGGAAGTATATCATCATATAAGTGTTCATCAAATGATCCAGTACATCAGTATATCAAGATACAAATGTCATGAAAGTGATACATCAAGTGTTCTGATAAAAAACAACATGAAACATGATACAAGGACATCAACAATGAGTAACTCTATCAAATCATCAAGATCCCATAGTAGCACCAGACCCATCCCCAACACCTGATCCATCTGGACCCTTGTCATCTTGTCTATCTTGTGAGGGAGGAGCCTGAGAAGTGCTCATTGCACTAGGTCTCCGAATCACATGAGTCATAAACTATTGCATCAAAAGAGCTACCTGATCCAGTCTACCAAAAATAATAGATATATCCGTCTTCATCACCTGAACATCCCGTGATAGGCTATCAATGCTAGGAGTAGCCTGTGAACTTTTCCCCATGTCTTGTGACTTTTGCACCTATGGAGGTACATGCTGAACCTATGGAGGCACCTACTATGATGGACCCTCATCCCACTGTGCTAAAGAAACCCTCTGTAATTGAAGTAAGGGATCTTGTCCACCAGGAATCTATCGAGAAACATCTATATGTACCTATCTATGTTGTCTCTACTATTGATGAACTCTATGTTGTCTATCCACTACTACTCTAGGATGTACCTTAGCTACATCATCCTATCCTCTAGCTCTAGCCCTATCTTAGACATGTCCACCTCTCACTCATGGTCCATCTCCTACTCTACCAATAACCTAAGGCTCTCTCTCTATCCTCACCATCTCTAATGTCTCCTACCACCACCACCACCACCATCTCTCTCATCTCAGTTTGGGATATGGTCTGTTGGATTAGTAAATTGAGGAAACCTATTCTGAGCCCACCAGTCCTGATACTCATGTGACATCCTAGCATCAACAACACCTGTAAGCATCTCCCATCTACAATATCCCAAACTAGTAATCTGATCACATGCAAACTGATAATCAATCAAAGGACCCCACAATGATCACTCTGCTTGAACATGAGCATATAAAACTACACCCTATGGCATATCTTGTACTCTACCATACTGGCAAGACACTTGAATGAAGTAGAAATGCTCAATAATAGTAGACCTGCTAATCATCCATCAAGGAGAAAACATATAGGGAAGCTCATCATCATCCTCCCACCAGTGCTCACAACCTATGTATGGTCACCACTAAACCTGATCATGATCACTAATCTATCAACACCAATACTCAAGCTTGCCCAGATGAAGCTGGACAACCATGCCACTATATAGAAAAGCATATAGAAATCCTTGACCACAAATCCTATCAGAAATAGGTCTAGTAATGGGAAGATGCTACCATACCCACAGTTGTAGAATCATTGCGCCTACAAACAATGAAGCTCTCTCTTTCTAGACAACCTCATGTAAATCATGATACAACTTAGAAAGAAAATAGGATCCCCAATCAAATTGTCAAGGCTGAGCAAGTAAATCCTCAAGGATCTTACCCCATCCAACTGAGAAACCATGACCTCACCAGTCGGGAAGCAAGAATCCACCAATGAGAGCACCAAGAACTACTGGTAATGTTGGGAAAGAAGAAACCTATGGCTAATTAATAGTATCATCATCTATAGTGTTGTCTCCAAACACTCATCTGCAAATTGTGCTATCATAAATAGAATCATAGTATACTAACTCTCCTTGGTAAGGAATGTGTAATAGTCTATACACATCCTCCAGAGTGATAGTCATCTCTACAAAGGGAAGGTGAAAAGTATTGTGGTTGAAGTTCCATCTCTCTGCCACAATAGTCAGAAGACCATGGTTCAGCTAGAACCGAGGCATGTTGAGAAGAAAACTAAGGCCAAACAACTCAACAACATGATACTATGCCGTAGTCAGAGCCTGACCAAGATCAATAACCCATGATGTGACATACCGTATGTAAAGAATAGGGAAGTGTGCCTGTTTGGAAAAACAAAGGAATCATATTAGCATATCATATCAAGGAATCATCTAAAGTCAATCAATTTTATCAAAAGTATTAAGCAATCACACCCAGTTCCATTTATTCATGTCTCTATATCCTGAGAATGAAGTATCAAATCAATTGTATCAGTTTTCACACTGATTGATTTACCCTACCAGATTGACATATCACATTCATTGGTACCATTATCCTGATATCCTAATCAATTATTTTTTAAAAATGAAACATACCTAATCTTATCATTGGAATTGGACATCTAGAGTTATCAAAATTTTCATTAGGAATAGATCAAGTATAGCTGAAAAAAATTTCAAAAAAATCTATAGGCATGATTTCATTCATACCAGGTGACATTTCATCTCACGTGATATAGAAAAGATGTCAGGCAACACTTTATTTCTTCTACGCGGTATTTCAGGTATCAGGTGACACTTAATAATGTTAGGCGACATTGAATAAAGCCTAGGCGATAATGAAATTATAGGGTTTCACACGTGGAAAAACATATGCAAATTGGCATTTAAACCCTAATGCTACGCGACATCAAACTTTTGTTAGGCGAGAATGACAAATTGCTAAGCGATAGTTTAGTACATGGAGGCATGAGTAAAAAGTGCAGATGTGACACTTTACAAGTTTACACGACATTTAAACTATCCTATGTGTGACTTTGCAAAATTAAAATAATGATGACATGAAAAAGATGCAATAAATGTGATAAACGAGCAATAAATGCAACGAGGAAGTTAAAAATGACTTACTGGAGGTTCGTAGTTAGGTGGTCTCCGATACCGTCGACATCTCTCAAACTGATGCTCTCTGATAGTAACAACCATCTCAAAAATCAACACAGAACCAAAGCAAAATCTCACAAGTCAAAAGTGAAAATGAATAGTAAATCAAGGTTTTTCAACCTATTTAAGCTAATTTGACCTAATTTAGAGGTGGAATTTTGACTTTGACCTATATTAGCCTATCAATTTAATAGGGGAAAATTGAGAATCATCTGTGTTTTTCAGAAATGAAAACATATTGGATCAATCAATCAATCAAATTTTTCAAATCAAGTATTAATATGTTTTATTTCTAAGGGGGCATACTATCGGATAATTAGATCAACAGCAGCAGTAACATCATCAAAAATCAAGAGACCGATCATCAAATCAAAAGTGAAAGATTTTATCAAGAAATTTTTCATATTCAAATGAATGGGGCATCGCATCGAAATTAATCATCAAATTAGGTATCATATCAGGATCAATCATTAGATCAACCATCATATCAAGAACCATCATCAGAAGGACCATCATATCAGAATGATCATCAAAACCATATCAATTGAGAGTTTCATATCGATCATATCTACATCAATCCCATATTAGAAATTAAGGATAGACCATTGAAAGGAATCAAATGAACATTAGAGATTGACCATCATTGAATCGGGACCTATCATCAAGCAAGATCAGAGTATTCTTTGAGTTGACATGCTTCACACGTCAACTCAAAGAGGGGCATTTGTAATCACCTAAAAATGGACAAAGATCAAATCAAAGAAAATGAAGGACATTATTGAATCAATTGAATCACAATGCATAATTAGCCAATCAAAATTAAAATCAAGTCCTAATTCAAGATCAATCAAAATTGAGAGCATTTTAATCAAGTGCAATCAAATCAAAATACAATTAAATAAATTAATTGTATAGTCTTGGATTAAATTAAATTCAACCCATTCAAGGGGTACATGGCTAAAATAAATCAATTAAATCAATTAATAAATCTCAATTAATCTCAAAAACCCAAAAGGAGAGGAAATTCAATCAACCAATGAGATTTAAGGAAAGGCATTCACATGGATCAAGCCAAATTCAATCTCAATCACTCAAAGTGAAAGTGAATCTTGTCTACTTGTCCCAAGCTTTGAGGACACAAATTTTGCATTGTCTTCAAAGGGTGGAACCAAGGACTCAACCAAGGTTTAATCATGATAAAACACAACTACACCCCCTACCATTGGAAAATCTATAAAAAGAAGGCCTAAATCCTTCATAATTATCAACCACACATCTGAGAATTGAATTCAACCTCTTTCAATTTGAGTTTAGAAAGGCATTTGAGAGGTTAATTAGCATTTAATTTTATATAATTGTTAGCTTTAACTTGTTTATCTTATCATTCTCATTCTAGGACTATCATTAATCGGAGCTTGCTAAGAGCTTTGCATTAACAATCTTAGTTAGAGAGCCATAGGATGCTCAATTGATCATTAATTTGCTAAATAGTTTCTCTATTATGGTTTATTTAGTTACTATTTCATTTATTATTGATGATTAACCTTAATTCTATGAAGATACTTTGCCTAGTATACAGTATGCACTTATGAAATTAATGCGAGGATAATGTCTTGAAGGATTTGAAGGATAAAAGTGGATTATTGAAATTATTTGATCATTCAAGTATTTAAAAGAGTCATAGAGAGCTAGCCAGTGGAGATTGAAAGTAGTTTGCAAGGTTTAGAGACATATTCTTTGACAGATCTACGCAAAAGCCCTAAATCACAATTCTGAGGTATTTTACTAAGAATTTTTTGTTAAAGAAGTTCATTTTCAGTACAACCATGGATTTATCCTTAGTTCACAATATCAGAGACACACCTAGACCTAAGATGAAAAAGGAATCAATATAACCCTCTAAAGAAGACCCTATTTTTTCTTTGTTGGACATTCTAGACAGTGTATTACATTTAGAAGATGTAAAAGGGTATTTGAAGTGTAAGTTTGAGATAGTAGGAGATAGTAGTTTGTCTATGGAATATTATAAGATATACAAACATGACATGAGCTACAAAGAAGGATATGAACATTTAGGTCAAATGGATATTATCAAGTATATATTTCACAATGAATTTCAGAATGATGAATGGACTAAGATCATTTTGAGAAGAATCCATAATGGAAAGTTCTGGTTGGATGATAGAGTGATAGATATATTAGTTGATGTAATACATGAGGTAACAAGATTGTCTAAGAAAGGTGAAATTCGTTTAAATGAAAAGAATGTGAAGAAAATAGTTTTAGATAACACTAAGTCTTCTTATAACAGAAGAGGCATAGTAATTAGCAAGGAACAAAATGCTGTGAGGTATGTGTGCAAGATTTTAACCACAAAGTTTTGTGGAAGTTCTAGAGAAGATGACATGGCAACATGTATGGTGCAAGAAACTTATCTTATGTGTATTGATAGAGTTGAAGTTGACATGTGTGAAATTCTGAGAATTCAATTTATTGAGAATATTGAGAAGATCAAGAAAATGAAGGATTCCTAATTTAGATTTTCATCCCTAATCACCTATATGTTTTTCCATCTTTTGAGAAGATTCCCTTATACTATAGGAGCTGATTGGAATGATAGAAAAAATTTAATGGATATAATTAACAATGTATATCTCAGACATCCTATTGATAAAGTAAATGAGAGTACCACACTTGTTATTAAAACCTTTCAGAATGAGATGAAGAAGAGATCTAGAATCCACCCTCTATAGTTGGAAAGTACAAAAATGAAATATGTTTCTTAGTGGACATAGATTTCACTTATATTGAGGTAGTAGAACCAAGGACAAAATTTGTAGATCCTCTAGAATATGAGATATCTGAAGAGGAAGTTGAAGTTTATGAATGTCGATTACTTAAATACAGATTAGATCACAAGAGTCCCAGATTTGTAACATTTGAAGAGAATTTTACTACAAAACAACAATCATAGGCGCATAAGTTAGCAAAGAAAAGAGTTGACATCACAATAAAAAAGATTCTAAAAGATACAAGTATGATCGAGCATGAGTTTAACATTGTGAAATAGACTGCAAGAACCATTAGAGATATTGGATAGAAGGAAGTATTGTCAGTTCCACCTTTGACATCCAGAGCAACCCCTTTTGAGGATATTCAAGATATAGATGAAGATATTACAGAATCTATTGAGTTGAATATGTCACTGGATAAGCCAATAGTATAAAGAAAATCTACTAGATCCACCTCTACTACACTAACTAAGAGAGTGAAAGAGATGGCAAGTGGACCAGGTAAGAGACAAAAAAATATATTTTCTCTAGTAGAAAGGATAATGACTCTAGAAGAAAAACCACAAGTAGATGAAGAGGCATGCATCAACAAAAAAGAAGCAGTGGAAGCCTAAGATCGAAAAAGTGAATCCTTTAATCATTAATGAAGGAGATTTCACCAAGCTAAACAAGTACTATGAAATGTATAATAATTTTGAGAAATTAAACCTTGAGAATGTAGTTGTTAGACATATGATTCTTGCTGATAAAAATTTTGAGGACATCAAGGATAAGATACCAGATAATCTTTATGAGAAGTTAGTTAACAAGAAAAGGAGAGAAATAGAAGAAGATAAAGGCATAAGATAAAGATTTTTAAGGAAACTTTGTGAAATAAAAGATGAAGATCACTTTAAGGAAATCATGAAAAACCATAGTACCCATCTAAGGAGAAAAAGAAGAACAATTCTGATTATCGGAGGAAATTATGAGGATATTAACAAAGAAACTAAGGAAGCGATTGTAAAAGTAATGACCTCTAGACAAAAAGAGACACTTAGTGAATCATAACAGACAATAGAAGCAGAGCGACATACAACACCAATACTAGTTCCACCACCCTCCATCCACATTGATGATGAATACATGCATGTAGAAGGCACAAATATCACTATAGACAGAGAAGAGAATCCATTCAAAGATCAAGGAGTAGATGTTGGAAATTTTTAGGAAGAAGTTGATAATCAAAAGGATGAAACAATAAATAAGGAAGACAATGTCAAAGAAGCAAGAGGAGAAGAGAAAGAAGAATCACAAATAGAAAAGGATAATATAGTAGAAGAGAAGAAAGTAGTGCATGAAGTACATATCAAAATAGTTTCACCACAAAAGGGCACAACAAAAAGCCTACCTAGACCACCCATGGAATTAGTTTTAGCAATCTTGGGAGAAAAATTTGATGATGATGATCAAATAGAGTTGATCTCATCTCTAAACAAGATTATTGGAAAGAACAAGAAAGTAAAGATCCTAGAAGGTGCACTACTTGAGGTAACTAGCGGGATTGAAGGATTTATATCAACTCAAGTTAGCAAGTTGATCCTCAAGCTAAAGAAAGAGAGGTAATAAAATGTTTTGACAGTGAGTTTACTACCCTATCAGACATTGCATTGGTAAAAACTCAAACAACTCATGATGCACAATTATTTCAAGTCACTTGTTAGAATATCAGAAATGATTTGGATAATCTTCATGTTTGTATCAAAGAGTTAAGGAGATGCTTAGAAAGAGGTAAAGCATTGTCAAGTTAGTGTGCATTATCACAAAATCACATCTTAGAGATTTTAGAGAAGTTGAGGAATAAAGAAGAAGAATTGCAAGCCATAGTGAATGAATTAAAGAATCTAAGTATAAAAATCACTGATATTGAGAAGAAAATAAGCAGAATTAATGATGAGATAAGACTTCTTGAAAATGAGAAGGAAATAAAATTAAAGAGATTTTCTCTACTTAGAGAGCACCTAACTTTGAATATTTGTAATGTAGAGAATCAACTAGAAGAATGTCTTTTATCAAAGACATCGTATGGTAAATTTGCATACTCAAATATTAAAGCAGTTGAGATAGCATCCTATGGGATATGTGTTAGGAATGGGAATATTGAGAGGGGGGGGGGATGAATTAGTGTTCAATGTATTTTAACTTTTCCCTTTAATCTTTATTCTGAACTTAAATGCTCAAGTACTCAAATAAACATGAAACATGAAATCAACACATGACACCAATATGGTTACGGGGAAACCCAAATAGGTAAAAACCCCCGTGGGACTTGATACCCACTAATATTCTACACTAGTGTTTTGTGATCTTTGTTAGAAGATCCTTTACCCTGTTAGGAGTAGCTTTACAATGCTTTAAGTATAGTAGACCTTGTTAAGGGTCGGACCCTGTTAGGAGTCTTTTACAATGATCCCTGTTAGGGGAGTGGACTCACTATCCTAGAGCTCACTGCTCAAATGGTGAAGGCTACAACCTTCTGATTTCAAATACACACTATATCTATAGGTGAACTATCACTGTGACACTACTTGTTAGATTAGCTCCTTTGGTGCACTGATGCTTTGACCTCTAGCGAAGCTCTAATACATCTTATGCTATCTTCACATACCTCTGCTCTACTTATCACAACTCTATTACAACTTCCATACCAAATACAATGGGACCATCTTATATTTATAGGCTCATACAAACAAAATAATTAGGTCGGCCTTATAACTAATTATAAACAATGCTTCCAAATGAATTGGCTTAAGTGTGCTTACAATTATACATATAACCATGTCGGCAACCTAAATACAATGGGCGCATGGGCTTTACAACATTAAATTATAATGGCAAACCAAAATGCTAACTGTCGGCTCCATGCTCTATTCTCTGTTGGCACACACTGGTGTGTGTGTGAATTTTGTACCTAGCTATAGACATGAAACTTCAGTACAACATTAGAGGTTAGCAAAAACCAAAATCTACAATGAAATGGAAACTAGGCTAACCAATCAATTTACTACCTTCTAGTAGATGCGAGTATGATACTCTCAGATCAGACCGAGATCAGTGACAATGCAACACCTAAACGAAGGATTTGAATGCAAAAATATGAAAGACTATGAATGTAGATTATTCTATTTTTTTTTATATTTTCTATGTTGTAAGAATGAAATTTGTATGAATCTAAGCTATATGAATGAAATGGAATGTAGATTTAATCTAAGAATGAATATGAAGATGAAATCTATGATATGAAACTATGCAAAGATTATGATCAACTATGAAAGATCTCACAAGTCATCTATCATAAGTGCTCAATCCTTCAATCGCCAATTCGCCAGAGTAATTGTGAAAATTTGAGTGTTGATAAAAATGAAGAGCCGAGCCTTGATTTTATAGAAATCCATGGCTTTGAGGATGCAAGAGAAAATCCATAAATCACTCTTGATAAATTTAGGTTGATTTTTGAGTTAACAAGAAATTAAGAATAATTAACTCACAAAAATCATGCAAAAGTAGAGTTTTACTCAAAATAGAGTTTTAGATAAAATTTCAACTCATCATCAGATGTTGAGTTTCAATTTTAAAATTGATTGTTAATTTCTAATTACTTGCTTTTCTGATTGTGCATGTTTTAATATGAATTAATTTAAAAATAAAGTGATTTATTCTCAACTTAACTATTTTTTGAATTAAAACAATTGATTTATGCGTTAATCAATTATTAAATCAAACTTTATTCAAAAACTATATTATTAAAAATTGACAATTGACATTAATTAATTAAATAAGAATTTAATCAATTAGTCATAAGATTTTTGATTTATTGTCAAAATAAAATAATACAATTTAGGAATAATTTAATTACATTCAATTAAATAATTAAGTGGCAGTATTAAATCTAATTAATTAAATATTCAAAATATTCAATTAATCAAACTTTAGGATAAATATGATTTATCGCCAAATAATTATTAAATTAAGAATAATTATGATAAATTAAGAATATTTCTAAGAATATTCCCCGATGTAGAATTAAGGATAATCAATTAAATTTGATAATGTGCAGATGTGCCTTAGGTTAGGACTTTTGTATTGATTTCATTCAATTTGAAGATGTAGGAGGTTAATGAACCTATAGCCCATTTTTGGGGTATTACATTTTGCCCCTCTTTGAATTACTGTGTGAAGCATAGTGGTTCAAAGAATAGTTTGTGTATGATAAAGATGTTTGAGATTGAAATTGATTTGAAAGATGAACCAATTTCAAGATAGAAATCGATTTGAAATAATGGAAAAAGATGCCAAACCAGGTCCAGAATGACCAGGAATTGAGATGATGCTAGCTATATCAACAATGAAATGGTGATTACAAAAAAGTGCCAAAACGCCTGATTCTGAACCTTATGATTGCGAAGAAGTGAGTGACTGATTCCAGACTTTAATGTCCTTGTATGAATCATATTGGTATCACATCCTGAACCCATCAGTTATGAAGAAACAAGGAAATGACGCTAATGAATCGATAGTTACGAAATGTTAATACAGTTTACAAGATAGATTAGGATACCAGATTGATATGAATCTTGATGAATTTGATATGCCCCAAGTGATGATAGATTTTCCCTAAGCGATGGGGACTTTTGATGAATCAACAACTAGACATGGTTGTTGTCTTGATTACCAAGAAAAGGTTGATTACAAATTTAGATTTACAGACTTGAATGATGTGCAATATCATGCCCCCTTCGGGATTAAAATTGAAATCTGACAAGAAAAGTCAGCGTTATAGTTTAGAAGCATGTTAATTGATTTGAGAAGTGGTTATACATGTTGGGGAACACGTTCTACATTGTTTACAGGCCTTGGAGACCAAGTTTGACTAGGTTAAACCATGAGTTGACCATAGTTGACCAAGTTGAAATTTTGATAGTTTGATGTAAGATAATCAGTTAAGTTGAATTCTAGATTTTTGTGATGATTGAAGGTTGATTATGCAAGTAGTAGACATCCTGGGTCCAAAAATTTTAAATCATGATTTTGACATAGTAAATGAATTAGATTTCAATTTTGATCCCAAAAATGGATTCAGAATGTCGAAATTAGCCAGGGGTGCAATTTTCATGAAAAATGGAGCACTTTTAAAAATTAGGTCAGAAGCTGTATAAAGGCTGAAAGGGTCATTTTCAATTCATTTTCATCGTTGACTTTTGAAACCTTGTGGAGCCCTCTGAGTGAGAAAATGACAAAAATGAAGGTACCCATGTCTTCTCATCATTTTGAGTGTAGCCAAGGGCATCAGAGACCTCAACAGTATGGACATCCAGTAAGTGGACCTCTGTGCCTCTCTGAAAAGTTAATTTTTCTTTGTTTATAGCATTTTTATCATATTTTTCATACGTTTTCAATTTTGAATTTTTGCATGCATGGAAACTCATATGACTTTTCAATTCTAGTTAGGTTGTGGTATCACTATCCCCTAAGACTCATATGAGAGGGACCCAAGAGTCGTACGACATTTCATCGGGTCCCTCATAACTCGTATGAGGGGATATACATCGTTGTATCATCATTGTTTGTCGTATGGTAATTGAGGAAAAATCGTACGAGTTTCAATGCCAGTTTGCTTTTTCATTTGAAAAATAGTGAGCCCAAAACTCATTTCTAGGTCAAATTTTTGAATTTTATGATCTTTTAGCCTGATTATTGAGTCTTGATCTACCTTCTAAAATAGTAAATTGTGTAATTCCTATATTTGTAGCCTATTTTTCAACCAAATTACTAATAGGGTTCCCTATTTCTATGCTGTGTAGGTCACATATCCTAATGTTCATGTGTGCATCTCACATCCTACCACTCAAAGACTTTGTGTTTCATTGCCTGATCCTATGAGAGTTCATTTGGCTTCATGCAAATTTGAGTATCTGATTCATTTACCTGAGATTAGGGTAAATCATGGACTATTGACTTCTTTGATAGAGAGATTTCATTCTGAGACCCAGACTTTCCACTTGCTGACTGGGGAGATCACTATTACACTAGAGGATGTATATCATATACTACGCATTCCCTTCCATTCAGGTTAGCGTCCAGTGTATGTGAGTTTGGGGAACTCTAGTTTACTAGCATTCAAACATCTTTTCAGAGATGATACATAGCTAAGTGGTTCTATTTCCTAAGAGACCATGGTATAGCACTATGGTCAGACCCATAGATTAGAGTGCATCCTTGCCAAGATGATAGGAGGTATTATTATGTCCGACCATCAGTAGAATGGTCTATTGATGGGCTGGGCACCGATGGTAGCATGTTTGCTGGTGACTCCTTCTGAGTTAGCCTAGGTCAGTGTTTATTAGCCCATATGTTCTTTTGAGATGCACGAGGTAGTGTATCAGGAGAGAAAGTCTTTTGTTGCTGGTGCTTTAGTTCTATAGATCTGGGCATGGGAGCATATCCCAGTTTTGAGACTAGTGTGTTAGTCACAGTCACAGCCACAAGAGCCCATTATTTATATTTATGTCAGATATGTCACATAGATTTGCATGGGCCATGTAGAGTACTAGAGATGGTGCCTTGATGACATGACATTTGTACGATGGTGGCCCTATGTAGATATTGAGCCTTGGCCTACTGCACGAGAGTAGTTAAGTTTCTTCTTCTAGAGCCATGTGTTGATTGGATGATCATCCTCTATACTTGAGTGATTTATTATTACCAGGGTGTGGTGATCATATGGACGAGTGCAGGATGCACCTTAGGATTATGCCACTTATGCTCAGATAGCCTGTGAGCTCAGACTTGGATGGACCACGAGGCTTTATTATACCTTGTGTTCATAGGAGTACAGTGGTATTATTGGTAGGGACTGGGAGTACAAACCATAGGTTGTTTATGCTGGAGTGGCAAATGGCTTTATATCATGGCTTGCAGATCACCCAATCTATAGGTTCTTTGATCCCATAGAGCTGATACCTTCCATGGAGGAGGCTATGGATATTATTGGAGCTTTGATGAGACAGGGCCCAAGACCCACACAGGCTCTGATTTTGCACCCCACACCACTGAGGCCAAGAGTGATGGCTCCTCCCAGGAGACCAATAGGACAGATGAGGCCCCCTCATCCCATGAGTTCTATAGAAGATAGGCCTATAGGTTCAAAGAGATGGACTAGGGGAGATGGTGGTACTTTAGGTAGTGTTGGTACTACTAAGGAGGTACTTACAGTAGAGTAGTGCATAGGTGGTGCTGATTTAGATCCATTATAGGGTGATACTTCTTTTGATTTAGGTGCAGAGGTTAAACGCTGTAAGGCATAGAGAGTAGAGACTACAAAGAAGCCTATTGTAGATACTGATATTTTGATGGCTGATGCTAATCCTAGTGTACCACTTACTCCACAGGAGGTTAGGAGGAGACTCAAATTATAGGTTAGGGACCTGAAGGTGCGCAGTGCACACTAGGAGGAGAGGTTTTTGGAGGTAGATAGACAATGTGCTGAGCTTTGTGGTGAGGTTCAGAGATTACAGGCAGAGGTTATTCATAAGACCTCATGATCTACCTATTATGTTTCTGCATACTATGCTATTGTACCACTTGCTTAGAGAGTTCCTTCGTACTCTTAGTATATTCTAGCATCAGAGGGAGTGAGAGCACCTAGAGCCAAGGCAGTGCTTGATGCACCACCACCACCTCCACCAGATGGAGAGGATCAGGTAGATAGCTGACCTACCATGATATGTTTTGATATTTTTTCTCTTTTTGATTGTTCATGTATACTATTCTGACATCTGATAGCTCACATGAGCTCATTCCCTTGTACTTTGTGCTAGTAGTGCACCCCTGACTATTTTGAGTTTTATGATATATATATGAGATCGATATTTTTGGTTGTGACTTCATGTGTACTTGTCATGTTTTGATTTATGATGATATCATGTGATGTATATGCCATGAGTAGAGTAGAATGTATGTATGGATTTATGCAATGTAATGATTTCTTTCAAATGTATGAATGTTATGCCAATGTAATTGATCATGAAAAATGTATGTATGGAAATGTATGCAATGCAATAATTTTGTTTCAAATGTATGAATATTATGCAAATGTAATTGATTATGAAAAAGATGTATGTAATGCAATAGATGGAATGAATATGTAATGTAAGTGAAAATGCAATGATACACATGATATGTTTTGTAGGTATTGATGAAGACAAGTACTCAGTCTTATATAAAAAAGGATGTCTATTCCAGGATATTGACTACTTACGTTTCTATGAGGAGACCTTTGTATGAGATTCAGCTCTTCATTTTTAGTTTAAGTATAGTTTTTAGAAGAATTGTTGAAGATTTTCAAGAAATTTGTGAGATCATGCAATCATGAAAAGTGTAAAATGACATGCAACCTAAGACCTAGGATCTAGTCACTGATCATGTGTCAGTCATTTGTCATCATTGAGTTTTTAGGTAGCCGGATAAATTAATACAATGCCTGCTAGCTAGGAAAATATAGACAAATGAATATCAATTTGTATGTGCAAGAATCAATACAACATCTACTGGATAGACAACCATGGACATATGAATATTGATTTTATTTTTGGAATGTCAGATTAGATATAAGCACCAAGGAACAAATGCTAGGATGACCTTAATATCATGTCCATTTTGATATAGAAATTTGTATAAGCATCAGAACATAAATGTTATGATGACCTGAATACGCCTTGCATTCAAACACATCAAATAGTCAAGAGATCATTCTAAATCCAGTGTGAATTACCCGTAGTGACCCTTTATTGTTCACATCCTTAGGCAAGATCGCATTTCACAGTAGGAGAAATAACTCACTCAAAAAGACAATAATTAGATCAAACTTCTTTGAATTTTCTAGGTATCAATGGTCGAGGTACGCATGGCCATCCAATTCAAGATAGAGGCTCTTATAGACGGACACCATTTCAATCCAAAATTTCCAAAGTTGTTAGATCTTCACATACAAGTGAAAAAAAAAAAAAAGATTATGCCCCTAGTCATCACTCTCTAAATCTTGTAAAGGACATCATTACAGAGCTTGAAGGGACACAATGTGCAAAAATATCAATATGAATCAGTAAGCATACAAGGAGATAAAATCATGAAGAAGCATAGATTGTTTTCAATTTGTGTTTGATTGCGTTGTTGTAGATGCAAAATCCTTTCTAGAGAGGAGATTGATTGACTGACTTGGATGAAGCTTCAAAGGACTCTGACTAGATATGACTCATCTAAGATGTGCTGGAGGCCATAGGATATGACATTGATTTCCCCCAAGTGTTAACATTGATAGGATACAAATGCTTGAGCTGATTGGTGTACAGACTGACTTTATTGAAAACAGGAATGTGGAAACAAACCGAGAGATATGTACAAACTAAAGCAACACTGAAAGCTGGGAAAGACCAAGATTGCATTGATAGATGGAGCATTTTGAAACAAGTGATGCCCATTTGCCAGGTTTTCACCATCTTGGCAAAGATTCTATTTTTGCTACCAAGGTGGCTGTTTCTAGGTTTTCACCAAGGCACTTTTTCTTTTTCTCATTTTTTTGTACTTCTGACATTTTTTGATTTTTTTTTACTTTTGATATTTTTTATTTTTTTGTGAATCATCAAGGCACCCATTGCTAGGTTTTCACCAAGATGTTCATTTTTTTTTTAGGACATTTTCAGATTTTTATGATTTTTTTAGTACATTTTACCATAGATTGAATGTCTTAGGCATAAAATTTCTTTAGATGGAGAACATTGATTGGTTCTCAGAGCTGTTCTCCTTTAGTTGTTGAGAGTTGATAGGTTCCAGAGCCAAAAGTAGCAGTGGTAATAAAGGGTCCTAGCCATTTGGGTTCAAACTTCCCCTTGCACTCTTTATGTGATTGATTTTTAGGATTCTCTCTCAAGACTAGATCACCAACCTGAAATTCTCTGTGTCTGACTTTCTTGTTGTAATCTTTAGACATTATTTTTTGATACACTCTAAGATGATCATATGCTACTTGTCTATGCTCATCTAGTAGTTCAAGTTCTTGCAACCTAGACACTCTGTATTCATCATCAGTTACTAGACCATGCATTCTGATTCTTAGTGATGGGATTTCAACCTTGATAGGTAGTACCACTTCAGACCCATAAACTAAAGTGAAAGGTGTAGTCCTAGTGGGTGTTCTGATACTTGTTTTGTATACCCAAAGAGCTAGATTGATCATGAGATGCTAGTCTCTTCCTGTCTTATTAACTATATGGTGCAAGATTTTCAATAGATTCTTGTTGGAAGCCTCTACTTATCCATTCCCTTGAGGATAGTAAATAGATGACCAATGTTGTGTAATCTTGAATTGGGCACATAGATCATCAAAGTCTTTGTTTTTGAATTTTCCACCATTATCTATGACTATAGAGTTTAGGATACCATATCTGCAAATGATGTAGTTCAAAATGAACATAGAAATTTATTTACTAGTTGCTTGTGTCAAGGGGACCGCTTCTACCCATTTTGTGAAATAATCTATAGCTGTGATTATATGGATATGTCCATTAGAAGAATGAGGATGTATGGCTCCTATAAGATCAAATTCCCATTGATGAAAAGGCCATTGTGTAGTAAAGGGAATTAGATCTCTCCCTGGAGCATGGATTAAATTGCCATGCACTTGGCACTTTTGACAATTCTTAACAAACTTGATAGACTCTTTCTCCATTTCCAACCAATAGTACCTAGCCCTAATAAGTTTTTGGGCTAGTGTTAAACCATTTGAGTGTGACCCATAAATACCATCATGGACTTCCTCTAATGCACATTAAGACTTCCAATTCTAAACATCTAAGTAGTGTACCATCTAGACCTCATTTGTATAGATCATGACCAATGATAACATATCGAGAAGCATTGAGGATAAGGTATTAGGAATGATTTGGTCTTTGAGATAGGAGAATAGGTTTTTATATCTGGATGAATCATGACCTACAACAGTGCAAATCATGTGGGTTTCAGGGGAATTGTATGCAGGATAAGATAGTGCTTCCACTAGGAACTCATAGCATAGCTCATGTTCAAGCTGATGTAATAAAGTAGATAGCATTTCCATTGCATCGGTAGCCTTGTTCTTTGATCTAGGGATTTTCTCAAATGTGATAGATATAAAATACTTCTTTAGATCATCTACCATTCTCTTGTAAGGAATGATTTTTTCATCTTTTTTTTGGTACAGATCATTGACTTGATGGATTAAAAGTTGTGAGTCTCCATGAATGTGTAATTCTGTTACTCTCCACTCAATTGCTATTTTCATACCATTTAAAAGGGCTTCATATTCAATAATATTGTTTATACAAGGAAATTTGATTCTGAATGCTTTAGGAATGGAGTATCCTTGAGGAGTGATAAACAATATGCCTACTCTGGATCCATTCTGTGTATAGGAGCTATCAAAGAAAAATTGCCATTCTCTAGAAGAAAGATTCATGATAGAGGAATCTAGAAATTCCATTTGCATTGGTGTGTCATTGAACAAAGGTGCATTTTATGACTAATCAACAATAACTTTGCCTTTAATAGCTTTTCTTTCAATATATTCAATGTCAAATTCACTTAAGATCATGACCCATTTAGCTAATCTACCCATGAGGGCAGCTTTTCTTAGTAGGTACTTTAGTGGATCAATCTTAGCTACTAATTGCGTGGTATGAGCCAACATATAATGTCTTGGTTTCTGTGACACAAAGATCACACCTAGACAAGCCTTTTCAATCATAGAATAGTTCTTTTCATATGCCACCAATGTTATACTGATATTGTATATAGCTCTTTCCTTCTTGTTCTCATCATGCTATGCAAGCAATGCCCCCAATGATGTATCTGTAGTAGAGACATATAAGATCAAAGGCTTACCTTGAATAAGAGGAATCAAGATAGGAGAATTTGATAGATATTTCTTGATATGATTAAAATTCTTTTCACATTCTTCGCTCCATGCAAAGGTCACACCTTTATGTAATGTCTTTGTAAAAGGTTGTGCTATGTTCGCTAGTTGAGATATGAAGCATCTTATAGATTGACCTCTCCCTTGTAATGCCTTCATTTGACTAATAATCTTCAGGGGTTGCATCTCCATTATAGCCTTTACTTTAGCTGGATCAACTTCAATGCCCTTCTTTGAAACTATGTATCCTAAGAGCTTTCTAGAAGTGACACCAAAAGCACACTTCTTAGGATTGAGTCTGAGACTAAATTTTTCCATCTTGTCTAGTATCTTGCTCAAGTCATTTAGATGTTCAGCTCTAATCATAGATTTTTCTAAAGTATCATCAACATAATCCTCCATAGTTCTATGCATCATGTCATGAAAAATAGATGTCATGGCTCTTTGATATGTAGCACCAGCATTCTTAAGCCCAAATGGCATGACATTCCAATAGAAGGTACCCCATGCACATGTTAAAGCACTTTTATCCTAATCTTTTGGAGCGGTTTTTATTTGATTATATCTAGAAAAAACATCCATTAAAGAATACATCTCAAAACCCACAGTCATGTCCACTATCATATCAATGTTAGGCAGTGGAAAATCATCCTTAGGGCATGCTTTATTTACATCTCTGAAATCTGTGCATACTCTTATAGATGTTTCTAGTTTAGAAATAGGTACAATATTAGAGATCCATTCAACATAATCAATAACACAGATGAATCTAGCTTTTAGTAGCTTCTCTAATTCATCTTTTACCAAGAGTGCAACATGTGGATGCATCTTTCTCAATTTCTACTTAATAGGTTTAACATTTGGAGCTATAGATAAATGGTACATTATAAGATCAGGATCCAACCCTGGCATATCTGAATATTTCCATGCAAAGTTGATCTTCTTTTCTATTAGGAATGTAGTAAATTTTTGCTTTTCTTCTTCTGATAAGGATTGTGCTACATGGATCAACTATGGTTCCTCTGGTGTTCCAAAGTTGATAGATTGAGTGGGCTCAATTAGAACTAGAGATCTGTCTTGCAAATGACTCAGAAGGACATCAAATATCTCATCCTTACGCACCTTAGAGAGGTTTTCACCTTTGGATACATCTTTTATTTTTACTTTTGTAGGTTCTGAGACTGCCACAAAGTGGTTTTCACCCTCAAAACTCTTTTTCTTTTTATTCTTATTCTTATTTTTCTGACTAAGATACTTGATGTCTGACTCCTTCATGCTAACACTTGGTTTTTTGATGGAAGTCCTCATAGGCTCAACTACATTGAGGTAGCAAGCAAGGGCATAGTCATTGGGAAAGGTATAAATAACTTGGTTCAGGTTTGTGGATGTTAGGTCAAGAAGTTCAGGGCATTGGATAGTCAAAGTGGTCAAAGATTAGGAAAGAGTGTTTACGGATATGGATCTGTCATCATTTCTCCTAACCTAATGCTCGAGTTCAAAGGTGATATTACAACTTAAGACATTCAATTCATGAATAGACTCAATGTCATTGTGGAAGTCCACTTCAGCCATCGGTGGATTAGACTTGACAAGTTCATCATTTTTCTCTAGACTTACATTGGGTTTAGGTGCATATTGGTGAATAACATCAACATGTTTCTCTATAATAAGCTCATCTTCCTCTGGAATGGTTCCCCATTCATATTTATTAAATTCTTCATCTATGCCTCTAGGAAATCTAAGAACATGAGTAAAGTTAGGATGAATACCCCAAGAAGGGTTACCCTTAGATTCTGATTTGAATTCATACTCATGGGAATCTATCTCAGAATAATTACCACCTTCCTCTTTGTCTATTTGATTTTCTTTGAGATTATATCATGCTTGTGTTGCAAATACCTCTTCCTCTAGAGTAGGTTCTTGTGTTTCTACTACATTAATTCTTTTTATTGGATCATCTTCAGCATCAAGGAGGTCTTTTATTTCTTTAGGAAAATGCTCATAGGGAATGAGATCTTCAGTGGTGTCTGAATCATCACTATCAGATTGTTCTATTGTTTCTCCCTTTAGTTGATTTTCTATGGATGGCTCAATCTATTCTAAGACATGTGGGGAGTTATTGCTAAGATAGAAAGGTTTCTTCTTATATCCTAGACCTTTTGTATTCTTTTTTTCTCAGCCACGATGGTCAAGAGGTGATATAAGACCTTTACCCTATAATCCTAGAGGTCCTTTTCCATTATATCCCATTTTTGTGATCCATTTGTCCCTTGGGCCATATGACTTAGAAGGGATACTCAGTATTTTAGCATCGCATTTTTGAACAACTTGAGATTTAGGTTCATCTTTGTATAGCCATGCAAGCACAACTTCATCCTCTTCAAACTCCTGTTTAGATAATTGTTCTGCCACAAAATTTCTTTTATATGCCTCAAGAGGTTCTTTAGACTCTAGTTTGGACTGTTTCAGAGTTTGTCCATAAGACTTAGGTGAGATAGGGAGAGATGTCAAAGATAAGACTGGCTCTATAGTATATTCTCCCATACCATTTTCCTTGATCTTAACCTCTTTAGCAATGTCTTCCATTTTGGACGTTGAAGCAATATCTATCTGCTTAGTGGAAGATTCTCTATTATTAGGAACAAGTTTATCAGCACTCTCTTTCAATGTATTGCAAGTTGTATATATATTAGTTTGAATCATCACCTCTACCCCTTCATAAGGAAATTTTAAACACTAATGGTATGTAGAAGGAATAGATCTCATTTCATGTATCCAGGGTCTCCCTAGAAGGATATTGTAAGCCAAAGGTAGATCAAGAACTTGACATATAGTATCTCTGATGATAGGACCTTCTCTGATAGGTAAGACAATTGTTCCTTTGGAAGATCTTTCTTGCTCATCATATGCTTTGATAGTTATCTTCTTTCTAGGATCAATGGCCATTTTTGAAAATCCCAATTGTGTAATCAAGCTAAAAGAACAAATGTTTAGACTAGTGCCCCCATCTATCAACACATGTTTGACATGATGGTTTTGGATCAAGACTTCAATATGCAAGGGCTGGTTATGTGAATGACTTAAGGAGTTATCATCTTCCTCTGAAAAGGAAATATACTATGGAGACGTAAGATGACCAACCATAGTCTGGAATCTATCTAAATCAAGGTTATTAGGAACATTCGATCCAAGTAGAGCTTTGTCTAGAATGGTTCTATGAGCTAGAGATATTCGAAGCAACTGAAACATGGAGATTTTTGCATTTGTGTGTTGGAGTTGTTGGAAAATACTGTATGAAGTAGGCCTTGTATCTTTAGGATTTGAAGATTTAGATGTAGCCTTCTATTTAGAAATAGATAAAAGATTGAAAGGAACCTTAGGGATATTGGATGAATCTCGTATTTGTCCTTGTAGGTGCACCTGAGCTTTTGATCAAGTTACTGCATTAGCTGATTGATTCTCTCTATCTTTTCTTACAATTGTGATGACATTGCAATGCTCAGATAGACATGGTTCAACCATATTGATGACAACATTGTTTCCAGAGTATGCATAATTGACTTTAGCACCCATATTAGGCTGAGAAGAAGAATCTTCTTTACCATGTTTAGAAAATGGTTCTATAAATGCTGTATGATCATTATTGCTCTTATGATTGTCAATTGTGATGTCTCCATTATCAATTTTGTCTTGTATGATGTGCTTCAAGTGAACACAGTTATTAGTCTTATGACCTTTATTGCAATGGAATTCATAGAAATCATTCTCTCTCCACCATTTTAGTTTAGGTTCAGGATCAAAGACTTTTATCTTAGGTAAGTAGATGATCTTGTTTGCCAATAGAGTTTTCATGGCAGATTCCAAGGATTCTCCAAGAGGAGTGAATTTGTGATTAGGATCTGTAGCCCAAGGTTTGTAATCAGATGACTTTTTGTTGGACTATGTTGCTTTAGCTTTGGAATCTTTGATGGCTTGGGTACCAAAAGTAAGATTGAAAGCAGGTGCCTTAGATGGCACACATATATTATCAACAACACCATCTGTGACAATGCCTTTATTCTTGTTCCAATTTTTGTTCTTGTCCTTAGAACTAGATCCAGATTCATACTTGTCCTTTTGAAGTGTAATGTCTCCTTTTTTAATAAGTACTTTCTCAATTTTGATCACATTATCTACCATCTTATCAAAAGATGTATGATTTTGCATTTGCAAAGGGTAGTTGATTTCTGGAATGAGATTGTTGATGAAGATTTCTAGCTTCTCAGTTTCTGGAATGGGTCTAGCATATAGAGAAAATTTCTTCCTCCATCTCTTGAGAAATGTTAGGAATGGTTCACCTGGATATTGTTTCAGATTATAGATGTGGATCATGGTGACTGGATGTTGAATATTGTAGGAGTATTGTTGATAGAATAGTTTGATTAATTCTTAAAAAAATTTGATAGTAGGAGGCATTCTAGAGAACCAATGAATGGCTGAACCTCCTAGAGATAGAGGGAAAAGACACATTAAGTAGGTTGGTTCATGCATAAACTCCATAAATTGAGTATAAAATTCTCTGACATGATCTTGAGGATTAGAGTTTCCATCATACTTATCATATTTAGGCATCTCTACCCTTTTAGGGAATGGTGGCATGTACAAGTCTTTATCAAATTGAAAAGGGCATAGAGCTTCCATGGAGAAATCCTTAGGTTCCTTTTCTTTTTCAAGTTTGTTAAGTTTGACTTGGATGGCATGCATTTATTTCATCATAGATGTGATAGGAGTTTCTTCCTCATGTGTAATGATATCTTCCACATTAAAGTTTGGAGGAAGTTTAGCTCCTTGATGAGCTAACTCTAGAAAGTATGCTTCTCTATCTTCTTTCAAGAAATGTTTCATCATTCTTTTGAAGCTATCATCATTTTGATATTGGGAAATTTTAGAAGGTGTAGGTTCTTGATCCATACCATGTTGAGATTGATGTCCTTGAGACTCATGATCTGTCCCTCCATGAGACATTTTAGGAGTTTTAGGGCTCCCTAGATTAGATTGAGGTGAAGTTTTTTGATTACCTCCATGAGTTGATGGAGGGGGTATGTAACTAGTTTTGAATCAAAAATTGCCAAGACCGTCATCTTCGTAAAGACCAAAATTGTAGAGTTGCTCAAGAGTTGGACCTATGTGAGTAGAAAAAGTTGTGGTGTTAAGTGCTTCTCTAGATTTCTTATGTGAGGAAGCTCTAGTTTCCACCATTAACCTTCGGTGAAGCTAGAAAGCAAGATGAAGACAACTGAAGAATGACTTGATTCAAGAAGATCGAATGACAAAACCTTGTTAAGATTGAAGTGATTAAAGATTAGATCAGATGTAAATGAAGGATACTATGCCACGATAGTGTGGGTAGACACCCAATAGATGGCAGGCATGAGCTCACAACACTTAGCCATTTTACCAAGAAGACTGAATTTGAAGATAATTTTGACACAAGATGAAAAAGACTCAAATCGATAAATCAGAAGGCAAAATTAGACTCAAAGGATCACTTGAGGAAAATGAATGAATTTGGTCTAGCTTCTACTCTATTCTTAACACAGTGATTTGTTCGACAGATTCTGGAAATAGGCTGTAACAACTTAGTCTCTGACAATTTTGACCACTTTCTAGCAGTTTTTTAAAATTTCTCAAATGACTTTTTGCAAGATTGTACGATAGTGGGTATGCTATAAAATGATAGTTGAAAAAACTTGTACAACAAATGAAAATCTCGCATGACAATTGATAGCAAGATTTTGACCTTTTTTTCTTACTGGTGGCAAAACTCGTACGACACTATACAAGCTGTCATATGACAATACAGGGGTTCTAAAATGACAATTTCCAAAACTTGTACGACTTTCTGACATTGTGGGATGACTTTAAACTCTAGAAAGGAATTTTACTTTAGATTTTGCAAATTTTTGGTTTTCAGTTTCAAATTGTTCACAAATTTTTCTGTCTAGGTTTGAAGATTATTCTGGGATCATTCATTTTTGGTAACCAAATAGATAAACAAGCACACAAAATAGCAAGCAAGTGATTCCAAACATGTCTAAATACAATGAACAAGGGAGAAAGAAACCCTACGCATTAACAATCAAGTGACTGAATATGCTAATCCCTAGGAGTGCTAATTGTGTATATTCCAAAAAGTTTTTCAATAATGCACATATTCCTAGAAAAATGAAAATTTGGCCTCACTAGGGTTTGTAGTAATGGTCTGACTCTGTAAATTTTGTGATCTCAAGAGGGTGAACTCCAATCTAGGTGCACTAGGGTTTTGACACAGTCTGAGAATTTAATCGATCAGGATCTGCTAGGGGGATCTAATAGCCCAATAAGAGACCACACCTATGAAGATTTCCTCCACAAGGACATTTATATAGCGGCTACTGCTACCATGATGAAAATGGCTATTACCACTTGAGGTTCCATCCATGTGGTTGACCTAATTAAGGGAATGTCCATTATAGTTAACCCTCTCTAAAGGTGACTCACAAAAGATACCACATGGAGACTGGTTCCAGATTCAAGGATCTGAGTTTATGATACTACCCAAAAAGGGAGTAGACCATAGTCCTCTAGCCATTTCAATTTTAACCAAAACAAAGCAGATAGATTAATCTGACATGATAAGACCAAGATTATCTCACAAAGATCTATGATGTCAACTACTTATGATCTATCAACCTCTTCAGAGAGAGAATGTATCAATCAAAAGTTGAAGACACATGAATCTAGTAGAACGTGAGACTTTCTTAGTAACCTCCCTATCTACAAGGGAATCCTTCATCAAGAAGAATTTCACATGCATGAACAAGTGAAAGAAGCCCACTCTCTCGAGATCATCCACAAATAGTGTTCATAGGGCCTATTTACTATTTGTAACAGATATGCAGAAAGAAAATCTATGTTCGTTTTATAGCCCAAAATGAAGTTTTTGATATGAAAGAAAGAAAAGTCACACAAGCTTGACATGTGAGAGTTCATTTTAATCCAAATCAAAATATTATCAGCTTGAGAAGAATACCTAAATTTCTTGCAATGTACTTAGTAGATTTTTACCTATTTTAGCAATTTAGTTGTGCTTTTTCCAATTAGATTCAGCAAATATCAGTAAAAAATAGAAGATTTCAATTGTTAGGGTTAGCTGTTAGTCCAAATCTAAAAAACTGCCAAAAATTTTGAAATGACAATTGAATTCTAGAGTCAAAACTTGTACAACAATGGGTTACCTCCTAGACGACAGTCTAGAAACTCATACGATAGTGGGTGTCTTTTGATATGACAATCGAGCTTCCAGATGAAAATATGTAGCTTCTAATATGAGCCTCAATAAGATCATCTATCGTATGAGAGTGGGTGTTTCCTGATATGACTTTCTGACAAAATTCATACGAAAAATGTACGAACAAAAAATAAAAGATCATAGTTTTAACCAAAGAACGATAATAAATTGATAGAAATTGATAGAAATTGAATGGAAACCCATTCCATGGCCCCACGATGGGTGCTAGAAATGTGTGTGTGAATTTTGTACCTAGCTGTAGACACAAAACTTTAGTAAAACATTAGAGGATAGCAAAAACCAAAATCTACAATGAAATGGAAAGTAAACTAACTAGGTGATTTACTGCCTTCTAGTAGATGCGAGTATGATAATCTCAAATCAGACTGAGATCAGTGACAATGCAACACCTAAACAAAGGATTTGAATGCAAAAATATGAAAGACTATGAATGTAGATTATTCTATTTTTTTTGTATTTTCTATGTAGTAAGAATGAAATTTGTATGAATCTAAGCTATATGAATGAAATGGAATGCATATTTAATCTAAGAATGAATATGAAGATGAAATCTATGATATGAAACTATGATATGAAACTATGCAAATATTATGATCAACTATGAAAGATCTCACAAATCCCCTGTCACAAGTGCTTAATCCTTCAATCGCCAATTCACCAGAGTAATTGTGCAAATTTGAGTGTTGATAAAAATGAATAGCTGAGCCTTGATTTTATAGAAATCCAGGGCTTTGAGGATGCAAGAGAAAAGCCATAAATCACTCTTGATAAACTCAGGTTGATTTTTGAGTTAACAAGAAATTAAGAATAATTAACTCACAAAAATCATGCAAAAGCAGAGTTTTACTCAAAATAGAGTTTTAGATAAAATTTCAACTCATCATCAGATGTTGAGTTTCAATTTTAAAATTGATTGTTAATTTCTAGTTGCCTGCTTTTCTAATTGTGCATGTTGTAATATGAATTAATTTAAAAATAAAGTGATTTATTCTCAACTTAACTGATTTTTGAATTAAAACAATTGATTTATGCGTTAATCAATTATTAAATCAAACTTTATTTAAAAACTATATTATTAAAAATTGACAATTGACATTAATTAATTAAATAAGAATTTAATCAATTAGTCATAAGATTTTTGATTTATTGTCAAAATAAAATAATACAATTTAGGAATAATTTAATTACATTCAATTAAATAATTAAGTGGCATTATTAAATCTAATTAATTAAATATTCAGAATATTCAATTAATCAAACTTTAGGATAAATATGATTTATTGCCAAATAATTATTAAATTAAGAATAATTATGATAAATTAGGAATATTTCTAGGAATATTCCCCAATGTAGACTTAAGGATAATCAATTAAATTTGATAATGTATAGATGTGCCTTAGGTTAGGACTTTTGTATCGATTTCATTCGATTTGAAGATGTAGGAGGTTAATGAACCTATAGCCCATTTTTGGGGTATTACAACTGGGTGTGCAACTTCAACTGATTGTAACTTTCACATCTTTGCATATCTAATTATGCACTCATAGACTAAGCATAAGTATAGTCTAACACACTTAACTTCCAGGGTGCATACCATAATTCATCCATACACACATGCGTTGATGCTCTGAGTTGTAGGAACTCTGTACACTGTCCAATCTTCAACACTTAACTGAATTCTGATCTTTACACTAAGTGCGCTGACTCCAAACTACTATATGACTTTGTTGCCATAATGAAAACACTATATCAAGTCATATACTTCAGTATAGACAACTTGCCAAAAATCTCCCCCTTTTTCATTGACGACAACAAAGGAATATGGCCATGTTTCTAACTATCGCTTATACGTTTTTTATACATAATCTTATATCTCCCTATATTATACTCCATATTCTATACACAACTCCCCCTTTGACATTAATGACAAAGGTGCATCAAAAAACTATATCTACACATACTCACCGAGGGAAAACACCCATATATGCAGTCTTAAGGTTATGGATCTCCTTCTTCCAAAAGGTTATCAGAGAGTTAACTATCTGGAGATGGGCACATAATGCATATTGAAGCTTCTCCATCTTCTCCAAGTCACTGATGGGACCATGATCATAAGTTACCATGGTGGCATCAATCTCCTTTATATTCTGATTGAGGATGTCTAAAGAGGGCGCAAGACCATTCCTCAACTATGTCTATCTGGACCTTATCCTTGTTATCTCTATGTCTTCCCTCTCAATCTTGTCTATCTATCCTTGGTAGACATTGTTGCACATGTTCACATTAGTGGATGTATCTGACACTGAATTCTTTACCTACTCAATCATTGCTTCTACCTCTTTTATCTTCTTGAAATGATCATCAGTTAGCTTGTCTTGATCCATGCATGTTGCAATAATCCTTCTTCCTTCATCAACAAATTCTTTCAAGGATGCTAGACCAGACTTGAGAGAATTCAAGTTTAGTGCAAAGTTTCTCATTATTTCATTGAGTCTCTTATTTAAGTAATTCTCTTTTGCTGCTGTGGATGTAGATTCTTCTAGGCTAGAAAAATTTCTTTTGAACTGTGAGAGGACTGAACTCACATCATCAACCGAATGTACTTTTAGCACTTTCTTATCCTTTGGTAGAAAAATGTTCAAAATATTCACTGATTCCGCAAGGAGAGGATTCCTCATAACTTGTTTTTCTTTTGCCTTCTCCATAGCCAAGACGCTGAACTTAATCAAGTCTTCTTCTTTCCAGGAGTCCAAACTGCTTGTGTCTGGTGTCAATCTTGACAACAATGCTAAGGAGGGAGTGATGGGAGTGCTATCCATCACTTCTAGTTTTACCTTTGCAAGATCAATAGAAGTATATTCTTCTTTCTTTTCTACCTCTTCTTCTTCTTTCTTATCAAATACATCTTCTATGACTACTTCTTGCTAAGTGGGAGGTGTATTACTGCATAAGATTTCAGCTTCTTTAGTACTAACAAATGCTACCTCAAACTTGTCCAAATCCTTATCAGTAGCCGCCATGGCTATCTCCACATTATCTATGATAATATTACTTCCTTCGTGTGATTCTAAGATGGGCATAGACTTTTCTACCTCTTTTTGAGTCTCTGCTATGGGTGGTGAGTCCTGAGGACCTATCACTAGTACATTGAAGGTCTCTACTTCTTTGTCTTGCTTACTAGGTGCATGAGTAATGGGTGCAGTAGGTGGTTTTATGTGTTGTTCTAATAACACCTTTTCAATTACCTTCTCTATTTCCTTCATTATTAGCTCATAGTCTTTGTTCATAATGTGTAGAGTTCTCATCTTTGTCCTTAAGTGCAGCTTCACTAGATTTAGTAACAATGACCTTTCTTTAATAGAACATACTGGAAGAGTGGAATCAAGAATTTGTTCCCTTCTTCTTAGATCTTCTTCAGTGGCTTATCTTTTTAAGGTGTCCATTATTTCCCATACCTTATCTAGAATTTCTTTTTTCAATTCAAGAACTCTCTTCTTGAACTTTATCATATGTTTGACAATATCTCATGTATCTCTGATTTGTCAATCTCATTGTAAGTTCATAAAACTTCCCTACTTGATCAATTCTACTCTCATCAACAATTCTAGCACTCGATACTTTGAGGCTTGGTCTAAATCCTACCTTAGGAGGTGCTTGAATGTTTTTCTTGCTCCTTAATGCTCATGAGGATGGATGACTAGTGCTGGTTACTTTCTTCCTTTTGATTATAGGCTTACACTCTAGAGGAGCATTGGAATCACTGGTTTCTTTGGGCACAAAAGGAGTATTATCTTCTTTACCCTTCTGACTATCATCTGATTCATTTTTCATCTTCTTTAACTTAGGATCTTCTTGTTCTTCCTTTGCTACTGCACCTTTCAATTCTAAGGCAATCTTTTCATCCCTTGCTTTATCAAGGTCTGCTTGACACACACCATGTATTCTGAAGATCTTAGAAGTGACCTTTGCAACCTTTCTTTTAGTTGCTACACTATTAAATTTTGCATCAACTTCTCTGGTCTTTTCCTCATAGGTTCCCCACCTAGGTTCATTAGGATCTTTGGGGCCTGACAGAAGTACCTGTGCATAAGCTTCAAGAACTTGTTCCTCTACCTCATACCCAAGTGGATGAATCCACTTAGTTCTAGGCTCAACAACTTCCATACATGTAGTATCAGTCTCCACCATAAAGAATATTGCATCCTTATATTTCTCTACAATGCTTTCTAGAATCCTATACCTCATCTGCATCTTAGCTCTAAAGGCCTTCAATTCCATTGTGACATAGTCTCTTAGTGTGCTTTCTGTAGATGCTTTGTTGGATATCTAAGGCATTGTTGGAATGGACTTGTCCAAATACAAATTTGAAACTCTTCCAACTATATGTTGGTACATATAGATGATTAGGGACCCAAACCTAAATATATTTGTTTTGTCATGTTTGATAGCTTTGATGTTATCTATCAACTGTGCATGCAAGATCTCACACAAGTTGAATTCTCCATCTTCCTTTACTAGTCTGATGGCAGCTAGAATAGTGCCCATAGACACACTATTCACCCTATTGGTGTGATGAAATCTATAACCCAGTATCATTGACATCAATTTGATGTCTTCTTGCTCAATCAACTCAATAGTCATGCCACACCTATCACTCCTTGACTTACATACTTACTCAGCCATTTTCCTAACATCCTTGCCCACTGGAAGGATGACACCTATCCTAGAAAGTCCTATCATATCATGTATCGGATCACTTGTGATTCTTATTGGAACATCTCCAATCCAAAATAGATCATCATGGATTTTGCTCAATAAGATCTTTATCCATTCTATCTCATAGAATTCATATGTCATAGCATAGTCAACAATAGGGTGATCATTCCATTTGGTGTATTCATCCATGAATGTTTTATCCTATTTCAACATGGTATCCATGTGCACCCTTAACCTATCTAGTCCAACAGGTTCTTTCTTACAATAGATGTAAGCCCTTATGTCTTCCACATGCATGACGCCCATAGGCGTGCACGAGAAAGCTCCTTGTAAATCATCTAGGGTGGATTTAAATGGATGCCTCTGGAATATGTATCTCTTCTTCTTAGCAACATCAAAAACTATGGGAGTGGCTATGAATTACTTGATAAACACTTTCCAATTAATCTCTAAGGTAATTTGATGTCTTCTGAATCGGTGCAACAAGCTAGGGTTTTTACAATTGATCAAATGCACTGATAACTGTAGCAAGTCTCTATTAGAACAACTTCCAGGGCTCTTTCTGCTCTCCTATTGCTCTAAATTTGAATGTAATGAGCAGTCAAATAACTTATGTGTACTTTAAAGATGAAAAATCCACCATTAATGCATGCCGCGTAAACCAAGCTGTCACTTCAAAATTTGCAACTCAAGTTCTGCTAATAGTCAGCATGTGTGCTCTTGCACAAAGGTTTCTATACACTCCAAAAGTTTAAGTTCAAAGGTGCATACTCTAAGGATGAGTATACCAGCCATGTAGGGGTCTAGAGCTAAATTAGCTCCCCCTATGACCCTGAGGGCCATTCATGTAGATGTAGAGGGTGCATCCACTGGGGATGCATCCTATACATTCTCATCAGCTTTGTCCTTCTTTTCTTCTAACCAAATCAAGCTTGCATCCTCTGAGGCTTTCACAAACTTGACTTCTCCTTCAGGATCCAAAATTGGTTCTTTAGTCTTTTTAGGGCTTTCCTGACCTTGCGTCCTTGATCTACAAAAATTTGAGATATTTCTAGCCTTGTTACAAGAGTGACAAATGACTGGAGGTCTTATATTCCTCAGCACATTGACATGAGTCACCATTCTTCACTATTTTGTTATGTGACCATTATAGTTACATATCTAGCATGTAACATTCTGAGAACTTCTTACATTTGACTGATTCTAATTTCTTTGATCATGTTGAGTCCTGTTCTTCTTACTAGTCTTGCAATTCATAGCTTTATGACCAAATCTATTGCATGAATAATAGTAACCATTAAAGGGTCTTAACTTTGTACAGTTCCTTGCAATGTGTCCATGCTTGTTACATGAAAAACAAGTGTGTTCTACTTGCTTGCGCTCATTCTTATGAGGACCACTATTATCTTTGGTTTGATCTTCAATCTTCTTAGTATCAGTAGAGTCTTTTTGTATTTCCTTTCTTGCTTGCATATTTTCAATCTGATTTTGTGCTTCATTGTATCCAATACAGCTAGTGTCTCCTTTGGCTCTTCTTGCATACAACTGAGATTCTACCAAATCAGCATTGGTGTGTAATTTGTCAATATGATTCTTTTCATTTTTCAATTCAGATTCCAAGCTTTCTTTGCTATTCCTTAGCTCTAAGATTTCCAAGTTAGCTTCCCTCAATTCCTCATTGAGTTGAAGGTTCTCCTTTACTTGTTCATTATAGACATCTTGGTTATTCATCAGTTTGTCATCAAATTATTCAAGCTGACTTAATAAGGATGAATTTTCTTCACTCAACTTCTTGACCTTTTCTTCAAGATCACTGTTAGAGCATCCTTTCAAATCCTTTCTTAGTTTTTTGATAACTAATTGAGCATCGCTAAATTTTTCTTTTAGTTCTTCAATTTCTCTTTCTGAATTGTCTATGTCTTCAAGATTTTTCTTTAGATGTTTCATTTTTTCTCTTTCCATGATCTCCTCAAGTGGTTAAACTTCTTTGCTGAGGACCAAAGATTTGATACCAATTGTTAGGAATGGGAACACTAAGAGGGGGGGTGTGAATTAGTGTTCATTGTATTTTAACTTTTCCCTTTAATCTTTATTCTGAACTTAAATGCTTAAGTACTGAAATAAACATTCACATAAACATGAAACATGAAATCAACACATGACACCAATATGGTTACAGGGAAACCCAAATACGTAAAAACCCCAGTGGGACTTGATACCCACTAATATTCAGCACTAGTGTTTTGTGATCCTTGTTAGAAGACCCTTTACCCTGTTAGGAGTAGCTTTACAATGCTTTAAGTATAGTAGACCTTGTTAAGGGTCAGCCCCTATTAGGAGTCTTTTACAATGATCCTTGTTAGGGGAGTGGACTCACTATCCTAGAGCTCACTACTCAAATGGTGAAGGCTACAACCTTCTGATTTCAGATACACACTATATATGCAAGTGAACTATCACTGTGACATTGCTTGTCAGATCAGTTCCTTTGGTACGCTAATGCTTTGACCTCTAGCAAAGCTCTAATACATATTATGCTATCTTTTCATACCTCTTATCTACTTATCACAACTCTATTAGAACTTCCATACTGAATACAATGGGCGCATCTTATATTTATGCACTCATACAAAAAAAAAATTAGGCTGGCCCTATAACTAATTACAAACAACACTTCCAAATGAATTATCTTAAGTGTGCTTACAATTATACATATAACCATGTCAAAAACCTAAGTACAATGGGGGCATGGCCTTTACAACATTAAATTATAATCACAAACCAAAATACTAACTGTCAGCTCCATGCTTTGTTCTTTGCTGGCACACACTAGCTGTGCAACTTCAACTGACTGTAAATTTCACATCTTTTCATATCTACTTATGCACTCATAGACTAAGCATAAGTATAGTCTAACAAGCTTAAATTCTAGGGTGCATACCATTATTCATCCATACACACGTGTGCTAATGCTTTGAGCTACACGAACTCTATACACTGTCCAATCTTCAACACTTAACTGAATTCTGATCTTTATACTAAGTGCGCTGAGTCCAAACTATTATATGACTTTGTTTCAATAATGAAAAAACTATATCAAGTCATATACTTCAATATAGACAACTTGCCAACACTATGTGCATTGCTTAGCATTTCTGATTCTATCAAGAAGACATGGGATAAAGAGATTGAAAATCTAAAGGCAAACTTTGTAGATTGTATATCAAGTCTTCCAGCTTTTCAATATTGAAGACAAGAAGGTAAATCAAAATTTTGACCAACATATAATAAAATTGACACCTTTGTCATTGTTATCAAAGGGGGAGTAGTATAGTATGAGAAAATTGTGTATGTGTATAAGATATAGATATGCAAAATAGTATGAAGTATAATCTAAGGGGGAGTATGCTTATGGAAAAATAAGTAGATATGTATGATCCATAGATCTTTTGCAAATGATGTAATGACCATATGTTACAGAATGTTACACCCTTTTTTGAAATTTTGTGATATGTTTTTGTTTGGGACAACCAATTTTCCCATATGTTGCCACCAATGAAAAAGAGGGAGATTTTTGTAAATTTGGCTAAGTAGGATATCATGATGTTGTCATTATGGAAAAATATATATTCAGTATTAAGACAACATGATTTGAGGAGGAAGTTCTGCATTAGAACTTATCAAAATTGTCTAAGTGTAGTAGTGTTTATCTGTCTACATAGAGACTGTTTTGATTAGCGATGTTCACAGAAGCACGTTTAGTGCATGCACACTTGAACATAGATCATTCCAGGTATATTGAAGATACGTCTAAGAACACAAGTCTGTATGACATGTACAGAAAGAGACATCGATATTTTATAGAGACAATGTTGAGTCGATGATATAGGGGCATCCAAGGTTTAGGCAGGGCATTTTGTGTCCTTGGTGAAACTACATGGAGTGTTTTTATTTTAGTCAATTTTACTTGGTTGCAGCTTTGAATGATGGTCTCAGTCATTGAAGGAAGCTCAATCACTGAAGGAACTCCGTAATCTTTGGCACTCGGTGAAATTGTTACTCGGTCATGTCTACGGTGCTCGGTCGACACTGGTGCTTGGTGATGCTTGGCATGCTTGATAATTTTACTGTCACTTGGTAGTTCTGACTTACCAACTAGAGTTCTATGTGATTTTTTGAGCTGACTTGGTTAATTAATTATTGGTAGCCATTGTCTTGGGCTAACATGTGGAATTAAATGTTTGTATACATTTGTAAGCCAATTTATCTGGCATTTAATTATTTGTTTTGGGGAGTTAATGGTTTCATCCATCTGACTTGTGGCTGATGATTAGTATTTAAGGAGGGCTTAGGTAGATGTTTATAACAAGAAGAGGGAGAGATTAGGAATTAGACCTCAGAGAAAATTTGAAAGTTAGATGCATAGCTTGAGAGTGAAGTTGTGGAAAAGTTCTTGATATTCTTGCAAATCAGATTGTAATCTGATAATCATTTGTAGCAGAGCTAGGGGTTTGCACACTTGGGAACAAGGAGATTTTTTGGAGTCTTGTGAGCTCAAGGTTAGATCTACCTTAGGGTTTCCATTAGTTCTGATTGTCTTTAGAGCTGAACTAGCTGAGATTGTATTGGATCTAGTTGTGGATCTTGCAGAATTATTTCATTTTGTAATTTGACCTAACCCGGAAGGCTTGATAGTCAGGAATGTTAATGAAAATTACTTGAAACATTTATGGTGTTGTCTATTGTGTTGAGTATTCCACTATGTAATTCTATTGGCTGCAAGGTTTGGACTATCCTTCATTAGATCCACCATCAGTGACTCCATAAGGTGATATCAGAGAGAAAGTTTGTTCCTGGTGGAGTGATGGTTTGATCTTGTTGAAGTAGAAGCTTGACCTAGCAAGGCTGATCTTGTGAAGTTGATCTTATTGGAGAATATATTGTGCACAATTTGAATTGTAGATCCAAAGCACTAAACTTGTGAAATTGTGTCCTAGTTGTTTACAAGATTGTAGGTTGAGATCTGACTTGTTGCAACTTGGAAATTGTCACAAGGTGGTCGGTGAGGGTTTTTTGCAGAGGCTTTCTCTTATCTTTAAGGATTCCTCTAAGAAGATTGGACCCTAGAGTTATTTTAGATCTTTTTGATACTGTTGAATCTTGGATCATAGAGAAGGTGAAATCAAATTTTAGATCTGAGATGGAATTGATGAAGATTGATATGGTCGTTGAGATCATGAGAACTATTGATGGTATACCTCAAAATGTTGGTATTGAAGATGGTTATGAAGAAGTTTCTGAAGAATTTGAAACTACTGGATCTAATGGTGATGACCAAAGGAATAGATCTAGTGAAGACAAAATTGCTAGGTTGCCTAGACCTACTACTCGGTTTAGTAATTACCAAATGGAAGTTTCTACTTTCTCTGGTACTTAGAAGCCCGACAATTTGATTGATTGGATTGGTGAACTTGAAGATTTCTTTGAGCTAGAAGAAATTGAAGATCCTCTTTGGGTGAGATTAGCACAAACAAAGTTGAAAGGACATGCTGCTCTTTGGTGGAAGGAACTATAGAGAGACTAAGAGGATGAAGGTGAAACAAAGATCAATCGGTGGAGATTGATGGTGACTAAGTTGAAAGCTAAGTTCATATCGACTGACTATGAGATTGACTTGTTTAAGAAGTTGAAAAATCTGAAATAGAAGGATTTGTCTATTGAAGATTATACTGAGGAGTTTTACAAACTTACTATTCGGTCTGGACACTAAGAGCTTGGTAAGGAAAAGGTAGCTCGGTATGTGAATGGTTTGAGATTCAATATTCAAGATGAGCTTGGTATGTTGAAGATTGATTCTATTGAAGATTCTTATCAGTATGCTTTGAAAGAAGAAAATAAGTTGAAAATGAAACAACCTAGTAACTCTCGAGGGAAAGAAAAGATTGATCACTTGATCAAGGAGAAACTGATTGATGTAGAAGATGAATAGAAACCTGTGGAACCAAAGAAGAAGATAGGTAGAGTTATCTTTAAGGGTACTTGCTCTAACTGTGGGGAGGAAGGAAACCATTCTTTTGAGTGCACACAGAAGAAGGTTGACCAATGAACTATTGTGATGATTGAGAACATTCAAAATGAACCTAAATCAGAGAACTTGCTGCTTCCGTGAACATTTCTCGGTACAAAGAATGAACCTTGTCAGATGAGTAACTTGTTTAGGACCTGATGCAAACTACAGGTAAAATCTATGATGTTATTGTTGATAGTGGTAGTACTGATAACATTATTGTTGAGGACCTAGTTTAGAAACTCGGTTTGAAGAGAATGAAACATCCTTGTCCTTATAGGCTTGGTTGGTTACAAGATGTTCATGCTTTGTAAGTTAGAGAACAATGCTTTATTGATGTTTAGATTGGCCAGTACAAGGATCTTGTGCTTTGTGACATTGTGAAGATGAATAGTCATGATATATTGCTTGGTAGACCTTGGCAATATGATTGCAGAGCTATTTATGACTATGTAAGAAATGTGTTTACTATTAAGAAGAATGATAGGAAGTTTTCACTGATGCTTTTGATGGATACAATGCTCAGGTAGGAGAAGCCTGAGTATTGGTAGTCGAGTTGAGATTGTATATCCTAAGAAAATGAATGATCAGTATGAAGAACCAACCTATACATTGACAAGAAAAGACTTGAAGAGACAAAGGAAAATGAAGTGGAAGACTTTGCAAGTAGAAAAGGTGGAGGACTTGTATGTGAAGAACCAATTGGGGATTTATGTGTTGAATCTTGAAAGATTTTCTTCTCACATATGAACATCTTTTGGAACTTGGGGTGTCTGATGCAGGGGCATCCAAGGTTTAGGTAGGGCATTCTATGTCCTCAGTGAAACTACATGGAGTGTTTGTATTTTGGCTGATTTTACTTGGTTGCAGCCTTGACCGATGGTCTCAGTCATTGAAGTAAGCTCGACCATTGAAGGAACTCGGTAGTCTTTGGTGCTCAGTGAAATTGTTACTCGGTAATGCCTGTGGTGCTCGGTTGACACTAGTGCTCGGTGATACCTGGCATGCTCAGTAATTTTACCGTCGCTTGGTAGTTATGACTTACCAACTAGAGTTCTTTGTGATTTGTTGAGCAGACTTGGTGAATTAATTATTGGTAGCCATTGTCTTGGTCCAACATGTAGAATTAAATATTTGTATACATTTGTAAGTTGACTTGTATGGCATTTAATTATTTGTCTTGGGAGTTAATGGTTTCATCAAGCCAACTTGTGGCTGATGATTAGTATTTAAGGAGGGCTTGGGTAGATGTTTAGAAGAAGAAGAGGGAGAGATTGGGACTTAGACCTCAGAGTAGATCTGAAAGTCAGATGCATAGCTTGAGAGAGAAGTTGTGGAAAAGTTCTTGATGTTCTTGCATATCAGATTGTAATCTGATAATCATTTGTAGAAAAGCTAGGGGTTTGCATACTTGGGAACAAGGAGATTGCTTGGAGGCTTGTGAGCTCAAGTGTAGATCTACCTTAGGGTTTCCATTAGCTTTTGATTGTCTTCAAAGCTGAACTAGCTAAGATTGTATTGGATATAGTTGTGGATCTTGTAGAATTGTTTCATTTTGTAATTGGCCCTAACCCAGAAGGCTTGATAACCGGGCATGTTAATGAAAATTACTTGAAACATTTATGGTGTTGTCTATTGTGTTGAGTATTCTGCTATGTAATTTTTTTGGCTACAAGGTTTGGACTATCCTTCATTGGATCCACCATCCTTGACTGCATAAGTCAACTAGAACAGAGAAACGATTAGAAATTGGTTATATTGAGTTAAGGGATTATTTTATTTATCAAAAAATAATGACTTAAATAATTAGGGATGACATCTTAGATGTTAACCCTAAGGAAACAAGAAGTAATTTCATGTTGGAAGCATGTAATGTATTGAAGGCCGACAAGAAAGTTGTTTTGTAATAACTTGTATATAAGTAAGATACTTGTAAATGTAAAATGTGACATAAGAAAGTAATATATGTTATGCAAAGTTGCAAGAAAGTATTATATTGATGTATATTAAGCAAAATATGATATATGGTCAGAGTAATGCAAATTGATGATAAGTTTTGAATAGACTACAAAGCTAGATCTGAATATTGAAGATATTCAACAACAATAAAAGGTTTTTGTATTCTACCTTTTGCATCTAAGTTTATCATTGTATATTTCCGTCTACTAGGATAAGTACCTTCATAGGGCTAGTTCATCAATAAATGAATAAAATAAGCTAAATACCAAAATTAGTGAGCTAATTATGTAAATAAAGATAATGAGCACTCTATGGATCTCTGTTTAGATATGCTAATGAAAAGAACTCAACAAGCCTCCATTAGTGATAGCTCTAAAATGAGAAAATGATATGATAAGAAACTAACTAAGTGAATTCCAAATTGAAATTATGCTTAATTAACTCTAAATTTTCCTTTCTAGCTCAAAATCTCAAGAGGTTTGATGCAATTCTCAGATTTGTGGATGATTTCTTATTTTTTTATGCCTTGCTTTTATATATTTTTTCAAGTGTAGGGTGTGGAGTTGAGTTAATCATGGTTGAGTTGAGGTTAAGTCCATGGTTCCACCTTTGGAGACAATTTAAATGGATTGTCCTCAAAGATTGGGACAAAGAGACAAAATGAGTGGTCAAGATGATCTCACCTTATGTGTGATTGAGATTCAATGTGAGATTGATCTTGTAAGATATAAAAAAGGGGGGAAAGAGAAAGAGGCTGCTGTGTTCACCAAGATGTAATGTATAACATATAGATGTGATATAGTGTGTGGGAAAAGTAGGATCTTCTTCTTAACCTCAAATTCCCAAAGGAAAGATCAAAATTGATCAACCAAAGAAAATAGTTAATCCACAAATGAATCAATTGATAAAGAATATAAAGAAAGGAGAAAAACCTATATTCCATTATAGAAAGGAAATACATAAATCATAATTGAATTGAAGATAAGTACTAACCTCAAAATATAACAAATCTGGAAAATACTATTTTCTGGTGTCTGTATTCAATTTCAGGAATTTATGCAACCAGATCTGGCTCGGAAACACATAAATAGAGAAAACTCAGAAACCTTCTGTCTTTCTGAGAGAGGTCGACCTTTACCCAAAACAAGGATAATATCTTACCCTGGGGCACAATCTTACCCCTAAAAGCTGACCTTGACCTACACTATTCTCATGGAAAATCTATTCATGGATCCCAGAAGTTCATCGAAAAGGGTACTTAGATCTAAACTACAATTCATTGTCCCACACCTATACCTACAAGAAAAATGGTTTTTTTTTGTTTGGATGAGGGTTTTTCCTTAGTCAAACCCTGGTTTGGAACCAACCTTGAAATGTAATTGAAATTGCACCAAATAAACAAAGTAAATGGAACAATTCACCTTGCTTATGTTGAAACCCTTGTGGAGGATTCAAATCCTTGAATCCACAAGTATGGATGCTCCAAATAAATGTAGAATTGTATGTAGGATGTCTCAAATAAATTTCATTAGATATTCAACACCAATCTTAAATGGATCTTGGAATAGGAAGAAGCTTGAATGGAAGTGGATGGAGAAATCTTCAACAAGAGGGCTCCAAAGAGATTGAATCCTTCAATGGCTACCAATGAATCTCCTTGATGAATTGGATCTCGAATGCTTGAATGCTTGAATGCTTGAATGCTTGAGGATAAATGAATGTTTGAATTCTTTCCTTCTCCTTCTTTCTTACTTGATCACTTGAGAGATGATAGATAGCAAACGATGCTTGATTGTGGATTGAGATATGGATTGAAATGAGAGAGGAAGGCCTCCTTTTATACTAGTCTAGGGCACAAACTTCTAGAGAGGCTGACATAGGAGAATTAAATTACCATTTAAACCTTAACCTCTAGAAATGGACCTAGATTAAATATAATTTAAGATTTTACCGTTCCAAAATATGAAACAACCAACCTAGAAGTGGGAAAATAAACATTTCGAAGCCCAACATCCTGAAACCTTTAGAATTTGAAATCTGGACCTAGGATCAGGGTCAAGGTCAAGGTCAACTTTGACCTAGGTCAAGGTCAAGGTTGACCTTGACTAAGGTTAGGGTTGAGGTCAACCTTGACCCTGAGGTCAATAATCTCAATTTCTTAGGACCAGGTTCTAGAGAGAGGCTTGAAATAGGTGGAAAGAGAAGCAGAATAGGGGAAAAAGCTAGATCCTAGTCAAAGACCCATTCGAGGTGTTTGACATGACCCTAGACTAGTTACTTGGAGGGCTAAACTAGTCCTAAATAGAAGTGCTTCCATTTTCTGATGATACATTAAGCTCCCACTTTAGCAAGAGTATGGACTCGATGGAAACTCTTGGTAAAGTAGATCACAATGAAAAAGATAATCTTATTGAAATCAAAGGGACAAAGGAATCCTCAAGCCTCTAGGGACTCAATTCTTTGTCAACTCCAAGAGTAAAATAAGAGAGAGATCTCTATAAAAGAGAGAGAAGAGGGTGTGATTATCTCACCCAAAGAGAACTTATGTCCCATTGTGAACCACATAAGGAAACATCACAAATGGAAAGATGGAATTGAACCACCTAGTGAATGTGGCTACTCACTAGTCAACCCATCAAGGATTGAACCTTAGGAATATTCTATTCCAAAAGAGAAAAGCCAAAAACAAAAGAGATCTAGTCCTAAGGAGACATTTGACCTTAAGGGATAATTTTTTTTGAAAATTTGAAATTGGAGGGATCAAGAGATCCTTTAAGATAAAAATCCATGCTTTAAGGATTCATCACTAATCCATAAAGGGAGAAAAAGTGCCTTGAAAAATATATGTATTGAAAGTACATGTGTGCAACAAGTGAGCAGAGCGTATGTCCCCATGTTAAAGTCAATGCTAACACTTTAACATGAGAAATGGCTTAAGAAAAAATATAAACAACTCCACTAATTACGTTTCCACTACGAGATGCCCCCAAGAGAAGACAAATCAAGGGAAATAAAACTTAAACATACAAAGCACACATAAGGGATTTATCTACCATGGGGTTAGTATGATCATAAGATAATATATATATGCTATTATTGTAAATGAATTGACATCATTCTCCAAAGAAAGTAGAACTACAATCATAATGGAGGAAAAAATACATAAGAGTTACGAAGAAGAGTCTTTTTGGACCACAACATGGAGACCAAAAAGAATTAGTGCTACCAAGTCTCAAATCCAAGTGGACTACACAAGGAAACATTTACAAACAATAGAACACTTACAACATAACATGAAAACAACATATAGAAGAGTAAAGATACATATAGAGGAATAGTACAATAGGTTCGATTCCTTTATCACCTTGCACCAACAAAGAAACAAGGGTCATATAAAAGAATCTAACAAACATTTAGCAAACACATTATGGGAGAAGCATAGTACAACAAAAAAACACACAAAAAGCTACCATGAAGGACAAGCCAATGAAGCACATCACATACTCTCCCCATCTCATTCTATATCATTTTGGGAAGATGAGAAACTCACAAGAGGGACTATATCCAATACAGTAGGAATGATAGCTAGTTCCAAACAAGGACCCTCTTGAGAATCATAATGTTCAATACTAGGTGTAATTATAAATTCTAATGAAAGCATATTTGGTAAATCAATGTCAATGTCAATAGTTTCATATTCATCATTAACATCATTAGTATTATCAAGATTATCTTCTTCATCTAGATAGATCAAAATAGGATATAAGGTATGAATAGAATCATCATAATCATGCATCTTAACATCATTATTTGATGCAGGGGCATCCAAGGTTAAGGTAGGGGCATTCTTGTCCTTGGTGGAACTACATGGGGTGTTTTTATTTTGGTCAGTGTTACTCGGTTGCAGCCTTGACCAATGGCCTTAGTCATTGAAGGAAGCTCGGTCATTGAAGGAACTCAATAGTATCTAGTGCTCAGTGAAAGTGTTACCCGGTCATGCCCGCGGTGCTTGGTCAACACTAGTGCTCAGTGATGCTTGGTGTGCTTGGTTAATTCACTATTGCTTAGTAGTTCTAGCTTACCGACTAGAGTTCTGTGTGATTTTTTGAGTCAACTTGGTGCATTTATTGTTGATAGCTATTGTTATAGGCTGACATGTTGAATTAAATATTTGTATACAATTGTAAGATGACTTGTATGGAATTTACTTATGGCTGGATATTATTTATAGGATGTTTGGGTAGATGTTTAGGATACAAGGGAGGATCATTGGGAGATCTTAGAGAAGTTCATGACTAGAAGACTTAGTGAATCAGATATGAGGTTCTGAAAGTTGAAGTTGGTGAAGTTGTGGAAAGGTCTTGCATGATCTTGCAAATCAGATTGCTATTTGATAGTTGTTTTTAGTAGAGCTAGTGGCTTACACACTTGGAGACAAGGGGATTTCTTGGAGGCTTGTGAGCTCAAGTTTAGATCTTCCTTAGAGTTTCCATCAACTTCTAATTGTGTTCAGAGCTGAACTAGCAAAGTTTGTATTGGATCTTGCAGAATTGTTTCTATTTGTAATTGGCACTAACCTAGAAAGCCTTACAACTGGGCATGTTAATGAAAATTACTTGAAACAATTGTTGTGTTATCTATTGTGTTGAGTATTCTACTATGTAATTCTATTGGCTGAAAGGTTTGGACTATCCTTCATTGGAGCCACCATCCTTGACTGCGTCAGGTGGTATTAGAGCTGAGGTTTGTTCCTATTGGAAGATGATAGATAATCTTGCAGAGTAAAGGTTAACCTAGAAAGGCTGATCTTGTGAAGTTGATCTTGTTGGAGCAGAGATTATGCACAATTTGGATTATAGATCCAGAGCACTAAACTTGTAGATCTTTCCCTAGTTGTTTTTCCAAGGTGGTAGGTTGTGATCTGACTTGTACACAACTTGGAGATTGCCACAAGGTGGTCAGTGAGGGTTTGTTGCAAAGGGTTTCTTTTATCTTTAACGATGCCTTTGAGAAGATTAGACCCTAGAGCTATTGAAAATCTTTGTGATGCTATGGAATCAAAGATTTCTGATAAATTCAGATCAGATGTCAGATCTGAGATATAATTGATGAAGAATGACATGGTCACCAAGATCATGAGAGCTATTATTGGTGTACCTCAGAATGTTGGTACTGAAGATGGCTATGAAGAAGCTACTGAATAATTTGAAATTATTGGATCTGGTGGAGATGACTGAAGAAATAGATTTGGTGAAGACAAAACTACTCAGTTGCATAGATTTGGAGCTCAGTTTAGTAATAGTTACCGAATGGAAGTTTCTACTTTCTTTAGTACTTTGAAGCCCAACAATCTAATTGATTGGATTGGTGAACTTGAACATTTCTTTGAGCTGGAAGAAATTGAAGATCCTCTTTGGGTGAGATTAGCACATAAAAATTTGAAAGGACATGCTGCTCTTTGGTGGAAAGAACTATAAAGAGATAGAGAAGATGACACAAGGTAGGTAGAAAGAGGGGCCAAACAATGGCAGACCCTAATGATCCAAGCTTGCCCAACACATGCGGAAGCCAACAAACACAACTATGTGAGAGAATCCTAGATCTTTCATATATTTTCATTGAGTAGAATCATACACGTCGGGCTGTAAAGCCTTCCTAGTTATGGCTTGATATTACAATGAATCTCAGAAGTCCTCCAACATGCAAGGATTTGTTACTAATCTCCAATCTAATGTCTACTATCTTCTATCCCAAAATTGACCCCCTAATCTACAACCAAACATCTACATTTATACAAGAAGCTACTAAACTGAGTCGGCCTTTAGATCCATAATCAATGGAAGGAATAGTCAGATCTAGGACCACACACTTCCCAATGATAGATACCAACATTAAATCTGTGATCCAATGTAAATGCACAAGTCAGCCACAATAGGAACTAAAACTAAATTCATTGGTAAGAAAGATAACCGAGCAGTAGATAGCCAAAGCCGAGCGCTAGTAAAACAATTGACTGCCCAAGAGATAACCAACCACACTCAGTAACTAAAAGAAACTGACCAACTACTGACCAACTCTGTCAAAGAAGGAACGGAGCAACACAGACAAACTCCAAATTGTTTTTGGTGACATAGGATTGCCAAGGACCCAAGATGCTCCTGCATCAGATACTTGGGGTTATTTTGAAATGATTCTCTGAATCATTTGGTAGGTCTAGTCTGAGCTGCATCCTATACATACTAATAGTGCACTTCTCTAAATCATTTCTTCCAAGAGAATCCATGGATTGGAAACCTTGAGAAATCAATTTAGAGCTTCCTAGGCATGTAGTGCAAAGGTTTTAAGAATGCTCTCAGCTAGAGCTATTAAGCCAATAACCTTGCTAGTAAACCATGCAATGAGAGATTCAAATGAAGATAAGGGCAAGAATGCCAATATCCCCAAGAATCAAATGGAAATGCAATGTAACTACACTAAGAATGAAGATGAAAACTAAGCTATGGAAATGAAAGAACAATGCAACTAAGCTATGAAAAGAAAGAGCAAGTGTTACAAATCCTTCCTATTTAGACTATGTGAGATCTAAGCTAGAGCTTGAAAGGAAACTAATCTAAGAAAGCATAAACATGAAGCTAAGCTAAGAATGAAAGAATGAAAGCTAAATGTAGAAAGATCTCCAAAAGGCTCTAAAGTCTTCAAAAGCCCTGAAGTCTCCAAGAAATCCTATAGCATAAAGTTAGCATAAAAAGTTGGGGATCTAGAATGAAGAAGAGAGCTCTCCTTTTATAAGAAATGAGAAAGAATGGACCATGGAGATTAAGAGGAAAAATATTTAATCAAGGGTGGAGCATCAAAAAGGATCAATCCATGTGCACAAGTATCCTCCAATGAGAAAATAAAAGTTGACTTTTGTGTCCATATGAGACAAAAAGTGTTTTTTCCCTTTTTATAAAATAAGAACAATGCTTTATTTGTGCAACTTAGGATAAGAAGAAAAGTGGGGACTTTTTATTTAATAAAAAAGGAGGAAATATTCATTTTAATTAAATAAAGACTTTAGGATAAGATGGTTAGCCCATAGAATAAAATTGAATAAATGATAGAATTAGGATTTGATCAAGAATAAGCAATTGATGATTTAGCAAAAGGGGCTAATAGTCTAGATGACCATTGTTAGATAATTACATTTGCCCCTCTTTGACTAATGTGTGATCGATCTGGGAACACATTATGTCAAAGAATAGATCAGCCAAGAAGGCAAGTAGAGATCTGACTCCAAAGAATGAAGTGCAGAGAGATAGCAAATCCTGCATGGTCAGCCTGGTAGCAATAGTACTGAACACTTAGGAAAGAGATGGACAATATCAGAACTCAAGATGAGAACTAACATGTCAAGCACAAAGATAGATCAATCAGAGAAAATGGAATAGTCAAGCATATGCTCTAGAGAATAGCCAATAGGATGTGATGTGTCTTCCCCCTCAGGATTGAAAGAGAAATCAGGTAGAGGGAAGGTAGAAGCAAGAGCAACATGATCAAATCACTAGAAATCATAATTGAAGATGAAAGATGATAGGATAACCATCAAGGAGTGAAGATATTCCCCAATCAAGATTGAAGGAGAGATGAAATGAATGAAAATGAAATGAGAGACTAGAAAGGTGAGAGAGATGGGGATAAAGAGGTGAAGATTCCCCAGTGAAGATCGAAGGATCAGGCCTCAAAAGGTCAGCCAACTGCGCAGAAGAAGGAGAAATGTGATTTGGATGGTCAAGGTGAACTCAGATTTCAGTTTCAATCCTAAAATGAAGAGAAAATGGTGTGATATGAAAGACAAGAAGTGAAATACATGATTGGGAAGAAGCGAAAGGTGAGCATAGTGTGACTAATAAGTCGGTGAAAGATGAAAGGAGAGCTCTCTCCATATGCAAGATGTAAAACTAACTATCATGAACCTAAAAATGCAAGCTACTATGAAAAGTGGTTTACTTGCAAGGTCACAAAGCTATTAGACTCTAATATTCATCATCAAGTGTTATTGGTAGCATTGTACGATCATACAATACACACTAGCATAACTATGAGTATATGAATATGATCTATATCAAATAGATATGTGGAAATCAAAGACATATAGGTCAAGATGACTAGTGTAGTGAGATTACCTAGGTTTAATATAGCAAGATTATACTCACATCGAGACACAAGGAAAGTCAAGATGGCTAGAAGTGTGCACTTGCGCAAATAGTCAAGGATAATACCTTGTAAATCCTAGAGTCAAGTGGAACAAGCATAAATGCTCATGAAAACCAAGATCAAAAAAATATACCCATAGGTAGAAAGCAAATAAAACATGTCCTCATGCCCCAGTCTTCTAGCTCAGCATCATCAAAAATTATTAGGGAGAGAACACTCATCAAAGAAATCATCATAGACAGCACACAAAGAAATAAATTCAAGAAAGTCTCAGCAAGTCAAGTGTTTAAGTGCATGTGTGTAGGTCAGAGAGTCAAAATTTGAGTATCGCATCTGCTAGTGAGAAATATTGCATCGTTTGAGACTATGGATAGGATATCTGATAAGTGTTGAGAAACACTCGATGCTAGGAAAGTATTGAAAAACACAATTGGGGTGGTGTTGAAAAACATCGTTTGCAAGGTGCCTAAGAAACCTAGACACACAAAGAGACCCAAGATAAGCTAGAACAATGTATGCCCCCTAGACTAAGACAAGAGTCAATTCCAGGCTAGGAGAGGTAAAGTGAGAAGTGGAGCGAATGAGCGCCATGCAAGACTGATAGACGTAGGTGCAAGGGTCTCAAGCAGTGCCTGTTTCCAAGTTTTCACCACTTGATAGATTTTTTTTTTTAGGACTTTTTTTCAATTTTTTTGTATTTTTGCTACCAAAGTGCCTATTTCCAAGTTTTCACCAAGGAACTTTTTCTATTTTGTTTTGAATTTTTTTGAATTTTTGAATTTTTTTTTTTGGTGAGACATCAAAGTGCCTATTGCTAGGTTTTCACTAGGATGCTCATTTTTTCATGACACTTTCAAATTTTTAGAATTTTTGACAATATATCATTTTTTTGGATTTTTTCAAGATCAATAAGGTATATACAAAGAATGCCCCCAGACAGAATGGACATCAAACTCCCAAGCAAGATCACATTGTGTATTCCCAATGTCTAGCAAGGTGGACGACAAGAGGGATTAGCAAGCTAGTGGGAGAGATGGAAAATAAGAGAATGAAGGAGAATGAAGGGAAGAAATCCTCAATGGAAAACTCCTCAAGAGTACCCAAGCTAGGGAAAAATTTTCTTACAAAGCACATTTGGACAAGCAATGAAAGGCTAGCATAGGATAGGTCACAAAAGTGTAACGCAAAAGAAGGAAAGGATGAAGTCCAAATGAGTAGACATGTCAAGAGGCTTCATAGCATTGTGTTTTACTCTTTTTTATTAGATCAAGACCAAAGGGGAAAAGGATAGCGAAAGGCTAGAATGAATGGAGGAAAAATAAATATGAAGGCTAAACATGAATGGAATGAAAACATGATCATGTTAAGATAGCTCACAAGATAGCCAAATGTTCGTGTATAGGTCAACATTGTCAAGATCAAAGAGAGAAGATGGAATGGATGAAATATGTAGAAGAACTACACATGATGCCTGATTGCCAGGTTTTCATCACGATACTTATCCAAGGTGCCACAAGGGAATGGTTTTCACCATAGGATGAATTTATTTCTCTTTACTTTTGCTACCAAGGTGCCTATTTCTAGGTTTCAACCAAGGCACATTTTCAATTTTTTCATTTTTTTTTCTTTTTTTCTTTTTTCTATTTTTTTCTTTTTTTTATTTTTTTTATTTTTTGGAAGAAGGAACGCTTTTTAGATAATGCTCCTTGAAAGGATAAATCGTGATATGCCAAGGATTCAAAATGATATGCTCAAAGATGCTGAGAGGGAAAGGAAGATGGAAGAGAAAAATGGAGGATAAGGTTTTATGTAAAGCGAGTGAGGTTGGAAGATAGGAGGAATAGGCAAATGAGGAAAAAGGATAGAAGGTAGAAGGATAATGAATGGAAGGATTTTGAAAGGGTAGATGGAAAGGATGGCAAGATGAATGTCAACACAAACCTTGAAGGGTTGCGAGAGGGTGGAGGAAACATGAATGAAGTAATACGAGAAGGAATATGGTGAATGTTTAGCAGAGGTTGCGGTTCAGGTGCATGGAATGGAAGAATGTTTTTGGAAAAAGATGAAGCAGAAGCCTTTGGAAGCTTGAATGTCAACTTCACTTTTTGTTCAATATTAGACTCTTTTAAGAGAGACTTTGTAATCCATATAGCCTTAGGCTTTTCATTTCTTTCTGATGATTTAGAGAGAATATCTTCAATGATGGATTTTGGAACCCATACTTGTCTTGTAGTTTTCTTCTTAGATATCTCTTTTGACTTTATGCATCCATGTCGATTAGAGAAGACATGGTGATCTTGGTTTTTTTATGGATTCTTGTATTGCTTTTTTTTCTTGTATTGAACATTCAAGTTGCTTCCAAAAGACTTCGGACTTGTGGAAGAAGAAGGAGGATATGACTAGTTTAGATGGGTGGGTGGATGAAAAGGAATCAAGGGTATGCATCTATGTTGATCTTGAGGAAAGATAGGAGATGGAGGGATGTAAGGACCCAAGATGGATGATGAATTAGGAGAGTTAGGAGGGGAAAGTGAAGGGACATAAGGGCCCAAGATGGAAGGAAGACGTGAAGCCTTTGGTATTGGTGGAGGAAGTCCAAGGATGGATGTGGAAGATGCAAAAGGATAATCAACCAATTCATCAACATTTATATGACAACCAAGGACATCAGCATATTTAGAGTGAGCATTAGGATTTGCAATAGGATCATGAACATCTTAAATAGGAGCAACTTCTTCGATAGGATTGTTCAAAGCTTGCAAAGACTTAGGAAGAGTAGAAAGTGGAGGTGAACATGAAGTGGTAGAACAAGAAGATGGAAGACTTTGATCTTGACAAGTTGCTTTGGATAGCATAAGTGCATAATTTTTTTTTTGATTTTCAATAGGCTTAGCATTGGAAGTAACAACACTATTTTCAATAACCTTAATGGAAGTAAGGTCATCTTGATTATCGATAAGCTCAATGGTGTGAGTAGTAGCTTGATCTTTCTTTGGAGATGGTAGAATGAATGTGGAAGAGCATAGAGGATTAAAAGAACCATGAAGCAAATCAGAGATGTCATGAAAAGGATTGGATGACATGGAGGGTTCTTGATCTTGATCTTTTTTTATATTCTTTTCTTTATCATTTTTAAAGTCCTCTTGACATGGAGCCATTTGTAAGGACAAGGAAGTAGGTTGGAATTGCATGGAAGATTTTGAAATAGATGGTGAAGGACTAGCTGAAGTAGGCATTATAGCACATAAAGGCTTAGGCTCGCTAGGTGTAGCATTATTGGAAGTATTTGCAGCCAAGTGAAGGTTAGCTTGAGTTTCTTTAAGAGATAGCCCTTGAGGATAACTATAGGGAACTGCATGAAAAGCATTAGGATCTTTGTCGAATGAAGGATTTGTGAAAGATTTGAAAGAATTAGAAGCTTTAGGAATTGTATGATTATTGGAGGAAGTAGGGGATGGAAGGGGACCATCACAAGACAAATGTTCAGCATTAACATGATCTTGCTTGAGAGTGTAATCTTTATCTTCAGCATGAGAGTTCTTAGAGGAAGGATTCTCATAGTAGTGAAGTTTCATATCAATGTGGTACATTTTATATTCCTCAAAAAAAGTGGATGCATCATCTAGGTATTGTTTGAAAAAATCATCAAACTCCCTTTCAAAATTTGAATCATATGGATCACCATCACACTCTATCCAATGTGGTGACTCATTTCTAGTAAGCACGAGCCTACAAATAGGAGGACTCTTAGGAATAGAGGTGTCATAGGTATCATAAGGGATATCATATTGCTCATCATGGTATGCCTTGAGACAAGGAGTAAGACTCTTGGGAGAAGTAGAAGAGGAATGAGATCTTGAAGAAGAGGAAAATGAAGACCTAGTGGACGAAGGAGACTTAGATAATGAGGAATACAAATAAGACTTAGAAGAGTCATGATAAGATTTGGAGGATGAGGAAGGATGAGAAGAATTAGAAGATGAAGAATGTTTGGAAGTAGGATGGTGTCCTAGGATCATGCGTAGGATTCTAGCAAAGGTGTTTGATTCAATCAATTTTTCTTCTACTTTTTCCATAAGTTTATCATCCATGCAATTTTTGGAGAAATAAAGATACTCTTTGAATTGAGCAATGAGTTCAAGATCATCCATTCTCAAGAGAGGTTCCATAACAAGATAATTGAAATTCATGGTTCCAAAAGAGGAGGAATCAAGCATGGAAGAAATGAATAGAAGAGATGAAATAGAAGAAGGTAGACTAGATAATAAGAGGAAAAAAATCAAGAAGACATGAAGAATTTAGGAAGAAGCATGAAGAAAGAAGAGAAAGGACGGAAATGGGAGACTAGGAAGACATGGAAGAAGTAGAAGAAAGAAGACTAAGAGTCATTTTTTGCAATTTGATACCACTAAAATTCATTTGGATATTGAGCAACATGTTACAGCACCTAAGATCTAAGATCTAGATTGACCAAGGAAGACTAGAAGTGACACAAATCAACTTCAGATTGCAAGTAGTAGTGAGATAGAAAAAGGACTTTGTGCGATAGTTTCTAGGAAAGCAATGCGACTCTTGACCAGTGAACGTGAAAAATTCAATTTTAAAGGCAATTTGGTCAATGTTGTAAGTTTGGAAAGTTCAATTTCATAGTCCAGAATATAGTAATAGAAAATAATAGACAAGTTTGCAAACAGCAGGTGATCAAACATGTCATAAAACACTTCAAACAAGGGAAAAAGCAACCTTTCCAAGACAAGAACTTGTGATATCAAAGCAATAAAATCCTATGAATGCTACCATGATGTTTGTATGTTTGAGAACATTTGCACAGGTAGATCATAGCAAGAACACTTTAAGCACTTGCTAGCCTAGAAGGACAAAGGCTCAATACTTAGCAACTTGGCCCACACTTGATGTTCCATTGGGTCACACAAAGTGGTTACCCACAATAGATGTTGGCTTTGTCATGGAAGTGCCAATGACACAACCAAAGTAACACAAATGGTGAGTAATCTTGGGGTGATCTAGGTTATTCCACTTGGATCAATCCTTGCACCAAGAAGCTAAGAAAAAAAATAGGGTGGCTTCTATCTATGGTTCTTAGTAAGGACTTCCGTTCATAGCACCCCTATTGCTCCTCATAAAGGACTAGGACCTCATTGCCTCAAGAGTACCTTAAGCATTCTTGTTCAACATTTTCCTCATGGTCACAATCCCACAAGTACTCACATTAAGCGAAGACAAGTGCTATGTCTACCAAGGTTTTGTGTCCTTGATAGCCTTGAGATTATAGTGGGTTGGAATAGCTTGGTATTATCTTGTCCCCACTTGGGTTGTTCCTCTTGATTGCTCAAGAGCAGGCCTGCTAAAGGATTCTATACTAAACAAGGAATGGATTAACTCTTGAGGTTCAAGGTTTTTGGTTCACAACAAGGGTGAAGAGCATACTCCCCTATCTCAATAATTTCTCCCAAACACACCAAGAAAAGTTCATTTACCCTCTTTCTTTCAAAATCTAAAGATGGGTCAAGATTTTCTAGTTCACCACAAGGGTGAAGAGCATACTTCTCCTACTACCAAAAGTTTCCTACAACAAGATATTATGATTCGATGAAATGAAACAACTAGTAATTTCCACACTTGAAATGAAATAAACAAGCACTTGATTGGGTTTTTATGCTTTGGGTATCCCTACAAAAAATTTTAGTAGCCCTTGTGCATTTGAAGCTTTCTCATGCGTTCTTTTGGAAAAATATTTCAAGTAATGAGAGCACCTACAAGCACAACTTGTTAGCCCCACAATGGTTAGCACATAAAAAATTAGATAATTTGTAAGAAAAATAGTTGATCAAATGGAAAAATTTGAAAATGAAACCAACATGGTTAGATTAGGCTCGGAAAGAGATTTCCAACGATATATCACACTTAAATCAACTCACTATCGGGTACAGGTAATAGTATAGTCACCAGAAATGTCATATGACACTTCTCTGTATATAGGGGTGACAGTTTATCTTTGTGCGACAGTTTGCTGACCTGCAGGTGACAGTTTTTACTAAACAGTGCGACACTATCTGTCAAACAATGTGACACTTTTAACTGGTAAAGTGTCACCCTACTATAGAAGAAACTGTCGCATGACACTGGAAAACTGTCGCACGAGACTCTGAGACAAAAAATTAGAGAGCCAAAAATGATGCTAAACTATGATGAAATTTTTTTGAAAATGCATGAAATGAAGGACAAAACCATAAAGCTTTGCCCCACGGTGGGCGCAAAAAATGTACACACTAAATAGTGCACTTCTCTAAATCATTTCTTCTAAGAGAATGCATGGATTGGAAACCTTGAGAAATCAATTTAGAGCTCCCTAGGCATGGAGTGCAAGGGTTTTAAGAATGCTCTCAGCTAGAGCTATTAAGCCAATAACCTTTCTAGTAAACCATGCAATGGGAGATTCAAATGAAGATAAGGGTAAGAATGCCAATATCCCCAAGAATCAAATGGAAATGCAATGCAACTACACTAAGAATGAAGATGCAAACTAAGCTATGGAAATGAAAGAACAATGCAACTAAGCTATGAAAAGAAAGAGCAAGTGTTACAAATCCTTCCTATTTAGACTATGTGAGATCTAAGCTAGAGCTTGAAAGGAAACTAACCTAAGAAAGCATAAACATGAAGCTAAGCTACGAATCCAAGAATGAAAGCTAAATGTAGAAAGATCTCCAAAAGGCTCTAAAGTCTTCAAAAGCCCTAAAGTCTCCAAGAAATCTTGTAGCATAAAGTTAGCATAAAAAGTTGGGGATAAAAAATGAAGAAGAGAGCTCTCCTTTTATAAGAAATGAGAAAGAATGGACCATGGAGATTAAGAGGCAAAATATTTAATCAAGGGTGGAGCATAAAAAATGAGCAATCTATGTGCACAAGTATCCTCCAATGAGAAAATAAGAGTTGACTTTTGTGTCCATATGAGACAAAAAGTGTTTTTTCCCTTTTAATAAAATAAGAACAATGCTTTATTTGTGCAACTTAGGATAAGAAGAAAAGTGGGGACTTTTTATTTAATAAAAGAGGAGGAAATATTCATTTTAATTAAATAAAAACTTTAGGATAAGATGGTTAGCCCATAGAATAAAATTGAATAAATGATAGAATTAGGATTTAATCAAGAATAAGCAATTGATGATTTAGCAAAAGGGGATAATAGTCTAGATGACCATTTTTAGATGATTACACATCCAACTCAGACTGTGAAATCCATGAACTATCTTCCATCAATCTACTCTTCCACTTAACTAGATATTCCATATACTATTTTCCTCTTGTACTTTTGCCAGCTCTTTCCTTCAAAATCTGTTCAGCTTCATCATTCTTCTTCTTAGGATATTCTGTCGGTACTATCACTTCTTCATCAGGTTCATGATACTCATACAAATCAGAAATGTTGAAAATAGGTGATATGTCCATGTCATCAGGTAACTCAATTTCATATGTATTTCCACTATCAAATTTCTTTAGAATCTTGCAAGGTCTAAACTTCTTCATCTTCAACTTCCCATATGTTCCAATAGGAAATTGGCCTTTCTTCAAATGAACCATTACTTCATCACCAACATCAAAAGTTTTATGTCTCCTTGATTTATCAGCTCTGTCTTTGTGTTTCTGATTACTATCTTCTAGCTTCAGTTTCACATCTTCATGCAATGTTTTCATGTACTCAACAAACTTTACTTCTTCAGCACTTTTCTTATTCTCATCAATAATATCTCTCAAATCAGGTATTCCTCTCGATTGTGTGCCATTCACAATCTCAAATGGTGTCTTTCCAATACTCCTATTCATTGAATTATTGTATGAAAACTCTACTTGTGCCAACATAGAATCCCAATTACTCAGTGTGTCTCCAACTAAACATCTAAAAAGATTTTCCAAACTTTTGTTCACAACTTGAGTCGGTCCATCAGTTTGTGGGTGAAATGTAGAACTATATTTCAACTCAGTGCCAAATTTCTTCCAAAGTGTTTTCCAAAAGTATCCAACAAATTTACTATCTCAGTTAGAGATAATACTCCTCAGTAATCGATGCAATCTACCAATTTCCTTAAAGAAAAAATCTACTACATGTACTACATTTGATGTCTTTCTACATGGTATAAAATGTGCCATCTTAGAAAATCTATCCGCAACAAAAAATATTGAATCATTACCTCTTACTGTCTTCGGTAAGCTAAGAACAAAGTACATACTGATGTCAATCCAAGGTTTCTCAGGAACAACAATCGGTGTATACAATCCTATATTCTGACTTACTCCTTTTGCAACTTGACAAATTCCACAACTTTTCACAAATTTCTGAACATCTTTATACAACTACTACCAATAATATTTTTCCTTAAGCAAATTTCATGTTTTATCAATGCCAAAATGTCCATCCAAACCACTACTATGTTTCTCCTTTATCAAATTAGATCTCATCACTCCTCTCGGTATACACAATTGAATACCTTTAAACAACATACCTTCTTGAATAAAATATTCATCCCATTTAGTATCTTGAGCTTGAATAGGTGCTCTGCACTTTCTCCATGGCTCAGAAAAATCAAGGTTGAACTCATAAGAATCTCTCATCTCATCAAAACCAAGAACTTCAATTCTCATCTCAGTCATCAAAGATCTTCTTCTACTCAATGCATTAGCAACTTGGTTAGTGACTCCACTCTTATGCTTTATCACAAATGTGTAACTCTACAAATACTCAATCCATTTCGTATGTCTTTGATTAAACTTATTCTGACTACCCAAATATGTTAAAGCCTTATGATTAGTATACAAGACAAATTCACTTGGTATCAAATAATGTCTCCACTTCTTTAGTGCTGTAAAAATAGCATAGAATTCTTGATCATACATAGAATATTTCCTTCTACCATCATTCAATTTTTCAGTAAAGAAAACAATAGGTTTACCTTCTTGACTCAACATAGCTCCAATTGCACTTCCACTTGCATCACATTCCACTTGAAATACTTTATTGAAATAAGGTAATGCCAAAATAGGTAATTCAAAAACCTTTTGGTTTAGAGACTCAAAAATTTTGTCATCTCCATGTGTGCACTTGAATTCCATTTGTCTCCTCTCATAGTCTCAGTCATACCATTACAAATTGAACTGAAATTCCTTATGAACTTTCGGTAAAAACTTTCCAAACCATGAAATGATCTTACCTCACTAGCATTCATAGGTGTAGGCCAATTCAAAATAGCTTCAACCTTTTTAAGATCCATCTTCAAACCATCAGCTAAAATAACAAATCCCAAATACACATTCTCTTCTTTCATGAATGAACACTTTTTTAGATTTATCCACAACTTTTCCTCTTTCAATCTCTACAAAACTTGTCTAACATGAAACAAATGTTCTTCTTTGGTCTTACTAAATATCAGAATATCATTAAGATATACAATCACAAACTTACCCAAGAATTTCTTCAAAACTTCATTCATCAACCTCATAAAAGTACTCGGTGCATTAGTTAAACCAAAAGGCATAACCAACCACTCATACAAACCTTCTTTTGTCTTAAAAGTAGTCTTCCATTCATCAGCTTCTCTGATTCTGATATGATGATACCCACTTTTCAAATCAATCTTTTTGAAATACTTTGCTCCATTCAAACTATCCATTATATCATCCATTCTCGGTATAGGAAACCTATACTTCACTGTTATCTTATTGATTGCTCTGGAATCAGTACACATTCTCCATTCTCCATTCTTCTTTGGTGCCAATATAGTAGGTACTACACAAGGGCTCAAACTTTATCTGATCAAACCTTTCTCCAGCAACTCTTGAATCTGTCAGTTCAATTCATGATTCTTGGTAGGTGTCAACTGATGAGGTGCCTTATTTGGTAAACTAGCTCCAGGGATTAGATCCATAAAATGATTAATGCTTCTTTTCGATGGAAAACCATCAAGTACATTATCAAAAATGATATCATTGTACTTAGTGAGTAACTTATCAATTTCCTCAGGGACATTATCCTCTATTTTCTTACTCAGTTTGTTAGGGATCACAACAAAACATACATCATTATTTTTCAAAGAGTTAACAAACTTTCTTCCCTCCGTCAAACAAACTTTCATAGATGTGAAAACATTACTAATAGGTTCTTCCATCAATGGTAACAATATTTTCTTCTTTCCATCAAGCACAATAGTATACTTATGTAATTTCCCATCATCTATAGCATGTCTATCATACTACCAAGGTCTACCCAACAAAAGATGACAAAAATCCATAGGCATGATATCACATAACACCTTATCACTATATTTTCCAATCTTCAAATTCACATAACATTGTTCACTTACCAGGAGTGTATGCTAATCTTGGATCCATGAAATCTGATAGGGCTTCATATGTACCAACCTTTCCAACTATAATTTTGTGACCATCTCTTCAGATGCCAGATTCTTCAAGCTACCACTATCAATTATTACCTTCCAAAATTTATCAGAAACTCTACATCTGGTCTTGAAAAAAAATTTCCTTACCAAATCTTCCTTCTTGCTTTCATTCCATAGTTCTCTCCTTACCATTAAGTTATTTTCTTTCTCAGGTTCATTCGGTGACTCTTCTTGCACCAAAGCATTTCTACTACTACCAGCCTTCTTACTAGCCTGTGTATATTCAAAAGATCTATGTCCTTCTTCTCCACAATTATAACAAGTTCCTTAGAAACTTCCTCTACCATAACCACCTTGGTAGTTACCGCCTCTACCTCTAGATGAAATTTCACCTTTCCACTCAGTCTTGCCTTTGTCTATATTTTTCTTTTTTGGTTCAAATCTACCATTTTCACCATTAGATCTACCTCTTCCTCTAGGGAATCTACCACCTCAACCTCTCTATCTTTTCTCATGTCTCTTATTCAATTTCTCCTCAGCCTTCAATGCAAATTGATAAGCCTCTTCATTGTTCTCCAACTTGACCATACTAATTTCCTCTTGGATGGAAACTCTCAAACCATTTAGGTATCTACCGATTCTTTCTATATCATCTTCATCATGTCCAGATCTAATATCCAATCTATAGAATTCCTTAGTATATTCTTTTACTGAGCTATCTTTCTATCTCAAACTTTGCATTCATTGAACTAGGTTAATTTGATAATCACAGGGTAAGAACTTTCCTTTCAATTTGTTCACCATTTTATTCCATACCTTGATTTTGTCTTTTCCTTTCCTCTCCTGATCCAATTGCAGGTGTTCCCATGATAAGGATGCATGAATTTTAAAATTTGTGCTTGCAATCTTCACCTTCTTAACCTTAGGAATGTTTTCATATTCAAAATACATTTCCATCTCGGTGATCCAGTCCACCAATTCATCAGAATCTAGCTTTCCACCATACTCAGGAGGATTAAAATGTGGTGTTGACTTTAGACTTGTCAAAGCCTTCAAAATTCTTTCCTTACCTTGATCCATACCAGGTGTAGGTTCTGTATTCACCTGTTCTTCCTCAACTTCATCATCACTAACATCTTCAAGATGTCTGCCTCTTCTTTGGGCTCTTTCAATAGCTTCTAACCTAGCAGCAATCTACCTTAGCATATCTACCAATCCTGGATCTGCATCTCACCTCCCACAAACCATCTTGACAACCCTCTACAATTATAGGTCAAATCACAATCTACTACCTGACAACAATCAAGTAGGGCTTCAAGAGGAACCTACAAACCTAGATTCATAGGACTAGATCAAGATCTCACCTTTCTCTGATACCACCTGACGCAAGGCAAGGAGAAAGATGGGTCAAATAATGGTGCACCCTAATGATCCAAGCCTGCCCAACACATGCAGAAGCCAACAAACACAACAGTGAGATAGAGAATGCCGAATCTTTCATATATTTTCATCAAATAGAATCATACATGTCGGGCTATAAGGCTTTCCTAGTTACAGCCTAAAATTAAAATGAATCTCAGAAGTCCTCCAACATGAAAGGATCTATTAAAAATATCCAATCTAATGTCTACTATCTTCTATCCCAAAATTGTCTCCCTAATCTATAACCAAACATCTATATTTATACAAGAAGCTACCGAACTGAGTCGGCCTTCAGATCTACAATCAATGGAAGGAATGGTCAAATATGGGACCACATGTTTCCCAATGATGGATACCAATATTAAATCCATGATCCAATATAAATGGACAAGTTGAGCACAATAGGAACTAAAAATAAACCCGTCGATAAGCAAGATAACTGAGTAAGAGATAGGTAATGCTGAGCGCCAGTGAAATAACCAATCGCCCAGGAGATAACCAACCACACTTGGTAACCAAAGGAAACTGACCAACTACTGACCAAATTAGTCAAAGAAGGAACCAAGAAACACAGGCAAAATCCAAATAGTTTTTGGTGACATAGGATTGCCAAGGACCTGAGATGCTCTTGCATCAGAGATGAAGGTGAAATAAAGATCAATCAGTGGAGGTTGATGGTGACTAAGTTGAAAGCTAAGTTCATACCTTCTGACTATGAGCTTAACTTGTTTAAGAAGCTAAAGAATTTGAAGCAGAAGGATTTGTCTATTGAATATTATACTGAGGAGTTCTACAAACTTACTATTTGGTCTAGACACTGAGAGCTTGGTAAGGAAAAGGTAGCTCAATATGTGAATGGTCTGAGATTCAATATTCAGGATGAGCTTGGTATGCTAGAGATTGATTCTATTGAAGATGCTTATCAGTATGCTCTAAAGGTAGAAGATAAGTTGAAGAGGAAACAACATAGTAATCCCTAATGGAAGTAAAAGATTGATCACTCGGTGAAGGATAAACTGACTGATGTAGAAGATGAATAGAAACCTATGGAACTGAAGAAGAAGATAGGTAGAGTTATCTTTAATTTTACTTGCTATAACTATGGAGAGGAAGGGCACCATTCTTTTGAGTGTACAGAGAAGAAGGTTGACCAATGAATTGTTGTGATGAATGAGAACATTTAGAATGAACTTGAACCAGAGAACTTGCTGCTTTGGTGAACATTGCTTAGTACAAAGGAGGAACCTTATCAAAGGAGTAACTTTTTTAGAACCCGATGCAAGTCTGAAGGTAAACTCTATGATGTTATTGTTGATAGTGGTAGTACTGATAACCTTGTTGCTGAGGACCTAGTTCACAAACCTGGGTTGAATAGAGTGAAACATCCTTGTCCTTATAGGATTGGATGGTTACAAGATGTTCATGCTTTGGAAGTAAGAGAAAAATGCTTCATTGATGTTCAGATTGGACATTACAAGGATCTTGTATTATGTGTCATTGTGAAGATGAATAGTTGTGATATATTTCTCGGTAGACCTTGGAAATATGATTGTAGAGCTATGTATGACTTTGTAAGAAATGTGTTTAATGTTAAGAAGGATGATGGTAAATTTTCCCTAATGCCTTTACTAGATGCAACGCTCGATAGAAGCTTGAGTATTGGTATATGAGTTGAGATTGTGGATCCAGATAAAATGAATGATCTATATGGAGAACCGACCTGTATATTATAGAGAAAAGACTTGAAGAGACAGAGGAAACTAAAGTGGAATAATCTGCAAGTAGAAAAGGTGGAGGACTTGTATGTGAAGAACCAGTTCAGGATTTATGTGCTAAATCCTAGAAGATTTTCTTCTCACATATGAACATCTTTCGGAACCTAGGGTTTCTGATCTAGGGGTATCCAAGGTTATGGCAGGGGCATTCTTGTCCTTGGTGGAATTGCATGGGGTGTTTATATTTTGGTCGGTATTACTCAGTTTCAGCCTTGACCGATGACCTCCATCATTGAAGGAAGCTCGGTCACTGAAGGAACTCAGTAGTCTCTAGTGCTCAATGAAAGTGTTACTCGGTGATGCCTGTGGTGCTCAGTGATACTTGACATGCTTAGTTAATTCACTATTACTCGGTAGTTCTAGCTTATCAATTGGAGTTCTATGTGATTTGTTGAGACAACTTGGTGCATTCATTGTTGGTAGCTATTGTTGTAGGCTGACATGCTGAATTAAATGTTTTTATACAATTTTAAGTGACTTGTATGACATTTTTTATTTTTTTTGGGGAGTTAATGGTTTCATCCAACCGACTTGTGGTTGATGACTAGTATTTATAGGATGTTTGGGTAGATGTTTAGGATAGAAGGGAGGATCATTTGGAGATCATAGAGAAGTTCATGATTGGAAGACTTAGTGAATCAAATTTGAGGTTCTAAAAGCTAAAGTTGGAAAAGTTGTGGAAAGGTCTTGCATGATCTTGTAGATCAGATTTGATGAAGGGTGCTCCCTTTAATACCACAAACACATAACATAAAATTGGCTTCTTATTATCTCCACAAATGTGGAATTACAAAATTTTAGAATTACAATATGCAAAGCCACATGGGCATTCCCTTACAATATTCTGTAGGACAAAGCCTCAAATTATTACTCAGATCTACTACCTAGAACTGGCCTAGACAACACTACGGGCTTTCTTTATATAGGCATTTTCCACTGCTTAAGAAGGTTCTAGAAATTTAGCCCTTAGGGCCGACCAAACTTAGAATTATTTTATTTTTAAATTTATTACATCAAAGTCGGCTCAAAATAACTTTTGAAACCCAAACAAAAATTTTGAAGAAATTTTTTTTTTGCCATTTCAGGTGGCCCAACTTTCAGAGACCATAAGTCATCACCAGTTGACCTGATTGACCATTATAACCCCATTTTGGAAATGCCACGAAGTGCTCTATAGGCTTAATCCGTGCAAGTGCCCGTCACCCAAATTTTTGACCTCATCTGGAGCCTCTAAAGCCTTCAAAACTAAGTTCAAAGTTTCTGTACCCTGCTACCAATACCGAAAATCTTCAATATCTTCAAAACTAGACCTCATGTAGCCATGAAAATTTACTAGCAGGCTTATATGACTGAGATGAACCTCCACATGTAAAATCAAAATATTTTGAGATTTATGACCAACTTCCTAAAAATAACAAGTTTCCATAAATTGCAGCTCTGCACAAGGTAGCCCTTATTGAATACAAAAATATAAATATTTTTGGGTGATGCAAGATTGCTCTTACACCCAGGATGCTCCTGCATCAGACACCCAGGGTAATTTGAGAAGTGACCCCATCACGTCTCAGGTGTGTAGAGGAAAACCAAGATGGTTAACCTCCTCCTTTGTCAGCCATGATGAATCTTCAATAGGTCATCCTTTCCACTTGACCAGATATTCTTCATATGTCCCGTTCCTTGTGCTTCTACCAACATGACTATCTAGTATATCCTCAATCTCTTTGGTATCTGAACTAATTGTTGGAATACTCCACTGTGCTGTTGTGATCTCATCTTCAACACCTCCCTCATGATACTCTATCAAATCTGAAATGTTAAACACTGGTGAAATATTCAGCTTAGTAGGCAATTCTACCTCATATGCATTTCTTGAATCATGCTTCTTTAGTATCTTACATGGCCCAAACTTCTTCATTTTCAACTTGTTATATGTACCAACTATAAATTGCTCCTTTCACAAATGAACCATGACTTCATCTCCAACTTGAAATTCCTTATGCCTCCTTTTCACATCTACTTTAGCCTTATACTACACATTCATCTTGGTAATATGCTTCCTCACCTCCTCATGGATGTTCTTCAAGTGTTCTGCAAAATCCTCAGCTTCAGCACTACTTATTTCTCCTTTATCTATCTTTCTCAACTCAAATACATTTCTTGAACTACTCCCATATATAATCTGGAATGGTGATTTACCAGTGCTCCTATTGACAAAATTATTATATGCAAATTCTGCCTGTGGTAAAATCAAATCCCATCCTGTTGGCTTATCTCCAACCAAACATTTCAGCAAATTTCCCAAACTCCTATTCACCACCTCTGTCTGTCCATCAGTTTGTGGATGATGTGATGAACTGAACTTCAAATCTATCTTCAACTTCTTCCACAATGTATGCCAAAAATATCCAACGAACTTAGTGTCTCTATCTAAAACTATGGTCTTTGGCAAACCATGTAGTCTCACTACTTCTCTGAAAAACAATTCTTCTATATGAACAACATCATTAGTCTTCTTGCAGGGAATGAAATGTGCCATCTTCAAAAATCTATCAACCACCACAAAAATTGAATCATGTCCCCACTGTGTCCTTGGTAAACCAAGAACAAAGTCCATACTGATATCCTCCCAAGGCTTCTCTGGTATAGGTAATGGCTAATACAACCTTGTATTTTGCTTCACTCCCTTCACCATCTGACATACTCTACAACTTTGTACAAACTTCTTGACATCTTGCTATAACTGTGGCCAATAGTAATTCTCACTAACCAAAGCAAGGGTTTTATCATGACCAAAATTTTCAGCCAATCCTCTGCTATGCTTCTCTTTGATGATATTCTCCCTCATAGAACTTTGTGGACTGCACAATTGACTCCTTTTGAATAGCATATCATCCTAGATGATAAAATCCAACCACTTCATTCTGTCTAGAGTAACAGGTTCTTTACAAGCCTTCCAAGCTTCACCAAAATAAGGATCCTCTAGATACAAATTCTTGAGTTCCTTGAACCCAACCACCTCAATCTGCATCTCTATCAGCAATAGTTTCCTTCTGCTAAGTGCATCTGCAACCCTATTAGACTTTCCACTTCTATGTTTCAAAACAAATGTACAACTCTGTAACAACTCGACCCATTTCAAATGCCTTTGATTCAACTTTCCTTGACTATTCAAATATTGCAAAGTTTGATGATCAGTATACAAAACAAACTCCTTAGGAAGTAGATAGTGTCTCCACTTCTTCAATACCTGAACTATAGCATAAAATTCCTGATCATAAACAAAATATTTTCCCTTGGCATCATTTAACTTCTCACTGAAATAAGCAACAGGTTTGCTTTCTTGGCTCATAATAGCTCCTATTGTAGTACCGCTAGCATCACAGTCTAGTTGAAACACCTTATTAAAATCTGGAAGTGCTAAAATAGGTTATTCTGTAACTTTTTGTTTCAACAATTGAAAACTCTTTTCTACCCCATTAGTCCACTTAAACTCTTTTCTATCCCCTCTCATTGTTTCAGTCAAGGGACCACAAATACTGCTAAAATTTTTGATAAAATTTTTGTAAAAACTAGCTAGACCATGAAAATATCTTACCTCGGTAGCACTCCTTGGAGTAGGCCATTCAAGGATAGCCTATACCTTCTCTGAGTCCATTTTTAGACCTTCTATTGAAACTACAAATCCCAAATACACTAACTCTTTCTTCACAAAACTGCACTTCTTCAAATTAATCAACAATTTTTCATCTCTTAGCTTCTCAAACACTATATGAATATGCATCATATGCTCTTCCAATGTCTTACTAAAGATCAAAATATCATCTAGGTACAAAATGACAAACTTACCCAGAAATTCTTTCAGAACTCCATTCATGAGCCGCATGAAAGTGCTCGGTGCATTGGTTAGCCCAAAAGGCATGACTAACAACTCATATAGTCCTTCCTTTGTCTTGAAGGTAGTCTTCTATTCATCTCCTTATCTAATTTGAATCTGGTGATATCCACTCTTCAGATCTATCTTTGAGAAATACACAACTCCACTCAAACAATCCATAATATCATCCATTCATGGAAATGGAAACCTATACTTGATTGTGATCTTGTTTATTGCTCTAGAATCTATACACATCCTCCATTCTCCATTATTCTTTGGTGATAATACCATTGGTATAGTACAGGGACTCAGACTCTCTTGAATCAACCCCTTCTGCAATAACTCATGTACTTGTCTGTTCAACTCTTCACTTTCTACTAGTGTCATTCTATGTGCTGCCTTATTTGGAAAATTGGCTCTTTGAATCAAATCCATCTGATGACTGATCTTCCTTACCGATGGTAATCCATCAGGTACATTATCAGATACAATATCCTGAAACTCATTCAACAAATCTGCAACCTCTACAAGTACATCTACTTCTTCTTTACCAGCTTTTGGAATTAAAGGAAAACACACATGCTCATGTCTCATACCATCTAAGAATTTTCTTCCATCAACAAATGTTATGCTTGCATTACCACATACCTTTTCTTTGGTCTCCTTCAATGGCTTTAGCTTATGTCACACTCCATCCTTTGTCAGGGAAAAGGTATTTGCACAACCATCATGTACGACACATCTGTCAAACTACCATGGTCTACCCAACAACATATGACATGCATCCATAGATATGATATCACATAGTACCTCATCTTGGTACCCACCAATCTTGAAATTTACTAGGCACTATTCACTGACCATGACCTTGTGGTCATCCTGTACCCAGGCAATCCGATATGGATGTGGGTGTTTCTGACTCTTGAGATTCAACTTGGTCACCATCTTTTCTGACACCAAATTTTTAGTGCTTCCACTATCAATAATCACATCACAGCATTTTCCCTCACACTTGCATCTAGTGTGAAATAGGCTCCTCCTTTGTTCAGGTTCATTCTCACCACTCAGCAGGACTCTTCTGTTAATCAACATTTCTCCTCTTTTAGCATCTTCAAAATTTGATGATCTGGAATCTTCATTTACATGTGCAACTCTGGCTTGGCCTTCATTCCTCCTATCTATCCTTCCTTGGCATTGAGGACATTCAAATGCCCTATGACCTTCTTCTCCATAGTGAAAACATGTTCCACGGAAGCCTCCTCTTCTTGAACCTTGTCCTCTTCCTCTTCTTCTCTAATCTCTATTATTCTGATCTTGAAAATGATTGGAATTATTTCCTCTCTGATTTTGACTGCTACTAGCCTCATCCTTCTTTTTTAGATCTTCATTTCAGCCTCCAGATGATTGTCCGCCAAATCATCCACTGTGACCTCTTCCATTTTGTCTACTCTCAAACTTCTTGTTCAGATTTTCCTCTACTTTTAGAGCAAACTGGTATGCCTCTTCAATACTATTCAGTCAAACCAGATTTAGCTCCTCCTAAATGCTCGGCCTTAACCCATTAAGGTAACGTGCAACTTTCTCCTGTCAACTTTTGCATGGCCTATTCTGATGAGGATTCGATAGAACTCCTTTGTATAGTCTTGAACAGATCATCCCACTTGCTTCAAACTTTGCATTTTCTTCAGTAGGTCAAGCTCATAATCAACAGGGATGAACTGTCACTTCAATTTATCCACCATCCGATCCCATCTTATGATTTTATCTTTCCATCTTCTATTTCACTCCAATTGAATCTCTTGCCACCAGATCTTTGCATGGCCTTTCAGTCTAACCTTCATGAATTTTACCCTATCAGGATACTCAATATCTTCATACTCAAAATATTCTTCACAGTCATTGATCTAGTTGATTTATTCTTCTGGGTTAAGATTTCTTAAAAATGTAGGAACCTTGATCTTACGTCTTTTTTCGATCTTGGAAATGGCCCAGAAAAGCCTTTCTTCTTCTCGATTCAAAATTTTTCCTTCTTCTTCTTGATCATCATTTCCTTCTTCGGCTTCATCCTCACTTTCATCTCTGACATTAAGATTCATTCCTCTACAAATTTCTTCTTGCAATGCTCACACTTGTCTCTGGAGCACTCTAACCTCAGGTGTTACAACACCGGCTCTTCTACCATGTTCCCTTCGTGGAGGCATTTTTGTGATGCGTGCTGAAACCTTAACCATGGTCTTGGTCCAAACTACCTCACAGTCAGTGATTTGTTTACACAAAAACTCTAACCCATGATCTTGGTGCAAACTACCTCATAATCGGTGATCTTTTTACACACTCAAGAACTCCTTATCTGATACCACTTGATGAAGGGTGCTCCCTTTAATACCACAAACACATAATAGAAAATTGGCTTCTTATTATCTCCACAAATGTGGAATTACAAACTTTCAAATTTACAATATGCAAAGCCACATGGGCATTCCCTTACAATATTCTATAGGACAAAGCCTCAAATTATTACTCAGATCTACTACCCAGAACTGCCCTAGACAACACTACGGGCCTTCCTTATATAGGCATTTTCCATCACTTGAGAAGGTTCTAGAAATTTAGCCCTTAGGGCTGACCAAACTTAGAATTATTTTATTTTTCAATTTATTAGATCAAAGTCAACTCAAAATAACTTTTGAAACCCGAACATAAATTTTGAAGGAAAATTATTTTCTGCCATTCAGGTGGCCCAACTTCCGGAGACCATAAGTCATCACTAGTTGACCCGATTGACTATTAAAACCCCATTTTAGAAATTTCACAAAGTGCTCTACAAGCTTGACCTATGCAAGTTCCCATCACCCAAATTTTCAACCTCATCCAGAGCCTCTAAAGCCTTCAAAACTAAGTTCAAAGTATTTGTAACCTGCTGCCAATATCGAAAATCTTCAATATCTTCAAAACTAGACCTGATCTAGCCATGAAACTTTACTGGCAGGCTGATATGATTGAGATGAACCTCCACATGTAAAATCAGAACATTCCAAGATTTATGACCAACTTACTAAAAACAAGTTTCCATAAATAGGAGCTCTGCACAAGGTAGCCCTTATTGAATACAAAAACATAAATATTTTTGGGTGATGCAAGATTGCTCTTACACCCAGGATGATCTTGCATCAAGATTGCTATCTGATAGTTATTTATAGCAGAGCTAGTGGTTTGCACACTTGGAGACAAGGAGATTTCTTGAAGGATTGCGAGCTCAAGTTTAGATCTGCCTTAGAGTTTCCATCAGCTTCTAATTATCTTTGGAGCTGAACTAGCTGAGTTTGTATTGGATTTATTTGTGGATCTTGCATAATTGTTTCTATTTGTAATTGGCCCTAACTCAAAAGGCCTTATAGTCGGGCATGTTAATGCAAATTACCTGAAACAATTGTTCTGTTATCTATTGTGTTGAGTATTCTGCTATGTAATTTTGTTCGCTGCAAGGTTTGGATTGTCCTTCATTAGATCCACTATCCTTGACTGCATTATTATTAGTATGAACTTCTTCTAACACATCATGCATAAGCTGGTCAAAAGAAGGTAAAGAACTTTGAGTAACAGAGGCAAGGGTCTTATCTCAAGCTCGATGCTTCTTACGACATTCATTAGTAGATTGATTATGTTTTGTCTTGTTTGAAATATGCTGAGAACTAGGAGGGACAACAACTGGTTCCTTCACAGGTTCTATAGGAGGATCAGTAGAGTTCTCAGTAGATTGAAAAGCAACACTAGGAGCTTGATTAACAAAACTAGAAGCCATGTATAAAGGAGGTATGGAAGGAGTAGGTAAAAGACCACAATTAAGATCCATCTGAGGCATGCTTAAATCAAGAATCTTTTGATTCTTATAGGCTTGATATGAGTGAAAAAGGTTATCAGGTCAAGAAGGACATGAATTAGGTAATGAAGGCCAAAAGAAGTCAAGTGTAGCACAATCCATGGGTCTAGAAGGTTGAGATAAAATATGATTAATCATCTTCACTTCTTCATCATGAATGAATTTAAGACACTTATGGATAGGAGAAGAAACAACATGCATGGAATTTAACCAAGGCAAACCAAGCTTAACTTTAAACTAATCAGAAGTAGGAACATCGAAAAAGGTAGTATCCACAACTTTTCCACAAAGTTCAACATGTAAGTTAATACAACCAAATGATGGATAAATAAAACCATTACAAGTTTGAATCCACACATCTAATGTATCATAAGAATCACATTGTAAGTTTTTCATAAAAATATTTTCTTCAGTAATAATATTGACTAAGGATGTAGTATCAACAAGACAACCATGCATAGGTATCTAAGAAATCCTAGCATAAATGTAGAGGGGACCATCATGAGCTTTAATAGTCTCAGAATCATCAAAGGTAATCAAGAGTTCCCAAGGTCTTTTATTGTTAGGTTGTTTTCGAGGTTTAGGTTGAGGTTTTGGTTTAGACTTATTTTGAGTTTGAACTTGGAGTTGAGGTTGAGATTCAAGCTAGGGTGGAGATACAGATAACACAACATGCTCCACATGTTTAAAAATGTGATTAAGATCATCCATCTTTGAATCATAAACAATATCCATAGAAGATGGCTGAACAATGGTATTGGTATCATGTGTAGGTAAAGGATTTGTATAAATTTGGAGATTTTGATTAGGAGGAGAGACAGATTTGTTCCCACTACCATCAAAACTATCAATAGATAAGGCATTAGAATCAATTAAGTCGTGAATCTTATGCTTTAAAGAATAACACTTCTCAGTATCATGGCCATTCTGACGATGATATTGACAAAAAGCTTTGGAATCAAAGGATTTAGATGCCACCATACAAGGTAAAAGAGATCGAATAGGAGGTAGAGTAATCATATTAGCAGTCAACAATTTATTCATAATAGAATGCAAAGATTCAGAAAGAGGATTAAACGTACGATTCAAATGAAAAGAAGTGGATGCAGAAGTAGCATTATTGGATGTAACAAAAACTTGATCAACAACTGTATTTGCATGTTTATTTATCTTGAAATAGTTGTTAGGTTTTTGAAACTTGTTTGGATTAGGAGCAGCATCACTCTTATCAACTTGAACATGATCCATTGGAGTGTTGCTCTCAAATTGAATCACTTGTAATTGATGATGATGAAGCACTACACAAAGTTGTTGAAAAGAGGTAAATTCAGTAAGCAGAATCTTATCTCTAATATCCTTTTGTAAATTTGAAATAAACATACGCTAAATACCAATATTAGGAACATGATAAGAAATCTGAGCATACAAATGCTTAAATCTACTAATAAATTTAGTCAATTTTTTTTTAGTATTTTGTTTACAATGCATCAAATCAGTTAAGGAAAGTTGCGGACCAATGTTATTTTTAAATTTTTGAATAAAGGTGTTGGAAATTTTTGGAAAAGAATCAATAGAATAAGGAGGAAAGGAACAACACCATTGCAAGACCTTATCACAAAAAGTTCTAGCAAACAACTTGGCTAAAATCCTATGGTCATGAGCATAGTCACTACAAAGGATTTGAAATGTTTTAACATGATTAACAGGGTCTCCCTTAACATTGTAATTCTAAAGATGAGGCATATCAGCTTGTTGAGGAACATGAGCGTGAATGATGTCTAGGGATAAAGGACTTCCCATGTCACATGTAGGAATGGTAAACTTGGATTAAGTTAAAGATGTAAGTTGTTGTTGTAAAGAGGACATAGTTTGAGCCAAACTGATTATTGTTGAATCATTAGATGAAGTAGGAGGTATAGACACACTAGAAACACTGGGTAAAGTGTATGAAGTGGTAGGAATGGAAGACACAACTGGAGGAACACTTGGAACCACATTTGGAAGAGGATTGGAATAAGTAAAAGGATCATTATGATAAGAAGGTTTTGAAGTAGGGAGGGACATAGGAGGAACACTCATAGGAAGAGAGAGAATCAATGTAGTCACCAAAGGAGGAGTATAAGTAGGAATTCTAGGTAAAGGAATGGAAGAAGGTTCCACACTAGTAATAGGAGGAGTGAATCGTAAATCTTGAGCTTCTTGAGCTAAAGGTTTAATATTTAAATCCACAAGATGAGTAATACCATGCAAGAGATTAACATCTTGATCACTATCATGAAGGAATTTCTTAAGAGTGTCTATAGCTTGAATAAAATCTTGATTATGGTTCTCTTGAGTAAGATAATTTCTCATTTTATCAAGTTTAGTTGAAATTTTTTGGACTTGTTCAGTAGGAACTCTTAAAGCATCATCCTCATCATGAGATGAGTGAAAAGAGTTGTGCTCCATAGTAGGATTAGAATCATAAATAATCAAATTATCATCTAGAATCATAAGAAAAGGAGAGGAAGACTCAAGCTTAAAGGCACCCATAAGTCTATGAATTCATCTAACTAGAATATTATAAGTAGGACTAGAGGTAGTAAAGCTCATATACGAATGCAATGCAAACATGAACTAAACTAGGAAAACACAAAGCATAAACAAATAAATGTTTTTGTATTTTTACTTTATATAAAATGTAAGTGCAAGATCTAACACCATAAAAGAAAGAGTTTTCTATCATAGGTTCACCAAAATGTAAGATATAAAAAAGAGGGGGAAAGAGAAAGAGGCTGGTGCATTCACCAAGATGTAATGTATAACATATAGATGTGATATAGTGTATGGAAAAAATAGGATCTTCTTCTTAACCTCAAATTCCCAAAGGAAAGATACAATATGATCAACCAAAGAAAATGGTTAATGCACAAATGAATCAATCGATAAAGAATATGAAGAAAGGAGAAAAACCTATATTCCGTTATAGAAAGAAAATATAGAAATCTTAATTGAATTGAAGATAAGTACTAACCTCAAAATATGACAAATCTAGAAAATAATATTTTCTGGTGTCTGTATTCAGTTTTGGGAATTTCTGTAATCAGATCTGTCCTAGAAACACAGAAATAGAGAAAACCCAGAAACCTTCTCTCTTTCTAAAAGAGGTCGACCTTGACCCAAAAAAGGGGTAATATCTTACCTTGGTGCACAATCTTACCCCTGAAAGTTGACCTTGACCTGGACATTTTTCTGACGAAAAATCTATTTGTGGATCCTGAAAGTTCACCGAAAAGGGTACTTAGATCTGAACTACAATTTGTTATCCTGCACCTATACCAACAAGAAAAAGGGTTTTGTTGTTTGGATGAGGGGTTTGCCTTGGTTAAGCACCGGTTTGGAATCAACCTTGAAATGTAATTGAAATTGCAGCAAATAAACAAAGTAAATGAAATAATTCACCTTGCTTATGTTGAAACCCTTGTCGAGGATTCAAATCCTTGAATCCACAAGTATGGATGCTCCAAATGAATGTATAATTGTATGTAGGATGTCTCAAACCAATTGCATTAGATCTTCAACACCAATCTTGAATGGATATTAAAATAGGAAGAAGCTTGAAGTGAAGTGGATGGAGAAATCTTCAACAAGAGGGCTTCAAAGAAATTGAATCTTTCAATGGCTACCAATGGATCTCCTTGATGAATTGGATCTTGAATGCTTGAATTATTGAGAATGAATGAATGCTTGAATTATTTCCTTCTCCTTCTTTCTTTCTTGATCACTTGAAAGATGATAGATTGCAAAAGATGCTTGATTGTTGATTGAAATGAGAGAGGAAGGCCTCCTTTTCTACTAGTCTAGGGCACAAAATTCTAGAGAGGCCGACATAGGAGAATTAAATTCCTATTTAAACCTTAACCCCTAGAAATAGGTGGAAAGAGAAGCAGAATAGGAGGAAAAAGCTAGATGCTAGTCAAAGACCCATTCAAGGAATTTGACATGACCCCAAGTCACTTATTCAAAGGGCTAAACCAGTCCTAAATGGAAGTGCTTCCATTTTACGACTATACAGATCCATGTGAGCTTAATCCTTAAATCCTATTGGTTGAGGCATTTTCCTCCCATGTGGTGTTGAGGGAAAATAAGGATTTATTAATTGAATTAAAATGATTTTTTTAGCCATGTGTACCCCTCGAATGGGTTAATTTGATTTAAATTGGACTATACAATTAATTGGATTAATTGCACAATTAATTGATTTATCTTGATTTAAATTGATTTATTGGATTATGATTTTCAATTAAAATTGGATTTTGGTTTGATTGCAATTATGATTTGATCTTAGCTTGATTTCAATTTATTTCTTTGATTTTGCCTCAGGTTCTCACATGAATTGATCTTGTCCATTTTTTAGGTGATTAGAGATGCCCATCTTTGAATCGATGTGCGAAGCGTATTGATTCAAAAAATTTCCTGATTGTTTTGATGCAGAGTCCTTGATTAGTTGATGCTTGATTTGATGTTGATAGAAGATGCAGATAGTGATGATAGGATTGATGAAATTCTAATTTATTTGAAGTCCTTGATGGTCGATTCAATGATGGATTGTTGATATGATGCCTGATTTTCTCTGATTCACTATTTTGATGCCCCATTTGGTAAATGCAAATTTTTTTATGATGAAAGATTATGCCTCTGAATCGATGATATACCTCTTATTCAATGATAACGATGTTGATCCTAATTATCTGAGGGTATGCCTCCTTGAAAATGAAATGAAATTTGATTTTTGGGATAGCTGTCTCATTTTTAATCATTTTGCGTTGAATTATTTCAATTAAGTGTAAATTTTGATTTCATTTCTGATATTGTATTTCTGATGTTGTGATGAAAAATGCTCTTGATTTGGATGAATGGGTATTAAATTGGTGTCTTGGGTCATTTTATGGTCAAAAGTGCCCCTTTTTAAGTCAAAATTGGCTATATATAAGGGTAAAAGGTCATTTTCACTATTGATTTTTACCCTCCTCTTTTACTTTTTCCCTCTGACCCTCTAAGCCTTTTGCGATGGTGATCCCAATTCAAGAACATAGATTCAAGTGTGGCCGATGATACTAGTGCCCACTCGGCTATGGACCTCCGGTATGTACCCCTGGCAACTTACTTTGTCAATTTTTAGTATTTAAATTTGAATAATTTAGATTTTTCTATAGAAAACCCTATTTTTTTTTCCTTTTTTAAATTTCACTACGCATCCAAGCTTTTTTGCAGTGTGCACACATATGTTTTAGCACATCTGCAATTTTCCATAGTGCATTCAACCATTTTAGTAGCGTGTAAAAATGCTAAATTTTGTTGGATACAATTGTCTGAAGGACATTGTTGGATTAGCTATGTGTTGTCTTTGATGTCACACAAATGTCATATCAATTATCATTCTCAGTATCCATTGAGTTTAGTCAGTCAGCTAAGCAGTTCTCAGTATCTACCGAGCTCAGTCGGTCAGCTAGGCGGTTTTTAGTGTCTATCGAGTTCTCTCGGGTGTCTAAAGGAAACATGACAGGGTAACAGTGTTAACCGAGCCTCCTCAGTTATCAAAGGAAAATCAGTGGTTACCGAGCTCTCTCGGTCTCCAAAGGATGTTGCAGAATTCACTATGGTCACCGAGTTCTCTCGGTCATCGAAGGAAATCTTTTCAGGATTAATGTTTACCGAGCAAGGTCAGCCCTTTCAAAGAATTTTGTTATTACATTTTGTTTATCCCAACTGACTGTTATAATAATTATTAGTGCCAACTTGACAATCTAGAATGGCATATATATAGAAGGTCAAGTGGTGAATAAAATATATATAGCATGCATAAATCATTTTGAAGAAAGGTGTGTGCAAATTTTGAAGGATGGTCAAATATCCTTGAGGAGTAGCAAAGATTTAATTGATCAGTAAGGATCTAGTGAAATAGAACAGAGATCTATATTCAGCAATTTAGTTGCAGGTCATTTCATTGTTACTCTCTAGCAATTGTAGCAATGATATCAAAATCTTTTAACCGAGTTGGTTTAACAACCATTTTGTAAATCCTCTAACAAGGTAACAGTTCTATTGAATTGTTTCAAGACCTCTTACAAGGCCACTCCTAGTAGGGTGATTAAATCCTCTAACAAGGTCACACCTAACAGTGTGTTTTGTAACCTTTTACCAGGTTGGCTTCTAACCGAGCATCACTTCAGAAGAGTGAAAAATAGTAACTAGTTACATTGGTGGTTTTTCCCATATTGGGTTTCCATGGTAAATCTGGTGTCTCTTGTGTTCATGTTATTTTCTTTATTCATGTAAGTTAATCAGTGATGAATGCTTAAGAATAGTTTAATTATTACACACTTCAAGGATCAAGTTTTCAGCATTTCTCTATATATTTACCAAGTGGCACAGTAAATAATTTGTTAAGATATTTAAGGGATCAGTGGTAATATTTTTGTGGTTAACTGATTCACCCCCCCTCTTAGTTACTGCATCTATATTTCCAACAATTGGTATTAGAGCTTTTGGTGCTTGCAGGAAGGGTTTCAAGGACCTAAGCTAAAGATCAGGATGTCTTACAAAAGAGAAATTACAAGGCTTAACAGAAATAACTTTTCAGCATGGCAAGGTCTCATGAGACTACATCTGGCTTCCATTGGTGATTCAGGATGTAAATATATTGATCAAGAATATACAATTCCTACTCTGTGTGTGAAAATTGTACTTGATCTGTAGACACAACACTCAGTAAAACATTAGAGGTTAGTGATAATCAAAATCGTGCAAAATTGAAAACTATCTAACCAAGTGATTTACTGCCTTCTAATAGGTGCGAGATTAATGTTCTCAGATTGTAATCGAGATCAGTGACCTAGACGACACCTAAATGAAGGATTTGAATGCAAAAGATGGATATGAAATTGAATGCAATTAATCTATATTTTTGATATTTTCTATGCAATAAGAATGATAAACTGATATGCTATGGATGCTAAATGATCTAACAATGAAGATTCTAACAGTGATATGAAAACTATGAAATTCTATGCTAAGATATAAAAACTATGCAATTGAAATTGATCTCACAAAGCTTTGAATTCGCAAGTTGATTCCTCAGCCTCCAATTCTCCAGCGTGATTGTGCAAAATATGTGATGATTTATGAAGAGCTGAGCCTTGTTTTTATAGAAATCCAGGGCTTTGGAGGTGCATGGATAAAAGCCATAAATCACTCAAATAACTCAGCTTGATTTTTGAGTTATCTGATAATAACATATAATTAAGTCACAAAAACATGCAAAAGCTAAGCTTTAACTCAAAATAGAGTTTAGCTTTAATTGATAATTGACAGTTGTCTGCTTTTATGATTGTGCATGTTTTAATTATGAATTAATTTAATAATAAAATGATTTATGCTCAACTTAACTGATTTTTGAAATAAAATAATTAATTTATGGGTTAATTAACTATTTTATCAAACTTTTATTAAAAATTATATTATTAAATAATGACAACATGCTTTAATTAATTAAATAAGAATTTAATCAATTAAAGATAGGAATTTTGATTTATTGTCAAAATTAAATAATACAATTAATAATAGATAGAATTAAATTTAATTACACAATTAAGTGGCAAATATTAAATCTAATTAATTAAATATGAAAATATTCAATTAATCAAACTTTAGGATAAATGTGATTTATTGCCAAATAATTATAAAATTAAAGATAATTATGATGATTAGGAATATTGCTAGGAATATTCCCTGATGCAGAATTTAAGATAATCAATTAGATTTGATGATGTTCAGATGTGCCTTAGGTTAGGACTTCGTTTGTTCGATTTGTTGATGTAGGAGATTAATGAACTTATAGCCCATTTTTGGGGTATTACATTTTGCCCCTCTTTGAATTACTGTGCGAAGCGCAGTGGTTCAAAGATAGTCTGTGTTTGATAAAGATATGAAACTGATTCAAAAGATAAACCGATCTCAAGATAGAAACCGATTGAAAGATATTGAGATAGGAGGTCCTGAATGACCAAAGATAATGTTTACTATAGCAGCAATGAACCGATGATTGTGAAAAAGTGTCAAAATACCTAATTCTGAACCTTAGGATTGATAAGAAGTGAGTGACCCGTTCTAGACTCAATTGTCTTAGCAAAACTAGCAAGTATCACATCCAAACCCTTCAGTTGCCGAAGAACCAAGGAAAGAACACTATGATCTGATGGTTGCAAAAACTAATACAGTTTACAAGATTAGGAGAATACTAGATTGATATGGATCTTGATGAATCTGATATGCCCCAAGTGATGATAGATTTGCCCCGAGTGATGAGGACTTTTGATGAATCAGCAACTAGACGTGATTGTTTGTCTTGATTACTGATGAAAGATATTGATAGATAAAAAAAGATATGATTTCAAATTTGATTACAGACTTTGAATGATGTGAAATACCATGCCCCCTTCGGGATGAAAATTGAAATCTGACAAGAAAAAGTCAGCGTTGATAGTTCAAAAGCATGCTAATTGATTTGAAAAGTGGTTATACACGTCCAAGAATGCATTCTGCATCGTTTGGAGGTCCAAAAGACCAAGTTTGAGTAGGTTTGACCATGAGTTGACCATGGTTGACCAAGTTGAAATTTTGATAGTTTGATGTAAGCTAATCAGTTAAGTTGAATACTAGATTTCTGTGAAGATTGAAGGTCGATTATGCAAGCAGTAGACCGTCCTAGTTCCAAAAATTTTAAATCGCGATTTTGACATAATAAACGATCTCAGATTTCAATTTTGATCCCGAAAATGGATTCAGAACGTCGAAATTAGCTAGGGGTGCAATTTTCATGGAAAACGGAGCACTTTTAAAAATTAGGTCAAAAGCTATATAAAGGTCGGAAGGGTCATTTTCAATTCATTTCAACCCTTTTGACTTTAGAGATTCTGTGGAGCCCTCTGAATGAGAAAAATGGTGGACCAGCGAGAACTGAAGGTACCTGTGAGTTTGCACCATTTTGAGCACAGCCGGAGACATGACAGACCTTGACAGTATGGACATCCGGTAGGTGGACCTCTGTTCCCCTCTAAAAATGCATGCTTTTGATGATTTATAGCATTTTTAAATTTTTCCATAAGCGTTTTTAGCTTTAGAATTTCATATGTGTAGAAACTCATACGAGTCCTAGTCTAGACTCGTATGACATTTCATTTGAATTTAGTTTTTCATTTCAACCACGCCCAAGTGTCGTATGAGAGGGACCCTTATGTTGTACGACATTTCATCGGGTCCCTCTAAACTCGTATGAATTTGGGCGTAGTGTCATATGACCATGGATTGTCGTTTGGACTATTGTGGAATGTCGTACGACATTTGATGCCAGTCTAGAATGTCATTTGAAAAATAGTGTTAAAAAATCATTTTTAGGTCAAAAATCTAACTTTTCTGATCCTTTTGCCTGATTGCGGACACTTTGCCCCACCTTCTGAAACTTCAAAACTGTGTCATTTTGATACTTTTGGCCTGATTTTGAACTGAATTTCTGATAAAACACCCTATTTCTTTATGATTTAGGTCACATATCCTGATGTACATGTTCGCCATTCTTATCCGGCCACCCAGAGATTATGTATCACCTTGCCAGACCCTATGAGGGTTCATCTTGCTACATGTGGTTTTGAGCACTTGATACATTTACTTGATATTAGGGTAAATCATGGCCTACTGACTATGCTGATAGAGCGATGCCATTCTGAGACACAAACCTTTCACCTGCCTATCGGAGAGATCACTGTTACACCAGAGGACCTGTATAGGATCCTTCATATTCCATTTCATAGTCCTCGTCAGCCTGAGTATGTTAGCGGAGGATCCACTGGTCTGCATGCTTTTAGACAACTGTTCGGTGATGATACCCAGCTGACTGGGTCTATATCCTAGGAGACACTCGTGTAGAGATATGGGAAAACACATCATCTAGAGTGTATCATTGTGGGGATGATTGGAGAGTTGATTATGCCTGGCCGTCAGCAGAATGGCTTCTTGATGGGATGGGCACCTATAGTAGCACTTTTGATGGCTACACCTACTGAGCTTGCTTGGGGTCAGTGTCTGCTAGCTCACTTGTATTCTAAGATGCACGAGGTCATGTATGAGGACTGCAAGACATTTGCTTCAGGAGCGTTGGTACTGCAGATATGGGCTTGGGAGCATATCCCAGTTTTGAGGCCAGTTTTTCAGACGCAGAGGCAGCCACAGGACCCTGTCATTTATGATTATGCCAGCTATGTCACACAGGTTCACATGGGACACACCGAGTACTTCCGCCAGTGTTTAGATGATATGACCTTCTTGATCTGGAGGCCATATTTATAGATAGAGGCCTAGCCTACTGCGAGAGAGCAATTTTCATTATTTTTCCAGAGCAGGGTACTGATAGGATGGACCTCCACCATCTTGGAGAGATTTTTGATTACTAGAGTCTGGCATTAGTATGGACATATTTAGGATGTCCCTCAGGATTATACTACTTATGCTCGCATTGTGTGTGAGATAGGGCTCGGATGGACACCACGGCTCAATTATGCTGTATGTGCTGATGAGTACCGTCATATCATTGGGAGAGACTGGGAGTATCACCCAAAGGTGGTGGATGCAGGGGTTATAGATGCATATGTGGCATGGCTTACTGATCACCAGATTCACTAATTTTCTGATCTGACAAAGCTGATACCCTCCATGGAGGAGGCTATGGATGTTATAGGGGCTCCTATGAGATCAGGACCGAGACCACAGGCGGTACACCCTACTCCTCCAAGACAGAGAGCCATGGCTCCTTCATAGAGAGCACCAGGACATGTAAGGCCTCCGCATCCTTCTACATCTATAGCAGGTACATCTTCCGGGACATAGAGACGGAGCAGAGGTGAGAGTGGTACACTGGGCGGAGTAGGATCTGCAGATGATGTTCTAGGAGATGATGTTCACAGAAATGTGTGTGTGAAAATTGTACCTGATCTGTAGACACAACACTCATTAAAACATTAGAGGTTAGTGATAATAAAAATCATGCAAAATTGAAATCTAATCTAACCAAGTGATTTACTACCTTCTAATAGGTGCGAGATTGATGTTCTCAGATTGTAATCGAGATCAGTGACCTAGATGACACCTAAATGAAAGATTTGAATGCAATTGATCTAGATATGAATTGAATGCAATTAAGCTATTTTTTTAATATTTTCTATGCAATAAGAATGATAAACTGATATGCTATGGATGCTAAATGATCTAACAATGAAGATTCTAACAATGATATGAAAACTATGGAATTCTATGCTAAGATATAAAAACTATGCAATTGAAATTGATCTCACAAAGCTTTGAATTTGCAAGTTGATTCCTCAGCCTCCAATTCTCTAGTGTGATTGTGCAAAATATGTGGATGCTTGGATGCAAATTTTAGAGATGAATTATGAAGAGCTGAGCCTTGTTTTTATAGAAATCCAAGGCTTTGGAGGTGCATGAGAAAAAGCTATAAATCACTCAAATAACTCAGGTTGATTTTTGAGTTATTTTTAAATAAAGGCTAATTAACTCACAAAAACATGCAAAAGCTAAGCTTTAACTCAAAATAGAGTTTAGCTTTAATTGATAATTTATAGTTGTTTGCTTTTATGATTGTGCATGTTTTATTTATGAATTAATTTAATAATAAAGTGATTTATTTCCAACTTAACTGCTTTTAAAAATAAAATAATTGATTTATGGGTTAATCAATTATTTAATCAAACTTTTATTAAAAACTATATTATTAAATAATGACAACTTGCTTTAATTAATTAAATAAAAATTTAATCAATTATTCATATGATATTAGATTTATTGTCAAAATTAAATAATACAATTAATAATAGATATAATTAAATTTAATTACATAATTAAGTGGCAAATATTAAATCTAATTAATTAAATATGAAAATATTCAATTAATCAAACTTTAGGATAAATGTGATTTATTGCCAAATAATTATAAAATTAAAGATAATTATGATGATTAGGAATATTGCTAGGAATATTCCCTGATGTAGAATTTAAGATAATCAATTAGATTTGATGATGTTCAGATGTGCCTTAGGTTAGGACTTCAATGTCAATTTTGTTCAATTTGTCGATGTAGGAGGTTAATGAATTTATAGCCCATTTTTGGGGTATTACATTTTGCCCCTCTTTGAATTACTATGCAAAGCGTAGTGGTTCAAAGATAGTCTGTGTTTGATAAAGATATGAAACTGATTCGAAATTGATAATTGATATGAGACAGAAGCTGATTGATATTGATTTGATATGGAGATAATAGGTCTTGAATGACCAAAGATAATGTTCACTATAACAGAAAATGAACCTATGATTGCGAAAAAGTGTCAAAATGCTTGATTCCAAACCTTAGGATTGCTAAGAAGTGAGTGACCTGTTCTAGACTCGATTGTCTTAGCAGAACTAGTAGGTATCACATTTGAATCCTTCAGTTGTCGAAGAACCAAGGAAAGAACACTATGATCCAATGGTTGCAAAAACTGATACAATTTACAAGATTAGGAGAATACCAGATTGATATGGATCTTGATGAATCTGATATGCCCCAAGTGATGATAGATTTGCCCCGAGCGATGAGGTCTTTTTTTATGAATCAGTAACTAGATGTGGTTGTTGTCTTGATTACTGAGGAAGATATTATTTCCATAAAGATATGATTTCAAATTTGATTACAGACTTTGAATGATGTGTAATACCATGCCCCCTTTGGGATTAAAATTGAAATCTGATAAGAGAAGTCAGTGTTAAATGGTTTAGAAGCATGTAAATTGATTTGAGAAGTGGTTAAACACGTCTGATGAATGCATTCTGCATCGTTTAGAGGTCCCAGAGACTAAGTTTGACTAGGTTTGACCATGAGTTGACCATGGTTGACCAAGTTGAAATTTTGATAGTTTGATGTAAGATAATCAAGTTGAATGTTGGATTTCTGTGATGATTGAAGGTTGATTATGCAAGCAATTAATAATATGAATGATCTCAGATTTGAATTTTGATCCCGAAAAAGGATTCTACTTTCTATTTCATTAGAGGAACCTTCATGTGAGATTCAGTTCTTGTTAGACTTGAAGATGCGATTTTGAAGAATCATTTAAGCATTGAAGTTCATTTAATCATTGTGAGATCATGCAAACATGCAAAATGCAAAGAAGCATGCAATATGAAATGCAACCTAAGACCTAGGACCTAGTCACTGATCATATGTCGATTTGTTATCATCATTGAACTTTTAGGTAACCAGATAAATCAATACAATGCCCACTAGCTATGAAACCATAGACATATGAATATTGATTTGTATGTGCAAGAATCAATACAACACCCACTGGTCAACAACCATGGATATATGAATATTGATTTTATTTTCAAAATGTCAGAGTAGATATAAGCACCAAGGCACAAACGCCAGGATGACCTGAATATCATGTCCATTTTGATATAGCAATTTGTATAAGCATCAAAACATAAACATCGTGATGACCTGAATACGCCTTGCGTTACAAACACATCAAACAACTAATAGATTATTCTAAATCCAATGTGAATTACCCGTAGCGACCCTTTATCATTCACATCCTTAGGTAAGATTGTGTTTCACAGTAGGAGAAAGAACTCACTCAAAAAGATAATAGTTAGATCAAACTTCCTTGAATCATCCAGGTATCAATGGTTGAGGTATGCATGGCCATCCAATTCAAGATAGAGGCTCTTATAGTCGGACACCATTTCAATCTAGAATTTTCAAAGTTGTTAGATTTTCACATACAAGCAGAAGACAAAGAAAAGATTATGCCCCAGTCATCACTCTCTAAATCCTATGAAGGACATCATCAAAGAGCTCGAAGGGACACAATATGCAAAAATCTCAATGCGAATCAGTAAGCATACAAGGAGATAAAAGCATGAAAAGCATAGATTGTTTTCAGTTTTCAGTTTGATGTTGATTGCGTTGTTGTAGATGCAAAATCCTTTCTGGAGACAAGACAGACTGATTGACTCACATGAAGCTTCAAAGGACTCTGACTAGATATGATCCATCTAAGATACATGGGAGACCATAGGATATGACATTGATTGCCCCCAAGTTTGAACATTGATAGGATATAGACGCTTGAGCTGATTGGTGTACAGACTGACTTATTGAAAACTGGAAATGCAGAAAGAAACCGGGAGATATGTACAAACTAAAGCAAGACTGAAAGCTAGGAAAGACCAAGATTGCACTGATAGATGGAGCATTTGGAACAAGTGGCACCCATTTGCCAGGTTTTCACCATCTTGGCAGAGATTCTATTTTTGCTACCAAGGTGCCTGTTTCCAGGTTTTCACCAAGGCACTTTTTCTTTTTTTTTCTTTTTTTTTCGTATTTTTCAATTTTTTTGTACTTTTGATATTTTTTGATTTTTTTTGTGAATTTTTGATATTTTTCAATTTTTTTGTACTTTTGATATGTTTTGATTTTTTTTGTGAATCATCAAGGTGCCTATTGCTAGGTTTTCACCAAGATGTTCATTTTTTCAAGACTTTTTCTGATTTTTAGGATTTTTTTCAGGACATTTAACCAAGCACTGAATGCCTTAGGCGTAGAATTTGTTCAGATGGAGAACATTGATTGGTTCTCAGAGTGGTTCTCCTTCAGTCGTTGAGAGTTGATAGGCACTAGAGCTAAAAGTAGCAGTGATTACAAAGGGACCCAACCAGTTGGGTTCAAACTTCCCCTTGCGTTCTCGATGGGATTGATTTTTAGGATTTTCTCTCAAGACTAGATCACCAACCTGAAATTCTCCGTGTCAGACTTTCTTGTTGTAGCCTCTAGACATTCTTTTCTGATACACTCTGAGATGATCATACGCTACTTGCCTACGCTCATCTAGTAATTCTAGTTCTTCTAACCTAGACACTCTGTAGTCTTCATCAGTGACAAGCCCATGCATTCTGATTCTGAGTGATGGGATTTCAACCTCAATAGGCAGTACCACTTCAGACCCATAAACTAAAGCGAAAGGTGTAGCCCCTGTAGGTGTTCTGATACTAGTTCTGTATGCCCAGAGAGCTGGATTGATCATGAGATGCCAGTCTCTTCCTGTTTTATTCACTATTTTGTGCAAGATCTTCAGGAGATTTTTGTTTGAAGCCTCAGCTTGTCCATTCCCTTGAGGATAGTAAATAGAAGACCAATGTTGTGTAATCTTGAATTTAGCACATAAGTCATCTAGATCCTTGTTTTTGAATTGTCCCCCGTTATCTATGATTATAGAGTGAGGGATCCCATATCTGCAAATGATGTAGTTCAAGATGAACATAGAGATTTGTTTCCCCATTGCTTGTGTTAGAGGAACTACTTCTACCCATTTTGTAAAATAATCTGTAGCTGTGATTATATGGGTATGTCCATTAGAAGAGTACAGATGGATAGCACCTATGAGATCAAATGCCCATCATTGAAAAGGCCATTATGTAGTAAAGGGAATCAGATCTCTCCCTGGAGCATGAATCAAGTTGCCATGTACTTGACACTGTCGACAATTTTTAGCAAATTTAATAGCCTCTTTCTCCATTTCAGGCCAATAGTACCCAGTCCTAATAAGTTTTCAAGCTAATGTTAAACCGTTCGAGTGTGACCCACATATACCCTCATGGACTTCCTCTAATGCACGTTGAGACTCTTCCCATTCTAAACATCTAAGCAATGTACCATCTAGACCTCATTTGTATAGATCATTACCAATGATGACATATCGGGATGCGGATCGGATAAGGTTTCATTTCTCAAAATGGTTAAAGGACTCATGGATGATTTGGTCATGGAGATAGGAGAATAGATCTTTGTAGCGAGATGAGTCATAACCTACAATAGTGTAGATCATGTGGGTTTCAGGGGAGTCATATGCAGGATAGGATAGGGCTTCCACCAGGAACTCATAGCGTAGTTCATGTTTGGGCTGCTGTAAGAGAGTAGATAATGTCACCATTGCATCGGCAGCCTTATTCTCCTTTTTGGTTATTTGCTCAAATGTGATAGAGATGAAGTATTTCTTTAAATCATCTACCATTCTCTTGTAAAGAATGAGCTTTTCATCTTCGGTTTGGTACACATCATTGACTTGGTGGATAACCAGTTGTGAGTCTCCATGGATGTGCATCTCTGTAACTCTCCACTGTATTGCCATTTTCATACCATTGAGAAGTGCCTCATATTCAAAAATATTGTTTGTGCAAGGAAACTTTAGTCTAAATGCTTTGGGTATCGAGTATCCTTGAGGAATGATGAACAATATGCTTGCTCCAGATCCATTCTGTGTGTAGGAGCCATCAAAGAATAACCGCCATGCTCTAGAAGAGAGGTGCATGATAGAGGAATCAGGAAATTCCATTTGCATGGGTGTATCATCAAACATGGGTGCATCTGCTAGTTGATCAGCAATAACTTGACCTTTTATAGCTTTTCTTTCAACATATTCAATGTCAAATTCGCTTAGAAGCATGACCCATTTAGCTAGTCTACCGGTGAGGGCCGCCTTGCTTAGTAGGTATTTCAGTGGATCAATTTTTGCTACTAGATGCGTGGTATGAGCTAACATATAGTGTCTTAGTTTTTGTGATGCAAAGATCATAGCTAGACATGCCTTCTCTATCATTGAGTAGTTCTTCTCATAGGCCACTAAAATTCTGCTGATATAGTAGATGGCTCTTTCTTTCTTATCTTCATCATGTTGCGCTAGCAATGCCCCCAGTGATGTGGCTGTTGCGGAGACATACAAGATCAATGGCTTCCCATGAATAGGAGGCATCAAGATAGGCGGATTTGATAGATACTTCTTGATATGGTTAAAGTTGTTCTCGCATTCTTCATTCCATGGAAAGGTCATGCCTTTATGTAATGTTTTTGTAAAAGGTTGTGATATGTCAGCTAACTATGATATGAATCTTCTGATGGACTGTACTCTCCCTTGCAACGTCCTCATTTGACTGATATTTGTGGGAGGTTGCATCTCTATTATAGCCTTGACTTTAGCTAGATCAACTTCAATGCCTTTCTTTGAAACTATGTATCCTAAGAGCATTCCAGAAGTGACACCAAAAGCACACTTCTTAGGATTTAGTCGGAGACTAAACTATTCCATTCTGTCTAGGATCATGCTCAGGTCTATTAGATGTTCAGTTCTAATCATGGATTTTGCCAAGGTATCATCCACGTAATCCTCCATTGTTTTATGCATCATATCATGAAAAATAGATGTCATTGCTCTTTGATATGTAGCTCTAGCATTTTTGAGTCTGAATAGCATAACATTCCAATAGAAGGTTCCCCACGCACATGTGAAAGCTATTTTCTCTTGATCTTTTGGAGCAATTTTGATTTGGTTGTACCCAGAAAAGCCATCCATTAAGGAATACATTTCATAGCCCGTAGTCATGTCCATTATCATATCAATGTTAGGCAGTGGAAAATCATCCTTAGGGCATGCTCTGTTCACATCTCTAAAGTCTGTGCACACTCGGATTGAACCATCTAGTTTTGAAATAGGTACAATGTTAGAGATCCACTCAGCATAGTCTATGACACAGATGAATCCAGCTTTTAGGAGTTTTTCTAGTTCAGCTTTGACTAAGAGTGCAACATGAGGATGCATCTTTCTCAATCTTTGTTTGATTGGTTTTACTCCAGGAGCAATGGATAGATGGTGCATAATGAGATTGGGATCTAATCCTGGCATATCTAAATATTTCCATGCAAAGTTGATCTTTTTGTCTGATAAGAATGTAGTGAATTTCTATTTCTCTTCTTCTGATAGAGATTGTGCTACATGAACCAATTGTGGTTCCTTTGTTGTACCCAAATTGATGGATTGAGTTGGCTCAATCAGAACTGGAGATCTATCCTATAAATGACTCAGAAGGACATCAAATATCTCATCCTTAGGTGCCTCAAAGAGGTTTTCACCTTCAGATACATCTTTTCTTTTTACTTTTGTCAGTTCTGAGACTGTCACAAAGTGGTTTTCACCCTCAGAACTCTTTTTCTTTTTCTTTTTACTCTTTTTTTTTTGACTAAGATATTTGATGTCTGACTCAGTCATGCTGACGCTTAGTTCACTGATGGAAGTATTCATAGGCTCAACTGCATTGAGGTAGCAGGCAAGGGCATAGTCATTCGGGAAGGTATAAATACCATGGTTTGGGTTTGTGGAAGTTTGGTTGATAAGATTAGGGCGTTGGATGGTCAAAGCGGGAAAGGCTTGGGATATGGTGTTCACAGTCATGGATATGTCATCATTGGTCCTAACCCGACGCTCAAGTTATTACAGCTCAAAATGTTCAATTCATGAATAGACTCAACATCATCATGGGAGTCCTCTTCAGCCATAGGTGGATCAGACACATTAAGTTCATTGTTTCACTCTAGACCTATTTTGGGTTGAGATACATATTGGTGAATAACATCAATATATTTCTCTGTTATAAGCTCATCTTCTTCTGGAATGGCACCCCATTCATAGTCATTTGACTCAGCTTCTGATTCAGGATTTCTAGAAAATCTTAGAAAATGTGTGAAATCAGGATGAATACCCCAAGAAGGATTACCCTCAGTCTCTGACTTGAATTCATATTCATGGGAATCAGTGTCAGAATAACTATCCCCTTCTTCTTGATCAGTTTGATTGCCTTCAAGAATAACCATCTCTTGTGCTACAGTAGGTTCTTGTGTTTCTACTACATTAATTCTTCTGATAGGATCATCTTTATCATCAAGAAGATCTTTGATCTCTTTAGGCAATTTTTCATAGGGGATAAGCTCAGAGCTATCTGAATCATCATCAGAGGGTTCTGTTTCTTCTTTCTTAAGAAGGGGTTCTCCTGGTGCAATTTGTTCTATGACATGAGAACAACCACCTTTGAGATGATAGGGTTTCTTCTAAAACCCTAAGCCACCAGTATCTTTGTTGGCTCTACCAATATGTGAAATGGGTGTCACAAGACCCTTTTCACTGATTCCTAGAGGTCCTTGACCGGAATATCCCATCTTGGCTATCAATTTGTTTCCTGGACCATATGAATTAGAAGGGATTGTAGGTGCTATAGATTTACTAGGTTGAACAATTTTAGATACAGAATCCTCTTTATATAGCCATGCCAGCACAGCTTCATCCTCTTCAAATTCTTGTTTGGATACTTGCTCCACCACAAAATTTCTTTTGTATGCTTCCATAGGTTCCTTAGGTTCTGATTTAGACTGCTTCAAGGATTGTCCATATGACTTAGGTGAGATTGGGAGAGATGTCAGAGACAAAATTGGCTCTATAGTGTATTCTCCCATCCCATTTTCTTTGATATTGATCTCTTTAGCAATGTCATCCATCTTAGATGTGGAAGCAACATTTAGCTACTTGATGGAAGATTCTTTGTTATTAAGAACAAGCTTATCGACACTTTCCTTCAATATATTGCAAGTTGTACTCAGATCTGCTGGGATAGTAACCTCCACTCCTTCATAGGGAAATTTCAAGCATTGATGGTATGTAGAAGGAATAGCTTGCATTTCATGTATCCGGGGTCTCCCTAGAAGGATATTGTAAGCCAATGGTAGATCAAGCACCTGACATGTGGTATCTTTGATGACCGGACCCACTCAAATAGGTAAGACAATGGTGCCTTTAGAAGCTCTTTCTTGTTCATCATAGGCTTTTATGGTGATCTTCTTTCAAGGATCAATAGCCATTTCTAAGAATCCCAACTGTGTGATTAAGTTGTAAGAACAAATGTTGAGGCCTGTACCCCCATCTATCAACACATGTTTGACTCGACGGTTCTGGATCAAGACTTCTATGTGCAAGGGCTGATTATGTGGGTGACTTAGGGAGTTGTCATCTTCCTCTGAAAAGGAGATATATTGTGGAGACGTTAGATGACCAACCATAGTCTGGAACCTATCTAGATCTAGATCATCAGGAACATTAGAGCCAATCAAAGCTTTGTCTAGGATATCTTTGTGAGCTGGAGATATTCGAAGTAACTCAAACATAGAGATTTTAGCATTGGTATGCTAGAGTTGTTGGATGATGCTGTAAGATGTAGGTCTTGTATCCTTTGGATTGGAAGATTTCAAGGCAACCTTCTGTTTAGAAGCAGATGTGAGATTGAAAGGTATCTTAGGGACATTAGATGAACTTGGTGTTTGTCCATTCAGATGAGCCTGAGCTTGTGATTTGGTAACCACATTAGCTGAGGAATGATTTCTATCTCTTTGTATAATCATGATGACATTGCAGCTCCCAGAGAGACATGGTTCAACCATATTAATGACAGCATTGTTTCTAGGGTAGGCATAGTTGAATTTTGCCCCCATGTTAGGCTGAGAAGTGGAAACTCTCTTTCCATGTTGTGGAAATGGTTCTGTAAATGCTATGTGATCATTATTGCTGGTAGGATTATCGATTGTGATGTCCCCTTGATCTATCAAGTCTTGAATGGTATGCTTCAAGTGGAAGCATCCATTAGTTCTGTGGCCTTTAGTCCGATGGAAAGCATAGAATTCATTATCTTTCCACCAATATGGTTTTGGACCCAGATCAGGGTTTCAGATTGGTGGTAAAGAGATCATGTTATCAGCTATCAGGGTTCTCAGGGTAGATTCAAAAGATTCTCCCAGGGGAGTAAACTTTCATTTACTATCCCATCATTTGAATGGCTTCTTTGGAGATGGTTCAGCCATTTTTTTCTCTGAAGCTTCAATGGCTTTGGTGGCAAGGGTGAGATTGTAGGCTGGTGCCTTTGATGGGGTGTAGATAGTGTCAACAACACCATCAAAGATGATACCTTTGTTTCTATTCCAGCTCTTATTTTTATCTTTTGAGCTAGATCCAGATTCAAACTTGTCCTTTTGAAGTGTGATTTCTCCTTTCTTGACAAGTACTTTCTCAATCTTGATTGCATTATCCACCATTTTATCAAAAGATACATGATCTTGCATTTGTAATGGATAATTGAGCTCTGGAACAAGGTTATTGATAAAGATTTCAAGTTTCTCCATTTCGGGAATTTGTCTAGCATATAGAGAGAACTTCTTTCTCCACCTCTTGAGGAAAGTTAGGAATGATTCCCCTGGATATTGCTTGAGGTTACAGATATCGATCATGGTGATCGGATGTTGAATATTGTAAGAATATTGTTGATAAAACAATTTAATCAATTCCTCAAAAGTTTTGATCGTAGAAGGTAATCTTGAAAACCACTGAATGGATGCTCCTCCCAAGGACCTAGGAAAAAGATGCATTAGATAAGTCGGTTCATGCATGAATTCCATAGATTGTGTACAGAACTCTCTGACATGATCTTGAGGATTAGAGTGTTCATCATATTTCTCATACTTTGGTATCTCCACTCTTTTTGGGAATGGTGGCATATACAAGTTTTTGTCGAACGGGAAAGGACATAGGGCCTCCATGGAGAACTCCTTGGGTTCCTTGTCCTTCTTAAGATTGTTAAATTCAACTTGTATAGCATGCATCTATTTTGTCATAGCTGTGAGTGGAGTTTCTTCCTCATGTGTGATTATATCATCAATGTTAAAGTTGGGAGGAAGCTTAGCCCCTTCCTGGGCTAATTGTAAAAATTATGCCTCTCTATCCACTTTCAAGAAATGCCTCATCATTCTCTTGAATTCATCATCATTCTGACATCGATGGATTTCAGAGGGGGTAGGTTCTTGGTTGGAATTATGTTGAGAATGGTGTCCTTGGGACCCTCCTCCTAGAGAACCATGGTTTGTCCCTGCTTGAGACATGGTAGTAGTTTTTGGGCTCCCTGGAATAGATTGAGGAGGAGTTTTTTGGTTACCTCTGTGAGTTGATAAAGAGGTATGTAACCAGTTTTCAATCCAAAGTTACCAAGACCATCATCTTCGTAGATACCTGACTTGATGAGTTGTTCAAGAGTTGGACCTGAGGTATTGGTCAAAAGTAAGTTCTGAGATGTTTCTTCTGATTTCTTGTGTGAAGAAGCTCTAGTCTCCACCATTAACTTTGAATGAAATAGAAGAAAAGGATAAAGACAACTGAAGAACAATTTGATTCAAAAAAATTGGATGACACAACCTTGTCAAGATTATGATAGTTTTGAAGATCTGATGAGATGTGGGTGAAGGAAACTGTGCCTTGGATGTTGGGATAGATCACCCAAAAGATAGCGGACATGAGTTCTCAACACTTAGTCTATTTTTGAAGATTGATTGAAGATTGATAGTTATGACAAGGTTTTGACATGAGATAAAAAGGACTCAAATTGATCAAACAAAAGACTAGATCAGATTCAAAAGATCAAACTCAAAAAATGGTAGAATGCTCAATAGCTACTGCTCTGTTCCTGACACAATGATATTTTTGACAGATTCTGGAACTAGGCTGGAAACATTGGATATCTTGCAATTTGACAATTTCTGACAACTCTCAAATTTTTCCAAATGACACTCTGCAGACTCGTATGACATTGGGTAGTCTATGAAATGATAGTTGCTAAACTCGTACGACAGTTGGGTAGCAATGAAATGACAGTTGACAAAACTTGTACGACAGTTGCTAATAGGGTTTTGATTTTCTTGAATTTGCTGATTTGAAAACTCATACGACATTGGGTTCTCAATCATACGACAGATGGGCAATACTGAAACGACACTTGACAAAACTCGTATGACTTTTGACTTCCTGAAATGACTTTTGACTCCAGAAAGAGTTTTACGTCAAATTTTGCAAAACTTAAGGTTTTTAGTTTTGGATTATTTGCAAATTGTACTGTCCAAATTTTGAAGGTTATACCAGATTTGATCATTTTTAATAGCCAAGTAGATAAACAAGCACGCAAAACAAAAAGCAAGTGATTCCAAGCATGTCTGAAAATAATGAAGAAGGGCAAAAGCAACCTTGCGCATGAACAATCAAGTGACCAAATTGTGCTAATCCCTGAGAGTACTAATTGTGTATGTTCTGAAAAGTTTTGCAATAACATACATATACCTGAGAATGAAAAAAATTGGCCTCTCTAGGGTTTTTAGTAATGGTTTGACTCTGCAACTTTTATGATTCAAAGGGGTGAACTCCAATCCTGGCGCACCAGGGTTTTGACACAGTCTGAGAACTTAATCTTCAAGAGCTGCTAGGGAGATCTGACAACCCAACAATGAACCATACCCGTGGAGATTTCTTCCACAAGGACATTTATATAGTGGCTATCACTACCACGGTGAAAATGGCTATGACCGCTTGGGGTTCTGTCAACGCAGTTTGCCCTGTGAAGGGATTGTCCGCTATGGTTAACCCTCTCTAAAGATGACTCATAGATTTATACCACAAGGGGACTTGGCTCCAGATTCAAGGTTTTGACACCTCTTCACTTTTAACCCAAACAAAACAAGCAGATTAATCTGACATGCTAAGACAAAGTTTTGTTCCACCAAGGTCTGTGATATCAACTCCACGTGATCTATCAACCTCTCCGGGGAGAGAATGTATCAATCAATAAGAGAAGATGCACTAACCAATTTTGATTCACCAAAGCTCATGATATCAACCCCACGTGATCTATCAACCTCTTTGGAGAGAGAATGTGTCGATCAATAAGAGAAGATGCACTAACCAAGCTGAATGTGAAATGCACTATGTATCCTCCCTACCTACAAGGATTCTGTCATCAAGAAAGATTTCTCTAGGAATCCAATCTCTCAAGAATCACGAATAGTGTTCATAGGGCCTAATTACTATGTGAGCACAGATATATTCCCGAAAGAAAATCTACCAAAAGTACCCAAAAAGAAGAAAGAGGAACACTTAACACTTAAAGAAAATATGAGATGAGTCCATAAGGTGGAACACTTAACACCTCACACAAGCTGAAAATGAGTCCCCAACTTAGAAAACAAGTGAGTTCCTAAAAGCACAAAAGGGTTGCCAAGTGGAACACTTAACGCTTCTATCCTGTTGACCCCTCCCCTTTATGGTGATGAGATTGCAACCACAGGGCGGAAATGAGGGGCTGTCAAATTAGCAAGTCCAATAACCCAAGATAGCAATCAAGATCAATCACAAGTATTCTAAGACTACTTAATGAATCCTTAAGGGGTCACAACCTAGTATCAAATTATGCAAGTGTGTAGAAATATATCAAAAGCATGAAAAGATGCACATAAGCTTGACACGTGAGAGATTTATTTTAAGTCCAAATCGAAATGTTTTTAGAAGAAGGAGAATACCTCGTGATCCTTACAATGTGCTTAGTAGATTTTACCTGATTTTTAGCAATTCTTGCACTTTTCCCAATCAAAACCAGCAGAGAGCAATCAAAAATAGAGAATTTCAATTGTCAAAATTAGCAGTTAGCTGAAATATAAAAATCAAATCTGATACTCTGCTGTGAAAAATGAAACGATAGTCAAAAACTGGTATGAAAACTCGTACGACAGTGGGTATACTCCCAGATGACAGTCCAGAAACTTGTACGACACTGGGTATGCTACCATACGACAGTTGAGCTCCCAAATGATAGTGGGTATGTAATGAAATGAGTCTCGATTTGATAGACTGTCGTACGACAGTGGGTCCAGTATCATACGATAGTGGGTATGCTCCCATACAACATTTGTTAGAAACTCGTATGACAGATGTACGGACAAAATTTAAAAATCATAGTTTTGCACAGATCTCGAGAAGAAAAAGATAGAAATTGATAGAATTGAATTGGAAACCCGTTTCAGGGCCCCACGGTGGGCGCCAAAAATGTGTGTGTGAAAATTGTACCTGATCTGTAGACACAACACTCAGTAAAATATTAGAGGTTAGTGATAATCAAAATCATGCAAAATTGAAATCTAATCTAACCAAGCGATTTACTACCTTCTAATAAGTGCGAGATTGATGTTCTCAGATTGTAATTGAGATCAGTGACCTAGACAACACCTAAATGAAGGATTTGAATGTAATTGATCTAGATATGAATTGAATGCAATTAAGCTATTTTTTTGATATTTTCTATGCAATAAGAATGATAAACTGATATGTTATGGATGCTAAATGATCTAACAATGAAGATTTTAACAATGATATGAAAACTATGGAATTCTATGCTAAGATATAAAAACTATGCAATTGAAATTGATCTCACAAAGCTTTGAATTTGCAAGTTGATTCCTCAGCCTTCAATTCTCCAGCGTGATTGTGCAAAATATGTGGATGCTTGGATGCAAATTTTAGAGATGAATTATGAAGAGCTGAGCCTTGTTTTTATAGAAATCCAGGGCTTTGGAGGTCCATGAGAAAAAGCCATAAATCACTCAAATAACTCAGGTTGATTTTTGAGTTATTTTTAAATAAAGGATAATTAACTCACAAAAACATGCAAAAGCTAAGCTTTAACTCAAAATAGAGTTTAGCTTTAATTGATAATTGATAGTTGTTTGCTTTATGATTGTGCATGTTTTATTTATGAATTAATTTAATAATAAAGTGATTTATTTCCAACTTAACTGCTTTTAAAAATAAAACAATTGATTTATGGGTTAATCAATTATTTAATCAAACTTTTATTAAAAACTATATTATTAAATAATGACAACTTGCTTTAATTAATTAAATAAGAATTTAATCAATTATTCATATGATATTAGATTTATTGTCAAAATTAAATAATACAATTAATAATAGATATAATTAAATTTAATTACATAATTAAGTGGCAAATATTAAATCTAATTAATTAAATATGAAAATATTCAATTAATCAAACTTTAGGATAAATGTGATTTATTGCCAAATAATTATAAAATTAAAGATAATTATGATGATTAGAAATATTGCTAGGAATATTCCCTGATGCAGAATTTAAGATAATCAATTAGATTTGATGATGTTTAGATGTGCCTTAGGTTAGGACTTCGATGTCAATTTTGTTCAATTTGTCGATGTAGGAGGTTAATGAACTTATAGCCCATTTTTGGGGTATTACACCTACTGGCACATTAACTGTTGAAGACATTGCAGAAAAGAAGAACCGTAACACTATGATGATAGACATTGCATCAGCTCTTAGCTATGAAGAATTTGATGAAATCAAAGACTGCACAACTGCTCATGAAATGTGGAACAAGCTGAAGAAAATCTATGGCAGTGATGACAATGTGAAGAGAGCCAAAGCAGAGAGCCTAAGAGGACAGTTTGATCAAATGAAAATGAGAGAAGAAGAAAACATTGCAAAATATGTTGAAAGGATCAAGACAAGTGTTAGTGCAATCAGAACTTCTAGAGGAAAAATTGATGATGAAACGGTTATAAGTAAGGCATATAGATGTCTAAATTTGTCTACTCACAAAATCATAGAAAGTGCACATGTGAGAATTGATGAGTTTGCAGAAAAGATTGAAGAAGAAAGAAAAAAGGAACCAGAGGACTACAAAAAATTTGTTTACATCGAACTTGATACATTGCTAGACACATGTAAGGAGACTACATCTACCGAGCCCAGTACAGTAACTGAGTCACAAGAAGTTCAGACTGAGTCACAAAGTACCGAGTCTTAGTCTGAATCTATCGAGCAAGTATCTACCAAGCCCGAGCAATCTAAACCTGAAGATGAAGAATATGACAATGTAACTCATTCAGGAAGCAAGGAACTTGTATTAGCCAAGTATGTCAGAAAGCATCATAAACCAGATCAGATTATTGGAAATAAATCAGATGGTACTATGACAAGAAGTAAACTAAAAGGTACATGTTTATTTGCTGATTTTGAACCTAAAAATGTCAAAGATGCATTAGAAAATGAAAGTTGGATTGAGGCTACGAATGAAGAAATAGAGAAAATAGAGAAAAATAAGACATGGACTCTTATACCTAGGCCTAAAGATAAAAATGTAATTGGAACAAAATGGGTATTCATAAATAAGTTGAATGAAGATGGTCAAGTATCAAGAAACAAAGCAAGATTGGTATGTAAAGGATATTCTCAAGAAGAAGGAATAGATTATGGAGAGACTTTTTCTCCTATTGCAAGATTAGAAGGTGTGAGGACTTTACTTGCATATGCAGCACAAAGGATTTAAGGTATATCAGATGGATATCAAATCTACTTTTCTCAATGGTATTCTTGAGGAAGAAGTCTACATTAAGCAACCTAAAGGTTTTATTGATCCAGACAAAAGGGATATGGTCTGCAAATTACACAAAGCATTGTATGATCTGAAACAAGCTCCTAGAGCATGGTATGAAAGATTACATAGCTATCTTACTCAGATTGATTTCAAAAGGGCTAATGACAATAGCAATTTATACATCAAAGAAGGATTAGATAACAAGATTGTTTTGGCAGAAATATTTGTGGATGATACTGTGTTTACAAGAAATGATGATCAGTGCAAAGAATTTTCAGAGCTTATGAACAAAGAATTTGAAATGTCTATGTTTGGTCAGATAAAATTCTTTGTTGGACTTCAAATTCAGCAGAACAAAAATAGTATCTACATTACTCAGTCTAAATATATCAGGGAAATACTTAAGAAATTTGGTATGGAAGATTCAAAACTAGTTGGTACACCCATGTGTACTGGACTAAAGCTTACCAAAGATGATGATTCTAAAGAATTAGACCAGACCTTATATAGATCAATGATTAGAAAATTATAGTATGTAGTACACACAAGGCCTGATATTGCCTTAGAAGTTGGAATAGTGGCAAGATTCTCGGCTAAACCCAGAGAAAATCACATGATGGCAATCAAAAGAATCTTGAGGTATTTAAGGGGAACTAAAGATTATGGCTTGTGGTATAAATTTGGAGGAAATCTAGATTTAAAAGTGTTTACTGATGCTGATTGGGCAGGAAACATTGATGAAAGAAAGAGTACAAGTGGTGGAGCATTCTTTCTTGGCAAGAGGTTAGTATCTTGGACTAGTAAAAAGCAAAACTGCACATCCCAATCCATAGCAGAAGCAGAATATGTTGCTGCAGTAGTAAACTGCTCTAATATTATATGGTTTAAACAGCTTTTGGAAGGCATGAAGGTTGAGATCAAAGAACGAGTTGTTATGTTTTGTGATAATACAAGTGCAATAAATATTTCAAAGAATCCAGTAATGCATTCCAAAACCAAGCACATTGCAATTAAATATCACTTTGTTAGAGAATTGGTGTAGGACAAGGAAATTAGATTGGAATATATTCATACAAAAGAACAAATTGTAGATTTCTTCACCAAGCCACTACCTAAGGATGCATTCTTATATCTAAGAGGCAAGTTAGGGGTCACTCCCCTATCTGAGGTTCACTAAATAAAGTTTTAGTGATGCATCAACCAGAACATGTTGAAGATCAATCAGTTGATGCAACATAGTCAGGGAATCATTGCATATGAATCAGTACATAAGGTACATTGATATTTACCGAAACTGTGTAAGTTGTCTTTGGCATGTGTTGTCAAAGAGGGAGAGTTTGCTATCATTTCAAGAAATTTCTAAGAAGAATAATTTGAGAAGTTAAGAGGGAGATTTCTGAGTCAAAGAAAGAAGTTTGAAGATGATGGGAATCAGAATGAAGCTAAGGATATGTTTCTTACTCTTGGTTTCTCTATGAAAATTCATTATGCTATGACATGTTGTGTTGCCATCAATGCCAAAGAGGGAGATTGTTGGATACAATTGTCTGAAGGACATTGTTGGATTAGCTATGTGTTATCTTTGATGTCACACAAATGTCATATGAATTATCATTCTTAGTATCCACTGAGTTTAGTCAGTCAGCTAAGCGGTTCTCAGTATCTACCGAGCTCAGTCAGTTAGCTAGGCAGTTTTTAGTGTCTACCGAGTTCTCTCGGGTGTCTAAAGGAAACATGACAGGGTAACAGTGTTAACCGAGCCTCCTTGGTTATCAAAGGAAAATTAGTGGTTACCGAGCTCTCTTGATCTCCAAAGGATGTTGCAAAATTCACTATGGTCACCGAGTTCTCTCGGTCACCGAAGGAAATCTTTTCAAGATTAATGTTTACCGAGCAAGGTTGGCCCTTTCAAAGAATTTTGTTATTACAGTTTGTTTATCCTAGCCGACTGTTATAATAATTATTAGTGCTGACTTGACAATCTAGAATGGCATATATATAGAAGGTCAAGTGGTGAATAAAATATATATAGCATATAGAAATCATTTTGAAGAAAGGTGTGTGCGAATTTTGAAGGATGGTCAGATATCCTTGAGGAACAGCAAAGATTTAATTGATCAGTAAGGATCTAGTGAAATAGAACAGAGATCTATATTCAGCAATTTAGTTGCAGGTCATTTCATTGTTACTCTCTAGCAATTGTAGTAGTGATATCAAAATCTCTTAATCGAGTTGGTTTAACAACCATTTTGTAAATCCTCTAACAAGGTAACAGTTCTATTGAATTGTTTCAAGACCTCTTACAAGGCCACTCCTAGCAGGGTGATTAAATCCTCTAACAAGGCCACACCTAACAGTGTGTTTTGTAACCTTTTACCAGGTTGGCTTCTAACCGGGCATCACTTCAGAAGAGTGAAAAATAGTAACTAGTTACATTGGTGGTTTTTCCCATATTGGGTTTCCACGATAAATTTGGTGTCTCTTGTGTTCATGTTATTTTCTTTATTCATGTAAGTTAATCAGTGATGAATGTTTAAGAATAGTTTAATTATTACACACTTCAAGAATCAAGTTTTCAGCATTTCTCTGTATATTTACCGAGTGGCATAGTAAATAATTTGTTAAGATATTTAAGGGATCAGTGGTAATATTTTTGTGGTTAACTAATTCACCCCCCCTCTCAGTTACTGCATCTATATTTCCAACAAAATTTAGGGCAAGATTTCACCTTTACCAATTTCTAGTGTGCTTTCAATTTTGATTTCACTTTTGATAATTTTAGTAGCACGTATAGGGTCATCCTACAGCGCGTAATAAATCCTTTAGTTCTTTTACTATGCTTCTTCACTTTTAAAATTTTTTTCTACACTTCTGATGTTTTTCATACCACCTTTGATTTTCAGTGCTTTTAAGCAATGAAATTGCATGTACAACCTATTTGGAAAAAATTGTGGACCTTTTAGTTAGTTTTCCAGTTCATCTGATGTTGTTAATTAGTTGATTGGCTTAGGTTTTTGAGTCCTGTCTTTAGCAAGTCATGTGATGTCAGTTCTAGTCATTTGATATTGAATGTTTATGGTCAATCTTGATTTAGATGGTTGATAGTGATGATGAATTTTCCACCCTCTCCAAATAGAATCAAGAAAATTGATTGTGGTTTGATTAGATTTGAATTAAGATAATCTAATATGTGATAATTTTGATTTCTGATGTGTTTAAACTTTCATCTATAGACTCAGCTTTAGAAGCTAGTTGTCCAAGGCTTATTTCCTTTGCCTTTCGATGTAATTGATGATCTGAGTGGGCAAGAGGACCAAGTGATTTGCAAGTGCGGTTTGTCTTTTCTACTCTCTCTTCCCTGATTCTATGTGAATCAGGGTCTCCTTACCACTATGGAAGAGCGCTGACACTCTGATCATAACACCTTTCATTTGTTGATGGGGGAGATGATGATTACTCCTAAGGATGCATATAGACTTTTGACGATCCCCACCCATGAGGATATAGTTTATTACGATAAGGTCTATGATGGTACAATTTGTAGATGTCTTTTTGCTGATCCTACCATTAGAGATGAGAGTATCCTATGGACTCATTTTCCTTCATTCTTGGTGCTCCCATAAGTATTAGGAGTTATTTTTTATGGTTTCTTAGTTCCTAATCAGTGGGGACATGGATTTGTAGTTAGATGGGGTAGGATTCTCGAGCATATGATTTCCCATCCTTGTAGGTTTTATTGGGGTTCATGCATGTTGGCTTAGCTATACCATGAGATACACAACATGGTATATCGATGTGGTGCTACTTTTTTTGTGGGAGTAGTACTTCTTCAGTTATGGACATGGGAGCATGTTCTTATTACTGGGCCTATTTTCATTCATCATCGAGATCTAGGATGGAATTTTGCCTTTATTTATGAGGGGATGGTTGTGTAGGACCACCTAGGCAAGGTGGATTATTAGCGGAATATCATTAATGACATAGATCAGGTGGTATGGAGACCATATCTTGGATGTGAGCCATGGCCCGAGGATGTAATAGAGCTTCCCTTCATGTGCATGCCACATTAGATGATAGGGTGAATACCCTTGATTATTGAGAGGTTCTATTTCCATCATGTTTTACATTAGTTTGGCTGAGTACAGGGGATTCCATAGGGGTTGGCCCTTTATGATTGAGTACAAGTGGAGAGATCCCTTTAGGGTCCTCAGATTGACTACCGTACATCACGAGATGAGCTGCTACATCTACCTCACCTAGCATGAGATATGTGGGAGCACATTGTTGATGCATACATGATCGATGACTATGCTTAGTGGTTCTTACAGAATCCATTTCCTAGATTTACTAATCTAGTAGAGATAGTACCTAGGATTAAGGAGTAGTCTGATGATGATGGCGGGGATGGAAATGGTTGTGGGAGACAAGGTTGTTGGGGTTGATGTGTAGGTAGAGCAAGATGAGGAGGTGGGATTGTTATTCCTATTATTATTGTCCCCACTCTGGTTAGAGGTGGAGTTCGTATGAGAGGTGGACAGGTCCAAGTTCAAGGAGGTCCTTTCAGAGCAACTCATTAGGTGGTTGTGGATAGACTAGCCAGATGGGGCTAGCATAGACCTCAGGTTTATAGGCTAGCTGGCACATAGGTTGTTGCGGAATTAGATACATAGGTGGCCCAGATTCTGGTGGATCAGGCACAAGTACCCCCAATACCTCCTCCTCCATAGGGTCCTCCTCCTTCTTAGATTTCATCTTCTTCATCTCTTCCATCTTCTTCTACTCCATCTTCTTCTAAGGCTCCTCCTTAGGATCCTCCTACACAGGTACCAACACAGGCTCCTCCTGCAACAACATTAGTCTTCGATGTTCAATCATTATAGTATGAGATTTTAGAGGTTAGACAATACGTGACATAGCTTAGCATAATGATGCAGACATTTATGGCTTCCATGAGTTAGCATGGGCTACAAGTGAGCTCTAATCAAGGCCCTAATATAGGTCTTGGTATTGATGGTGCCGACAGTTCTGGCAGTTGATGATATATGATTGAGATATTCTTTTGATGTACATTATGAATTTTTTTTTATATCGAGACATTTGTACTTATATTATTTTATCAGATGATGTTATTTATGATTGATACTTTTCATGTTGGTTGGACTCTGATTCACATATTTGAGATGGACATTGATGATACCATGGACTTTATTTGCTTTGATAGGTTTACATTATATGATGTCATTATGTGTTGGTCCTCTTTTTAGGTGCTTTATATGATATGTAGATCTATATGATTTTATCACTATATGCTATGTTTTTATGCTTTTTAAATGCAATTTATGATATGAATGCACATGTCATGTCTATTTATGTAAATGAGTTTCTTATATATGACATAGAGTAGATGGATGCATTTAATATATGTCTTAATGTTAATGATGTATAATGATGAATATTTAATGGTTTAATGATTTAATGCTATGTGATGGTGTTTATGGATACTTTTATGAATGATGTAATGTAATGTAAGGTGATGATTGATAAATGATATGTAAATGTAATGGATGGACTTTAATGTACTTATATGATGTAATGTATGGATTTAGATGATTTAGTGATGAATGATGAATGATGGATGCAATGATAGATGGATGTAATTAATGATTCACCTAGTAATATAATGATTAATGATGATCTGAATGCAAATGGATGACCTAATACACTTATTTTTTAATATAATTCAAAGTTTAACTATAACAAACCTTAATGAATGCACCTAACTAAAAAATGCAACGTACTAATGAGATGAAATTAAATGCAATTCTTCAAATGAACTTAATGTAATGTGCCATTAATAATGTCCTGATGTGAACTTGAATGATGTAATTAATGCAACTAGATGGTAGGAACTAAAATGAATGCAAACTAATGCAATTTAACATGTTCTTATTTATAATGATTGATGTAATGAATGTGACTAAATGATATGAATTAAAATGAATGCAAGATAATGAAAATGCACTTTAAAATGAACTTAATGCAACTAAATGTAATATGACTTAAAATGTAATTAATCTAATGCAATGCACCATTTGATTTTAATTTTTGTTGATATCCAACACTCTCTATCACATAATGTTTTTGATGAACTTTTGATTTTTTATTTTGATTAAACTCCACTCCCTTCTTTTTTTTTTCAAATCAATTTTTGAGTTAAGAAAAAAAACAACTTAAATGAATTTAATCTAGGATGGATGCAACTAGATGTCACTATTCACAAATTAGGAGCTTATTTTCATCATTGAGCAATTTTGAGATCTGAAATTGGCACAATCATCACAGGTTCAACCATGGTGATATGAATACCTTTTTGCTTTCCATGTTGCCTTCCCATTCTTGGTACAACTATCACTGATTGGAATCAATCATGAGAGTACAAATACCACTTTCATCGGATTCTATGTTGCAAGTGGATTTTGGTATTATGATATTGAACATAAAAATATCCAAGGTATCCTATTGCGTAAACGAACAAAGATATCAATTTTTCTATATGTACATGTCCTCGATGAATCTTTTATGATCACGTCCTTAGATAGATGATACATATATTAAAACCTTGACCTTAAGATAGTCATTCAGAAATTAATAAAATATCATGCTTTCATTATTTCTTATTTGGTTCAAGACTTCATCAATTCACTAGAAAGACATGATTTCATCAATCATGTAATCACTTAGAAAAAAGATTGCACTATTTTTCAAATCAATATTTCAAGTATAGCTCCATCCATTTCATATTTTTAATCCTGATAAAGATAAATTATTTGTGAAATCTTGGATAAAAATTTTGCATTTGTTAGATTGATGTTTGGATTTGGATCGATTGTATAAGTGTTTGACTTGTGATTTGATGAATTGATTTGGTGTCAGATTGAAGTTTGATTTGATGAATCCTTCCTCCTCTAGAATAGATTTTCCCCCTAGTTTGATGTTGTGGCATTTGTTGGACTTGGGACATTTTACAGATTTGTGAAAAAAGCTTCAGGTATTTTGCAAATGCAACTATGGGTTTTATTATGCAATATATACAAATGCTGGTGAATGCAATATTTACAAGGATGATGCCTAGCATGAGATTGGATTGGAATTTCAATGGTGCCTATTTACCAGGTCTTCGCCGATTGAATGGATTTTCTCTTTTTATCCTTTTCAAGCTTTCTCCTTTTTTTGCTACCAAGGTGCCTATCTACAAGGTTTTCACCGAGGCATGTTTTCTCTTTTTTCATTTTTTTGTATTCTCTTTTCTCAATTTTTTTTTGTTTTCATATCATCAAGGTGCCTATTTGCTAGGTTTTTGCCAAGTCAACATTTTTTTGTGGATCATTTCTGAATATTTTTGGATTTCTTCATGCTCAATTTTCCATTGTTTTTGATCTTTTCTACATTTCTGATTTGTTTTCTTCTTTTCTATTTTTCAATATTTTTGAATTTTTAGGATCTCTTTTGACTATGTACAATAAATATGATTCTCTCTTATTTGATTTTATGATACTCTTTTTCTTTATACCCTTTCATCTGCTTCGTGCGTAGAATCTCTTCAGGTGTATACTATTGATACGTTTTTGTAACTCCTCTCCCTCATAATCAACTAGTTTGTATGTGCATGTTCCAAAAGAAGAGGTGATCACAAAAGGTCCTAACTAGTTTGCATCCCATTTCCCTTTCTTCTCTCTTTCTCCTTTATTTTTAGGGTTCTCTTGGAAGACTAGATCACCTATTTGGAATGTCTTTGGTTTGATGTGATTTTTATAGTTCCTTGACATTCGATTTTGATACACTTTTAAATGGTCAAAAGCTTGTTGCTTTCTTTCATCTAGTAGGTCCAATTCTTGCAGTCTAGAAACCCTATAGTCTTCTTCACTTAGTAATCCATGCAATGAGACTCTTAAAGATGGGATTTCTACCTCCAAAGGTAAAACTGCTTCAACACCATAAAATAGTGAGAATGATGTAGCTCATGTTGGTGTTCTGATGCTTGTCCTGTAAGCCCATAGAGTAGTGTTTATTTGAATGTGCCAATCTCTACTTGAATTATCCACTGTTCTCTTCAATATTTTTAGGATATTCTTGTTTGTAGCCTCTTCTTTTCTATTACCTTGTGGGTAATATATTGAAGATGAGTGATGTACCACATGAAATTTTACACATAGGTCTTTTAAGTCCTTGTTCTTGAAATGTTTTTCACTATCTATTATGATGGCTTGACAAATACCATACCTATAAATTATGTAGTTTAATATAAACATGGAAATTTTATTTCCTATGGCAATGGATAATGGCACAACTTCTACCTATTTGGTAAAATATTTAGTTGTTGTAATGATGAAATTATGACCATTTGATGATGGTGGATAAATCATCCCTATTAAGTCCAAACCCCATTGATAAAAGGGTGAAGGTGTCATCATTGGATGTAGTTATTGTACTGGAACATGAATTAGGATCCCATGGTACTGACATTTCTAATAAGTTTTTACAAAGTGACAAGCATCTTTCACCATAGTAGGCCAATATTATCCTATCATAAGAAGTTTCTTTGTTAGGGTTAAACCATTCAAATGTGACCCACAAATTCCTTTGTGGATTTCTTGTAAGGATGAAGGTGATTCCTCCTCTAAAAACCTTAAAAGTATTCCATCTAGATTTTTGTGATAAAATGTATCAGATACAAGGGCGTAATGAGAGGCTTGTCTTATGAAACTTTTCTTTTGATTTTAGGTTTGGTCCATGGGTAGGGTTTGATCTTTTAGGTATGTATAAATGGATCCATACCAAGGTGATTCATCTCCCACTAATAGGAAAATGGTGTGGGGATGGGATGGGTCAAATGCGGGTTGTCCAAATTCTTCTACCAAGAATTCATATCTGGCACTTTTATCTGGCATTTGGAGAAGTGAAGCTAATGTAGCCATAGCATCTGTTGCTTTGTTCTTGTCTCTTGGCACTTGTTCAAAAGTTATCGATGTGAATTACTTCTTAAGATCTTCTATCATGTTTTTGTAGGGTATCAACTTATCATCTTTGGTTTGATACTCATTATTTATCTAATTAATGACCAATTGAGAATCTCCAAATATCTGCAATTATATCACCTTCCATTCCAATGCTAATTTGATGTCAATAACTACTGCTTCATACTTAGCTATATTGTTTGTACATGGAAATAGTAGCTTTTATTATTTAGGGATCATTGATCCTTGAGGAGCAATTAGTAATATTCTTGCACCTGATCCATGTTGGGTATAAGAGCCATCAAGGTATAGCTTCCATGTCTTTTCTTCAACATTGATTATCTCTGAATCTAGAAACTCTACTTGAATAGGATGTTCATCTTCTAAAGGTGATTCTACTAGTTGCTTTTATATTACTTTCCATTTGATTGCCTTTCGATTCACATATTCAATATCAAACTTGCTTAGAACCATGACCCATTTGGCCAATCTTCCCCAAAGGGCTATTTTTATTAAGAGATATTTCAATGGATCAATTATTGCTATAAGTATGATTTTGTGAGATAGCATATAATGTCATAGTTTTTGGGAAGAAAAAACCACTACCAAACATGTTGTTTCTATGAATGTGTAGTTCAACTCATATTTTACCAAAGTCCTGCTTATGTAATAGATGGATTTTTATTTACCATTTTCATCCTCTTGAGACAAGAGTGCTCCTAAGGCATGCTCTATTGCTGATATTTACAAAATCAATGGCTTTCCTCTTATTAGTGGCATCAACGTAGGTGGATTCATCAGATACTTTTTAAGTAATGTGAATGCTTCTTCACACTTTTTGTCCCATCTAAATACAATGTCCTTGTGAAGGAGTTAGTAAAAGAGTGGTATTTCTCTTCCAGTTGTGATATAAACCTCTAGATTGACTAGATTCTTCCTTGAAGTGATCTCATTTGGCTGACATTTTGAGGTGCCCCCATTTCCATAATTGCTTTTACTTTTGTGGGGTCTACCTCTATTCTGTTAGCTAAAACTATGTATCATAGAAATTTTCCTGATTGTAAACCAAATGCACATTTATTAAGATTGAGTCTCAGTTTAAATTTCTCAAACCTTGTGAATATCTTTTCCAGAATATGTAGATGTTCTTCTATTGAATGAGATTTTGCAAGTATGTCATCTACATAGTGTGTGTGTGTGTGTGAATTATGTACCTGCAAAGCTGCAACACAACACTTTAATAATTCATTATATCAATTGTTAGCATTGGCAAATCAATCAAAGAAAATAACAATTGAATTCAAATTATCTCTCTCTAACTAACACAAGTATGAAAAGGATTTAAGATTTCTCTAAGAATTAGATCCTAAACAGTGACAATGCATGTTAGAATGAGAGATTCAAAGGAAATATGCAATTAAACAATCAAATTCACTCAAATTAGCCATTGCATTATCCTTTAAGAAAATTGAAGTGTGGATATGATCTAATTGGCTATGAAATCAAAACGAGCATATGAAAGCATCAATTCAAATTATGTATTAGAAAATTCAAAAAATTAGGAGTCATTGGAGATTTGAAAATTTCTCTTTTATAGAACTTTGAGATTTTGAATGGTCAAGATGCATCCATGATGAGTGGTTGAGATGCTTCCTTTCTTGATCCATGTGATTATGGTCAATTCATGTGATTTTGCTCAATTCTTTGATGATAAATTCAGGTGACATGTCATTTTGAGAGGGTTTTATTCATTTCTTTTAATTAATTAGTCTGGCCATGAATTTAATAGGTTTGATTTAGTTAATTAGGCTTAGAGGTTATCAATAAGATTTTGCTCAATTCTTTGATGATAAATGCTTAAATTAGGAGATTTATTGATTTTATCAAATTTGATGTATTATGTTAATAATCAAGAATCAAATTAACATAATTAGGAGTTTATCCTGAATTAGGGAAAATAGGGTGATAACTTCTATTAGCCCAATTTTAGGTGATTAAATTTTCCCCTCTTTGAAATGCTTTGAGAACAACACAGGGATTCAAATAAAATTATATTTAAGACATGATTCAATGAACTTGACAGATTTCAAGAGATTTAGAGAGAGAAATGAGAACTACCCTGAACTCAAGTGATTTCGAGAGCAGTGAGGACCACTATGATTTTAAGGAGATTTAGAGAGCAGTGAATCTACTATGAAAGATTTAGAGAGCAACAAAGAGAACTACTCTAAATTCAAGAACTCTGAACTTGATCGAATGAAATTCTACTTGATTCAAAATTCATCAATTCTAAACTTGATTGAATGAGAATTGATGGTATTGATTCCAAGCTTGATTGAATGAAAACCTATAAGAGATTTTGAAAAGGATTCCAGTTAAATTTTATTTGCAGTAACTGAATATGTTAACAAATAACCAATTGATTTGAAGTGATGAAATTGATCAATGTCATAAAGATTTAACAACATCAACTTGATTGAAGAAAACTATCATGCCCTTGGTGTTCAAGAATTTGCTTAGAAGATTTGAATTTTAGTATGATTATGCCCTCGGGACCACAATTGAAATAAATTTAGATAAAATCGATGGTTTTCAAGCATTTAGGAAGAATTACAGTGATTGGAATGGATTTGGATCAAGCAAACATTGTTTAGGAAGTGTTAATAAGCAATTTAGGATCGATTTTAGTGTTAAATGAACACTTTTGACCAAGTTTGACCAAGAAAATGTGAGATTTGACCAAGTTTGATTGGTGTTAAGCAATATCTTGGTTTGAAAGTTTTGATGCATGAGTGAGAAACTAACTTTTCATAGCTTCTGACAAGCTTTCTATGCATTAATTACGCTCTGCATAGCTTTCGTTAAGTGCGTTGACTAAACTTTGACTTTTTGTTGACCATTGATATGAGTGATAATCATTACTGAACTGATTTTCCATGTTTTTTATTTCCTTTCTACTCATTTTTCCCCTATTTTACTATAATTTGACCATAGTTGACTTCTGCATTTTGACAGTTGATTTTCTCTGTAACTTTGTTTTTACTCCATTTAAGTAATATAGATCCCATATTTTAATTTTGGTCCCGATATGAAGCTTTTGTGACATCTTATCATTAAGGTTCCTTAGGTCACTAAGGTCCCTAGGAGTCTTAAATAGGTCAAAAAGGGTGATTTTACTATTCATTTTTACTATTACCATAGTTATTTTCCTGAGCTTTGAGATGAAATTATGTTCCTAGTGGAGAAGCATCGATTCGGGCTAGCGAGGTGACATGATCAACCAACACATTATGCAATGCTTGTGAGTACCTTATAGCGATTCCATTTCATTTTGAAAAAATTGATTTCATGCATTTTTATGCTTTTTAGAGCTAGTTTATTCTAGGATCGCATCCCCTATGCAGGATCACACCCGATAAATCCCATGTTGCATCCAATTTTTAAAGAAATTCTAGATCGCATCTCGTATTTCCTAGATTGCACCCCGTCAAGTTGCAACCAGTCAAATTCATGCTTGCTCATAGCTTTTTCATCAATTTTTTGTGTCAAGTCAAAATAGGGTCACATCCAGATTCTGGATCACTTCCCAAATTTCTTGTATAATATCTGGGATTTCTTGGTTCGTATCTTTTTAAGGCATTGCATCCCAAGTTTCTTGGATCACATCCAGGAAATAGGATCGCATTTAGTTTGTCTTGATTTTTGAGCCAATTTTACTTATCTTTTTGAACTTTTTAAGGCAATTTACCATCAATTTCTCATGCCTAATGCTAACATAGTGCCCCTATTTTCTATTGTGTAGACACGTTTTAGTGTTGTTTCCTTTCACTCTCCTCAACCGACACAAGTCTTGGAGTTACATGAGCATCTTTCTACTACGCATCGACATGTTATTTCTCACTGTGGCCTGTAGAGCTTGTCCAATTTACCTGACATTCAAGTAAATCTTGGGTTGTTAAAAGCCCTTGATGAGCACTGGCACTCAGAACATAATACTTTTCATTTACCCATTGATGAGATGACGGTCACACCTGAGGATGTATGGTGGATCCTCCACGTTCCTATGATGGGGTCTTAGATGGAGTACGAGGCTAGCACTATGGAAAAAATGAATGATGCTCAAAGGTTGTTCCGTGATGACACGATTGCCAAATGTTATATTAGTAGGGACCACATAGTGGCCAACTACGATTGACTACTTGTGTATCTAGCTAGACTAGGAGGAGGACTGATGATGCCTGATCATGGACAATATGGCTTCATGTGTGGATGGTCCAGGGTGATTGAGGACATGATTTGTTCACCTTGACATTTTTCTTGGAGGAGCTACATTTTGGCTCACAAGTATAGGGAGCTTCACGAGATTGTGTATGAATACTCTTATACTATGACAGTTGGTATCTTGTTCTTTAGGTCTGGGCATGGGAGTACATCCCAGCCACATGGCCTATTGTTGATCAGAAGTGCGATACAAAGTTGTCATACATTTATATGTACTCTGGTATGCTTCAAAAACCCCATCTAGGTAAGTTGGATTAATGGCGTCATATTTTGGATGAGGTGACTGATGTTGTCTAGAGACCATACCTTGATTGTGAGGATTGGCCATCTAATGTCTGATAGATGGCTTATTTCTTTTAGTCTAGATATCTGATTGGAAAGACCTATTACATTGTTGAGAGGTTTCTGATCACATGTGTCCTAAGGTAGTTTGGAAAAGTGCAGGGCATGTCACAAGAGACAACCATATATGCCAGGATCAGAGACAAGGAGGAACAATGGAGATCCCATTTGATTTAAGAGACTGCATTGCATGAGATTTTGCAGATACTATCAGTAGCATGGGACTATCTTCCTGAGATAACTAATGGTGGGATCATAGACAACTACCATACTTATTACTCACAACATCCTTATCAATGATTCACTGCTCCTGATGAGGTCTCTCCTCACCTTAAGGATTCCTTAGACTACGTTCTAGCTAATGAGGGTGGTGGCTGAGGCTGAGCTTCCAGAGGTAGAGATAGGGATGAGGTAGGAGAGATGGAGGGAGAGATGGTTCACATGGAGGTAAAGATGGAGGAGGTGGAGGAGATGAAGGAGGTGGGGGTGGAGGGGGATGTGGAGGTGATGGCAGTAGATGATGGGCCTCTGGTGGATATGTCAGCCAATAGAGTTGGTAGTGTAGATTGAGAGTTCACGCCCTATAGAGGGATAAATGTCAGCTTCTTCATAAAGATCAATATGCATAGCAACAATGGGTAGAAATAGGAGGTGGCAGTGGTGGAGGTGATCAACAACCTCCTAGAGATCCACCAATAGGTAGGGATGGAGATCACCTATCTCAGTGTGAGAAGGATAGAGCTGCATTATGATTGAAGGTCGTCACTCTTAGGGCATGGTTAATAGAGAGAGACTCACAACTGGCTAAGATCAGAGAGGAGTGAGATAGGCATGTAAATACAGACACCCATCAGGAATAGAGGGCCACTTATTACTTTTCTTTATACTGTGTTTCCATTCCTACCCCTTAGAGAGAACCTTTATAATCTTTATAGCCCAAAATTCAGATGGTGTGATGCCTCCACCTATCCAAGGCATAGTAGATGTGCCCCCTCCCGATCCTCCACAAGAGGATGAGGGTGCTAGTCAAATCTTAGATTTTTTACATTACATATTTTTGTATCATAGACTTATATGATGTACTATTGATATATCTTGTATTTTGTACCATTTTCTATCGATGTACACTTTGATGTCCCATGGACTCTTTATTATTGGTACAATGATACTTTATCTTGTTGATAGTCTGATATACTGCTTCATTCATGTTATGATACACTTTATGCTTTGATACACTAAAATTGTGATGTTTCTAATACTTTGATGATTTTGATATGGATATCTTATCTGATTTATGCTACTTCATATGATGTTTTTTGGTTTCTGCACATGTGATATATACATATATGTCTCATGCTTTGGATATTGATGTGATGCTCATACTTGGTCATGATTAGATTAGATGGTTATGATATGATGACATCATGATATATTTCACTAATATATGCCTATGTTTTTGTATGTTCAAAACTTTATGAATGTATGGATGCAATCTCATGTGATGATTTATGATAATGTATGCAATCTTTATTTTTATGTATTCACATGGATGTATGAGATGTAATGTGATGCGATGTATGGACATCTCATTTTTATTTATGTATAGATTATTTTGGATGCACTATGCAGGTGTACTTATGATATGAGATGATTTATGAATGCAAATGGATATTAGTGATATATACTTTAAGTTCTTTATGACTTCATGATTACTTGGTCAAACATGAAAAATGGTTAATGTTTTTAGAATTTTCAGTTTAAAATGCTTAGCTAATTGAATTCATACATTCATATGTTGGAAATATAGATGTAGAAACTAAGAGGGGGGGGGGGGGGGCTAAATCAGTTTACCACAAAATATTACCATTGATCCCTTAGATGTCCTATTAAATTATTTATTGGTGACATACAGAGAAATGCTGAAACTCGGTAATTGCAGAGAATGTTAATTATAACTATTCTTAAGCATTCATCAGTGATTAACATGCATGAATAAAGAAAATACCATGAACACAAGAGACACCAGATTTAACGTGGAAACCTAATATGGGAAAAACCACCAATGTAACTAGTTACTGATTTTCACTCTTCTGAAGTGATGCCCTGTTAGGAGCCAACCTGATAAAAGGTTACAAAACACATTGTTAGGTGTGACCTTGTTAGAGGATTTAATCACCCTGCTAGGAGTGGCCTTGTAAGAGGTCTTGAAACAATTCAATAGAACTGTCACCTTGCTAGAGGATTTACAAAATGGCTGTTAAACCAACTCGGTTAGGAGATTTTGAAAAATCACTGCTACAATGGTAAGAAAGTAACAATGAAGTGACCTAAATAGTGATGCAACTAAATTGCTGATTACAGATCTCTGTTCTACTTCACTAGATCCTTCCTGATCAAATATATCTCTGCTGCTCTTCAAGGATATCTAACCATCCTTCAAAATTTGCTCATACTATTCTTCTCTTTTTTTTTTCTTCCTCATAATTCACAACTTGACCTTCTATATATATACCATTAGGATTGTGAAGTCAGCACTAATAATTATTACAAAACATTACTAATCATTACAACAGTCGGCTAGAATAAACCAACTTTATTTCTCAAATTGACAAAATCCTTTATTGGGCCAACCTTGCTCGGTAAACATTAATTCGAAAAAGATTTCCTTTGGTGACTGAGAGAACTCGGTAATTACTATGAATTCTTCAACATCCTTTGGAGACTGAGTGAACTCGGTAGACACTAACTTTCCTTCGATAACTGAGGAAGCTCGGTTAACACTATTTTCTACCATAATTTTCTTTTGACACCCAAGAGGTCTCGGTAGACACTAGGAACTGCTTTGCTAACCGACTGAGCTCGATAGACACTGGGAACTACTTTGCTGACCGACTAAGCTCGGTAGACACTGGGAACTACTTTGCTGACCGACTGAGATGACAATTGATATGAAATTTGTGTGACATCAAAGACAACACATAATCATTCCAACAATCTCCTTTAGACAATTGTATCCAACAATCTCCCTCTTGGCATTGATGGCAACACAATATGTCATAGCACAATGAAATTTCATAGAAAAAAAAGAATAAGGAACATATCCTTACCTTCATTTTGATTCTCATCTCCCTCTATCAGCAAACTTCTCTCTCTGACTGAAAACTCTCCCTCTTTTCTCTTTTTTTTTAAAATTCTCTTTCTTAGAAATTTCATGAAATAATGATAGCAAACATAAAACTCTCCCTCTTTGACAACACATGCCAAAGATAACACACTTCTGTTGAATACCAATGTACCTTAAGTACTGATTCATATGCAATGATTCCTTGACTATGCTGCATCAATTGACTGATCTTCAACATGCTCTAGTTGATGCATTACTAAAACTCAATTTAGTGAGCCTCAAATAGGGGAATGACCCCTAACTTACCTCTTAGATACAAGAATGCATCCTTAGGTAGTGGCTTGGTGAAGATATCTGCAATTTGTTCTTTTGTATGAATATATTCCAATTTGATTTCCTTGTCCTGCACCAATTCTCTGACAAAGTGATATTTTATAGCAATGTGTTTGGTTTTGGAATGCATTACTGGATTCTTTGAAATATTTATTGCACTTGTATTATCACAGAACATAACAATTGGTTCTTTGTTCTCAACTTTCATGCCTTCCAATAACTATTTGAACCAAACAATATTAGAGCAGTTTACTACTATAGCAATGTATTCTGCTTCTGCTGTGGATTGGGATGTGCAATTTTGCTTTTTACTGGTCCAAGATACTAACCTTTTGCCAAGAAAAAATGCTCCACCACTTGTACTCTTTCTGTCATCAATGTTTCCTGCCCAATCAGCATCAGTAAACACTTTTAACTCTAGATTGCCTCCAAATTTATACCACAAGCCATAATCTTTAGTTCCTCTTAAGTACCTCAAGATTCTTTTGATTGCCATCATGTGATTTTCTCTAAGTTTTGCTGAGAATCTTGCTACTATACCAACTGCTAAGGCAATATCAGGCCTTGTATGTACTACATACTATAATTTTCCAATCATTGATCTGTATAAGGTCTGATCTACTTCTTTTGAATCATCATCTTTGGTAAGCTTCAGTCCAGTACACATGGGTGTACCAATTGGTTTTGAATCTTCCATACCAAACTTCTTAAGTATTTCCTTGATGTATTTAGACTGAGTAATGTAGATACCATTCTTGCTCTGTTGAATTTGAAGTCCAACAAAGAATTTTATCTGACCAAACATAGACATTTCAAATTCTTTGTTCATTTGCTCTGAAAATTATTTGCACTGATCATCATTCCCTATAAACACAGTATCATCCACAAATATTTCTGCCAAAACAATTTTGTTATCTGGTCCTTCTTTGATGTATAAATTACTATTGTCATTGGCTCTTTTGAAATCAATCTGAGTTAGATAGTTATGTAATCTTTCATACCATTCTCTAGGGGCTTGTTTCAGACCATACAATACTTTGTGTAACTTGCAGACCATATCCCTTTTGTCTGGATCCATAAAACCTTCAGGTTGCTCAATGTAGACTTCATCAAGAATACCATTGAGAAATGCAGATTTTATATCCATCTGATATACCTTAAATCCTTTATGTGCTGCATATGCAAGTAGAGTCCTTACACCTTCTAATCTTGCAATAGGAGCAAAAGTCTCTCCATAATTTATACCTTCTTCTTGAGAATATCCTTTACATAACAATCTTTCTTTGTTTCTTGATACTTGACCATCTTCATTCAACTTATTTCTGAATACCCATTTTGTCCCAATTACAGTTTCATCTTTAGGCCTAGGTACAAGAGCCCATGTCTTATTTTTTTCTATTTTCTCTATTTCTTCATTCATAGCCTCAATCCAACTTTCATTTTCCAATGCATCTTTGACATTTTTAGGTTCAAAATCAGCAAGTAAACATGTACCTTTTAGTTTATTCCTTGTCATAGTGCCATCTGATTTGTTTCCAATAATCTGATCTAGTGTATGATGCTTCCTGACATACTTGGCCAATACAGGTTCCTTTCTTCTTGAATGAGTTACATTGTCATCTTCATGAATTTCATCTTCAGGTTCAGTTTGCTCGAGCTCGGTAGATATTTGCTTGCTAGCTTCAAGCTAAGACTCGATTTCTTGCGACTCGGTCTGAACTTCTTCTTGTGACTTGGTTACTGTACTGGGTTCAGTTGATGTAGTCTCCTCATTGATAGATTTTTCTGGCAATGTATTAGGTTCAATGTAAACAAATCTTCTATAATCCTCTGGTTCCCTTTTGCTTTCTTCTTCAGTCTTTTCTGCAAACTCATCTACTTTCACATGTGCACTTTCTATGATTTTATGAGTAGACAAATTTAGACATTTATATGTCTTACTTTTGCAAGAATATCCCAAAAATATTCCTTCATCACCTTTTGCATCAAGTTTTCCTTTTCTAGATTCTTTCAAGATGTAACATTTACTACCAAATGCTTTTAGGTAACTTACATTGGGTTTATAGCCATACCATAACTCATAAGGAGTTTTGAATGTGTCTTTCCTCAACTATACTCGGTTCAAGGTATGAACTGTAGTGCTAATAGCTTCCTTCTAGTATTTCATAGCAATGTTCTTTTCAATCATTAGAGTCCTTGCACAATCCATGATAGATCTGTTCCTCCTTTCAGCTATTCCATTCTGCTCAGGAGTTCTTGGAGCTGATACCTATCTTTTGATTCCTCTTTCAATGCAAAAATTATTGAATTCATTGGAGATGAATTCACCACCTCTATCTGATCTCAAGAACTTCATTCTTTTTCCTGTTTCCTTTTCTACTCTTGCCAAATACCATTTGAATTTCTCAAATGCTTCTAACTTTTCTCTTAAATACATAACAGTCATCATTCTAGAGTAATCATCAACAAAGAGAATAAAGAATTTTTCTTTAGTATAGCTTTTAATTCCAATAGGTCCACATAAGTCAGTATGCACAATATCCAAAATATCTTTAGACTGATAGTTTTTACTTTTAAAGCTAGTCTTTTCCATTTTACCAATCTAACAATTCTTGCATAGACCAATATTAGGTTTCTTCAAAGTAGGAATACCTCTTCCTTTCTTGAATTTTCTTATTTTCACCATATTATCAAAATTTACATGACATAACCTTTTGTGCCATAACCAACTTTCTTCAATTTGAGCAATAAAACATGAGCATTCACCAAGATCAAGATAAAACAGGTTACCTTTGGTTTGTTTGCCTGAACCAATCAGTTTTCCTTTGTCATTCAGCAGTCTTGCTTTGCCATTCATGAATTCAACCTTGAGTCCACTGTTGATTAGCTGTGCTACACTTAGAAGATTATGTTTTAGTCCTTCAATCCAATATGCATTATCACATATAAGTTCTTTGTTTAATGAAATTCATCCTCTTCCTTTTATACAACAAGGTTCATTGTTTAGAAACCTTACACTACCACCATCATAGTCTTCAAAATGTTCAAACTTAGTTATGTCACTAGTCATATGAGTGAGCATCCATTGTCTATAATCCATGTATCATTTTTTCTTATATGAGAGATAAGTGCCATCTCATCTTCATCATCATCAGATTCATCTTTTACAGTAATGAAGACAATTTCTTCTTCACTATCATCAAAATCCTTATCCAAAAAACATGTTTTCTTACATTTATCCTTGAATGACTTGAAATTCTTCTTACCATTGTACTTGTGACCTTTCTTCTCATCTTTTCTTTGTTTGTTTGGGCACCTAGCTACAATATGACCAATTTCTTCACATGAAAAATAGATTAAGGGAGTTTTACCTTTGTATTTACCTCTACCTCTAGTATATTTCTTTGCAAGTAATGCTTCAATAACCTCAAGATCACTGTCTGAACTTTCCTTTGATTCTTCTTCACTTTCTGACTAGATTTTCTTGCCCTTCTTAAGTGAGAGTTTGGCCTCAAATGTTGATTCAATATTTTTAGAAGTTGGAACATAGTTATCATAGTTGTCCAATTCAAAAGCTATCAATCTTCCAACTAAGGCATCCAAAGTTATATTGTGATTTTGTTCACATCTTCTTTCTTGAATAGCAGATACTCTTATTGCATAGATAGGAAGCAATGTTCTAAGAACCTTACTTATAACAGTTTCATCATCAATTTTTCCTCTAGAAGCTCTGATTGCACTAACACTCACCTTGATCCTTTCAACATATTTTGCAATGTTTTCATCTTCTTTCATCTTCATCTGATCAAATTGTCCTCTTAGGCTTTCTAATTTGGCTCTTTTCACATTGTCATCACCACCATAAATTTTCTTCAGCTTGTTCCACATTTCATAGGCAGTTGTGTAGTCTTTGATCTCATTGAATTCTTCATAGCTAAGGGCTGATGCAATATCTATTATCATGGTGTTATGGTTCTTTTTCTCTACAATGTCTTCAATAGTTAATGTGCCAGTAGGAATAGTATATTCTTGATCAATATATTTGCATCCTGAATCACCAATGGAAGCCATATGAAGTCTCATGAGACCTTGCCATGCTAAAAAGTTATCTTTGTTAAGCCTTGGAATTTCTCTCTTGTAAGACATCCTGATCTTTAGCTTAGGTCCTTAAAACCCTTCTTGTAAGCACCAAAATCTCTAATACCAATCGTTGGAAATATAGATGTAGAAAATGAGAGGGGGGGGTGAATCAGTTTATCACAAAATATTACCACTGATCCCTTAAATGTCCTATTAAATTATTTACTGCTGACATACAGAGAAATGCTGAAACTCAGTAATTGCAGAGAGTGTTAATTATAACTGTTCTTAAGCATTCATTAGTGATTAACATGCATGAATAAAGAAAATACCATGAACACAAGAGACACCAGATTTAACATGGAAACCCAATATGGGAAAAACCACCAATGTAACTAGTTACTGATTTTCACTCTTCTAAAGTGATGCCCTATTAGGAGCCAACTCAGTAAAAGGTTACAAAGTACACTGTTAGGTGTGACCTTGTTAGAGGATTTAATCACCCTGCTAGGAGTGGCCTTGTAAGAGGTCTTGAAATAATTCAATAGAACTATCACCTTGTTAGAGGATTTACAAAATGACTATTAAACCAACTCGGTTAGGAGATTTTGAAAAATCACTGCTACAATGGTAAGAAAGTAACAATGAAGTGACCTGAATAGTGATGCAACTGAATTGCTGATTACAGATCTCTGTTTTGCTTCACTAGATCCTTCCTGATCAAATATATCTCTGTTTCTCTTCAAGGATATCTAACCATTCTTCAAAATTTTCTCATACTATTCTTCTCATTTTTTTTTTCTTCCTCATAATTCACAACTTGACCTTCTATATATATACCATTAGGATTGTGAAGTCAGCACTAATAATTATTACAAAACATTACTAATCATTACAACAGTCGGCTAGAATAAACCAACTTTATTTCTCAAATTGACAAAATCCTTTACTGGGCCGACCTTGCTCGATAAAAATTAATCCGAAAAAGATTTCCTTTGGTGACCGAGAGAACTCGATAAGTACTACGAATTCTTCAACATCCTTTGGAGACTGAGTGAACTTGGTAGACACTAAATTTCCTTCGATAACCGAGGAAGCTCGGTTAACACTATTTTCTACCATACTTTTCTTTTGACACCCGAGAGGTCTCGGTAGACATTGGGAACTGCTTTGCTGACCGACTGAGCTCGGTAGACACTGGGAACTACTTTGCTGACTGACTGAGCTCGATAGACACTGGGAACTGCTTTGCTGACCGACTGAGCTGACAATTGATATGACATTTGTGTGACATCAAAGACAGCGCATAATCATTCCAACAATCTCCTTTAGACAATTGTATCCAACATCATACTGATGCAAATTAAAATGAATGCCACTATATTAAAATAAATGCAATTTAAAATGAATTTCAATGCAACTAAAAATATGAAATGCCTCTAAATGAACCTAATGCAAATTAATATGAAATGAAACTAAAATGAACATTAATGTAATTAAACAATGAAATGCACCTAGACTAAGACACCTAGGATAGTAACTGTCTATTCAAAGTGGATCAATTATCATCATAGAGCATTTTTGAGTGGGACCTCATTAGGTTAGTACAATTTTCATTGATATATTTAACAATCATAAAAATATGAATACTTCCCTTTCATTTGTCATGTCGAAAGATAACCTAAACATTAAAGCATATAGGGTAGAATGTTTTGTCAGTTACTTCATGTTTAATATAAACACTTTTCTTTTCTAGTGCATAATGTGTAAATATATACCTTCAATGACCTTTCATTTTATATTCATATCCTTCGGTATAATCCGATTTACTATGCCCCTTACTAGGAAGTAGTTTTTCATTGTATTTTAAAATAGGCAAGGAAATAAATCCAACCTCACTAAAGTTTTCATAGGAAATAGGTCGATGTATACATGGCATTCCAATCATGATGGAGGTACTTATCATAGACACCCATTCCCTACAATCACCTTAGATTAATAGATTTATCACCAGAGACAGAAGAAAAAGAAAAATTTATGCCCCTAGTCCTTGTTTCTCTAGTCCTTTTTAGACATCATTGAGTCACTCAAGGAAAAATAAACATAAAAAATTGATAATAAGAAAAGTTCATTATTCCTTTATAATCAATCAATGTATTTTCTTTAAAACAAATAGTTGTGACTATAGTGCTTAGGAACACTATTGATTAATTTGCAAACATACAAATAGAAATTATTATCAATCATCGATTTCTTTTTCATTAATAAGTGGTTCACCTGTTTAGTGTTTAGGAACACTTTTTATGTCCCAGTATTTAAGAAATACTATTTATGGTGGTATTAAAAAATAACTTTGTTCTCATAGTTTAACATCTATTGGGGACTAGGGATAACTGACACCCTAGAAGAAAGTCCTAGCAACAACTTAGCAACATACGTGACTTTGATCATTGCACCCTAGGAAAACAATTGACCCTAGGACCTTAATGTGGACAGATTTCATCCTTAGGAAGGTACAATTTTCTGATAGTTCATTTCAAGATTTGTGTTGTCACAAAAGTGACTGAAAGATGTGTACAATATGAAATTTATATTGGCCAAATGTGCAAGTGTTGTCTTGATAGATAGAGCATTGATTACAAGTAGCACATGTTTACCAGGTTTTCACCACTTGGCCGAATGTTTCTATTTTTGCTATCTTGGCACCTGTTTACTAGATTTTCACCAAGACACTTTTTCTCTTTTCAAAATTTTCATAATTTCTCTCTTTTCTATTTTTTTGGAGCCACCAAGGTGCCTATTTGCTAGTTTTTCACTGAGATGGTCAGTTTTTTAGGACTTTTTCCATTGTTTTTTATTTTTTTCAAGATCAATATTTGTTGTTTTTGAACTTTTTTAAGGAACTATTTTCATTGTACAAGTGCTACCTCGATAATTTTAGGCATTAAACCTTTTCAGATGCAGAGTATTGATTGGATCGAGTAAAAAATCTCCTTCAGGTGTAGCCAATTGATAAGCTCCTGATCCAAATGTTGTTGTAATGATAAAGGGACCCAAACAACTGGGTTCAAATTTTCCCTTTTGTTCTTGATTCTACTATTTTTAGGATTTTCTCTTAGATCTAGATCTCTTACCTAAAAACTTCTTGGTTTTACTTTCTTGTTGTATCCTCTTGACATTATCTTTTGATAGACTTTGAGGTGGTCAAACACCTATTATCTATTCTCATCTAACAATTCTAGCTCTTGTAGTCTAGAGATTATATAGTCCTCATCAGTGACTAGATGTTTTAGTGATATCCTCAGTGATGGAATCTCTACCTCAATAGGTAAGACTACCTCTGATCCATAAACTAGTGCAAAAGGAGTTGCATCAGTTGGTGTTCTGATGCTAGTTCTGTAAGCCCATAATGCTGGATTGATTTGTAAATGCCAATCCTTTTCTAATTTGTTCACTATCCTATGCAATATTTTCAAAATAGTTTTGTTTGATGCTTCATCTTGTCCATTACCTTGAGGTTAATAAATCAAGGAACAGTGTTGAGTGATTTTAAATTGAAGATGCAACACATCTTTGTCTTTGTTTCTAAATTGACCCCCATTGTTAGTCACAATAGATGAGGGTATTCCATATCGAAAAATGATATAGTTCAAGATAAACATTAAAATTTGTTTTCTAGTTACATTAGGTAGTGGTACAACTTCTACCCATTTAGTGAAATACTTAGTTGCAGTAATGATGTATTTATGTCCAAGTGATGAATTTGGGTAGATTTTTCCAACTAGGTCAAAGGCCCATTTCTAGAATGGCCAATGTGTTATGAAAGGAATTAGCTCCCTTGCTGGAGCATGTATAAGGTTGCCATGAATCTGGTATTTCTTGCATGTTTTGAAAAATTTATAGCATATTTTTCCATTGTGGGCCAATAATATCCTACTCTCAAGAGTTTCTTGACTCATGAAAAACTGGTCAAGTGTGACCTGCATACACCTTCATGAACTTCCTTTAATGCACAATTAGACTCTTCATTTTCTAAACACCTAAGAAGTGTACCATCTAGACACAATCTATACAATTTATTAGTGATGATTATATAACGCGATGTTGCTCTTATAAGGCTTCTCTTTTCATTTTTGGAATAGCCTTCAGGGATTGTTTGATCTTTTAGGTAAGAGTAGATATGGGCATATCTAGATAAAACTTGGGTTTCAAAGGCACAAACAATCTGGGATTTGGGTGAGTCATAAATGGGAAATGGGAGTTCTTCCACTAGGAAGTCATAGAAAAATTGATGCTCTGCAAGTTGTAACATTGATGCTAAAGTAGCCATCACATCAGCTACTCTATTTTATGATCTTGGAATTTTCTCGAATGTGACGAAGATAAAGTATTTCTCCAAGTCATCCACCATTGTTTTGTAAGGCATGAGCTTATCATCTTTTTTCTAATAGTCACCATTCACCTGATTGATAATGAGCCATGAATCTCCATAGATGTGTAATTGAATAATTTTCCATTCTATTGCAAGTTTTAGTCCATTCACTAGAGCTTCATACTCTGCTATGTTGTTTGTACATCAAAAGACCATCTTATATGTTTTCAGGATCTTATATCCTTTTGGTGTGATAAATAAGCATTCAACTCTCAATCCTTATTGCATGAATGAGCCATCAAAATAAATTTTCCATGAGTGTTCTATTAAGTGCATGATAGATTTATTTGGAAACTCCACATGTAATGGCTTGTCATTTGTTAATGGTGTTTCTTCAAGTTTATCAATAATCACTTGTCCTTTAATGGCTTTTCTATCAACATATTCAATCTCAAATTCACTTAGAATCAGGCCCCACTTTGCTAACCTTCCTTTCAGCATTGCCTTAATCAATAGATATTTGAGTGGATCAATCTTAGCCACTAGCTTCACGTTATGTGCCCACATGTAATGCCTAAGCTTTTGGGATGAAAATACCACTACTAAGCATACTTTTTCAATCATGTAATAGTTTAATTCATATGTAACCAAAGTTTTGCTAATATAGTACATAGCTCTCTCCTTTTTATCTTCATCTTCTTGCACAAGCAATACTCCTAATGATGTATATGTCTCTGATATTTATAAAAATAGAGGGTTTCCATAGATTGGAGCCATTAAGATTGGAGGATTCATCAAATATTTCTTGACTTGGGAAAAATTTTCTTCACATTGCTCATCCCATGTGAATGTAATTCCTTTGCACATCAACTTTGTAAAAGGTTGTGCCTTATTCACCTACTAAGATATAAACCTTCTTATGGATTGTACCTTTCCTTGGAGCATCCTCATTTGACTAATATTTCTAGGTGGTTTCATTTCAATAATAGCTTTCACCTTTTCTAGATCCACCTCAATCCCTTTTGTTGAGACTATGAACCCTAATAGTTTTCTAGATGATACCCCAAATGCACATTTCTTTGGATTAAGTGTTAATTGGAACTGTTCCATTTTATCAAAGATTTTCCTTAGATCTTCTATATGTGTTAACCTTATCTTTGATTTTTACAATATATCATCTAGATAGTCTTCCATGTTTCTATGCATCATGTCATAAAATATTGTAGTCATTTCTCTTTGATAGGTTGCACCTGTATTTTTGAGACCAAATGGCATCACATTCCAATAGCATGTTCCCCATGTGCATGTGAATGTAGTCTTTTCTTGATCTTCAAGAGTAATTTTAATTTTAATTTATTTGGAAAATCTATCCATCAATAAATATGTCTCATAGACCACCATTAAGTATACAATCATGTCTATGTTGGGAAGTGGAAATTCATCCTTTGGGCATGCTTTGTTTAAATCTCTGAAGTCCATGAAAAATCTTATGGATTTTTCTACCTTAGAAATAGGAACTATGTTTGAAATCCATTTTTCATAATCAATGGCTCTAATGAATCCAACTTTTAACAATTTTTCAAGTTCTGCCTTGACTAGCAATGCCACATGTGGATTCATTTTCCTTAGTTTTTGGTTTACTATTTTTACATTAGGAGAAATGGACAAGTGATGCATGATAAAATCTGTATCCAATCCAAGCATATCTAAATAAGACCAAGAAAAATTGATCTTCTTTTCTTTGAAGAAACTAGTGAATTGAATTTTTTCTTCTTCTATCAATGACAGAGCAATGTGGACTAGCTAAGGAGCTTCTGTTGTTCCCAAAATAATGGGTTGTGTTGGTTCAATCAGAATTGAGGATCTTTCTTGAAAATTATCTAGGAGGATATGAAGAATCCCATCCTTAGGCACCTCTAGGAGGTTTTCACCATTAGATACATCTTTTTATTTTTCTCTTTTAGGATCTGACACTGCCACTAAGTGGTTTTCATCATCAAATCTCTTGTTTTTTTTGTTTTTCATTTTGAGAATAAGAAACTTGATATCCTCCTGAATCATGGTTTCACTCTTTACACTGGTGGAAGAAAGGAAAGGTTCACAAGCGTTTAGATAACAGACTTGTGGATGTAGGCTCATTCTAGTCTATCAATTTAGGATGTAGTAAGGATAAAGTTTCAATGGGTTCAAGAGACAACATCGCATTATTATCAATGTTATTAACTTGCAAGATTTTTTCCATTAAGTTTTATTCTAAATAGATGTTAGGATTATTAGAGTCATTATTGTTATTATTAGAGTTCATGTTAATGTTATGTAAGCCTATCTCTAGCGATCTAGTATTATAACTTTCTCCTTCTTCAATCAAGACTCTAGGAGAAAATTTATGTTTCATGTCTACTTATATATCCATAGTAGCATCAAAAAGGATATCCTATTCATATTCATGTGAGTCTACCTTACTATCATCTGAAACCCCCAAGAAGTGGGCAATAGTCATCCATACTTCAATGTATTCATTAGCATTATTTTCTTCTTCTTGCAATGGTTCTTGTGAATTTATCATCTCTAGTTCTTCATCAAAGTGAGGTGTGTCAAAAATAGGAATTTCTTGTTCTTTTTCTCCTTCAGATTCTTTTGCTAGTCCTTCTTCTAGTTCTTGTTCAAGATTGGTACCAATTTGTGATAATGGTTCTCCTTGTAAGAGAAAAAACCTTTCATAGGAAATAGGTTGTCCTTCCACCTCTTCTTCATCATTTGAGTCTCTTGATCTATCAAATACAAGACCACTTTCTACTATAGGATGAGACATTTCTTCCTTGAAGCCTAATCTAATTTTGTCTTTTGGGTTTCTGAAATTCATATGTATAGGTTCCACAAGTCCTTGTTTTCTTTTTCCCAAGGGTCCTTTTCCTTTGTGACCCATTTGTTTCATGATCTCATATCCTTTTCCATATTTGTTTGTAGCTATCTTAACATGTTTGATATTTCCATCTTCTTCAGTTTCCTTATAGAGCCATTGCAAGACAATGTTTTCTTCATTTTGTTCTTCAAGGGACACCTTTTCTTTGACCATTCATGTTCCTTCATAGATTTTTAGAGCACTACCATTAGATGGTGTAAATATTGATGAAGGTCTTCCTTAAGACCTAGGAGATATGGGGAGATCCATTAGAGACATCACAGGATCTATCTTGTACTCACCCATGCTTGTTTCTTGAATGTTGACCTTCTTAGAAAAGCTCTGTAGGACCATTTATTTAGATGTCTCTACTTTATTGGAACTTTCTTTATTGTGTGGGACCATTCTCTCTAATTTTTTAATACTATTACAAGGATATGTCGTGTCAATTGGAATAGTCACCTCAACTCCATTACGAGGAAATTTTATGCATTGGTGGTAAGTAGAAGGAACAACTTGCATTGAATGTATCCACTACCTTCCAAGGAGAATGTTGTAAGAAAGTGGTAAATCAAGAACTTGACATATCACATACGTTTCCACTGGTCCTACTCTGATAGGCAAGACATCCAATCCTTTGGAGGATCTTTCTTCTTCATCATAAGCTTTGATTGTTATCTTCCTTCTGGGATCAATTGTATGTTCAAAAAATCCTAATTGTTTTACCAAATTGTATGTGCATATGTTCAAACCAGCACCTCCATTTATCAAGACACACTTAACATGGTGTTTATGAATAAGAACCTCTAGATACAATAGTTTATTATGTGGTGGGTTCAATGATTTATCATCTTCATCAGAGAACGATAGGTAATGTGGGGAATTCAGGTGACCAACCATAGGAATCCATCCACATCTAGATCCTTTGGTACATTAGTATTAAGCAAGGCTTGATCAAGGATCTCCCTATGACTAGGAGATATTTTTAACAATTCTAGAATGGAGATTTGAGTTGGCATGCGTTGCAACTGGTCTACTAGATTAAACTTCAAAGGTAATGCCAGTTGTTTAGATGTTGTTGTTGTAGCTGGTGTGTTTGATGTTGAAGCTCCTTTGAGAGTGAGCTTAGCTTGATTTCTTGTTACAACATTAGAGGACTCCATTATTTTTTGGACTCCTTTTAGAGTGATCATATTAATGGATGGTTTGCATGGTTCCACCATATGAATTACATTATCATTATCAGTGTATGTGTAATTAATCTTGTTACTCTTGGAAGATTCTACTTTTTCATAGCTAGGAAATGGAGTTTGGAATGCTTTATGATCATTATTTGTATGATGTCCATCCACCTTAACTTTTTCTTCTTCAATTAGATCTTGGATAACATGTCTTAATTTTATGCAATTGTTCATTTTGTGTCTTTTATTGTGATGAAAATTGTAGTAATCGTTATCATTCCACCACCTTGGTTTTACTTCTCATTCCCAAGGTTTGGAGTCAAGAATTGTGATTATTTTGTTGTCCAAGAGTGACTTCAAGACCACTTCCAATTTATCTCCCAATGGTGTAAATTTCCTTTTATGTCTTGCTGCCCAAGGCTCTGTTCGATTAGTAGGTTTAATGAAATTCTTGTTAGCCATTGGTGTCACTATATAATTTGAAGTCTTACTCACTTGGAGACTCGTTGTAAGATTAAAAACTTCTAGTTTTGGTTTGGTATTAGGAGTATCTATGACTCCATCATTAACCACATTCTTATTCTCATTTATGTATTTGTACTTATCTTTGGTTGGATAGTACTTGTCTTTGTTTTATTTATTGATAGTGATCTCCCCTTTCTTGATCAAGACCTCTTCAATCTTGATGGCACTATTTATCATCTTATCAAAACTTGGTGGACCTTGTAGTTGTATTAGGAAATTCATTTCAGGAACCAAGTTATTAATAAAGATATCCATCTTTTCACTTTTCGATATTTGTCTAGCATATCACGCAAATATCTTCCTCCATCATTATAGGAAAGTCAAGAATAATTATCTCATCTTCTATTTGGTATTACATAAATCCTACATTGCCACAATGTGTTGGATGTTATAAGAGTATTGTTGAATAAAATTTTCCACTAGTTCTTCAATTGATTTGATCCTTGTAGGTAATTTCAAGAACCAGTCCATTGCTTGCCCACCTAAGCTTCATGGAAATAACCTTATAAGATATGTTTGTTCATGCATGAATTCCATGCTAGATGTGCAAAATTCCCTCACATGATCTTGAGGGTCAAAATTTATGGTGTATTTGTCATATTTCAGAACTGTCACATGTTGAGGAAACAAAATCATCTCTAATCCCTTATACAAGGGGAAAGGACAAATGTTCTCCAAAGATTATTGTTTCGTTTGTTTTTCCTTTTCTTTCTTGATTTCTTGTATTTATTCTTGCATGGGAAGTAATCATCTTGTTAAGATAGACATAGGACTGAAATCCTCTTTCTATTTGATGTGATTTACATCATAGTCCTTAGGTAGCTTTACTCCTTGAGAGGCAAGTTTTAGGAAGTACTTTTTCTTGTTTTCTTCCAATGTTCTCTCAAGGATTTTGTTGAATATTTTACTTTTTAGGGCCCTTTTATATTCAAGTTATGTATGGTCTTCATCATCATCATAGTCATAATGTGCTTCATGGTGTCTTTCTTCTTGATTATTTTCTTCTTCTTGTTCATTTCATTCTTCTTGTTCATGGTTTCTTTCATTCCAACAAAAGTATTCTTGGTTATTCATGTTTGTCATGTTAGATGTTATTGTGTGAGTAGTGCTAGGTGTTTCTTCAAATAGAGGATTAAGTATTGAAGTTTATCCTCTTTCAAATGTGAGTAATGAAACTTCCTTCAAAAATGGATTCTTTTCAAATTTGTAAGATTTGTGTCTTGTATTAACCATGAAAGCTTAGATTAAGGAATTTGTGAGTGTCTTGTATGAAAGTGGGTCTGAAAGTATGCAAATGTCCAATTGTGAGTCCAAGGATGCAAAAGTGGGTTTGAAAATCTTAGGATCCAACATCAAAGGGTGTTAGAGCACCCTGATAGTGAATTGGAACCAAATGCAAGTGGATCTGTGATTTTTTTGAAAGCTCCAGTGTCAAAGGGTGTTAGAGTGTCCTGATAGTGAGCTGGTAACTTGATTGTAGCTGGTGTGATAAGGAGGCTCCATAGTTTGAAAAATGCAGGATAGACCAAGTAGGATTACAAGATGTGTGCTAAAAAATAACTCTCTTAGGCTTGCAAGTAGATTTTTTTTGATAGCTGAATCTGACTAAATGGAAAAAAGGGTATCCAAAAATGTAAAAATCTAGTTTCTAGCAGGTACTAAAATTCTCTTTGTCCCAGATGTGACACACTAGATGGAAATTGCAATGTTTTCGCCCTAGATGTGACCTTGGAGTACATGATGTGACTCTTAATTGAACTTTGGTCCAATATGTGACTTAGGAAATCTGGGATATACAAGATGCAATCTAGGATTAACCATATGTGCTTTGGAATTTAGGGTGTGATACATGATACTAGATGCGACACTCTAATGGATAGTCTGATGCCAGATTTAGTACATTTCTAGAAAATATGTCTTCTCTATCTGAATCCAGTGACTTGTAGGTGTCTCAAAATGCTTGGTGTTTTTTCATTTGATGGATTTATCTAGAGTTTGTACTTAAAACACATCAAGAAGTCATATCTAGCAAACACACGTAACCTTCATTATGCTAGGTAAAGATTGGAAATACTTGTTCACTAGCTTAGGAACACACCCAATGACTCCTCATAATATGACAGTCCAACAACATGCAATGGATGTTGGAGACCATATTAGCTGAGTTCAACCACCAAGGAGGGCTCGATATGGTGAATCTCTTGGGGCAATTACTATTTGCCTTGCACAAGTCTTACCAATCTTTAGGGGGTGAAATGGGTAGCATCTAACTTAGGTTTTTAATAAATGCATCCATTCATATCCATCTCCCATAGTCCCACAAGAATGATTGAGGCCATAAGCCTTATAGGTACTTGAAAATGTGTAGTCTCACAAACAAGATTCAAGTGGCTCCGCTCTACACAAGATCCAATTATGTCAATGGAAAAAATCATCAATATTCTAATGCTAAAATGAATTATGTCTTTCGAGGCTTTCACCTCAAGGAAGTGTCAAATTTTATAGTGGGGTGGAAGAGTCGAGTTAAGACTTGTCCCCACTTGGGTCATTACTAGGAGCTTTTATCCTCAACCAACAGGCCCACTAAAGGTATGCAATAGAGAAAGTAGATCAATGACTATGAGGTTCGGATATATGATTCTCCATGAAGGAGAAAATCATAATCTCCTATCTCAAATCATCTTTCCAAGACACATCATGCAATCTTTAAGTTCAATTTCCCCAATTTGACTTGAAATTGCAAATTAACTTTTGAGTTTCTGATTTTCCTCAAGGGAAAAGAGCATAATCCTCTAGTTAATTTGCAAATTGACCTCAAATTATATTAAATTCCTAAAACTAAAAGCATTAAGTCTAGTTTATTTGTCCAAGGCAACCTACAAACAACCATTAGTAGTTTCACATGATAAAGTCTCTGACAATTCCTTCTACAAACCACTATTAGGCTATTAAAATCCACATAAAACATAAAATCAATCCATTAGGCATTAGAAAAATCAAAATTCAATCAAATCTCTTGAGATATGATCCTAAATTTGACTGAATGTGATCTAATTTCCTGAATGTGATTAAGGATCCCAGATGCGATTTTGAAATAACTAAAGGCGATACCTGACTAGATGCGATCCATGAAATGTCGGGTGTGACCCTTCTTTCCAGATGTGATCTAGTTATCTAGATGCGATTCTCTAATGATAGAAACATGACAAAAATCAATTTAAAAAGGCATAAATCTATGGCTTGGCCCCACGGTGGGTGCCATAAATGTGTGTGTGAATTATGTACCTGCAAAGCTACAAAATAATACTTCAATAATTCAATATATCAATTGTTAGCATAAGCAAATCAATCAAAACAAATAACAATTGAATTCAAATTATTTCTCTCTAACTAACACAAGTATGAAAAGGATTTAAGATTTCTCTCAGAATTAGATCCTAAATAGTGACAATGCATGTTAGAATGAGAGATTCAAAGGAAATATGCAATTAGACAATCAAATTCACTCAAATTAGCCATTGATTCATTATCCTTTAAGAAAATTGAAGTGTGAATATGATCTAATTAGTTATGAAATCAAAATGAGAATATGAAAGCATGAATTCAAATTATCTATTAGCAAATTCAAAAAATTAGGAGCCATTGGAGATTTGAAAATTCCTCTTTTATATAACTTTGAGATTTTGAATGGTCAAGATGCATCCATGATGAGTGGTTGAGATGCTTCCTTGCTTGGTCCATGTGAGTGATGCATGTGATTATCTCTTATTGGTTTAAAGTGTCTTTGTTGTCCCGTTTAAGGTGACATGTCATTTTGAGAGAGTTTTATTCATTTATTTTAATTAATTACTCTAGCCATGAATTTAATGGGTTTGATTTAATTAATTAGGCTGAGAGGTAATCAATGTGATTTTTCTCAATTCCTTGATGATAAATTCTTGAATTAGGAAATTTATTGATTTTATCAAATTTGATGAATTATGTTAATAATCAAAAATCAAATGAACATAGTTAGGAGTTTATCTTGAATTAGGGAAAATAGGGCCTTAGGTTCTATTAGCCCAATTTTAGGTGATTACACATAGTCTTCTAGGAATTTATGCATCATATCATGAAAAATAGTAGTCATTTCTTGTTGATATGTTTCTCCTTCATTTTTGTATAACATTCCAGAAAAATGTCCCCCACGCACATGTGAATTCCATTTTATCTTGATCCTTAGGTGCTATTTTAATTTGATTATAGCCACTAAATCCATCCATTAGAGAGAACATGGAGTGACCTGTTGTCAAATATACGATGCCATCTATGCTCAGTAATGGAAAATCATCTTTCAGACATGCAAGGTTGATATCTATGAAGTCCATGCAAATTATGATTGACTTATCTTCTTTTCAAACATACACAATGTTTGATATCCATTCAACATAATTGATGGCTCTTATGAGCTCCACTTTGAAAAGGAGTGATATGTGTGGGTGCATTTTCCTCAATTTCTATTTGACTGGTCTGACTCCTTCTTTGACATTTAAATGATGCATTATTATATTAGGATCTAGTCCTGACATATCATCATATGACCATGCAAAACTGATTTGTCTCTCCTTTTATTTTATAAAATCCTCTTTTTCTTCACTAGATAAAGATGTTGTTGATTTTTGTTGAAATAACAGATTTTTAATAAAATATGATTATTTAAGCCTTGAAAGGTTCCATTTGAAGGAATTAATTACAAATGGTTAGCTCAAAGCCTCTTAGATAAAAAAAATATTGATATAACATCTATACTCCTCATGCATACCTACAATGGAGTCTCCTTTGCACCTATTAAAATACTGACAAAAAATCACTTCAACTTTATCTTTTGGCACATCAAATGAATCCATTTGAAAAAATTATCTATGTAGTAAGGTACTACTGATAAAACTCTTTCCAATTATTATAATTTTAATACATATTAAGTTTATTATGACTTTATATTTTTAGTTTTACTAAATATAGATATTTCACCGTATGTCTACCTCTATGTATGATGCTTATGGAAAAATAGTAAATGAAAGAAAAAAAAATTCTAAAAAATATGTATACCCTAGGTATTGAAGTTATCTTTCTATCCAAGAAAAAATAAAAAAAATTGGACAAATACATAACAAGTTATAAGCTATGTAGTCAAGGTATGTCCAAATTACGGTTTAGTCAACTTCAAATGTTAATAAAATATGAAATAATCATGATAATGTCATAAAACCAATTGCATTCCCTCCATATGGATGTTAAAAAACTAAATTCTAAAGAATCACATAAATATCTATTTTAGAAAAAAAGTTATGCTTTATGAAAACAATGTAGCTCTTTGAAAATGACGTTTTTAGACACCTACCAGTTTTCGTGGGAGAAAGAAAAAAATAATCAAATAAATTCAAAAAAAATATATATATATATATTTATAGTCTAGAGAGAAAATCCTAAAAGACTCTAATTTACTTCATCTTCCGATTCCAAATGGTTTAAGGAGAATATGCATTTGAATCTAAATGTTTCTTTCAAAATGTAGAGTTCAGTGTCCGTTCAAGCAAAAAAGTCTAACCCACTATTGTGGGTTCACCACCCAATGTGGACTTTCTCTATTGGTTCAATAAAAATAGGTGATCTTTCCTCATAGTGTTCAGAAAAAGTATCCAAACTCCCTTCCTTAGGTGCCTCTGTTGGGTTTTCGTATCTGAAAACGGTCTTCATTTCTTTCTCATTTTGATCTAATGCTGCCACAATGTGGTTTTCAACATTAGATTCTTTCCATTTTTTTTTTCAATTTTATCTAAACTAAGAGTTTGGATACTTCCCTTCATCACTTCTTCTTGATATTCAATGGTAGAACAAGGTTCAACTGCATTAAGGTATTGGGTCACCGTTTTATCATTCAAAAATGTGGGAAGGATAGTAGGTTCGATAGACTCCCATTCAATGAGCTCTAGATAAATAAGGGATAAGGGATCAATGTTTTGGTTTTTCTTGGTAGGGTTTAGGGACATGACCTCATTGGAAGGTTCTAACATTGTATCTCTCAAATCTATAACATGTGCCTCTTCTAGGTGTTCTAGAGAACTCAGGTCAAAATCTTCCTCAATCGAATCCTCTTGGGTTTCTAATGGGTAAAAATATCTTGGGTTAAACCAAGGGTTATATTTTGATATAGTAGGTATCCATGATGAAACATAAGGCTCTCTTACCCATGGATTTTCTTCAATTTCCTGAATTGGGATATTTTCTAGCACTTCACAATTAGAACTTGATGTTTGATTCTTATTTGATCCTGAATCTTGTTCTTCTCTCTTGTTGGGAGTATAAGTGTGAATTACATCCACCTCTTTATCTTGGCAAGACTCATTTGACAATGATTCCCACTCCCAATTGTTCAAATATTCATCACTTTGGGAACCTAGTTGTAAGATTTGATCATAAACCCCAGGGTACTTCTTTTGAGTGTATCCTTGTTCAAGATACCCCAATCATGTTTTCTCCTTACTATCCCTCCATGAAATTTTGATGGGTTCAATTAATCCTTCATTTCTTCTACCTAAATGCCCTTGTACTTTATATCCCATTTTATAATTTTCATTATTTTAAATCCTTTACCATATTGATGAGTAGGAATGCTTATGTTTTGAATGCATTTTTCATGGGTACTTGACTCATTATCTTTGTATAACCATTTTAAGATTTCATTATATTCTTCATCCATAGATGAATAAGTACTAGCCCTTACATGGTGGTCATTATATTTATGAGGTGCATGTAGGATAGATGGTTTTTCATGGGACTTATGAGATACGGGTAGATCCATCATAGATAAAGAGTATTCACCCACACCCTTTTACATGATTTGACATTGCTTCTCAAAATTATTCATCATGTTATCCATATTTTGATAATAGGCATCCTTGGTGTAGATTTGAATGGATATAGCTTGGTCTTCTTTTTATTTATCATGGGAAATTTCCTCACTAACTTTCTCCTTTCCTTAAGTTGATGTAGTTAAGTTAGTGGGAACTTGGTGATTTTCAACAACACTTTCTTCTTCCTTTTTTGCGCCTTTCGATTTCAGATCTAAGACTTGGTAAATGGTCTCTTTTTGCATTGGACCAACTCTAATGGGGAGTACTATTATACCTTTAGAAGCTCTTTCTCCATCATCATAAGCTTTAATGGTTATTTTCTTGTTTGGGTCAATAGACTCCTCAAAAAATACTAAGGCTTTAACCAAGTTTAAGGTGAATATATTTAGGCCTTCTCCCCCATGAATGAGGACTCTCTTAACCCTATGCTTTTGGATAAAAACTTCTATATGCAAAGGAAAATTTTATGGGTGATTCAAGGACATATCATCTTGCTCTAAGAAGGATAAACAATTAGGTGAAACAAGATGACCTACCATATTTTGTAACTTATCCACATCCAAATTCAAAGGTACATTGGTCTCAACAAGGGCCTTTTCCAAAATCTCCTTCTGAATAGGTGAAAGTTTGACTAACTCTAAGATAAAAATTTGAGCAGGGACTCTTTGTAGTTGGTCCACCAAATTGTATTGTTTGGAAAAGGAGGATGTTTGATTAGGTAGAATGATTATAGGAGAACCTCCTGATAGAGTAATTTTTTATGCTTTCCCCCTAGTCACAACATTTGATGTTACCTCCTTTTGTTATTCTTTCACCATAATCACATTTATTGTGTTTTCATCACCACTTAAAGTGTTTATGGTGTTGTCATAAGTATGGAAAAAATTCACCTTTTCATTACCCCTTTTGTTATTATGATTGGTATTTGGTGATTCCCCCTTTTCATAGTTTAGCAAAGGGTTCTTGAAAGTTGTGTGATCCTCATTATTTTGAGGTCCTTCTACCTTTATGGTTCCATCATCGATTAGGTCTTGGACAAGGTGTTTCAATTTAATACATTTGTTTGTCTTATGTCCTTTATTACAATGATATTCACAATGATGAGAGTCATTCAACCATGTTGGCTTGACTTGAGGTTCGTATGGCCTTGATTCAGGTAGAATAATAATTTTGTTGGCCACTAAAGTTCTCAATGCATTTTCCAAAGGTTCACCTAGAAATGTGAATTTCCTTTTTTGATATGTGGAAAAGAATGGTTTAGGATTATTAACATTAGAATTATTGAAAGGATTGTTGTTGTTGTAGTTGTTGGTGTTGAAAGGAGCTTTGGTCATTTGATTAACATTATATGTTGGGTTTGACCCACTCGATAAGGTAAAAGGAGTAGCCTTCAAGTTGTGTGCTTCCACAACTGATGAAGGGTGCTCCCCTTAATACCACAAACACATAACATAAATAGAGAAAAAACAACAATATGCAAGAACATAAAGTGGGCTTTGTATTATCTCCACAAATGTGGAATTACAAACTTTTAGAATTACAATATGCAAAGCCACATGAGCATTCCCTTACAATATTCTGTAGGAGAAAGCCTCGAATCAATACCCAGATCTACTACTCCAAACTGCCTAAGACAACACTACGGGCCTTCCTTATATAGGCAATTTCCACCACCCGAGAAGGTTCCAGAAATTTAGCCTTTTAGGGCCGACCAAACTTAGAATTATTTTATTTTACAATTTATTACATCAAATTTGGCTCAAAATAACTTTTGAAACCCAAAAAGAAATTTTGAAGGAAAATCATTTTTTGCTATTTTAGGCGACCCAACTTTCGAAGACCATAAGTCATCACCAGTTGACCCGATTGACTATTATGACCCCAATTCAGAAAGGGCGCGAGGAGCTCTACAACACTTGAATTAAGCAAGCTTCATTCAGCCAAAAATTTGACCTCATCTAGGGCCTCTAAAGCCTTCAAAACTAAGTTCAAAGTTTCTGTACCTTGCTGCCAATACCAAAAATCTGCAATATCTTCAAAACTAGACTTGATCTAGCAATGAAACTTTACTGGTAGGCTGATATGACTAAGATGAACCTCCAACTGTGAAATTAGAACATTCTAAGATCATATGACCAACTTACTAAAAATAGTAAGTTTCCATAAATAGCAGCTCTCCACAAGATAGCCTTATTGAAAACAAAACTAGAAATATTTTTGGGTGATGCAAGATTGCTCTTACACCCAGGCTCCTACATCAGACACCCAGGGTAATTTGAGAAGTGACCCTATCATGACTCAAGTGTATAGAGGAAAACCAAGATGGTTAACCTCCTCCTTTGTTATCCATGATGAATCTTCAATAGGTCATCCTTTCCATTTGACCAAATACTCTTCATATGTCATGTTCCTTGTGCTTCTGCCAACATGACTATCTAGTATGTCTACAATCCCCTTGATATCTGAACTAGTTGCTAGAATACTCCACTGTGCTGCTATAACCTCATCTTCAACACCTCCTTCATGATACTTTGTCAAATCTAAAATATCAAATACTGGTGAAATATTTAGCTCAGTAGGCAACTCGACCTCATATGCATTTCCTAAATCATGCTTCTTTAGTATCTTACATGGTCCAAACTTCTTCATTTTTAGCTTCTTATATGTACCAACTGGAAATCGCTCTTTCCACAAATGAACCATGACTTCATCTCCAACCTAAAATTCATTATGCCTCCTTTTCTCATCTTCCTTAGCCTTATAGTGCGCATTCATTTTGGAAATGTTCTTCCTCACCTCCTCATGTATGTTCTTCAAATATTTTGCAAAATCCTCAGCTTCAGCACTACTTATTTCTCCTTTATCTATTTTTCTCAACTTAGATGCATTTCTGGGACTACTTCCATATACAATTTGTGGATGATGTGATGAACTAAACTTCAAATCTATCTTCAACTCTTCACTTTTTGCTAGTACTGCCTTATTTGGCAAACTAGCTCCTGGAATCAAGTCCATTTGATCATTGATCTTTCTTATTGGTGGTAATCCATTAGGCACATTATTGGATACAATAGCCTAAAACTCATTCAATAATTCTACAACTTCTACAGGTACATCTTCTACTTCCTCTTTCACAACCTTTGGAATTAAGGTAAAACACATATGCTTATGCTGCATACCATTTGAAAAATTTACTCTACCAAAAAAAGTTATTCTTGCATTACCACATACCTTTTCTTCTGTTTCCTTCAATGGTTTTAGCTTATATCACACTCCATCCTTTATCAGAGAGTAGGTATTTGGATGACCATCATGTACAACACACCTATCAAACTGCCAAGGTCTACCCAACAACATATGACATCCATCCATAGATATGATATCACATAGTACCTCATCATGGTACTTGCCGATCTTGAACTTTACTAGGCACTGTTCACTGACCATGTCCTTGTGGTCATCCTGCACCCAGGCAACCCAATATGGATGTGGATGTTTCTGCCTCTTGAGCTTCAACTTTGTCACCATCTCTTCTGTCACCAAATTATCAGTACTACCACTATGAATAATCACATCACAACATTTACCCTCACACTTGCACCTAATGCGAAATAGGCTCCTCCTTTGTTCAGGTTCATTCTCACCACTCAGCAGGACTCTTCTGTTAATCAACATTTATCCTCTTTCAACCTCTTCAAAATTTGATGATCTGGCATCTTCATCTACATGTGGAACTCTGGCCTGGCCTTCATTCCTCCTATCCATCCTTCCTAGGTTTTGAGGACATTCAAATGCCCTATAACCTTCTTCTTCACAGTGAAAACATGTTCCATGGAAGCCTCCTCTTCCAGATCCTTGTCCTCTTCCTCTTCCTCTTGGATCTCTATTCTTCTGATAATGGAAATGATTGAAATTATCTCCTCTCTGATTCTAACTATTATTGGCCTCATCCTACTTTTCCAGATCTTCATTTTGATCTCCATATGACCATCCACCAGATCTTCCATCATGACCTCTTCTGCTTTGTCTTCTCTCAAACTTCTTTTTCAACTTTTCCTCTACTTTTAGGGAAAATTGGTATGCCTCTTCAATACTGTTCATTCAAACCAAATTCAATTCTTCCTGAATGCTCGACCTCAACCCATTAAGGTAATGGGAAAATTTCTCCTTATCTGCTTCTGCATGGCCTACTCTGATGAGGATTCGATAGAACTCCTCTATATACTCTTGAACAGATCTTCCCGCTTGCTTCAAACTTTGCATTTTCTTCAGTAGGCCAAGCTCATAATCAATAGGAATGAATTGTTGCTTCAATTTTTCCACCATCTGATCCCACCTTTTGATTTTATCTTTCCCTCTTCTATTTCACTCCAATTGAATCTCTTGCCACCAGATCTTCGTATGACCTTTTAGTTTGGCCTTTGCGAATTTTACCCTATCAGGATCCTCAATATCTTCATATTCAAAATATTCTTCACATTCATTGATCCAGTCGATCAACTCCTTGGGGTTAAGATTTCCTAAAAATGTAGGAACCTCAATCTTAGGTCTTTTCTCGATCTTTGAGATGGCTTGGAAAAGTCTTTCTTCCTCCTGGTTCAGAACTTCTTCTTCTTCTTCTTGATGTTCTTCTTCGGCTTCATCCTCACTTTCATCTTTGACATTAAGATTCATTCCTCTACAAATCTCCTCTTGCAATGCTCGCACTTGTCTCTGTAGTGCCCTAACCTGAGGTGTTACAACACTAGCTCTTCTACCACATTCCCTTCATGGAGGCATTTTCACACTTCTCGCTAAAACCCTAACCATGGTCCTAGTGCAAACTGCCTCCTAGTCGGTGATTTATTTACACAGAAACCCTACCCCATGGTCTTGGTGCAAACTGCCTCACAATCGATGATTTGTTTACATAGAAACCCTAACCCACAGTCCTAGTGCAAACTGCCTCACAATCGGTGATCTATTTACACACTCAGGAACTCCTGCTCTGATACCACTTGATGAAGGGTGCTCCCCTTAATACCACAAACACATAACAGAAATAGAGAAACAACAACAATATGCAAGAACAGAAAGTGGGCTTCTTATTATCTCCACAAATGTGGAATTACAAACTTTTAGAATTACAATATGCAAAGCCACATGGGCATTCCCTTACAATATTTTGTAGGACAAAGCATCGAATCAATACCCAGATCTACTACCCCGAACTGCCTAAGACAACACTACGGGCCAGAAATTTAGCCTTTTAGGGCCAACCAAACTTAGAATTATTTTATTTTAAAATTTATTACATCAAAGTCAGCTCAAAATAACTTTTGAAACCCAAAAAGAAATTTTGAAGGAAAATCATTTTCCACTATTTCAAGTGACCCAACTTCTGAAGACCATAAGTCATCACTAGTTGACCTGATTGACTATTATGACTCCAATTTGGAAAGGGCGCAATGAGCTCTATAACACCTAAATTAAGAAAGCTTCATTCAGCTGAAAATTTGACCTGATACGAGGCCTCTAAAGCCTTCAAAACTAAGTTCAAAGTTTCTGTACCCTGCTGCCAATACCAAAAATCTGCAATATCTTCAAAACTAGACTTGATCTAGCAATGAAACTTTACTGGCAGACTAATATGACTAAGATGAACCTCCAACTGTGAAATTAGAACATTCTGAGATCATATGACCAACTTACTAAAAATAGTAAGTTTCCATAAATAGAAGCTCTACACAAGATAGCCCTTATTGAAAACAAGACCAGAAATATTTTTGGGTGATGCAAGATTTCTCTTACACCCAGGATGCTCCTGCATCAACAAATCCATCATTCACAAGATTCTTATTAGTTTTCTTCAGCCATAATCATGGTTTATCATTGTAAATGTTGGCTCCTTTTTTATTATTATAATTATTTAAGTTATTGGTATTGTTGGTGTTGGGATAGGTTTTATTATCTTTGAATAATTTGATTTCACCCCTTTTAACCAACACTTCTTCAATTTTGATCCTATTTTTGATGATTTTCTCAAATGTAGGGGGACATTGAAGTTTGAGCCTAAAGCTCATCTCCATAATTGAGTTATTCATAAATATATCCATCTCTTCTTTCTCGGGTATGCTTCATGGATATCATATGAAGACTATTCTCCATATTTGGAGAAACCCTAGAAAAGACTCACCATCTCGTTGTTTAGTATCACATAGATTAAGCATGGTGATTTCATGCTCTATGTTATAGGAATAATGAGTCATGAATTTTGAAGCTAATTACTCAAATGTTTTAATCCCTTGTGGAAGTTTGGAGAACCACTCCATGGCTTGGCCTCCTAAACTCCTCGGAAAAAGCCTCATTAAATAGGTAGTGTCATGCATGAATTCTATACTTAGAGCACAAAATCATCTAAGATGGTCTTGAGGGTCTGATTTACCCATGTATTTATCATATTTAGGGAAGACCACATTAAGTAGGAAAGGTGCCATAGCCAAGCTCTTGTCAAAGGGAAATGGGCATAAAGCCTCGATAGAAAATGGCTTAGGTTCGACTGCTTTCTTCATTGATTTGATTTGTGCTTGAAACATTTTCAATTGTTTATTCATAAAGCCTATAGGATTATCCTCTTCCTCATCTTTCTTAAGTGTGGCAATTTCATAGTCATGAGGAAGTCTTACCCTTGACTGGGCCAAGTTAAGGAAATATTGTTCCTTATTTCATTCTAAAAGTTTCTCCATGATTTCAAGGAACTCGGGATCTTGGGCCACCCTACTGGATTTATCTTTGGTTCTCTTTTTAGACCCTTGATTTTCTTGGTTAGTGTCTCCTTGATTTTTTGTTCCTTGATTTTCAACATCTCCCCTATGAAGATAGTCATAAAAATCAGCATTCCTAGCCATTGGATTGACTCTTTCTTCAAATAGGTTTGGGAGACTATCCTCTTGTTCTAAAGTTTCACAAAAAGAAGTTTGAAAATCAAATTGGGGGGCTTCTCTTTCTATGCAAGTGTCATATTCTTGTAAGGATAGTTTAAGTTTGTGAGATCATGTAGAAACCAGCACCAACAAAGGTTTGATTTCAAATTGTTTTCCCTAAACTTGGTGATTATTCTTTTTATAAAGATATTAAAAGTGCAAGATGATTTTAAAAAATGGATGTTTCTCACTTGTTCTATGTATCTTCAAACAAAGCAATCACAAATACACATGTTCTTTTTAAACCCTCTACACACAAAGTGTTTGAATATGTTCAAACGTTATCATGGGTTTTTCACAATAATCAAATTCAAGAAATCTACCTAGTTGTCAAATTGGTTCATAAGAATGGCTTTACAAGGTAGGATTTCTAAGTTAACAAGGTATTTATTCAATATTCTGGTCAAAATGGACATTAAGTTTCATCAACCAAAAATAAGGGGCTTCCCACCACCGGTATATCCTTTTGTCATCCACCCCATTAAGGATGAATGCATTTCTTTTTTATAGTGGGTCAGATATTGCAGCAAAGGAAATTGTATCCCACTTTGGGATGTCCCTCTCACCGGCCTCGTTAAGGAAAATCTCAGGAGGGGAGCCCACTAAAGATCTAGCATATTCATTTGGAAAGCGAATAAATGGATTTAAGAGATAGGTTGAGGAGTTTGATTCACAAAAAGGTGAAGAGCATATCCCTACTATTCTTGCCTCCCAAGCACAATTAGAAACATTCAATTTACCAAACCCACTAACTAATGGGAATTGAGTATTTCTACTCTCCTCCACAAACAAGGGGTTTTTCAATTTAAATGCTTGATTTATTCTTTAGCATTGGTCTTAATCAAGAAATTGATAGGTTTGGTGCTTTGATTCACTTAAAAAGTCAAGAGCATAAGCCTATTAACAATTTTCTTAAAGAATAAGAAGCAACTTTAATTACTAGATTTTGAAAAGACAAGGCCACAATTTAAGCAAAAATTGACCAAGTTTTAGGCTTATCTTATTTCGAAGCTAGCTAAGGCTAGGGGTATTTTTGATTGATTTTTCCATGTTTTCAACTCACCTAGTGGTGATTGTTCTAGCTCCTTTGCCTCCCCTTTGAAAAAGTTAGTCAACACAACCAAGAAAAATGAAGAAAAACCAAGAAAAATGAATTTTAAGCCTTATTTTTCAAATTCACTAAAAATTGATTAAGGCATATAAATCCAATTTAAAGATACAAATTTCAATTTATAAGCTTCTACAACTTGTAAATATCATTAATAAACCTCACCTTCTTGCTATGAATTCTCCAAATGGTGTTTGATATGTGCTATGTGTAATACCCCAAAAATGGGCTATAAGTTCATTAATCTTCTATATCAACAATTCGAATGAAATCGACATAGAAGTCCTAATCTAAGGCACATCTAAACATCATCGAATCCTAATTGATTATCTGAAATTCTGCATCGGGGAATATTTCTAGCAATATTCCTAATTACTTAATTATCTTTAATTTAATGATTATTTGGTGATAAATCACATTTATCCTAAGTTTGATTAATTGAATATTTTCATATTTAATTAATTAGATTTAATATCTTGCCACTTAATTATGTAATTAAATTTAATTCTATCTATTATTAATTGTATTATTTAATTTTGACAATAAATCCAATATCCTATGAATAATTGATTAAATTTTTATTTAATTAATTAAAGCAAGTTGTCATTATTTAATAATATAGTTTTTAATAAAAGTTTGATTAAATAATTGATTAACCCATAAATCAATTATTTATTTTCAAAAATCAGTTAAGTTGACCATAAATCACTTTATTTATTTAATTCATAATTATTATGCACATTCAAAAGAAACAGTTAAACTCCAAATTAGAAAATCAATGCAAAGTGTTGACTTTTTAGAACTCAACATCCTTTTGGAGTTCAAAAAGCTGATCTAAACTCTAATTTGAGTTAAAAAGTTGTTTTTGCATGTTTTGCATATTTTTGTGAATTAAATTATCTTTATTATCAGATAACTCAAAAATCAAGCTGAGTTAATCTGAGTGATTTATGGCTTTCTTCCATGCACCTCCAAAGCCTTAGATTTCTATAAAAACAAGGCTCAGCTCTTCATAATGGATCTCTCAAATTTGCATCCACAAAATCTCATATTTTTGCACAATCACGCTGGAGAATTGGAATTGGGAGGATCAAAGCTTATTGCGAATCAACATTATTGTGAGATCACTTTTGTTTTCATTTTATTGTTAGATCAATTCATAGCATATTAGTTTTTACATATCATAGATTTCATATCATTTTTCATATTATTGCATAGAAAATATCAAAAAAATAGATTAATTACATTCATATTTCATATCATTTTTACATTCAAATCTTTCATTTAGGTGTCGTCTAGGTCACTGATCTCGATAACAATCTGAGAACATCAATCTTGCACCTACTAGAAGGCAGTAAATCGCTTGGTTAAATTAGATTTCAATTTTGCATAATTTTGATTTTTGCTAACCTCTAATGTTTTACTGAAGTGTTGTGTCTACAGATCAAGTACAATTTTCACACACACATTTCTGGCACCCACCGTGGGGCCTGAAATGGGCTTCCCTTCATTTCTATCAATCTTCTATCATTTCTCTATCAGAACTCCCCTGCTGCTGCCTATTCTGGTGGTATTCTCAATAGGACGTTATTTTTTGTTTCTTTTTTTCTTGCAAAAAAGATTTTTTTTTTTTTTGGCACTTTTTCCTATCAAAACTATTCGTACAACCTAATTTTTAATTTCGGTCCGTACAGTGTCGTACAAGTTTTTTGAATTGTCGTATGAGTTTTTCAAACTGTCATTTCATTAGACACCTAGTGTCATATGAGTTTTTTAGACTGTCATTTCATCAGACACCCAGTGTCGTCTGGGAGCATACCCACTGTCATACGATAGTTCACCGAGTATTGTTTCATCAGACACCCAGTGTCATACAAGTTTTTCAGACTGTCATTTCATCGGACAGCCAGTGTCATCTGGGAGCATACCCATTGTCGTATGAAAGTTGATTGAGTATCATTTCATCAAGCACCCACTGTCGTTTGGAAGTTGGATTATCATTTCATCATACACCTAGTGTTGTACGAGTTTCCAAACTATCATCTGGGAACATACCCACTATTGTACGAGTTTCTTACTATCATCTGCTAATAGACCCATTGTTGTACAAGTTTAGGCATCAGATTTCAATTGTCCTTTCATTTTTGCAGGCAGTTTGTCAGATTTGATTTTTGGATTTTGACTAACAGCTAATCTTAACAGTTGGAATTCTCTATTTTTTATTGACTCTTGCTGGTTTTGATTGGAAAAAGTGTAAAGTTTGCTAAAATAAGGTAAAAATCTACTAAGCGCATTGCGAGGATCTTAGGTATTCCACTTGTGCTGATAATATTTCAATTTGGGCTTAAAATAAATCTCTCGTGTGTCTAGCTTGGGTGATTCTTTTCATGCTTTTGTTTTACACACTTGCATAATTGATACTAGGTTGTGACACCTTAAGTATTTATTAGCAGTCTTAGATTACTTGTGATTGATCTTTATTTCTATCTTGGATTATTGGACTCACTAATCTACCGGCCCCTCATTCCACCCCGTGGTGGCAATCTCAGCGCCATAAAGGGGAGGGGTCTACAGGAGAGAAGCGTTAATTGTTCCACCAGGAAACCCTTTTGTGCTTTTAGGAACTCACTTGTTTTCTAAGTTGGGGACTCATTTTTAGCTTGTGTGAGGTGTTAAGTGTTCCACCTTGTGGACTCATCTCATATTCACTTTAAGCATTAAGTGTTCCTCTTTCTTCTTTTTGGGTACTTTTGGTAGATTTGCTTTTGGAAACATGCATCTGTGCTCACATAGTAATTAAGCCCTATGAACACTATTCATGATTCTTGAGAGATTGGATTTCCAGCGAAATCCTTCTTGACGATAGAATCCTTGTAGGTAGGGAGGATACTTAGTGCATTTCACATTCAACTTGGTTAGTGTGTCTTCTCTTATTGATCGATACATTCTCTCCCAAGAGAGGTTGATAGATCATGTGGTGTTGACATCATGAGCTTTGGTGAATCAAAATTGGTTAGTGCACCTTCTCTTATTGATTGATACATTCTCTCCTCAGAGAGGTTGATAGATCACGTGGAGTTGACATCATAGACCTTGGTGAAGCAAAACTTTGTCTTAGCATTTCGGATTAATCTGCTTGCTTTGTTTGGGTTAAAAGTGAAAAGGTGTCAAAAACCTTGGATCTAGAGCCAAGTCCCCTTGTGGTATACTACTGTGAGTCACCTTTAGAGAGGGTTAACCATAGTGGACAATCCCTTCATAGGGAAAACTACGTTGACGGAACCTCAAGTGGTAATAGCCATTTTCACCATGGTAGTGACAGCTGCTATATAAATGTCTTTATGGAAGAAATCTCCATAGGTATGGTTCATCGTTGGGTTGTTAGATCTCCCTAGTAGCTCCTGAAGATTAAGTTCTCAGACTGTGTCAAAAATTTGGTGCGCTGGGATTGGAGTTCACCCCTTTGGATCATAAAAGTTGCAGAGTCAAACCATTACTAAAAACCCTAGCGAGGCCAAAGTTTCATTTTCAAGGGTATATGTGCATCATTGCAAAACATTTTGGAATGTACACAATTAACGCTTCTGAGGATTAGAATGAATAAGTCACTTGATTATTCATGCACAAGGTTTCTTTTGCCCTTGTTCATTGTTTTCAGACATGCTTGAAATCACTTGCTTGCTATTTTGCGTGCTTGTTTATCTATCTAGTTACTAAAAATGAACAAATCTGTTACAATCCTCAAATTTGGACATTGAAATTCACAAACAATCCAAATTTGTAAACTCAAAATTTTGCAAAAATTGACGTAAAATCCTTTCTGGAGTCAAACATCATTTCAGGAAGTCAAAAGTCATATGAGTTTTTCCAAGTGTCATTTCATTACAACCCATCTGTCATATGATTGAGTACCCAACGTTGTACGAGTTTCCATGCCAGCAAATTCTCAAAGTCAAAATCTTGCCACTGTCATATGAGATTTTCAACTATCATTTCATTGCTACCCATCTGTCGTATGATTGAGTACCCAGTGTCGTATGAGTTTCCATGCCAGAAAATTCTCAAAGTCAAAATCTTACAACTATTTTATGAGTTTTGCAACTCTCGTTTCATAACATACCCACTGTTGTACAAGTCTGCAGAGTGTCGTTTGGGAAATTTTTGAAAGTTGTCAAAAAATTGTCAGAATTGCCAGATATTTAACTTTTTCAGCCTATTTCCAGAATCTATCAAACAAATCATTGTGTCAAAAATAGAGTAGTAGCCATTGAAAATCAGTATACATGTCTCAAAGAATTAGTACACGTGAGGAAGAAATTTTAATCACCACTATGATGAAGCAGCTGCAAGCTATGCAAGTTGAACTTAACAATCTTAAGAAAGAAAAGGAACCTAAAGAGTTTTCCATGGAATCTCTATACTCTTTTCCATTTGATAAAGACTTGTACATGTCACCATGCCCCTGGATAGAATTTGAGCAACATGATAACCCTTATGATACCTCTTCCACGAAGAGTGACGCATCCAACTTTGGAGACTATGATGACTATGATGACAGACAATATAATGATACCTATGACACCTTTGTTCCTAAGAGTCCTCCTCATCATGTGTTCCTGCTTACTACAAATGGGCCGTCACATTGGATAGATTGTGATGGTGATCCATATGATTCTGATTTTGAAAGATATTTTGATGGCTTTTGTGGACAATATCTAGATGATACATCTACTTCTATTGAGGAATATAAAATGTACCGTGCTAATTTGAAATGTCAATATTATTAGAATCCTTCTCCTATGGAATCTCCTTCTGAAAATAAAGATTATCTTCTCAAGCAAGATCATGTTAATGCTGAACCTTTGTTTGGTGATGGTTCCCTTCCATCCCCTACTTCCTCCAATACTCATAAATTTTCTAAAACTTCTGAGCCTTTCAAATCTTTCACATAACCTTCATCTGACACAAGCCCTAATACTTTTCATACGGTTCCTTATAGTTATCCTCCAGGGCTACCTCTTAAAGAAACTCAAGCTAACCTTCACTTGGCTGCTAATACTTTCAATAATGCTAAACTAAAAGAGCCTAAGCCTTCATATGCTATAATGCCTACTTCAGCTAGTCCTTCACCATCTCTACAACAGTCTGCCATACAATCCCAACATGCTTTCGTATCCTTAGAAGTGGCTCCATGTCAAGAGGACTCTAAAAATGATGAAGAAAAGAACATAAAGAAAGATCAAGATCAAGAACCCTCCATGTCATCCAATCTTTCTCATGATGTCTCTTATCCACTTCAAGGTTCTTTTGATCCTGCACATCCTTTTTCATGCATTTCACCATGTCTTAAGTCTTCTCCTAAGCAAGATCAAGTTACTACTTACACTATTGAGCTTATTGACAATCAAAATAACCTTACTACACTTGCGCTTTCCAAAGATGATACTTCCATTATGGTTGGTACAAATGGTGTTGTTACTTCCAATGTTAAGCCTATTGAAAATCAAGAAAAAAAGTATGCGCTTGAGATATCCAAAGATCCTTGTCAAGATCAAAGTCTTCCATCTTCTTATTCTACCACTCCATGTTCACTTCCACTTTCTACTCTTCCTAAGTCTTTGCAAGCTTTGAACAATCCTATCAAAGAAGGTGCTCATATTCTAGATGTCCACGATTCTATTGAAAATTCTAATGCTCACTCTAAAGATGCTGATGTCCTTGGTTGTCACATAGATGATGATGAACTTATTGATTATCCTTTTGCATTTTCCACATCCATCCTTGGACCTCTTCCACCACTATAAAGGTCTTCACACCTTCCTTCCATCTTGGGTCCTTATGTCCCTTCACTTTCCCCTCCTAATGTTCCTAATTCACCATCCATCTTGGGTCCTTACATCTCTCCATCTCCCATCTTTCCTCAAGATCAACATAGATGCACACCCTTGAATCCTTACATCCCTCCATCTCCCATCTTTCCTCAAGATCAACATAGATGCACACCCTTGAATCCTTTTCATCCATGCACCCATCTAAACCAGTCATATCATCCTTCTTCCACAAGTCCCAAGTCCTTTGGAAGTAACTTGAATATTCAATACAAGAAAAAGAAGCAATACAAGAATCCATCAAAAAAAGAAGATCACCATGTCTCCTCTAATAGACATGGAAACATAAAGTCAAAAGAGATATCTAAGAAAAAAAATACAAGACAAGTATGGGTTCCAAAATCCATCATTGAAGATATTCTCTCTAGATCATCAAAAGGAAATAAAAAGCCTATGGATATATGGATTCCAAAGTCTCTCTTGAAAGAGTTTGATGTTGAGAAAAAAGTGAAGTTGACATTCAAGCTTCCAAAGGCTTCCACTTCATCTCCTTCCAAAAACATTCTTCCATTTCATGTGCCTAAACCACAACCTCTACTATCCATTCACCATATTCCTTTATTCATGATTCCTCCATCCTCTCACCACCCTTCAAGGTGTGTGTTGATGTTGATCTTGCCTTCCTTTCCATCTACCCTTTCGTAATACTTCCATTTATTATCCTTCTACCTTCTATCCTTTTTCCTCATTTTCCTATTCCTCATATCTTCTAATCTCACTCGCTTTACATAAAACTTTATCTTCCATTTTTCTCTTCCATCTCCCTTTCCCTATCAGCATCTTTGAGCATATCATTTTGAATCCTTGGCATATCAGGGTTTATCCTTTCAAGGAGCATTATCTAAAAAGCTTGCCTTCTTCCAATAAAAAGAAAAAAAGAAAAAAATTGAAAATGTGCCTTGGTGAAAACCTGGAAACATGCACCTTGGTAGCAAAAGTAAAGAGAAATAAATTCATCCTATGGTGAAAACCACTCCCTTGTGGCACCTTGGATAAGTACCATGATGAAAACCTGGCAATCAGGCATCATGCATAGTTCTTCTACATATTTCATCCATTCCATCTTCTCTCTTTGATCTTGACAAGGTTGACCTATATATGAACATTTGGCTATTTTTTGAGTTGTCTTATGATGATCTTGCTTTCATTCCCTTCCTATTTAGCCTTCATGTCTATCTTCCTCCATTCATTTTCACCTATCACTATCATTTTCCCCTTTGGTCTTCATCTAATAAAAAAAAGAAAGAAAGAGTAAAACATGATGCTTTGACACCTCTTGACATGTCTATTCCTTTGGATTGCATCCTTTTCTGCTCTTGCGTTACACTTTTATGACTTATCCTATGCTGGCCTTTCATTGCTTGTCCAAATGTGCTTTACTTGACAATTTTCCCTAGCTTGGGTATTCTTGAGGAGTTTTCCCTTGAGGATTTCTCCCCTTCATTCTCCTTCATTCTCTTGTCTTCCATCTCTTCCACCAGCTTGCCAATCCCTCTTGTTCTCCACCTTGCTAAACATTGGGATTGCATGATATGATCTTGCTTGGGAGTTTGCAAACGGAAAAAGATGCTATCAAATATACCAAGTATCATAACCAGTATCAGAACAAGTATCAGAACTAGTATCAGAACTAGTATCAGAACAAGTAATAGAACAAGTATCAGAACACCCACTGGGGCTACACCTTTCACTTTAGTTTATGGGTCTGAAGCGGTACTACCTATTGAAGTTGAAATCCCATCACTACGAATCAGAATGCATGGTCTAGTAACTGATGATGACTACAGAGTGTCTAGGTTGCAAGAACTTGAACTACTAGATGAGCGTAGACAAGCAGCGTATGATCATCTTAGAGTATATCAAAAGAGAATGTCTAGAGGCTACAACAAGAAAGTCAGACACAAAGAATTTCAAGTTGGTGATCTAGTCTTGAGAGAAAATCCTAAAAATCAATCCCATTGAGAACGTAAGGGAAAATTTGAACCCAACTGGCTGGGTCCCTTTGTAATCACTACTACTTTTGGCTCTGGTGCCTATCAACTCTCAACGACTGAAGGAGAACAACTTCGAGAACCAATCAATGTTCTCCATCTGAAGAAATTCTATGCCTTAGGCATTCAGTCTATGGTAAAATGTCCTGAAAAAAATCTTAAAAATTGGAAAAAGTCTTAAAAAATGAACATCTTGGTGAAAACCTAGCAATAGGCACCTTGATGATTCACAAAAAAATCAGAAAATATCAAATATTCAAAAAAATTGAAAAATGAAAAATACAAAAAATGAGAAAAAAAGAAAAAGTGCCTTGGTGAAAACCTAGAAATAGGCGTCTTGGTAGCAAAAATAGAATCTCTGCCAAGATGGTGAAAACCTGGCAAATGGGTGCCACTTGTTTCAATATGCTCCATTTATCAGTGCAATCTTGGTCTTTCCCAGCTTTCAATTTTGCTTTAGTTTGTACATATCTCCCAGTTTGTTTTTGCATTTCCAATTTTCAATAAGTCGGTCTATACACGAATCAGCTCAAGCGTCTATATCCTATCAATGCTTAAAACTTGGGATCAATCAATGTCATATCCTATGTTCTCTAGTATATCTTAGATGTATTATATCTAGTCAGAGTCCTTTGAAGCTTCATATGAGTCAGTCAGTCAGTCTTGTCTCCAGAAAGGATTTTGCATCTACAACAATGCAATCAAACACAAACTGAAAATGATCTGTGCTTCATGCTTTTATCTCCTTGTATGCTTACTGATTCACATTAAGATTTTTGCATATTATGTCCCTTTGAGTTCTTCGATGATGTCCTTTATAGGATTTAGAGAGTGATGACTGGGGGCATAATCTTTTCTTTGTTTTTTTCTTGTATGTGAAAATCTAAACAACTTTGGAAATTCTAGATTGAAATGGTGTCCGACTGTGAGAGCCTCTATCTCGAATTGGATGGCCATGCGTACCTTAACCATTGATACCCAGATGATTCAAAGAAGTATTGATCTAACTATTGTCTTTTTGAGTCAGTTCTTTCTCCTACTATGAGACATGATCTTACCTAAGGATGTGAAAGATAAAGGGTCACTACGGGTAATTCACATTGGATTTAGAATGATCTCTTGACTATTTGATGTGTTTGAATGCAAGGTGTATTCAGTTCATCATGACGTTCATGTTTTGATGCTTATACGAATTGCTATATCAAAATGGACATGATATTCAGGTCATCCTGGTGTTTGTGCCTTGGTGCTTATATCTAATCCGACATTTTGAAAACAAAATCAATATTCATATATCCATGGTTGTCATAATCAGTGGGTGTTGTATTGATTCCTGCGCATACAAATCGATATTCATATGTCTATGGTTTCATAGCTAGTGGGCATTGTATTGATTTATCTGGTTACCTAAAAGTTCAATTATGATAACAAATCGACACATGATCAATGACTATGTCCTAGGTCTTAGGTTGCATTTCATTTTGTATGTCTCTTTGCATTTTGCATGTTGCATGATCTCACAATGGCTAAATGAACTTCAATGCTTAAACAATTCTCTACTCGCATCTTCAAATCTAACAAGAGCTGAGTCTCACACGAAGGTTCCTCCAATGAAACAGCAAGTAGAATCCTTTTTCAGGATCAAAATTGAAATCTGAGATCGTTTATTATGTCAAAATCACGATTTAAAATTTTGGGCCCAGGATGGTCTACTGCTTGCATATTCGACCTTAAATCATCACAGAAATCTAGAATTCAACTTAATTGATTATCTTACATCAAACTATCAAAATTTCAACTTGGTCAACTATGGTCAACTCATAGTCTCACCTAGTCAAACTTGGTCATCTGGACCTCTAAACGATGTAGAATACATTCCTGGACATGTTTAACCACTTCTCAAATCAATTAACATGCTTCTGAACTCTCAACGCTAACTTTTCTTGTCAGATTTCAATTTTAATCCTGAAGGGGGCATGGTATTGCACATCATTCAAAGTCTATAAATCTAATTTTATTTGGATTCTATCAATCTTTCCTTAGTAATCAAGACAACAACCACGTCTAGTTATTGATTCATCAAAAAACCTCATCGCTCGAGGAAAATCTATCATCACTTGGGGCATATCAGATTCATCAAGATCCATATCAATTTGGTATTCTCCTAATCTTGTAAAGTGTATCAGTTTTTGCAACCATCGGATCATAGTGTTCTTTCCTTGGTTCTTCGGCAACTGAAGGATTCAGATGTGATACCTACTAGTTCTGCTAAGACAATCAAGTCTAGAACCGGTCACTCACTTCTTTGCAATCCTAAGGTTTGGAATCAGGCATTTTGACACTTTTTTGCAATCATAGGTTCATTTTCTGTTATAGTGAACATTATCTTTGGTCATTCAGGACCTATTATCTTCATATCAAATCAATATCAATCAGCTTCTATCTCATATCAATTATCAATTTTGAATCAGTTTCATATCTTTATCAAACACAGACTGTATTTGAACCACTGCGCTTCACACAGTAATTCAAAGAGGGGCAAAATGTAATACCCCAAAAATGGGCTATAAGTTCATTAATCTTCTATATCAACAATTCGAATGAAATTGACATAGAAGTCCTAATCTAAGGCACATCTAAACATCATCGAATCCTAATTGATTATCTTAAATTCTGCATCGAGGAATATTTCTAGCAATATTCCTAATTATCTTAATTATCTTTAATTTAATGATTATTTGGTGATAAATCACATTTATCCTAAGTTTGATTAATTGAATATTTTCATATTTAATTAATTAGATTTAATATCTTGCCACTTAATTGTGTAATTAAATTTAATTCTATCTATTATTAATTGTATTATTTAATTTTGACAATAAATCCAATATCCTATGAATAATTGATTAAATTTTTATTTAATTAATTAAAGCAAGTTGTCATTATTTAATAATATAGTTTTTAATAAAAGTTTGATTAAATAATTGATTAACCCATAAATCAATTATTTATTTTCAAAAATGAATTAAGTTGAGCATAAATCACTTTATTTATTTAATTCATAATTATTATGCACATTCAAAAGAAACAGTTAAACTCCAAATTAGAAAATCAATGCAAAGTGTTGACTTTTTAGAACTCAACATCCTTTTGGAGTTCAAAAAGCTGATCTAAACTCTAATTTGAGTTAAAAAGTTGTTTTTGCATGTTTTGCATGTTTTTGTAAATTAAATTATCTTTATTATCAGATAACTCAAAAATCAAGCTGAGTTAATCTCAGTGATTTATGGCTTTCTTCCATGCACCTCCAAAGCCTTGGATTTCTATAAAAACAAGGCTCAGCTCTTCATAATGGATCTCTCAAATTTGCATCCACAAAATCTCATATTTTTGCACAATCACGCTGGAGAATTGGAATTGGGAGGATCAAAGCTTATTGTGAATCAACATTGTTGTGAGATCACTTTTGTTTTCATTTTATTGTTAGATCAATTCATAGCATATTAGTTTTTACATATCATAGATTTCATATCACTTTTCATATTATTGCATAGAAAATATAAAAAAATAGATTAATTACATTCATATTTCATATCAGTTTTGCATTCAAATCCTTCATTTAGGTGTCCTCTAGGTCACTGATCTCGATAACAATCTGAGAACATCAATCTCACACCTAATAGAAGGCAGTAAATCACTTGGTTAAATTAGATTTCAATTTTGCACGATTTTGATTTTTGCTAACCTCTAATGTTTTACTGAAGTGTTGTGTCTACAGATCAAGTACAATTTTCACACACACACTATGTTCTTACTTTTGATCTATTTTTCCAAAGCTTTGTCTTCGTTGTTATATCTGCTTTGTAGATTTTTTATTTTTTTATGACCTGCCATCATAAAACTACAGGAAATTCATTTCCCGCCTATCAGATTTTGAAAATTTTGAATTTATTTAAAAGTGCAACATAACTAATTGAATGCACTGCTAACATTCTAGTACGCACAACAAAACTAATTAAACACGTTGAAACATATATTAAAAGCATTTCTTAAACTATCAAATGCATGTAAATAAAACATTCAAAGTGCAACAAGATGAATTAAAAGCGTTGCGAGGTTAGTGTGAAAGTGCTGAAAGAAATATAGATAGAATATAAGAAGTTTGAAAGCGTTATTTCATTGTGTAAAGGTGCAACACCTTACCATGGATGTGTTGTTTCATGCCTGAAAAGTGAAATAGAAATGCTTGGAAGTGCAACATGAACTTTCAAATGCAATGCAGAACTTATAAAATAGAGAATAAAACAAAAAAAAATCCTAGAATCTAGTAATTTTTCCAAATTTTGAAAGAATGAGGCCTAATTCCCCACGAGGGGTGCCATTTTGTGTACTAGGATAAGTACCTTCATAGGGTTAGATAATCAATAAATGAATAAAATAAGCTAAATACTATTAGGAATGGGAACACTAAGAGGGGGGGTGAATTCACGTTCTATAATATTAATTTATGATACTTGAAATTGTTAAAATAATAACAAAATAAAGAGAGACAAGAAATTGTTTAATTCAATGAGCAAGGAGTAAGAAGATTTACCATGAATTAACATAAAACTAGGAGTATTCACCAAAGAGAAAAGTAACAAAGTAGAAAATATTTTGAAGGGGGAAAAACATTAAAAAACCCATGTGATATAATGAATGTGGAAAAAATGCCTAAGAATGAGAGAGAGAGAGAGATAGAGAGAGAGAGAGCTTAGCTCATACAATGGTGTTCAAGAAGAAGAATTATCTCATGTCAAGAGAGAATGAGAGCCATCTCTTTAATAGAGATGTGAGGAAGGAGTTACATTGTAACTCCCATTTCTATGTATGCCACATTTCAATAGTGTGTGAGACAAGTGTAGGATTCCTCATAAGGAGGAATATCTATTTTTCTTAATAAAAGAATTACAAATATGACATGTCCTCCCACTGGGACTAGAGGACAAATACAATAGGATACCTTTGTTTATCTTTTAAATACATATATTACCAAGGAAAGATTAAATTCTAACACCCCCCTTTAATCTTTACTTGGGGTAATTACATCAAGGGGTATCAACCCAAATTGTTACAATGAAATTCAAATTTCTCTCTAGAAAGAGGTTTTGTCAGAATATCTACAACTTGATCTTCACCTTTACAATGGATGAGGGAAACTTTCTTTTCTGCAATGTGCTCTCTAATGAAGTGGTGGTGGAGAGAAACATGCTTTGACTTTGCATGGTAAACTAGATTCTTTTCCAAGGCTATTGCACTTTGATTGTCACAATACAATGGTGTAGGTTCTTGTTGAGGTAGACCCAAATTTTAAAGTATTCTTCTAACCCATAGAGCTTCTTTAGAGGCATGAGTACAACTTTTATATTCAGCTTCAGTAGAACATAGAGACATAGATTTTTCTTTTTTACTTTTCCAAGATATAGAACCTGAACCAAGAGAAAAACAATACCCAAAAGTAGATTTCTCATCATTGTGGTCTCCACCTAAATCTGAATCAGTAAAACCTTTTGAAGAAAAATCAGAATTCGCATCATAAAATAATCCTAAGGTAATAGTAGCTTTAATGTAACGTAATATTCTTTTAGCAATTTTGAAGTGAGTTTGTTGAGGTTTGGACATGAATCTTGAAACTAAACCAACACTAAAAGATAAATCAGGTCTAGTGAGGGTTAGATAAATTAAACTACCTACAAGTTCTCTATAAGGGGTAGCATCTATGAATGGAGATTGCATATCTATCATTAACTTAGTTCCTAAATCACATGGAATAGAGACATCATTAGCATTATTCATATCAAATCTTTGTAAGAGATCTTGAGCATACTTAGATTGTGAAACAAATATACCTTTAGAAGTTTGCCAAATTTGCATGCCTAAGAAGTAGTGCAAGATGCCTAAATCTATCATTTGAAAGTTTTGATTGAGTTGAAATTTAATTTCAGAAAGTAAAGGAGTAGAGCTAGAGGTAAGGATTAAATCGTCAACATATAAGATAATAATAACAATGTCATTTTTAGTATGCTTCATATACAAGTTTGGATCATTTTTACTTCTATCAAAACCTTGAGAAATGAAGAAAGAATTGATTTTAGAGTACCATTCTCTAGGAGATTTTTTTAAACCATAAATAGACTTCTTGAGTTTACATACTAAATGTTAATTACCTTGTTGAATAAAAATAGGAGGTTGAGACATGTATATTTCTTCATGCAAATCACCATTCAAAACAGAACTTTTAACATCCATTTGGTGAATAAGCCAATTCATTTTTGCAGCTAAAGTAAGAACAACTTTAATGGTAGGCATTTTTGCAACAGGAGCAAAGGTTTCATTATAGTCTATTCCTTCAACTTGAGAAAAACCTCATGCAACTAGTCTAGCCTTAAATTTACTAATTTCACTATTGGAATTTAACTTAGTTTTATATAACCATTTACAGGAAACTAGATTTTTACCATGAGGTAAAGGAAAAAGATCCCAAGTGTTATTAGAAATCAAAGAGTCATATTCTTCTTGCATAGCAGTTTTCCAATGAGGTTGATTTTTAGCTTGATCAAAGGTTTGAGGGTCATTAGATTTAGAAAGAGAAGTCATAAGAGCATAATTGTAGTAGTTTATCCTTCTAGGTTTAAGTCCACCCATTCTAGAAATTTAATCATCACCTTCATTAAGTAAATCTTTAAACCATTTAGGATTTCTCCTAGAATTAACAGAAATAGTACTAGGAGGAGTAAATAGATTATTACCATCATCATCATCACTACTACTACTACTAGAAGGAACAAAATTATTAGGAGTATCATTAGTATCTTTATGTTCATCATTATCCTTTTGAAGAGTATTAGTATTATCCTTAGTGTTAGGAGCAGAAACAAGAGGAATAAAAACATTAGGAGCAGAAATGTGAGGAATAGGGTTGAGAGATGGAGGTTGGTCCTCCAGAAGAACTATGTTGCTGTGACTAAAATCAGAATCTAAAATTTGAGAATAGTCATGGACACCATTTTCAACAATGCAAACATCTCGAGCTATTTGAACTTTATTAGTAAGAGGATCATAAACTCTATAACCTTTAGTGTTCTTAGAATAGCCAACAAATATATGAGGTGAGGATTTAGGATCTAACTTTTTCCTTTTCTATTTAGGTGTGTGAACATAAGCAGTGGAGCCAAAAATCTGTAAATGAGACAAATTGGGTTTTCTTCCTGACCAAGCTTCTTTAGGAGTTTTATTTGGTAGGGCCTTAGTAGGAGTTCTATTAATAATATAGGTGGCACATGCCATTGCTTCAGCCCAAAATTTATAATCCATATTTCTAGCATGTAAAAAACATCTAGCCATTTCTACTATTGTTCTATGCTTCCGTTCTGCCATGCCATTTTGTTCTGGTGTATAAGGAGCGGTAAGCTCATGTTTGATACCAAAATATATTAAGTAAGAATGGAAAGCATGATTAACATATTTAGTACCATTATCAGTCCTAAGAATCTAAATTTTACAACCACTTTGTCTTTCCACAAAAACATGAAATTCAACAAAAATATCAAGGACTTGATCTTTACTATGTAAGAAATAAATCCAAGTTCTATGAGAATAATCATCAACAAAATTTAAAGCATATTTAGAGCCTGAAATAGAAGTATTTTCCATAAACCTAAAAGATCACTATGAATGAGAACTAACTTATTATTAGCTGTCCAAGATGATTTATGAGGAAAAGATTCTCTATGCATTTTACCACTCATACATCCATTGCAATCAAACTTAGAAGAAGTAAACTTAGGTAGCCCATCTACCATATTTTCTTTTTGCATTAATGAGATATAATTAGAATTTAAATGTCCTAGCCTCTCATGCCAAATGTGAAAATAAATAGTAGCAAGTAATGAATATCTAGGAGAGGAAAATTGATAAAATTTAAAGAGATTATCTTCATCCAATTTAGCATTAGCAACTATCTGATCAGTATTGGGATCAATGATATGGTAAATATTTTTATAAAACTCAACCTTATAATCTTGACATAATTGCGGAACAGAAAAAAGGTTAGCTTTCAAATCAGGAACATAAAGCACATCATGTAATTTACCATTTGGAATAGAAACATTACCAGTTCCTTCAACTTGATAGCAATAATTATTAGCTAAAGAAATAGGAATATTCATAGAATCAGGTTGGAAAGAATCAAAAACTTCCTTATGAGATGTAACATATTGAGATGCACCACTATCAATAATCCACTCAAGTGGTTTAGAAGCATTAAAGCAAACAGTAAAAGAAGAATGAGATTGATTTCCATTAGATTTTCCATTTGAGTAGTTTTGAGAATTAGGTTGATCATCCTTTTGTTTCTTAAAACAGTTATGTATTGAGTGACCATCTTTATGGCAATAGGTGCAATGTGGCCTATTTGAGTGATTACTATTATGATAGTTATTGAAAGGCCTAGAATTGTAATGATCATTAAATTGTTGGCCTGAGTTATTATTTGAATTATTAGTATTGTTTGATCTTTGATAATTTTGGTTATTTTGATTAGTGTTAGAAGATTTATTGTTATTGTGACTTTGAGAGACATAGGCATGTTCGTGAGTTTTAATTATACCAAATTGAATCAATTTTGCTTCCTCTTGACGCAACATATTTTGAAAGATGACATAAGTTAATTGAGATGCTAAAGAAGGAATAGCTAACTAAGAGTAAATATTTGTAATAACTTGTTGGAACTGTCTAGGAAAACATTTACGAATAATTATGTGGATTATCCTTAAATCAGAGAGAGGAACTTGTAAACCAGTTAGTAAAACTTTAATTGAATCAAACTTGAACAAGAAATCATCAACAGAGTTGAAGTCGGTATACTTGAGGTCTTCAAGTTGGTATTGAAGCTAGATTTTTTGAGTCTCATCTGCACTATCATAGGTATTTTTTAGGATGTCCCAAGCTTGATGGGCTTCTGTACAAGTAGAAATTAAGACATACAATTCAGGACTTAAGGAGATCTCGATTAAACCAAGTGCTTCCTCATTTTTAGTCTACCAAGTAGTTTGGTCAGCTTGAGGAGCAGAGGTTGCTGGTTTTGAATTGGCATTAGTTGCAATATACAAAATATGTCTGAATCTAAAGATGAAGGTCATGTGTGTTTTCCATGCATGATAATTTATACTAGTTAACTTTATTTCTAGCATCAGGGTGGTCATAGTTAAATACAAAGATTTTTTGTAAAGAACACCTAAACTTGAGATAAATAAATGAAAACCCTTAATAGAAGCCATAAAAGAAACTTTTAAAGAAAGAGCATTGTGAGAGAAGCCAAAAAAATAGGCATGCAAATCAAATGCAAGCAAAAGAAACTATATACACTCACATGAAACAACAGAAAGCTATGAAAGCTTACGCCAAGGAGGCATGCAAGGAAAAAAAAAACAAAAAACTACCAGAGGTAAAACTGAAACCAAGAACACTTAAGAGTTAACAAATCTCTGTTAAGATGTTATTGATTAACAGATAACGACAATAATCTCTTGCTTGCAAAGAGAAAGCTATACACTTAAACATGCAAAGAGGAGACAAAGAGAGAAATAAACTAAATAAACTTGTTAATAATGAAAAGGAAACACAATCGTACAAAACAAACATATTAATGAATAGATATTAGATTAAACTTTCTTAAATGAACAGTGATGAACCTGCATCAAAATGATTTAATCTGAAAATCTATGTGATTCCTATTCAATCCACTGATCAACTATAGAAATAAGTGAAGCTCATAAGAAAAAAATTTATGTGATTCCTATCAATATTAGTTATGATAGATGGAAAAAGAATACCAAGCAAAAAAATAGCTATGATATGCAGCCTAGATCAAGTGTAGCCAACCCTAGATACGCTGAGATTAATTATGCCAAATCCACTTCACTGAAACCCTAATCTAGAATGCCTAGATTGAAAGAAAAAAGAAAAAAATTTGTGACAAACCTTGAAAAGAATCCACAGATAATGCTTGACCCCTACGCAATCTTGCAGCAACATGAAAATGTGACACCCTATTCATTTAACTAGCATAGAAATGTCATTTAATTTGCTCACCTCTTGATATTGGAAGAGGTTGAGAATAGAAAGAGAGCAGATCTTGGCACCTCCAGCATGGTAGTTTCTCATCTACCTATGCTCAGAACAAGTGCGGAGATCGATGAACTCAATCAGCAGCAGTGGGAGATTACAAAGAGGCAAATTAACATCTAACAATAGGCCAAATTATGAAGCCCCATTTACTTCGACAGCATGAAGAGTAGATACGTAAGCTGAAAGAAGCGAAAAATAGGCCTAGAAAATCATAGATTCCTTCTCATCCAACTACAAAATTAGTGAACATATGAAAAAATAGAGACCGAATGAAGAACAAGTGGAATATCATATCATAGACAACACAAACAAATCAAACCCAATAAGAGCATTTGGGTTACAGTGCTGGTGGTGGAGGATCATGTTATGATGTTGGGTGGTGATGGAGGATTGCGTTACAGTGCTGGTGGTGGAGCTTCTAAAGGCAGCTAGAGGAGATGAGTGTAGAGGTTGAAATACAGGGTGTAGGAGAAATGAAAATAGTGACTAGGGTTGAGGCTTCACAAAGCAAAGCAATACAAGTCAAGGAGAATGAATCACTTCAAAGAAACTTTAGTGATATAGGTTGACTCAGTTTTGGAACTTTTTAACAGCAAGGAAGCTAAAAAAAATGCCACATGCAACTGAAATGATTTTGGGAAAAAAAATGCATGCATGGAATTAAAAAATGCATGCAATGATTAGAAAAAATGCATGATAAGAGAAGGCATAAACTAAATTAGTAAATTAGTAATCATGAACCAAAATTTAGAAACAAAATAAGTGAATTGAAAAATATAAACTATTCTAATATTCTATGATACTTGGATATTTTCACCAACTAAATTAGTAATGCATGAACCAAAATATATAAGATTAATATAAATGAACCAATAAATAAACTAATTGCAAAGAACTAAAATTAGCTCACCATGATATTGCAAAGAACTAATTGTAAGAACTAAAATGAGATTCAAATCTCTCTATACAACATCTCCGAATTTGGAGTGCACCAAGATATGGTAGCTTCTTTACCTACACACTCAAAACAAGATTAAACCAACCTGCTCTGATACCATGTTAAAATAATAACAAAATAAAGAGAGACAGGAAATTGTTTAATTCAATGAGTAAGGAGTAAGAAGATTTACCATGAATTAACACAAAACTAGGATCATTCACCAAAGAGAAAAGCAACAAAGGAGACAATATTTTGAAGGGGGAAAAGCATAAAAAAAACCCCGTGATATAATGAATGTGGCAAAAATTCTTAAGAATGAGAGAGAGAGAGAGAGAGAGAGAGAGAGAGCTTAGCTCATACAATGGTATTCAAGAAGAAGAATTATCTCATGTCAAGAGAGAAGGAGAGCCATCTCTTTAATAGAGATGTGAGGAAGGAGTTACATTGTAACTCCCATTTCTATGTATGCCACATTTCAATAGTGTGTGAGACAAGTTTAGGATTCCTCATAAGAAGGAATATCTATTTTACTTAATAAAGGAATTAAAAATATGACATGTCCTCCCACTTGGACTAGAGGAAAAATACAATAGGATACCTTGGTTTATACTTTAAATACATATATTACCAAGGAAAGATTAAATTCTAACATAAACTTAACTCAATAACTTAATTACTGAACTGAATATTAAAGCATGTAAAGTAAACAACCATAACACATAACATCAGATGTGTTTACGAGGAAACCTTGGCCAAAGGAAAAACCCTGGTGGGAATTAATACCCATTAATAATTGTACTTGTGTATTATGAACCTGTTAATGTTCCTTTGCCCTATTAGAAGTAGTCATTACAATGCTTTAGTACAATGACCTTGTCAAGGGTCAGACCTTGTTAGGAGTCTTGAAGTAACAAACCTTGTTAGGGGTGGAAGGCTCCTTGCCAAAGCTCACTGCTCAATAAGGAAGGCTACAACCTCTTGGATATCAGATACACACTATATCTACAATGGTAAACTACTACTATGACACTTCTTGTCTGATCAGTTCCTTTTGTGCGTTGATACTTTAACCTCTTGTAAAGCTCTATAACATTCTTAATTCTCTTAACACGTACTTCTCTTCTATTTCATCTTCGCTATCCATCTCATGCTCTAATACAAAAGTGCATGTCTTATATATAGGCACAACCAAAACTATTTATTAAGTCGGCCTATAAATTATTACATACAATGCTTCCAAATGAATTGGTTCAAGCATGTTTACATACAATGATATTAATAAGTCTATAACATAAATACAATAGGCACATAGCCTTTACAAATCAAAATAATAACTGCTAATCAAAATCTTTCATGTCAGCTGCATGCTCTGTTTTGTTCTGCCACTCACTGACTGTGTCACTTCAAATCATTGTAACTTATTCATACTAACTCATCTGATCATGTGTTCTTAGACTTAGCATGATTACATACCTAAAATCTTATCTTCAAGGGAGCATACCAAAAATCAGTCATATGAATGTGCGATGATGCTCTGTTCATCAGGTGCTTCACTGACTATCATATCTTCCATACTTAGCTAAATTTTGATCTTCTAAGTTATTGCGCTAAATCCAAAACTTCATATGACTTTGTTGCCATAATGAAAACACTAATCTTAGTCATATACACTAGTATAGTCAACTTTCCAACAATCTCCCCCTTTGTCATTAATGGAAACAAAGGTATATGGCGAAGTTGCTAAACTACATCTTTACAAAAAACTTTCTAACATATATCCTTATCTTTTTCTGTACATCATACACTCTCTTATATCTCCCTTATACTAATCCATATTACTCTAACCTCCCCCCTTTTAAATTAATGACAAAAGTGCTCAAAAATTAATTTTGAAATTACTTACATAGTGAGTACATCTAGGTACGAAATCATAAGGTTTTGGATCTCTTGCTGCCAAAATGCCTTGAGTGCATCTACTGTCAATAGATGGGTGCATAGTGCATAAGTTAGTTTCTCCATCTTCTCCAATTCTATAAAGGGACCTTGATCATATGTTACAATTGTGTCATCTATCCCCTTGATATTCTGATTGAGTACTTCTAATGAGGGCACAAGTGCATGTCTTAACTATGCTTGCCTAGCCCTTATCTTAGCTATCTCTTTCTCTATCTTTTCAATCTTGTCTATTTGACCTTGATAGACATTGTTACACATGTTTATATCCTATGAGGGGTATTCTACTAATTTTGTCATAGCTTCCATCAAGGAATTAGCTTCCTGAATCTTCTTGGTAAGGTCTGAAGTGAGTTTGTCTTTGTTCATACAATCAACTATTATCTTCCTTCCTTTAGCTTCTATCTCCTTTAACATAGCTTGACCAACCTTAAGAGAATTGAGGTCAAGTGAAAAGTTACCTATCAATTCATTTAGCCTCTTCTTGAGATATTTCTCTTCTGCAATCTTGGATGTTGATTCCTCAAGACTTAAGAAATTTTCTTTGAAGCATGTCAAGATGGTGCTGACATCATCCACTAAATGTGCACTTGATACTTTTTTGTCCTCAGGCATTAGACTATTCAATATGCTTACTGATTCATCAAATAATGGATTCATCATTACTTGTTTCTCCTTTTTTTTCTCCATTGCTAACACACTTATTTTTATCAAGTCTTCTTCTCCCCAAGAGTCTAAACTTGTTGTATCAGGGGTCAAACTTGACAACAATGAAATTGAGGGCATAGGCATGATGAGTGTGCTGTGCATGATTTCAATCTTTACCTTCATTGATAATTCAATAGAGGGATCTTCTTTAGGCTCATCTTCCTTCTCTTCCTCTTCTTCTTTTATAGTTATGTCTTCAATCTGAACTTCTTCCTATTGCTTAGGAGATTCCTCAGCCCATAGAATCTCTAATTCCTTAATGCTTACAAATGCTTCATGAAACTTATCTAAGTCCTTATATGATGTTGCCATGGATATTTCTACATTATCAATCACTATAGTATCTTCTTTTGCTTCCATTACTTCTGTAGGTTCTGGCACTATGGGCGCAAAATCCTGTGGACTTGTCATCAGTGTATTTGGGATCTCATCTGCATTTTATTTCTTAGAGGGAACTTGAGTTGCAGGTGCAGTAGGAGGATACATCTATCTTTCCAAGAACACCTTCTCAAATGCCTTTTATGTCTCCTTTGCAACCAACTCATTGTCCTTATTCATAATCTACAGAGTTCTTAGCTTGGTTCTTAGGTGAGGCTTCACTAGATCTAGCAACTAAACACACTGGGAGGTTATCATCTAGTGTCTTTTCCCTTATCCTGAAATCTTCTTCAATGGTTTGTCTCTTTAAAGAATCCAGAATGTTCCAAACATTATGTAGAATGACTTTCTTAAGTTCTAGAACTATCTTCTTGAACTTATTCATGCGCTTTATGATCATAGAGTGAATCTTTGATTTGTCAATCTCATGATATTTGTCATAAAACTTTCCTATTTGATCAATCCTTCCTTCATCTACTAATATAGTTCTTAACACTTCAAGATTCAGTCTAAATCCTACCTCAGGGGGTGCTTGAGTGTTTCTTCCTTTGCTTCTTTTTGTTTTAGAGGATGGGTGTCTTGCACCAGTCTACTTCTTCCTCTTAGGCATCTTGCTAGGCTGATGAGGTGGAGTGGACTCCTAATCAATAGTAGGTGTAGGCATAGGAGTGTTTTCTTCTATCTTTTTCTTCTTCTCATTAGGATCATCAGTCTTCTCTGATTTCACTTCAAAAGAGGGTGCGCTTTCAAGTTACATTGCAATCTTGGGTTCCCTATCTTTATTTAGGTCTACTTGTGTGACACCATGAATTTTGAGTATGTCTGATGTGATTTTAGATGCTTTCCTTTTTGTTATTGCATTGTACAAGACTGAACCTACTTGTCTTATTTTCTCCTCATAAGTAACCCATCTTGGTTCATTGGGATTTTTAGGCACTAATAGGAGGACTTGTGCATAAGATTATAGAATGTGTTCCTCCACTTCATAGCCAAGTGGATGAATCCACTTAGTTCTAGGGTCTATAGCTTCCATGCATGTGATATCTATCTCCACCATAAAGACAATGTTGTCCTTATACTTCTCCACTAAACTCTCAGGTATCCTATACCTTCTCTACATTCTGATTCTGAATGTCTTTATTTCTAAGTCCATGAAATCTTTCAAGATGCTCTCAGATGATGCCTTGAATGAAATTTGTGGCATTGTGGGTAGACTCCTATCAAGATAAAGATTTGATACTTTACCAATAATATGGAAGTACATATAGATGATCAATGACCCAAACCTAAATATATTTCTCTTGTCATGCTTAATTTCCCTTATGTTATCCATCAACTATGCACGCAAGATCTCACACAGGTGGAACTCTCCATTTTCATTTACAATCCTTATAGATGTTAGAATTTTTGTCACAAACAAACTATTCACTCTGTTAGCATGCTAGAACTTATAGCCAAGTATCATAGACATTAGCTTTATATCCTTGTCCTCAATCAGCTCAATGGTCATGCTGCTCTTATCACTATAGGACTTACAAGCTTTCTCAACTAGTTTCCTAACATCCTTACCACTTGGAAGAATGGTGCCAGTCTTGGATAGTCTTGTCATCTCATAAATGAGATCTGAAGTGATGTGAACTAGAACTTCTCCTATCCAAAATAGGTCATCATGAATTCTTCTCAGTAGGATCTTGATCCATTCAGACTCATAGAACTCATATGTTGTTGCATACTCAATAATCAGGTAATTTGCAAGGTGTGCAAACTCATCCATGAATGTCATGTTTGGTTTCATCATTTTTTCAAGGTGTGACCTAATCCTATCCAATCCTATAGGTTCCTTCTTGCAATTTATGTATGTGCGCATATCTTCTACGTGCATAGATCCCATCAGAGTTCTTGAGAATGCCCCTTTTAGGTCATCTAAGACTGAATTAAAAGGATTCTTCTTGAAAATGTATCTCTTCATTTTAGTAACATCAAACAAAATTGGAGTGGCCATTATTCACTTGATCAATCGCTCAAATAGGTTTCCAAAGGGTTTTTGAACCGTCGTGTCTGAATAAGGGTTTCGTAACCAACTTTCATACTTCTTCGCTGATAAACCAACTACAATATTTCAATACTAACTGCTTGATCTCCTATGCTCTCCAAAGGCTTGAACTTTAATGAAAATGTGTAGATAATGGATCTTTGGTGTCTATTAAAACAACTTTCTAAAATTAATGCTTTCTATTATAATATGAAATGCAACAGAGAATTCAATCTTCATTCCTATTAACAATCGGGCTATGTGATCTTGCATACAACATAAACTAGTATCCAAATAACTAAAACCAAAGGCACATACTCTAAGGGTGAGTATACCATCCACGTAGGGTCTAGAGATAATTTAGCTCCCCCTATGATCATGAGGGTCATTCATCCAGAAGTAGAAGGTGCATCCATTATGGATGCATCCACTACATAGTCATCAATATTATCTTTCTTTGCTTCTATCCAAATCTTGCTCACATATTCTGTAGCTTTCACAAACTTGACTTCTCCAGATTCCTCCAAAATTGATCCTTGAGACTTATTAGGTCTTTCTTATCTTTGTTCTTGTGATCTAAAAAACTTTGAGATGTGTCCAACCTTGTTACAAGAGTGAAAAATGACTAGAGGCCCTATATTCCTTGGCACATTGATGTGAGTTACTATACTACATTGTCTAGCTATGTGACCATTGTAATTACATATCTGACATGTAATGTTCTGAGGAATTCTAAAATTTTGTTGTGGATGATTTCTCTAATTTTTCTAAGTTTGACTTCTTTGATTTGATCTACAATTCATAGCTCTATGACCAAAATTATTGCATGAATAACAATAACCATTGAAAGGTCTTACCTCTTTACAATATCTTGCTATATGTCCATGCTTGTTATAGGCATAATAAGTTTAGTTTACTAGCTTGTGTTCATCCTTGGATGGTTCAGTTTTAGCTTTAGTATGATTTTTAGTCTTCTTAGCTTCTATAGATTCTTTAGGTGCTTTCATTCTTTCTTGCATATCATTGATTTGATTTTGTGCTTCATTAAATCCAATACCAGTGGTATCACCTTTAATCTTTTGGGCATACAACTGTGACTCTATTAGATCCTTACTTGTGTGCAATTTGTCAATATTATTCTTTAGTTCAGTCAATTTAGATTCCACCTTTTTCTTGATGTTTTCTATCTCCAAGATTTTCATGTTTTCTTGACTCAGTTCTTCATCCAACTATTTGTTTTCTTTGATCTACTCTTCATAAGATTTCTAATTGTTGAATAATTTTTCATCTAACTCTTCAATCTGATCCTTCAGAGACATGTTTTCTTCATTCATCTTTTTGACCATTTTTCCCAAATCATTGTTTGAACAATCTTTCAAATATTTTCTTAATTTCTTGATGAATACTTGTGTGCCACTGACCTTCAATTGCAGTTCAATTTATTTTTTAGATCTGTCAAGATCTTCAAGAGTTGCTTCAAGATTCTTCTTCAGATGTTTCACTTCTCCTATATCCATGATCTCCTCAAGTGGTTAAAATTCTCTTCAGAGGACCAAAGCTTTGATACCAATTGTTAGGAATAGGAACACTGAGAGGCAGGGGGTGGGGTGAATTAGTGTTCTATAATATTAATTTATGATACTTGAAACTTAACTCAATAACTTAATTGATGAACTAAATATTAAAGCATGTAAAGTAAACAACCATAACACATAACACCAGATATGTTTACAGGGAAACCTTGGCAAAAGGAAAAACCCTGGTGGGAATTAATATCCACTAATAATTGTACTTGTGTATTATGAACCTATTAATATTCCTTTGCCCTATTACAAGCATTCATTACAATGCTTTAGTACAATGAAATTGTCAAGGGTTAGACCCTATTAGGAGTCTTGAAGTAACAAACCATGTTAGGGGTGGAAGGCTCACTACTCTATAAGGAAGGCTACAACCTCTTGGATATTAGATAAATAATATATCTGCAATGGTGAACTGCTGCTATGACATTGCTTGTCTGATCAGTTCCTTTTGTGCGCTGATGCTTTAACCTCTTATAAAGATTTATAAAATTCTTACTAATCTTAACACATACTTCACATACTTATGTTCTTCTATTTCATCTTCGCTATCTATCTCATGCTCTAATACAAAAGTGCATGTCTTATATATAGGCGCAACCAAAACTATTTACTAAGTTGGCCTATAACCTATTACATACAAAACTTCCAAATGAATTGGCTCAAGCATGTTTACATACAATGATATTAAAAATTCTATAACATAAATACAATAGGTGCATAGCCTTTACAAAACAAAATAATAACCGCTAATCAAAATCTTTCCTATCAATTGCATGCTTTGTTCTGTTCTGCCGCTCACTGACTGTGTTACTTCAACTCACTATAACTTCTTCGTACTAAATCATCTGATCATACGTTCTTAGACTTAGCATCATTACATAATCAAAAACTTATCTTCAAGTGCACATAGGAAAACTTGGTCATATGTACGTGCGCTGATGCTCTGTTCATCAGGTGCTTCACTGACTGTCCTGTCTTCCATACTTAGCCAAATTCTGATCTTCTAAGTTATTGCACTGACTCCAAAAATTCATATGACTTTGTTTCCATAATGAAAACACTAATCTTATTTATATACACTAGTATAGTCAAATTTCCAACAAATACCACAATTAGTGAGCTAATTATGCAAATAAAGACAATGAGCACTATATGGCTCTCTATTTAGATATGCTAATGCAAATCTTTCAGCAAGCCTCCTTTAGTGACAAATCTAAAATGAGAAAATGATATAATAAGAAACTAACTAAGTGAATTCCAAATTGAAATTATGCTTAATTAACTCTAAATTTTCCTTTCTATCTTAAAATATCAAGAGGTTTGATGCAATTCTCAGATTTGTGGATGATTTTTAATTGATTTATGCCTTGCTTTTATAGATTTTGGCAAGTGAAGGGGGTGGAGTTGAGTTGATCATGGTTGAGTTGAGTTTAAGTCCATAGTTCCACCTTTGGAGATAATTTAAATGGAATTTCATCAAAGCTTGGGACAAAGAGACAAAATGAGTGATCAAGATGCTCTCACCTTATGTGTGATTGAGATTAGATGCGAGCTTGATCCATGTGAGCTTGATCCTTAAATCTTATTGGTTGAGACATTTTCCTCCCATGTGGTGTTGATGGAAAATAAGGATTTATTAATTGAATTAAAATGATTTGTTTAGCCATGTGTACCCCTTGAATGGGTTAATTTGATTTAAATTGAACTATACAATTAATTGATTTATTAGCTTTTGATTTTCAATTAAAATTAGATTTTGGCTTGATTGCAATTATGATTTGATTTTAGCTTGATTTCAATTTATTACTTTGACTTTGCCTTAGTTTCTCACATGAATTGATCTTGTCCATTTTCAGGTGATTACAAATGCCCCTCTTTGAATCAATGTGCAAAGCGTATCGGTTCAAAGAATGTCCTGATTGTTTTGATGCATAGTCACTGATTAGATTGATGCTCGATTCGATGTTGATAGAAGATGCAGATCTTGATGATAGAATTGATGAAATTATGATTGATTGGAGTCCTTGATGGTTGATTTGATGCTGGATCACTGATATGATACCTGATTTGATGTTTTAATGACCCACTTGATTATTATAAAATTTTTTTGATGAAATATTAAGCCTTTGATTTGATATTATGCATTTGATTTGATTTTAAGATGTTTGATCCTGATTAATCCGAGTGTATGCCCCCTCAAAAATGAAATGAAATTTGATTTTGGGTGAAATATGTTGCATTTTTTAATCATTTTGTGTTGAATTATTTCGATTCAATGTGAATTTGAATTTCATTTTTTATATTGTATTTGTAATGTTTTGATGACAAATGCCCTTGATTTGGCTGATTGGGAGTTAAAATTGGGTCCTAGGTCATTTTATGGTAAAAAATGCCCCTTTTTAGATCAAAATGAGCTATATATAGGGGTAAAAGGTCATTTTCACTATTCATTTTTACCCTCTTTGAATTTTTCACTTTGACCCTCTGAGATATTTTGCGATGGTGATCTTGATTCAAGAGCATAGGTTCAAGTGTGGCTGATGATACCAGCGCCCACCTAGCTATGGACCTCCGGTATGTACCCCTAACAAATTTGTCCATTTTTGCATTTAAATTTGAAAACTTTGGATTTTTCTATAGAAAACATTTTTTTTTTCTTTTTTAATTTTCATTGCGCATCCAAGATTTTTAGCAGCACGTACACATTTTTTTTAGCGCATCTGCAATTTTCTACAGCGCAGTCAACCATTTTAGTAGTGTGTACAAATGCTAAATTTAGGGAAATATTTTTCCTTTACCAATTTCTACTACACTTTCAATTTTGATTGCGCTTTTGATAATTTTACCAGCGCATACAAGGTCATCTTTTAACATGTACTAAATCCTGCAATGCTTTCACTTTGTTTTTGCGCTTTTAAAACTTTTTTCTATGCTTTTGATGTTTTTCATTGCGCATTTGATTTTCAGTTCTTTTAAGAAATGAAATAACACATGCACCCTGTCTGGCAAAAATGATGGACCTTTCAGTCAGTTTTCTAGTATGTCTGATGTCGTCAATTAGTTGATTGACTTAGGTTTTTGAGTCCTGTCTTTAGCAAGTCATGTGATGTCAGTTCTATTCATTTGATATTGAATATTGATGGTCAATATTGATTTAAATGGTTGACAGTGATGATGAATTTTTCGTGCTTTCTAAATAGAACTAGGAAAATTGATTGTGGTTTCATTAGATTACATTGGTTGATTGACTTAAGATAATCCAATATGTGATGATTTTGATTTGTGATGTGTTTAAACTTACTTCTGCAAACTCAACTTTGGAAGCTAGCTAACTGAGACTCATTTCCTTTTCTTTTTGACATGATTGATGATCTGAGGGGGCCAGAGTGCCGAGTGATTGGTCGGTGCAGTTTGTCTTTTCTACTCTCTCTTCTTTGATTCTGCATGAATCAAGGTCTTCTTAAAACTATGGCAGAGTGTTGGCACTCTAACCATAACACCTTTGATATATTGATGGGGGAGATGATGATCACTCCCAAGGATGTATACATGCTTTTGAGGATCCCCACCCATGGGGAGATAGTTTATTACGATCAGGTCTACAATGGTATAGTTTGTAGATGTCTTTTTTTTTATCCTACCATTGGAGATGCGATTATCCTATGGGATAAGTTTCCTTTGTTCCTAGTTCTCCCAATAGTATTAGGAGTTCTTATTTGTGGCTTCTTAGTTCTTGATCGATGGGGACATGGATTTGAAGTTGGCTAGGGTAGGATTCTCAAGGATATTATTGTCCATCCTCATAGATTTGATTGGGGCTTGTGTATGTTGGCTCGGCTATACCATGAGCTACATGACATTGTGTATCAGTATGGTGCTACTCTTTCTACTAGAGTAGTACTTCTTTAGTTATGGACATGGGAGCATTTTCTTGTTACTAGGCTTATTTTTGTTCATCATCAAGATCCAGGATGACCTTTCAACTTTATTTATGAGGGGATTCTTTTGTAGGCCCACTTGGGTAAGGTGGATTACTGGTGGCATATCATTGATGAGATAGATCAGGTGGTCTAGAGACTATATCTTGGATGTGAGTCATGGCCCAAGAATGCAGTGGATCTTCCCTTCATGTGCATGCCACATTGGATGATAAGGAAGATGCCCTTGATTATTGAACAATTTTGTTTCCATCTAGTTTAATTTAAGTTTGGGCGAGTATAGGGGATGCCACAGGGGTTGTCCCTTTATGATCAAGTATAGGTGGAGATATCCCTTTGGGGTCCTTATATTGACTACCGTACAACCCAAGATGAGATGTTGTAGCTACCTCATCTAGCATGGGATATGGGGGAGCACATTATTGATGCTGGAATGATAGATGACTATGCTTAGTGGTTCTTACATAACCTATTTCCTAGATTTATCGATCTAGTAGAGCCAATGCCTAGGATTGAGTAGCAGTTTGACGATTATGGCGGGGATGGCAGTGGTGGTAGGAGATGAGGTCATCAAGGATGATGGGTAGGTAGAGTGAGATGAGGAGGCAAGATTTTTATTCCTATTATTTTTTCCCCCACTCCGGTTAGAGGTGTAGTTTGTATAAGAGATAGATGAGTCTGAGTTTGAGGAGGTCCTTTTAGAGCACTTCATTAGGAGGATGTGGATAGACTAGCCAGATGGGGCTAGAATAGAGTTCAGGTTTACATGCTAGTTGGCACACAGGTTGTTGCATATTTAGATGCATAGGTGGCCCAATTTTTTGTGGATCAAGAACAAGCACCCCTTGTACCTTCTCCTCCACAGGGTCCTCCTCCTTTTCATTAGATCCCATCTTCTTCTATTCTATTTTCTTCCATGGCTCCTCCTCAAGCTCCTGCTCAGGCTCCTCCTGCAAAGGTACCAGCACAAGGTCCTCCTACACCAAGATTAGCCTCCGATGTTTAGTCTTTATAGTATGAGATGTCTAAGGTTAGACAATAGGTGACATAACTCAACATGATGATGTAGACATTTATGGCTTCCATGAGTAAGCATGGGCTATAGGCGAGCTCTAGCTGAGGCTCTGATACAGGTTTGTGTACTGATGGTGCTAGTGGTTTTGGAAGTTGATGATATATGATTGAGCGATTCTTTTGATGTACATTATGAATTTTTTTGATATCAAGACATTTTTACTTATATTCTTTTATCAAATGATGTTGTTTATGATCGATACTTTTCATGGTGGCTGGACTCTGATTCACATATTTGAGATGGACATTGATGATACCATGGACTTTATTTTCTTTGATAGGTTTACATTATATGATGTCATTATGTGTTGGTCCTCTTTTTAGGTTCTTCATATGATATGCAGATCTATCTAATTTTATCACTATATGCTATGTTTTTGTACTTTTTAAATGCAATTTATGATATGAATGCACATGTCATGTCTATTTATGCAAATGAGTGTCTTATTTATGACATAGAATAGATGGATGCATTTAATATATGGATTAATGTTAATGATTTATAATGATGAATATTTAATCATTTAATGATTTAATGTTATGCAATGATGTTTATGGATGCTTTTATGAATGATGTAATGGATGATGTAATGCAATGTAAGGTGATGAATGATAAATGATATGTAAATGTAATGGATGGACTTTAATGTACTTATATGATATAATGTATGGTTTTAGATGATTTAATAATGAATGATGAATGCAATGATATATGGATGTAATTTATGATTCACCTAGTAATATAATGATTAATGATGATCTGAATGCAAATCGATGACCTAATACACTTATTTTTTAATATAATTCAAAGTTTAACTGTAACAAACCTTAATGAATGCACCTAACTGAAAAATGCAATGTACTAATGGGATGAAATTAAATGCAATGCTTAGAATGAACTTAATGTAATGTGCCATTAATAATATCTTGATGTGAACTTGAATGATGTAATTAATGCAACTAGATTGTAGGAACTAAAATGAATGCAAAATAATGCAATTTAACATGTTCTTATTTATAATTTTCAAAATTGAATTTCTAAAAAAGATAGACATGGAGAGGGAGCAAGCAGGAGGAGGAGGAGCGGGAGAAAAAAATTTGAATTTCCAGCATGAAGGGAAGCAGGATGCTCTTGTTCGAGCTGCAGGTTCTGAACTAGTACTAGGAAATGCGGAGGTCATAGAGATTGTAGTAGAAGAAAAGACTGAAAACCCCATGTTTGTCAATGGGGAAAAAGCTAATGGGTCTAGCATGGCCCATCTGAGAAAGGACAGTGGTCCTATCTTGGGACCAGAGGAAGAAAAATGGGATAAAGTTGGTCCTTCTGGGAAAAGAAAAGGGTCAACAAAGCATCCAGAAGATCTCTCACATGGTGGGAACTCGTTATGAGGTAAGGGGAAATGGAGTAGTCTTTTTGGGATAAAAATGAATGGAAAATCTTCTTTCCCAAAGATTGATATAGCCTCAGAACTAAGTAAAGGGGTGATAGGTTTAAATATTCCTGATCAAATTATAGATCATATTGTCTCTACAATGGCCTCAACTCTGATAGGAAATTTTATGGGTCCTAGGTTGAATATAGACCTGGTGAGGGCTTTTACCCTCCAGAAGTGGAAGCTCAAAGGGCAGGTGGATGTAGCGGCTATGTTGAAAGGTTTTTTCTCCTTTTTATTCTCTAATGGAGAAGATCTTTAAAAATTACTGACGGAAGGCCCATGGATGTGGGGAAAATCCTCTTTGTCTTTACAGAAATGGACTACCAATCTGGACTATAATGATAATTTCTTTGTATCTGCTCATGTCTGGGTTAGACTTCTAGGTCTCCCTCTAGAGTACTGGCATGAGGATATTTTGGTGGCAATAGCAGGGTCTTTTGGTGAACTTCTGACTATAGATCCGATGACTGTAGCCTGAACTAGACAAGTGTTTGCACGGATATGTGTTAATATCCAACATGATACTGACCTTCCTCAAGTCATAAATCTAAACTTGAAAGTTGGTAAATGGGCCCAAGAAATAGAATATGAAGCGACCCCTTTCATATGCTTAACATGTAGAAAAGTTGGTCATTGGGCAAAATAGTGTCCATTGAAGATAACCATAGATAAGAAAAACCAAGAGTCTAGAATGTCAAAAAAGTGGGAATGGAGGACAAAAAAAGGGGAGATGCAAAAAAACCCTATTAATGAGATCTCAAATTAAAATATGGAGGAGAAGTAGGCTCACTCACAAAGGGAGTCAGAAGAAACATAAGGTCCTAAGGAAGCTGCTATCCCTATTGAGGAAAATAAAATACAGGATCATTCTAGAATGGTTACCTCTTTGGAGGAAACTTGTGATCTCTCTTTAGAGTTAGATCCAATGCTGGCATCAAGGGTTAAAGATAGCCTAAATTCTTCAAAGGGGAGGGAGAACTTCCAAATCCTGAAGAAGGTTTATGAAACCTCATATATTCTAGAGAAAATCAGTAGTGAAGCATCAAATTCTAATTTGTTAGAGCCTAAGTTAAAGAATGATAGATCAAATGAATAGTATGATGACTCTGAAATAGTGGAAATAGAGAACAAAGGTCCATGGATCAATGTTAAAAAAAAAAAGATCTCCAGCAAGTAAAGGCTTAGGGTCCCAGCCAAGAAGAGAAAACATTAAGGATCAGACCCCTACAACAAGAAAAAATATCTCTAAGGTGACACAAGGAGGCTTGACATCTAAATCAAACAAAAAAGGGGGCAAACCAAATTTGGAGGAGTTCAAACAAGAGGAAAACAAAAAAGAGCAGATACTGGAACACCTAAAAGAGAAAGGGGTAGAGTATCTGAGAAAGAACGGATAGAGCAGGAAGCAAAATAGAATATTACAGATGGTAGATAACTTACCATCGATTAGGTCTATCCTCCTAAGTTTTAATGAAGGTTTTATCTTGGAATATTAGAGGTCTCAATAGTCCTTATAAACAAGATGTAATTAGGAACTTAGTTAGAGATTCTAAGCCTGATATTTTGCTTATTCAAGAAACTAAAATGGTTAGAGACAAGATTGTTAAAATCAATTTGCTTAAGAATGGGGATAAGTTTAGCAGTGACTCTGAAGGGGCTTTTGGAGGATTGGCTATCTTCTAGAATACTAAAAGCTTCACTTGCAACCTATTGAAAGAGGATAATAATTTCCTGCCAGTTAAAGTCAACAGCATTAAGGATAATTTCTCTTAGAGTTTGATTAATGTGTATGCTCCTAATACTAACTCTGGTCATCTCAATCTTTGGAAAAGGCTTCATGACATCAGAAAGGATCATCCAGATGACAACTGGATGATGATGGGAGACTTCAATACACCCCTGAAAGAAGTTGAAAAGAAAGGATGGAACAATACCCAAGTGGAAAGCATGGTAGATCTTATGGATTTCAGAAGTAATGAAGGTTTGTTGGATATAGACCTTGAAGGCATTGATTATACCTGGACCAATAAAAGAGTGGGAGCTGATCTCATACAGGTCAAGCTTGACAGGGCCCTTGTCTCTCATGGATGGATTGTTAACTTTTCCTGCACCCTCTCCTCTCTTAACTGCATTGGTTCAGATCACTATCCTATCTCCTTTATTGCCAACTCCTTCAGAGGAAAAGGTAACACACCTTTTAGATTGGAAAAAATGTGGATGACCCCCCTAGAGCTCAAAAATAAAATAAAGGAATGGTGGAATATCAAAGTGGAAGGGAAAGCTATGTTCCAAGTGGCTAAATAAATGGCAAATATCAAATCTAGAGTTAGACAATGGAGCAAGGATGTCTTTGGTGATATTTTTCAAACTAAAAGCAAAATTCAAATGGATCTTAAAGAAATTCAAGACAAGATTTAGGGTATAGGGCTGACAGAAGATATGAGCAAAGAAGAAAATATTATCCTTGTTGATTACCATAATATCATAGCTAAAGAGGAAACTTTTTGGAGACAGAGATCAAGGTCTCTTTGGTTGAAAGTGAGAGATGGAAATACCAGATTTTTCCACCTCACTACGATGAAACACAAGGATATGAATAGAATCAACACATTGATTACCCCTAGGGGCACTCTCAATAAAGAGGAAGAGATAAGGAAAGATATGATGGGCCACTTTTCTTTGATTCTTTCTAGAGAGCAAGGTCTCAATCAAGATGATCAGAACTATTTGCTGAGTTCCATTCCCATGCTTTTGGAGGATGAGGACAATGTCTTTCTTAAGTCTATTCCTATGGAGGAGGAAATTAAAAGTGCTATCCAGTCTTTTGAAGGTGAAAAATCCCCTGGGCTAGATGGCTTCCAAATTTTTTTCTTTCAACACTACTGGGAAATTATTGGAAAATATATCTGTGGTTTTGTGAAATAATTCTATGGCTCTAAAGCTATTCTTAAAGAGCTCAACTCCACCTTCATAGCCCTGATACCCAAAAGATAGGGAGCTAACATGGCTGATAGCTTTAGGCCTATTAGTCTTTGTAATTACTTGTACAAGATCATATCAAAGGTTCTGACTACAAGGATTCTCAATAATCTCCCTTGTCTCATTTCCCCCCAAAAAAATGGGTTTGTTTCAGGAAGACAAATCCTGGACTTGATTATGGTGGTTCACGAGAATATTCACTTGTTGGAAAAATTGAGGAAATAGGGGTTCCTAATGAAACTTGATCTATCAAAAACCTATGATAGAGTTGATTGGGAGTTTCTTTCAAAAATTCTTCAGACATTTGGTTTTGATGATGGAGTGATCAAACTTATAATGCAACTTGTTACTATAGTTTCTTCTTTGGTGATTGTGAATGGGGGATCCTCTCCTTTCTTTAGACCTACCAGATGGTTACATTAAGGAGATCCTATATCTCCTATCCTTTTTTCAATCATGGCTGAAAGTCTTGGGAGACTCATTACCCTTTAGGTTTCTCAAGGTTTGATTTAGGGTTTACAACCTTCCTTCGGAGGAATTGTCTGTTCTCATGAACAATTTGTTGATGATATGATTTTGATGGGACAATCTACTATTAAAGAGGCTAGGAATATGAAAAAGGTGTTAAATGTTTATGCTAGTGCTATGGGTCAACTCATAAACTGGGAGAAGAGTGCCCTATTTTTCTTCAATACTCTTGAAGCTAGAATGAATTTTTTTTTTTCTATTCTAGGCTGGAAGATTGGAATCATCTTGACCTCTTATCTTGGTCTACCTCTATGCTTGATGGTTCAGCTAGGGGTAATCCTGGAAGGGCTGGAGGTGGTGGTCTTTTAAGAGATGTTGCTGGAAATTGCTTAGGAGTGATTGATATCCCACTGGGTATCCAAATGAACCATGTAGTGGAAGATCAAGCTGCTCTTTACCTGGTAATGATGATGAAAGATATGGTCTACACAAAATTATGGCTGGAAGGTGATTCCCTAAATATAATCAATTCTATCAAAGGGAAATCTGAGAGCTCATGGACAATAGAACACATCATTAACAAAATTAAAAGTATTATGAATTCCTTTGAAGAATGTGATGTCACTCATGTTTATTATGAAGGCATCAAACCAGTGGACAGGCTGGCAAATGAAGGTACCTTGAGTGATGTCACCCAAAAGTGGAGAGGGGAAGCAAATCTTAAGGCTAAGATTATGAGTCTAATCAACTATGACAAGATTAATCACTATAAAGGAAAAATCACTTAATCTAATGATGACATGGACAAATCATTTACCAAGGAGGTCTACATGTAAGGCGAAGTGTGGGATCATTACTCTATAGTTAATAAAGCACGGACAATGGGTTAATCTTGATAACCAAAATAGAAAAGATAATCAAAGAAGTAAGGAGGACATCACTGGTAAGGAGCCAAACTAGTACATGAGAAACAAGAAAAAAATGGGAGGTGGTTTGAAGAGGGAGGAACCTTTTGACTGTGACAAATGGAGATAGGACAGAAAAGTTTGGAAGAAGCTAAAGAAAGGGGGGGTTACACAGTCCATGAAGAAGCTTCATGGGCATGACAAAAAGATCACCTCTTTGTTCGTGGATGGGTAGGGTAATGGTAAGGTTCATCTTTGGGGAAAGTCCTTCACTCTTACTATTTCTAGTATAGCAGAAATTACTGGTTTACCTATGGAAGGTACCCATTTCCATAGAGGAAATCATAGACTAGGAACTGATGCTTTTACCATATTCCCTAAAATTGATGATGAGAAAGCCCTTATGACTAAGGGAAATGGTGGCTATGTGGACATTACCAATATTGATGAGTTTTGGGCCAAAATCTTGAAGGCTAGTAACAATAGCATTATGGGACACATGAAAAAGGCTAGTAACCTCATGCTGCATGAGGGCTTGATCCTTCTTATTTCCAACCACATCAAGGAAAATATTCCAGACCCAATCCCTAAAAGGATCACTGGTAAAATAAAGGAGAAGAATGAGGGGGATACAAAGGTTGAGACTAGTAAGAAGAGAAAGAATAAGAAGGATAAGGCCTCTGTTGAGACCAGTGGCAAAGATACTACCAGCACTGAGGAATTAGTGAAAAGGCCTCACTCCCAGGGAAAGGGTATCATAGAGGAAGGTAATGAGGAGGATTCTAGAGAAGAAGAGATAAACAATGAGAAAGAGGAAGGAAATGAAAAAGATTAGGAAGAGGAAATGAATAAATGGATGGCAGAGGAGAATGATGATAAGGAGGAGAATAGTCAAGAAGATGGAGATGAAGAGGAGGAAGCCGATGAGGAAGAAGAAGAGGCCCAGGAAAATTTGACTAAAGACGCCATGAAAGATACCCTTGATCTTAATGGGGGTGCTGAGAAAGAGGAAGATGGCACTCAGGTGTATTCTATGGAGGCTGATTTCACTTTTCAGGGTGCCCCTATGGAAGAAAATATGAAAAATATTAAACTAGATTTTGGGGATGGTAAGAATAGAGATGAGGATTGTAATGATGATGAGGGGCTTACTATGGGAATTATGGCTGGCCAAGAGAATGAAGGTAAGGAGACTGGTAAGACCCCATTTTCAAATGAAATAGAAGAAGACAACTAGGAAGAAAATAAGGAAAGTATGGAGAAGAAGACCATGGTGGAGAACAACAACAACAAAGAGGAATCTTTAATCCTCTTGAGGGAAGAAACTTTGTAGGAAGAGGAGAATAATGCTGAGAGTCAGGTTAAGAATATAGAATGGAAAAAGGAAATGTAGGAAATGGAGAATACCATGAAAAATATGACTACTAAGCTAGGAAAGATGGAAAATAAGGTTCTTGATAAGGTGAAAAACAAAAATAAAAATGAGGATGGTACTGTTGAGATGAGAAAGATAGTTAATGAAAAGATGAAAGACTTAGAAGCCAAAATTAGCAACCATGACAGAATGATTAAAGGTGTTTTGAGCCATAGCAACGAGGGTCTGAAGGTGACTATTATGAATCTAAATATGTTGCATAACTATCTAGAAAGGAACCTGATGGAAATAACAACAATCACCATCGATGAGGATGCTGGTAATACTAGTCCAGGGATGAGAACTAGAGGGCGCATCTAGAGGAAGGTCCCCGATAAACTAAAAGATCTGAAGGAGCTACAAGAGACTATCTAGAAGATGGGAGACCTCCAGAAGAAGGCTGAAGAAATGATAACAGATAATTAGCTAGTTCTTGCTGGTAGTTGTTTTGTAGTTTACCTTTCTTTTAGTATCTACTTTTGAACTATGTAGTTCTTGGTCCCTGCTTTTGTTTTCCAGTAGGTGTTTCATTTTGCAAACTTTAATGCTCTTTCTTTTTTCTTTTTTGTAACTAGTTTCGGGTCCATGTAAAACCCCTTTTACCTTAATCCAAAAACATGTTCTTATTTATAATGATTGATCTAATAAATGTGACTAAATGATATGAATTAAAATTAATGCAAGCTAATGAAAGTGCACTTTAAAATGAACTTAATGAAATGAAATGTAATATGACTTAAAATGCAATTAATCTAATGCAATGAACCCTTTGATTTTGATTTTTGTTGATTTCCAACACGCTCTATCACATAATATTTTTGATGAACTTTTGATTTTTTTATTTTGATTAAACTCCACCCCCTTCTTTTTTTTTCAAATCAGTTTTAGAGCTAAGAAAAAAAACTTAAATGCATTTAATCTAGGATGGATGCACCTAGCTATCACTATTCACAAATTAGGAGCTTATTTTCATCATTGAGAAATTTTGAGACCTGAAATTGGCACAATCATCAATGGTTCAACCATGGTGATATGAATACATTTTCCCTTTCCATGTTGCCTTACCATTCTTGGTACAACTATCACTTATTGGAATCAATCATGAGAGAACAAATATTGCTTTCATTAGATTCTATGTTGCAAGTGGATTTTGGTATTATGATATTGAACTTCAAAATATCTAAGGTATCATGTTGTGTAAACAAACAAAGATCTCAGTTTTTCTATATGTACATGTCCTCGATGATTCTTTTATGGTCACGTCCTTAGATGAATGATACATAATTTAAAACCTTGACCTTAAGATAGTCATTCAAAAACCAATAAAATATCATGCTTTCATCATTTCTTATATGGTTCAAGACTTCATTGATTTTCTAGAAAGACATGATTTCATCAATCAAGTAATCACTTAGAAAAAAAATTTCACTATTTTTCGAATCCATATTTCAAGTATAGTTCCATCCATTTCATATTTTTAATCTTGAGAAAGATAAAGTCTTTAGATCTTGGATCAAAAGTTGGCATTTGTTGGATTGATGTTTGTATTTGGATTGATCATCTAAGTGTTTGACTTGTGATTTGATGAATTGATTTGGTGTCAAATTGAAGTTTGATTTGATGAATCCTTCCTCCTTTAGAATAGATTTTTCCTCTAGTTTGATGTTGTGGTGTTTGTTGGACTTGGGACATTTTGTAGATTTGTGACAAAAGCTTTAGGTATTTTGCAAATGCAACTGTGGGTTTTACTATGCAATATATACAAATGCTGGTGAATGCAATATTTACAAGGATGCCAACTAGGAATGAGATTGACTTGGACTTTGAATAGTGCCTGTTATGAAGATATTAAAAGTGTAAGATAATTTTGTTAAATGAATTTTTCTCACTTGTTCTATGTATCTTCAAACAAAGCAATAAAAAATACACTTGTTATTTTTTAACCCTCTACACACAAAGTGCTTGAATATGTCCAAATGAATCATAGATTTTTCACAATAAGAAACTTCAAGAAATCTACCTAGTTGTCAAATTGGTTCATAAGAATTGCTTTACAAGGTAGGCTTTCTAAGTTAACAAGGTTTTTATTCAAGATTCTATTCAAAATGGATAGTAATTTTCATCTCCCAAAAATAAGGGGCTTCCCACCACCGATATGTCAGAGTTTTGCCCAATCCCAAAGGACTACTTGAGGAAGTTTGAAACTTAAAATGGTTTTTTCATCCACCCCATTAAGGATGAATGCATTTCTTTTTATAGTGGGTTGGATTATTGTAGAAAATGAAATTGTATCCCACTTTGGGTTGTCCCTCTCACTGACCTCATTAAGGAAAACCTCGGGAGGCGAGTCCACTAAAGATCTAGCATATTCATTTGGAAAGTGAATAAATGGATTTAAGAGATAGGTTGAGGAGTTTGATTCACCAAAAGGTGAAGAGCATATACCTACTATTATTGTCTCTCAAGAACAATTAGAAATGTTCAATTTATAAAACCCACTAACTAATGGGAATTGAGTATTTCTATTCTCCTCCACAAACAAGGGGTTTTTTGATTTAAATGCTTGATTTATTCTTTACCCTTTATCTTAATCAAGTAATTGGTAGGTTTAGCACTTTGATTCACTTAAAAAGTGAAGATCATAAGCCTATTACCAATTGTCTTAAATAATAAGAAGCTTGTTTAATTCCTAGATTTTGAAAACACGAGGCCATAATTTAAGCAAAAATTGACCAAGTTTTAGGCTTACCTTATTTCGAAGCTAGCTAAGGCTAGGGGCATTTTTGATTAATTTTTCCATGTTTTCAACTCACCTAGTGGTGATTGTTCCAACTCCTTTGCTTCCTCTTCGAAAAAGTTAGTCAACACAACCAAGAAAAATAAAGAAAAACCAACAAAAATGAAGTTTAAGCCTTATTTTTCAAATTCGCTAAAAATTGATTAAGGCATATAAATCCAATTTAAGGATACAAATTTCAATTTATAAGCTTCTACAACTTGTAAATATCATTCATAAACTTCACCTTCTTGTTGTGAATTCTCCAAAATGTGTTTGACATGTGCTATGTTCTTGATTTTGATCCATTTTTCCAAAGCTTTATCTTCTCTGTTATATCTGCTCTCCTCATAAAACCACAGGAAATTCATTTCTCGAATGTCAGATTTGGAAATTTTGAATTTAGTCAAAATCGCAATAGAACTAATTGAATGTGCTACTAAAATTATATAATGTGCAATAGAACTAATTAAACGTGCTGAAATAGAAATTAAAGGCCTTGTTTAAACTATCAAATGCACGTAAATAAAACATTAAAATAACAATAGGATGAATTAAAATCACTGCGAGGTCAGGGTGAAAGTGCTGAAAGAAATATACATAGAATATAAGAAGTCTTGAAAGTGTTGGTTCAGTGTGCAAAGGAGAAACACTTTACCATGGATGCATTGTTTTAGACATAAAAATCACAAAAGAAATGATTGCAAGCACAATAGAAACTCTCAAATGCACAACAAAACCTGTAAAATAGAGAATAAAATAAGAAAAAATCATAGAATCTTGCAATTTTTCTGAATTTTGAAAGAATGAGGCCTAACGCCCCATGATGGGTGCCATTTTTTGAACTAGGATAAGTACCTTCATAGGGTTAGTTCATCAATAAATAAATAAAATAAGATAAATACCACAATTAGTGAGCTAATCATGCAAATAAAGACAATGAGCACTCTATGGCTCTTTATTTAGATATGCTAATGCAAAGCTCTCAGCAAGCCTTCATTAGTGACAACTCTAAAATGAGAAATGATATGATAAGAAACTAACTAAGTGAATTCCAAATTGAAATTATACTTAATTAACTCTAAATTTTCCTTTCTAGCTCAAAATCTCAAGAGGTTTGATGCAATTCTTAGATTTGTGGATGATTTTTCATTGATTTATGTCTTTCTTCTATAGATTTTGGTAAGTGTAGGGGGTGGAGTTGAGTTTATCATGGTTGAGTTGAGGTTAAGTCCATAGTTCCACCTTCAGAGACAATTTAAATGGATTGTCCTCAAAGCTTGGGACAAAGAGACAAAATGAGTGATCAAGATGCTCTCACCTTATTTGTGATTGAGATTCGATGTGAGCTTGATCCTTAAATCCTATTGGTTGAGGCATTTTCTCCCATGTGGTGTTGAGAGAAAATAAAGATTTTTTTAAGTGAATTAAAATGATTTGTTTAGCCATGTGTACCCCTTGAATGCATTAATTTGATTGAAATTGAATTATACAATTAATTGGATTAATTGCAAAATTAATTGATTTATCTTGATTTATTTGATTTAAATTGATTTATTGGCTTTTGATTTTTAATTAAAATTGGATTTTGGCTTGATTGCAATTATGCTTTGATTTTAGCTTGATTTCAATTTATTTCTTTGAGTTTGCCTTAGTTGCTTACATGAATTGATCTTGTCCATTTTCAATGATTTTCTCAAATGTAGGGGGACATTCAAGTTGGAGCCTATAGTTCATCTCCATATTTAAGTTATTCAAAAATATGTCCATCTTTTGTTTCTTGGGTATTCTTCATGGATATCATGTGAAGACTGTTCTCCATCTTTGGAGAAATCCAAGAAAAAACTCACCATCTCGTTGTTTAGTATCGCATAGATTGAGCATGGTGATTTCATGCTCTATGTTATAGGAATAATGAGTCATGAATTTTGAAGCTAATTCCTCAAATGTTTTAATCCCTTGTGGAAGTTTGGAGAACCACTCCATGGCTTATCCTCCTAAAGTCCTTGGAAAAAGCCTCATTAAATAGGTAGTGTCGTGCATGAATTCTATACTTAGAGCACAAAATTCTCTAAGATGGTCTTGAGGGTCTGATTTACCCATGTATTTATTGTATTTAGGGAAGACCACATTAAATAGGAAAGGCTCCATAAACAAGCTCTTATCAAAGGGAAATGGGCATAAATCCTCGATGGAAAATGGCTTAGGTTTGACTGCTTTCTTCATTGTATTGATTTGTGCTTGAAATATTTTCAATTATTTATTCATATAACTTATAGGATTATCCTCTTCCTCATCTTTCTTAAGTGTGAAAATGTCATAGTCATGAGGAAGTGTTACCCCTGATTGGGCCAAGTTAAGGAAATATCGTTCCTTATTTCATACTAAAAGTTTCTCCATGATTTCAAATAACTCAGGATCTTGGGCTGCCCTATTGGATTTATCTTCAGTTGTGTAATACCTAAAATGTAGTGTGAAGGTGTTAGGAATAAGGTGTCTCAACCTTGGATAATTCCTATTCTTATTATTTGTTTTGTAAAATGTATTTCTTGCAAATAATTTAATTAAGTGTGAGTGTACATGTCTAGTTGGCATGTTGATGTGTCGGCATCTTGAATTGTGTGTAAGGAGATCATGGCTGAAATGGTTATGATGGATTCCTATGACATGTAAGAGCTATGTCTGGAAGATTCAATGATAGGTGAAGACATGTGGCAACTGATAAAATTGAGTACTGTACACTCTTCCCCAATCATGGGGTTCAGGTTCCTATTTTCTCAGAGAATGGTAAAACCCTAATACGACTATCTTTGGAAGTTGCCCTAAAAAAGGAAGCACATGATATAAGCATTTTTAGGGTTGTGAAGATAGGAGAAGTTAGTGTATTGTTGGAACATTTTATGCTACCGCAATTTGTCTTCAAGAGTTGAAAAAAATCTTCTAAAAGAACTTGCATTGCAAGTGTATTGTAAACTGTAATAGTTTTGATTAATACACTGTGCAGGTTTTGGAGTGCTGGGGTTTTGACCGAAAGGTTTCCATAGGGTAAATCATTCTGTCATTCTCTATTTTCTATATGCATGGTATATGGCTGCAATATCATTGTTAAATTAGTTAACAAATCTAAAATTGAAAGGATTTGAAAGAATTTTCACAATACTTTCCTTTAGAGATTAGTGTAGGAAGTTGTTTCCGCACCTGAGTTTCCTCACATAAGGAACATAAAGAAAGCTAAACATTCAAAAAAACAAGTTAAATAAACACTTATGAGAAGACCTACAATGAAGACAAACCATGGAAGAAGCATGAAAACCTCCAAGCTTCCAGGAGCTCCAAATGTAGAAGATTTTTCCAATGAAGATATGTGTGCTCAAAAGATGATGCTCAAGTTTCAATGGGTGAGTGTAACATTTGGCATTATGAGGTTATGGTTGATGTTTTTTCTCTTCAAAATGGCATGATAACAATGCATGAAAGGCGGATGAAAATAAAGGAGAAGGAGGTTCAATTTATAGGAAAATGGAAGGGTGAATGGATGGTCAAGATGCAAACCTAAGGAAGGGCCAAGATGAATTTGAGAGAGAGAACATGGATTATGCTTTCTAAAATGCATCTCATTGTGACAAGTGTTACAATGGGAGAGGTTGGAAGAAGTGGGGGAATGCGACCATTTTGGGAGATGTGAGAGGGGACAAATGTGTAAGAGAATGATGGAGTGTGTAAGAGGCATGTAAGAGCATTTAAGGTTGACATGAGGTGAGAGAATTGGGAGATGTGAGGATGTGACATGAGGGTTGACTTGGTTTGGCTTAGGATTTCTTAATCTATGGATTATGATTGTGCAAATGCTTAGGAGGTGATTAGGCTTAGAATAGGAGGCAAGTGGGAGGTTTAGGAGGATGTGATGGGAGGAGAGAGAATGAGTGGAGGGCTTGATTAGCTAATCATGGGTCATTAGCTAATTAAGAATGATTAGTATGGGTGAATGGGTTGGGTTGAGTATGAACTACATGTTAGGAGTTTTTGGATGGGATTAGTTGAGGGTTAAGGTTAGAATTAAATATTCATTTAATTCCAAGTGAGAGGAAAAAGAGTTATATGAATTAATTTAATTAGACAAGAGTATCTATTTAAATTAATAGAAGAAATAGGAATTAATTAATTATCAGACTATAGGTTTGTCATTTAGATAATTAATTGGACTATAGTTAATTAATTAAATTAATTAACTAGTGGATGACATAAATTAACCAAATAATAATATTTAATTAATAGGATGTCCTAGGAGAGAAATAAATAAGATTACTAAATTATGTAATCAAATTTAGGTGTCTACATTTTGCCCCTCTTTGACATAGTGTTAAAATAATGCTATTTTAAAGATGTTTTCAACAATAATAGATGACACAAAGAATGCACTGAATAGTAGAACTACCCCAGTTTATGGGATAGGATGTTAGACTGGGTGATGCCCCATCGAGAGGGTGCCAGGGAAAGAAAAAGGGGCCCAGGCGGCATCTCAAAAGGAAAAAGTGAAGAAGGCATGTTGTAGGCTGGAAAGGGGGACAAACGCAGAAAAGAGAGAAGAAAAAGACAATGGGGGGCAAGAGATGATGTGAGGGGAAGAAATGATGGGTTAAAAGGCATCTGGGGGTGAAAATTAGGGCTCACAAGGGGCTTAATAATGATCAAAGGGGCCAAAAAATAGGTCCTTTGCACACTTTAAAGCCTAGAAAATGAGAATTTGAGCTTTGATAAGCAACGATGAGATGGTAGAACGAGGGTGACTGACTCACCATTTTAATATTGTGCAACATATCTAACGTCATCGAGCTCTTGACCAATAGGTAGGCTTAAAAAACATGCCTTTTCATTGAATTTATCTAGCATTTATTGCATGTTTTGTTTGGAAACCAAGTGATCCCGTAAGTGTGAGATTGACGGGAATGCACCTACGCATGCGAGAATGTGTTCCTGTAGAAAATGCTAGGTGAGGAGGATGGGAAGGGTTGTGGGATTTTTTGCAGAATCGTGAAAGTCCAAGGCTTGATAGGGCTATTTGGCGGGACTACGATCTCGCAAGGTATTATTGTGGGATCACATTCCCAGAGCAAAATGCAACTGGATGTCAAAAAAAGGGCATTCCCAAGGTAGGGAGGGGGGGTAGATAGGTGGTGTGGGAATGCATTCCTACACCCAAGTACAAATGTGATCCCACAATGGTGGGATCGCGGGGAATGGATTTCGTACAGGAACATGGGGAGAACAAAGCTTGCAAGAATGTGGGGAAAAGGGGAGGTGGGAGGAATGAGGGAAGAAAAATAGGTTTTGGTATAGAAGAAAGGCTGACATTTTGGTTTGGTTGGGTGTACTTGTCCTTGGATCAGTTGATAAGCTGAGAGCGATGTGCCTCAGTCATCATAGTTGGAGAGTAGTTTACTCCAGCAGAGTGGGCTCAGGTGGATGCACTTGGGTTAGGCTACTCAGTGAAGATTCCATTGAGACATACATTGATGGCATTGGTGATGGTGCTTTGTGAGCATTGGCATTCAGAGATCAGTACCTTTCACCTATCGATTGGGGAGATGACAGTGACCCTAGAGGATGTGTATCAGATATTTCTGCTACTAGTGTGAGGTACACATGTGGTGGCAGGATCATATACATAGTTGCAGGTGGTGGCCCCATTACTAGGGATAGGTGTATTTCCTATGTTGCATCATGGGCAGTTATGCCTAGCACACCATGCAACAGTAGAACCGATCAGGTGATAGATATAATTCTTTGTGTGTGGACTACTATCAAGGTACCTCACCCCAGACATTGGAGGGATAGGCATGACATTGGTGCTGATCCTAGAGATAATACAGATTGTGGATGCAGGGGTCCCAGCTGTATGTGTGAAAATTGTACCTAGCTGGAGACACAACACTTCAGTAAAACATTAGAGGTTAGCAAAATCAAAATCTACAGATAAATGAAACTAAGCTAACTAGGTGATTTACAGCCTTCTAGTAGGTGCGAGTATGGTATTCTCAGATTAGACTGAGATCAGTGAAAATCCAACACCTAAACGAAGGATTTAAATTATTGAAAGCAATGAAGATGAAATGTAGATTAATCTATTTTTTTGTATTTTCTGTGCAATTAGGATGAAAAACTAGATATGAATCTAAGCTAGAATGGAATGAATGATATGCAAATTGAATCTAACAATGATATGAGTTGATATGAAAAACTATGCAAAAGCTATGAAAAACTATCAATGATCTCAAAAAATCACCTATCGCAAAAGGCTTGATTCTTCGTACGCAATTTCGCCACAGTAATTGTGCAAATTTGAGAGATGATATGAGATGAAGAGTCGAGCCTTGATTTTATAGAAATCTAGGGCTTCATGATCCATAAGAAAACCTATAAATCACTCTTGATAAACTCAGGTTGATTTTTGAATTAACAAGAAATCATAATTAATTAACTCACAAAATCATGCAAAAATAGCTTTTTGACTCAAATCAGAAGTTTAGATCAACTTTCAACTCAAAATAGATGTTGAGTTTCAAAAAGATAACAACTTGAATTGATTTTTTGATTTAAAGTCTAATTGCTCTTTTAAATGTGCATAGATAATTATGAATTAATTAAATAAATAAAGTGATTTATCTTCAACTTAACTTATTTTTGAAATAAAACAATTGATTTATGGGTTAATCAATTATTAAATCAAACTTTTATTCAAAAACTATATCATTAAATATTGACAATTGACATTAATTAATTAAATAAGAATTTAATCAATTAGTCATGAGATTTTTGATTTATTATCAAAATTAAATAATACAATTTAGGAATAAATGTAATTAAATATAATTAAATAATTAAGTGGCAGAATTAAACCTGATTAATTAAATATTTAGAATATTCAATTAATCAAACTTTGGGATAAATAGGATTTATCTCAAAATAATTATTAAATCAAAGATAATTAGGATAAATAAGGAATATTTCAAGGAATATTCCTTGATGCAGAATTAAGATAATCAATTAGGGTTTTGATGAACTGATGTGCAGATGTGCCTTAGGTTAGGACTTTGATGTTGATTTCATTCGATTTGAAGATGTAAGAGGTTAATGAACCTATAGCCCATTTTTTGGGGTATTACATTTTGCCCCTCTTTGAATTACTATGCGAAGCACAGTGGTTCAAAGATTAGTCTATTTTTTATGTATGAAACTGATTTGAAAGATGAACCAATTTTGAGACAGAAATCGATTGAAAGATTAGAAAAGCTGATTTAGGTCTTGGTTGACCAAGAATCGTGATGATGTTAACTATAGCAACAATGAATTGGTGATTATGAAAAAGTATCAAAACACTTGATTCTGAACCTTATGATTACGAAGAAGTGAGTGACCTGATTATTCAAAGGAATTGAAATGGTATCACATCTGAACCCTTCAGTTACGAAGAACCAAGGAAATAACACTAATGAACCGATGGTTACGAAAAGCTGATATAGTTTACAAGATAGATTAGGATACTAGATTGATACAGATCTCGATGAATCTGATATGCCCCAAGTGATGTGCCCCAAGTGACAAGGTCTTTTGATGAATCAGTAACTAGACATGGTTGTTGTCTTGATTACTAAGGAAAGATTTGATTTACAGATTTAGTTAATGATGTGCAATACCATGCCCCCTTTGGGATTAAAATTGAAATCTAACAAGAAGAGTTAGTGTTGAGTGGTTTAGAAGCATGTTAATTGATTTGAGGAGTGGTTATACACATTTGGAGATGTGTTATGCATCGTTTGGAGGTCCAAAAGACCAAGTTTGACTAGGTTTGACCATGAGTTGACCATGGGTGACCAAGTTAAAATTTTGATAGTTTGATGTAAGATAATCAGTTAAGTTGATGTTTAGATTTTTATGATGATTGAAGGTTAATTATGCAAGCAGTCGACCATTCTAGGTCTGAAAATTTTAAATTGTAATTTTGACATAGTAAATGATCTCAGATTTTGATTTTGATCCCGAAAATGGGTTCAGAATGTCAAAATTAGCGAGACGTGCAATTTTCATGGAAAATGGAGCACTTTGAAAAATTAGGTCAAAACCTATATAAGGGCCAAAAGGGTCATTTTCAAATCATTATTCACTGTTGACTTTAGAAACTTCCGTGTAGCCCTCTAAGAGAAAAATGGTCGAGATGAAGGTTCTAGTCTCTTCACACCATTTTGAGCACAGCCGATGACACCAGCAACCTTCACAGTATAGACACTCTTTAAGTGGACCTCTGTGTCTCTCTGTAGATTCCATGTTTGCATGTTTCTAGCATTTTTAAATCTTTTTCATACATTTTTAAGTTTTTGAATTTCTTTAGCATAGAAACTCGTATGATAGTCCACTGGGACTCGTACAAATTTTGAATTTTTTGTAGAGTGTCATCCTAGAACCATAGGAAACTCGTATGATAGGGACCCAAGTGTCATACGACATTTCATCAGGTCCCTAAATTGTCGTACGACCATTTATACTTTGTCATGTAACCATGAATTGTTGTATGGGAACTTGTTGAAACTCGTACAAGTTTTGATACCAGACTGTATTGTCGTATCGAAAACAATGAGCTTATTTCAAATTTTTAGGTCAATTTTTTGGATTTTCTAATTTCTTAGGCTCATTTTGTAGCATTTAATGTACCTTCTGAAGTGTTCAACTTTTGAATTTCTATACTTTTAGCCTATTTTTCAGCCAAGTTACTAATAGGATACCCTGTTTCTATGCTGTGTAGGTCGTCTACAACAATGCTTGAGAGATTTATCATTATTAGAGTGTGGTGGTAGTATGGTATCATTCAGGATGCCCCACATGATTATGCCACATATGCATAATTGGTTAGAGAGATAGGATTGGGATCGATAGCTAGGTTATCTTATGCTCTTAGCATACAAGAGTACAATGGTTATGTTGCTAGAGACTAGGATTACTGACCAGATGTTGCAGATGCTCAAGTTATAGATGGATTCATTGCTTGGTTGGTGGACCATCCTATGCACCATTTTTCTAATCTGATAGAGGCAATTCCTAGTATGGAGGAGGCCATGGATATTACAGGTGCACTGGTGGGCTAAGGACAAAGATGACATGATGTTCAGATTCCTATGCCCCAGCGTACACCTCTGAGGCCGAGAGAAGTTGTGACACCACAAAGACCATCTAGACATATGAGACCACCTTGTCCTACTAGTTCTATAGTAGGAAAGCCTACAGATGCACAAAGGAGATTTACTAGAGGAGAGGGTGGCACTTTGGATAGTATTGGTAGTGCTAACAAGGTGTTGGGTGCTCAACAGGATGTAGGTGCTAGTCCTGATCCTACACAGGGTGATGCAGATTTTGATCTTGGAGCTGAGGTGAGATGCCGTAAGGTGTGTAGGGAAAAGGTTGCTAATCATCTAGGTGGGGACATAGATATGCCTACTACAGAGGGAGACCTAGTTTAGCATAGACTCCTTAGGAGTTGATTAGGTGGCTCGGGTTATAGGTCAGGGACCTAAAGTTACAAAGTGTCGCACGAGAGATTCAACACAAGGAGTTTGAGAGACAAATCTTAGTGCGTGAAGTAGATATTAGATGATTATAGGAAGAGGTGACACACCAGACTACTTGGCCTCTTACTATGTATCGACATATTATTCTATTGTTCCAGCTGCTCAGAGGGTTCCAACATATTCACAGTATATGATTGTTTCAGAGGAAGCCAGAGCACCATGAGCTGAGGTAGTGCTAGATGCACCACCACCACCTCCACTAGATGTAGAGGATTAGGAAGACAGTTGATCTATCTTGATATTCTATTTTTTTCATTTTGTTCATATACATTGATATGACTCTTGATAGCTCACATGAGCTCATTATTTTGTACCTTGTGGCAGTAGTGTACCCTTGACTAGTTTGAGTTATATGATATATATGAGATTGAGATTGGATTATGACTTCATTTGTACTTGTCAATTTGAGTTATGATGATATCATGTGATGTAACTACTATGGGTAGTGTAGAATGTATGTAATATGCAATGTGATTATTTCTTTCAAATGTATGGATTTATGCAAATGTAGTTGATAGATGAAAGATGTATGTCAATGTATGATTTTGATTATGCTATGCAATGGTAAATGCACATGTATGTAATGAAATGTAATAGATGAGATGATTTATGATATGAAATGTAAATGTAACGATACAGATGATATGTTTTTCAAGTATTTATGAAGACAAGTACTTGGTCATTTGTCAAAAAGGATGTCTAACCTAGGATGGTGACTACTTGCGGTTCTGTGAAGAAACCTTCATGTGAGATTTAGCTCTTCATGTCAAGTTTAAGTTTAGTTTTTAAAGAATCGTTTAAGCATTCAACTATATTCAGCAATTGTGAGAGCATACAATCATGAAAAGTGCAAAATGATATGTAGAATGAAATGCAAACCTATGACCTAGGACCTAGTCACTGATCATGTGTTGGTCACTTTCATCACTACATTTTTAGGTAACCAAATAAATCAATACAATGCCCACTAGTTAGGAAACTATGAACATATGAATATTGATTTGTATGCGCAAGAATCAATACAACACCCACTAGTTAGACAACCATGGACATATGAATATTGATTTTGTTTTTGGAATTTCATATTAGATATACACACCAAGGCACAAATGTTAGGATGACCTGAACATCATATAGCAATTTGTATAAGCATCAGAACATAGACGTCATGATGACCTCAATACACCTTGCGGTACAAACACATCAAGTAGTCAAGAGATCATTCTAAATCCAATGTGAATTACCCATAGTGACCCTTTATCATTCACATCCTTAGGTAAGATTGTGTTTCACAATAGGAGTAAGAAATCACTCAAAAAGATAATAGTTAGATCAAACTTCCTTGAATTTTCTAGGTATCAATGGTCGAGGTACTCATGGCCATCCAATACGAGATGAAGGCTCTTACAGATGGACACCATTTCAATCCAGAATTTCCAAAGTTGTTAGATTTTCACTCAATGCAGAAAACAAAGAAAAAATTATGCCCCCAGTCATCACTCTCTAAATCTTGTAAAGGACATCATCGAAGAGCTCGGAAGGACACAATATGCAAAAATCTCAATGTGAATTAGTAAACATACAAGGAGATAAAAAGCATGTGAAGCATAGATTATTTTCATTCGTGATTGCATTGTTGTAGATGCAAAATCCTTTCTGGAGAGGAGACTAATTGACTGACTCGGATGAAGCTTCAAAGGACCTTGACTAGATAGGACTCATCTAAGGTATAGTGGAGGCTATAGGATATGACATTGATTGCCCCCAAGTTTGAACATTGATAGAATAGATATGCTTGAGCTGATTAGTGTATAGACCGACTTTATGGAAAATAGGAATGCAAAAACAAACCAAGAGATATGTATAAACTAAAGAAGGACTGAAAGTTGGGAAAAGACCAAGATTGCATTGATAGATGGAGTGTTTTGAATAAGTGGCACCTATTTGCCAGGTTTTCACCTTTTTGGCAGAGATTCTATTTTTGCTACCAAGGCGCTTGTTTCCAGGTTTTCACCAAGGGACTTTTTCTTTTTCTCATTTTTTGTATTTTTCATTTTTTCAAATTTTTTGTACTTTTGATATTTTTTTATTTTTTTTGAATCATCAAGGCACCTATTACTAGGTTTTTACCAAGATATTCATTTTTTCAGGACTTTTTCCAATTTTTATAATTTTTTTAGGACATTTTACCATAGACTGAATGCCTTAGGTGTAGAATTTCTTTAGATGGAGAATGTTCATTGGTTCTCAGAGCTGTTCTCCTTCAGTCATTGAGAGTTGATAGGTTCTAGAGCCAAAATTAGCAATGATAACAAAGGGACCCAGCAAATTGGGTTCAAAATTCCCCTTGTGTTCTCGATGTGATTGATTTTTAGGATTCTCTCTCAAGACTAGATCACCAACATGAAATGATCTATGTTTGACTTTCTTCTTGTAGCCTCTAGACATTCTCTTCTAATATACTCTGAGATGATCATACGCTGCTTGTCTGCGCTCATCTAGTAGTTCAAGTTCTTGCAACCTAGACACTCTATAGTCATCATCAGTTACTAGACCATGCATTCTGATCCTTAGTGATGGGATTTCAACCTCAATAGGTAGTACTGCTTCAGACCCATAAAATAAAGTGAATGGTGTAGCCTAAGTGGGCATTCTGATACTTTTTCTAGAGGCCCAGAGAGCTGAATTGATCATGAGATGCTAGTCTCTTCCTATTTTATTAATTGTACGATGCAATGTTTTCAATAAATTCTTGTTAGATGCCTCTACTTATCCATTTCCTTGAGGATAGTATATGGATGACCAATGTTGCTTGATCTTGAATTTTGAGCCCAAAGAATCTAAGTCCTTATTCTTGAATTGGCCACCATTATTTGTGACTATTGAATGTAGAATTCCATATTGACAAATGATGTAGTTCAGGATGAACATTGAAATTTGTTTGCTAGTTGCTTGAGTCAAAGGAACTGCTTCTACCCATTTTGTGAAGCTATATGTAGCTGTAATGTTGTGGGTATGTCTATTGGAAGAATGTGGATGTATAGCCCCTATGAGATCAAATGCCCATTGTTGAAAAGGCCATTGTGTAGTAAAGGGGATAAGATCTCTCCCTGGTGCATGAATCAAGTTACCATGGACTTGATACTTTTGACAGTTCTTAGCAAATTTGATGGCCTCTTTTTCCATGTCAGGCCAATAGTACCCAGCCCTAATAAGTTTTCAAGCTAGTGTTAAACCATTTGAATTGATCCACATATACCATCGTGGACTTCCTCTAATGCACGTTGAGACTCATCACATTCTAAACACCTAAGGAGAGTACCATCTAGACTCTATTTGTATAGATCATTGCCAATGATAACATATCGAGATGCATTTTAGATAAGGTTTCATTTCTCATATCGGTTAAAGGATTCAGGAATGATTTGGTGTTGAAGGTAGGAAAATAGGTGTTTGTATTTGGAAGAATCATGACCTACAATAGTGAAAATCATTTGGGTTTCAGGGGAATCATATGTAGGAAAAAAAATGCTTCCACCAAGAACTTGTAATGTAGCTCATGTTTAGGCTACTATAGTAGAGATGATAGCATTGCCATAGCATCAACAACCTTGCTCTCCAATCTATGAATTTTCTCAAAGGTGATAGATATGAAATATTTCTTTAGATCATCTACCATGTGTTTGTATGGAACTAAATTTTCATCCTTTGTTTGGTATACATCATTGACTTGATGGATGACTAGTTGTTAGTCTCCATGAATGTGTAACTCTATCACTCACCATTCTATTGCTATCTTCATATCATTAAGTAGAGATTCATATTCAAAAATATTGTTTCTGCAAGGAAACTTTATTCTAAATGCTTTAGGTATTGAGTAACCTTGTGGTGTTAGGAACAATATGCCTGCTCCAGATCCATTCTATTTATAGGAGCCATCAAAGAATAACTGCCATGTTCTAGAAGAGAGATTCATGATAGAGGAATCTGGTAATTCCATTTGCATTTGTGTATCATCAAACAATGGTGTGTTAGCCAATTTATCAGCTATGACTTGGCCCTTGATAGATTTTCTTTCAACATATTCAATGTCAAATTCACTTAATAGCATCACCCATTTAGTAATCTACCTATGAGGGCAGCTTTTCTCAGTAAGTATTTCAATGGATCTATCTTAGCTATCAATTGAACTGTATGAGCTAACATGTAATGTATCAGTCTCTGCGATGCAAAGATCACAGCAAGACAAGCTTTCTCAATCATTGAATAGTTCTTCTCATATGCTACCAATGTTCTGTTGATATAATAAATGGCTCTTTCCTTTTTGTTTTCATCATGTTGTGTTAGTTATGCCCCTAGTGATGTATCTATGGTGGAGACATATAGGATCAATGGCTTCCCTTGAATAGGAGGCATCAAAATAAGAGGATTTGATAGATATTGCTTGATATGATTAAAATTATTTTCACACTCCTCGTTCCATCCAAAAGTCAAACCTTTATATAGTGTTTTTGTGAAAGGCTATGATATGTCAGCTAGTTGAGATATGAAGCATTTGATAGATTGTACTCTCCCTTGTAATGTTCTCATTTGACTAATATTATTGGGAGGTTGCATCTCCATGATAGCTTTAACCTTTTCTGGATCTACTTCAATTCCTTTCTTTGAAATAATGTAACCTAAGAGCTTTCCAGAAATGACACCAAAAGAGCACTTCTTAGGGTTCAGTCTGAGACTAAACTTCTCCATTTGATCTAGTATTTTTCTCAAATCATTTAGATTTTCAGATCTTATCATAGATTTCACCAAATTATCATGAATATAATCCTCCATAGTTTGATGCATCATATCATGAAAGATAGATGTCATAGCTCTTTGATATGTAGCACCAACATCTTAAGCCCAAATGGCATAACATTCCAATAGAAGGTACACCATGCACATGTGAAAGCATTTTTCTCTTGATCTTTTGGAGCAATTTTTATGTGGTTGTATCCAAAAAAACCATCCATTAAAGAATACATCTTGAAGCCCGCATTCATGTCCACTATCATATCAATGTTAGGTAGTGGAAAATAATCCTTAGGGCATGCTTTGTTTACATCTCTAAAATTTGTGCATACTCTTATAGATTTGTCTGGTTTTGATATAGGTACAATATTTGAGATCCATTCAGCATAATCAATAACATGGATGAATCTGACTTTTAGTAGTTTCTCTAATTCAGCTTTGACCAAGAGTGCAACATGTGGATGCATCTTTCTCAATTTTTGCTTAACAGGATTGACCCCTAGAGCTATAGATAAATGGTGCATTATAAGATTAGGATCCAACCCTGGCATATCTAAATATTTCCATGTAAAGTTGATCTTCTTTTCTATTAGGAATGTGGTAAATTTTTTCTTTTCTTCTTCTAATAAGGATGGTGCTACATGGATCAACTGTGGTTCTTCTATTGTTCCCAAGTTGATAGATTGAGTGGGCTCAATTAGTACTAGAGATCTATGTTATAAATAACTTAGAAGGACATCAAATATCTCATCCTTAGGAACCTCAGAGAGGTTTTCACCTTCGAATACGTTGTTTATTTTTACTTTTGTAGGTTCTGAGACTACCACAAAGTGGTTTTCACCCTTAAAAATCTTTTTATTTTTATTTTTACTCTCATTCTTTTGACCAAGATACTTGATGTCTGACTCCATCATGCTAATGCTCAGTTCATTGATGGAAATTATCATAGGCTCAACTGCATTGAGGTAGCAAGAAAGGGCATAGTCATTTGGAAAAGTATAGATACCTTGGCTCTGATTTGTGGAGGTTTGGTTAAGAAGTTTGGGATGTTGGATAGTCAAAGTGGGGGAGGACTAGGAAATAGTGTTTATGGATATGGATCTATCATCCTTGGTCCTAACCTAAGTCTTGAGTTCAAAGGTGATATTAAAACTCAAAATGTTCAATTTGTGAATAGGATCAATGTCATTGTGGGAGTCCAATTCAGCCATAGGTGGACCAAACTCGTTAAGTTCATCATTTCTCTCTAGACTCATGTTGGGTTTAGGTGCATATTGGTGAATAACATCAATATGTTTTTTTGTGATAAGCTCATCTTCCTCTGGAATGACTCCCCATTCATAGTCATTTGATTCCTCATCTATGCCTCTAGGAAATTTGAGAACATGTGTAAAGTCAGGATGGATACCCCAAGAAGGGTTTCCCTCAAATTCTAATTTGAATTCATACTCATGAGAATCTGTCTCAGAATAGCTTCCACCTTCCTCCTTATCCATTTGGTTTCCTCAAGATCAGTTGGTTCTTGTGGTGCAACTATCTTTTGTTCCATAGTAGGTTCTTATGTATCTACTACATTGATGTTCTCCTTAGTTTTCTCTTCATCTTTGAGGAGGTCTAGTATTTATTTAGGAAAACAATCATAAGGAATGAGTTCATTAGTGGTGTCAGAATCATCACTGGCAAGTTGTTGTGTTTCTTCCTCTAGTTGAATTGTGGCTGATGGTTCAATTTTTTCTAAGACATGTGGAGAGTTTTTTCTAAGATAGAAATGATTCTTTTGATACTCTAGACCTATTTTATTCTTGTTTGTTTAGCCACAATAATCAAGAGGTGATAGAAGACCCTTACCTTGTAGTCCTAGAAGTCCTTTTCCAATATATCCCATTTTTGTGATCAATTTATCTCCTGGTCTATATGACTTCTGAGGAATTTTGCTTGAAGTGGAGTCACATTTCTGGATTGATTGGGATTGGGACACATCCTTGTATAACCATGAAAGCACAACTTCTTCTTCTTCAAACTCTTGTTTAGATACTTGCTCTGTGACAAAGCTTTCATTGAATATGAGCTAGGATTCTTTAGTTGCAGGTTTCACTTTGTCAAAAGGTTGTCCATAAGATTTTGGGGACAACAAACACTACTACATTTGGGGCCAAATTTTGACAAACACTTCCAACGGGTAAATTTTTTTAATGAATTTGTTATTTTAAAAAAAAAATAGGCCCTGATAATGTCAGTATTCTGATGGGTTTTAAATTGACCATCGAAATTCTGACAGTTCCGGGTATACATAAAAAAAAGTGAAGCGCCAAATCATTTTTATTTCGATTAGCATAGAAAAGGAGTATGAGAAAATGAATGAAAGTTTGGTGCGAGAGAAGGTATGTGATTTCTTCATCTTTCAAGCCTCTGGCATCATATTCGACCATAAATTTCAAATGCATTGCATTTTATTTGATCATGAATTCTCTCTGAAATGACTGCAATATTCTACTAGTGTCGTTCCCTAGCTAGTGCTTTATCTCTATTATTTGATGTTACTGGTTTTGTGCCCTAGCCCATGCTTTAACTCCATTATTTGATGTTATTGGTGCTTGTGCTCAAGGATATCTATTTTTTTGAAATGTTGACTATGGTTATCAAATGGACAATCCATGAGCTTCTAGCTAGGTGCCATTTGTATTGATAGCTTAGGGTATCAAATGTATTGTAACATTGATAGTTGAGACTTTGTTAAAAGGAAATAGGACAAAGAATGATTTTGATTTAGTTCTTTAACTCCATTATTTGATTTTATTTGTGCTTGTGCTCAAGGATATCCATTTTTTTGAAATGTTGACTATGGTTATCAAATGGACAGCCCATGAGCTTCTAGCTAGGCACCATTTGTATTGATAGCTTAGGGCATCAAATGTATTTTTATATCATTGATAGTTGAGACTTTGTTAAAAGGAAATAGGACAAAGAGTGATTTTGATTTAGTTTCTCTATTTTGATCCCTAAGTGGCTTACAACCTTAGAGAAGTATATGCAGATTTATAGATGTAGTTGTAGGATCCATAGCATCCTATAATTCACAATAAATCCATGCATCCAATTTGAATAGCAATTAATACAAATAAATAGGTTCCTCAAATGGCCTAGTCATTTAGACCTTGACTATCCCCTCAACCAGTGACCCTTCAAAACTGGGTTATCATGCAATCAGTGAGTGATCTTTCATTCTCCTAGTCTGCCCTGCATCCAAACATATTGGAAATAAACAATACAATGATAACAAGCCTTTCACAATCCCCCTTCCCTCAAGGAACACTATCAACATCCAGACCTTGACTATCCCCTCAACTAGTGTCCTTTCAAAACTGGGTTATCATGCAATCAGTAAGTGATCCTTCATTCTCCTGGTCTGCCCTACATCCAAACATATTGGAAATACACAATACAATGATAACAAGTCTTTCACAATCCCCCTTCCCTCAAGGAACACTACCAACATCCAAACCTTGACTGTCCCCTGAATCAGTGTCCCTTCAAAACTGGGTTATCATGTAATCAGTGAGTGATTCTTCATTCTCCTGGTCTGCCCTGCATCCAAAAATATTAGAAATACACAATACAATGATAACAAGTCTTTCACAATCCCCCTATAATACCCCAAAAATGGGCTATAGGTTCATTAACCTTCTACATCTCCAATTCAAATGAAAATGACATCAAAGTCCTAACCTAAGGCACATCTGCACATTATCAAATTTTAATTGATTTTATCCTAAATTTTGCATCGGAGAATATTCCTTGAATATTCCTAATTTATCTAATTATGTTTAATTAAATACTATTTGGCGATAAATTTCATTTATCCTAAAATTTGATTAATTAAATATTCTAAATATTTAATTAATTAGATTAATACTACCACTTAATTATTTAATAAGATTTAATTCTATTTATCCCTAATTAATATTGTTTTTATTTGACAATAAATCAAAATTCCTACAAACAATCAATTGAATATTTATTTAATTGATTTAAAATCAAAGTTGTCAAATTTAATGATTTAATTGGAGTAAAGTTTCATTTAATAATTGACTAACCCATAAATCAATTGTTTTATTTCAAAAATTAGTTTAGTGGAAAAAAAATCACTTTATTTATTAAATTAATTCATATTAAATCATGCACAATCAGAAAAGTAGTTAACTTTAAATCAATTTTCAATTTCAATTTGTTAACTTTCTAATCTCAACATCTGATGATGAGTTGAAAAAAACTAAACTCTATTTTGAGATAAAAACTACTTTTTCATGATTTTATAAGTTTATTTATTCTTAATTTCTTGATAACTGAAAAATCAACCTGAGTTTATCAAGAGTGATTTATGGTTTTTTTTCAATACATCCTCAAGCCCTGGATTTCTATAAAAAAAAGGCTCGGCTCTTCATAAGAAGATCTCTCAAGCTTTCAACCTCTCAAATCTCTCAAGCTTTCAATCAAAAAATCCCTCAAGCTTTCAATCTCACATCTCTCGAATTTGCGCAATTACTCTAGTGAATTTACAGCTGAAGAACAAAGATTTTGCGATAGGCAATTTTGTGAGATCAATTCATAGTTTTTCATAGCTTTGCATATCAATTCATATAATTCTTAGATTAATTTACATATCATTTCAATTTCATTCTAGATTAATTTCATACAATTTCTCATATTATTGCACAAAAAATACAAAAAAATAGATTAATCTGAATTCATATAGTTTTTCATTCTTTACCATTAAATCCTTCATTTAGGTGTTGCATTGTCACTGATATTGATTTCAATCTAAGAACATCATACTCGCACCTACTAGAAGGCAGTAAATCACCTGGTTAGCTCAGTTTCATTTATCTGTAGATTTCTTTGATTTGCTAACCTCTAATGTTTTATTGAAGTGTTGTGTCCACAGCTAGGTACAAAATTCACACACACATTTCTAGTGCCCATCATGAGGCTCTGAAATGGGTTTCCATTCTATTCTATCAAATTTTTATCATTTTTCTCAAACCCACAACCACAAGGTTAATTTTTGTGAGTTTTGTGATAAATTTCTGGGCTATTTTTCTAGAAATCTGACTGATGTTTTTATTGGTACATACACATATGACATGATAAAAATCCAAAATTTATATTTCTAGAAAGGTATTTGAGTTATCTTTCATTTTCTATTTTTTTGGATTAATTTAATTTTGATTTACAAAAGTTATGATCATTTTAGTGAAGACTGGTTTGAACCTAATTTTATGAAATGTGATTGATGTTTTTATTGGTACATGCACATATGACATGATACAGATCCAAAATTTATATTTTTGGAAAGGTATTTGAGTTAGATTTCATTTTCCATTGGTTTGGATTAATTTCATTTTTATTTGAAAAATTTTATGATCATTTTAGTGAAGACTAGTCTAAACCCGATTTTATGAAATCTAATTGATGTTTTTATTGGTACATGCACATATGACATGATACAGATCCAAAATTTATATTTCTGGAAGGGTATTTGAGTTAGCTTTCATTTTTTGTTGGTTTTTAATTAATTTCATTTTGATTTGCAAAATTTATTATTGATTTAGTACAGACTGGTCAAAATCTAATTTTTTATGACAAGAAGTTTTTAGATTATCAAATGACATATTATCTTTGACTAACCTGATTTTCTACCACATGGGGTTGAAAATTTGTGTTTCATTTTTTATGGATTTTTATAACAGTGGGTTTCATGTACAAGAATAGGTAAGTTTTTCATAACAGTGGTTTGTAGGTGTAGGTGCAGGTACGTCCTGTGGGTACAAAAGATAGAAGACAAATGCTAAAAAATTGCTAAAATAGGTAAAATTTTCTAAGTGTGTTACAAGGAACTCAGGTATTATGTTACATTTGATAACACTTCATTTTGGGACATAAAAAAACTCTCTTGTGTCAAGCTTGAGTGCCTTTACAACTTTCATAATTCACACTTCAATTTTGGGCTCTAAAATGAACATAGATTTGCTTTTTGCTTATCTGTTACACACAATAATTAGGCCCTATGAACACTATTTGTGGATGATCTTGAGAGAGTGGGCTTCTTTCATTTGTTCATGCATGCAAAGCTCTTCTTTATGATAGATCCCCTTGTAGGTAGGGAGGTTACTGAGATTGTCTCACGTTCTGCTAGATTTGTGTGTCTTCAACTTTTGATTGATACATTCTCTCTCCGGAGGGGTTGATAGATCATAAGAAATTGACATCATAGATCTTTGTGAGATAATATTAGTCTTAGCCTATTGAATTAATCTATCTACTTTGTTTTGGTTAAAAGTGAAAAGGCTAGAGGACTATGCTCTACTCCCTTTTTGGGTAGTATTAGAAACTCAGATCCTTGAATTTGGGACCAGTCTCCATGTGGTATCTTTTGTGAGTCATCTTTAGAGAGGGTTAACCATAGTGGACATTCCCTTAATTGGGTCAACCACATGGATGAAACCTCAAGCAGTAATAGCCATTTTCATTGTGGTAGCAACAACCGCTATATAAATGTCCTTGTGGAGGAAATCTTCACAGGTGTGATCTCTTGTTGGGTTGTCAGATCTTCCTAGCAACTCCTGATTGATTAAATTTTTAGACTATGTCAAAACCCCAATGCGCTTGGATTGGAGTTCACCCTCTTGAGGTCACAAAAGTTGCAAAGTTAGACCATTACTACAAACCCTAGTGAGGCCAAATTTTTCATTTTCTAGGAATATGTGCATTATTGAAAAACTTTTTGGAACATACACAAGTAGTATTTCTAGGGATTAGCACAATAAGTCACTATTGCTTGTTCATGTGCAAGGTTGCTTTTTCCCTTGCTCATTGTTTTCAGATAATTGCTTGCTTCCCTTGTTGTTTTGCGTGCTTGATATCTTCTTGGTTACTTGAAAAAAATTGTTACACAGATCTTCAAAATTTGTATAACAATCTGATACTGAAACACTCAAAAATTGAAAAATTTGAGCAAAAATCCTTTTCTAGAGTGAGAACTGAATATTTTGTCAGAGAACAGCCAGCGTTGTGTCTCAAAATCTATGTCTCACAATTTGTGCCTCAAAAACTATGCAAAACTGTCAAACTATGTCCTTTTATTGCATGAGATTTCAACTTTCTAAGCATTTCCTCATGTGAGACAACATTCTCTCATGTGCAGCCTAGTACTTCCTCATGCGGGGCAATATTCTCTCACATGAACCTGTCCTGAAATTTTCAAAATAGTGAGCTTGTTCTTGCCAATTGGTCAACTTTATCAAATTTGATTTTTGTCTGGGATCTATATGCCTATTTTCTTGTTACACACTACCTAAAACTATATGTCTAGAGCTGAGAACCATGCAATTACTTCTCAAAACTAAGTTGTCTCTCTATTTTGTCAAAAATCCAATTTGCAACAAATCCCAAATTTTGTCAAAATAGCGAACTAATTCTTGTCATTTCTCATCATCCTTGGTCAGTCTAGGTCAAATCTCAAGTGTTATGACATGTTAATCAACATCCAAATGAACTTAAATGGTATCAAGTTGCACAAAATGACTCTTGGTCTTCTTTCTTCCACATTTCCCATGTCTTCCTAGTCTCCCATTTCCATCCTTTCTCCTATTCCTTCATGCTTCTTCCTCTTCTTCCTAAAACTCTTCATGTCTTCTTGATTATTTTCCCCTTATTATCTACTCTACTTTCTTCTATTCATCTCATCTGTCACCTCCATGCTTGATTCCTCCTCTTATAGAACAATGAATTTCAACTATCTTGCTATGGAACCTCTCTTGAAAAGGGATGATCTCAAACTGATTGCTCAATTCAAAGAGTATTATTCCTCCAAAAATCCCATGAGTGATAAGCTTATGATAGAAATAAAAGAAAAATCAATTAAATCAGATGCCTTTTTTGGGATCATACACATGATCCTATCATGACCTCCTTCTTCCAAATGTCTTTCATATTCTAAGTTTTTTCATTCTTCATCATCTTCTGAGTCTTCTTCCTCCATTGGGTCTTCACCTTCCTCTTCTCCATGATCTCATTCCTGTTCTACTTCTCCCAAGAGTCTTACTCCTCATCTCAAGACATACCATGTTGAGCAACATGATAACCCTTATGATACCTCTTCCATAGAGAGTGACACACCCATCTTTGAAGACTATGATGACTATGATGATAGACAATATAATGATACCTATGACACCTCTATTCCTAAGAGTCCTCCTCATCATGTGCTCATACTTACTAGAAATGGGACATCACATTGGATAGATCATGATGGTGATCCATATGATTCTAATTTTGAAAGAGACTATGATGATTTATGTGCACAATATCTAGATGATACATCTACTTCACTTGAGGAAGAGAAATCTTACCGCACTGATTATAAATGTGCATACTATAAGGATCTCTCCTCTAAGAACTCTCATGCTGAAAATAAAGATTACACTCAAGAAAGATCATTTTAATGTTGAACCTTTGTCTTGTGATGGTTCCCCTCCATCCCCTACTTCCTCCAATACCCATACATTTCCTAAAGCTTCCAAGCCTATCAAATCTTTCACAAGTCCATCATCCACCAAAGGTCCTAATACTTTTCATGCAATTTCCTATAGTTATCCTCAAGGGCTACCTCTTAAAGAAACTCAAGCTAACCTTCACTTGGCTGCAAATACTTTCAATAATGCTAAATCTAAAGATCCTAAGCCTTTATACACTATAATTCCTACTTCAGCTAGTCCTCCACCATCTCTTCCAAAGTCTTCCATACAATCCCAACATGCTTCCTTGTCCTTAGAAGTGGCTCCATGTCAAGAGGACTCCAAAAATGATAAAGAAAAGAACATAAAGAAAGATCAAGATCAAGAAACCTCCATGTCATCCAATCCTTTTCATGATGTCTCTTATCCATTCCATGGTTCTTTTTATCCCGTACACCCTTTCTCATTCATCCCACCATGTCTTAAGTCTTCTCCTAACCAAGATCAAGCTACCACTTACACTGTTGAGCTTATTGACAATCAAAATAACCTTACCCCACTTCCAATTTCCAAAGATGATACTTCCATTAAGGTTGGTAAAAATGGTGTTGTTACTTCCAATGTTAAGCCTATTGAAAATCAAGAGAAAAATTATGCTCTTATGCTATCCAAAGATCCTTGTCAAGATCAAAGTCTTTCATCTTCTTATTCTACCACTCCATGTTCATTTCCACTTTCTACTCTTCCTAAGTCTTTGCAAGCTTTGAACAATCCTATCAAAGAAGGTGCTCATATTCAAGATGTCCATGATTCTATTGAAAATCCTAATGCTCACTCTAAAGATGCTAATGTCCTTGGTTGTCATATAAATGTTGATGAGCTTGTTGATTACCCTTTTGCATCTTCCACTTCCATCCTTGGACCTCTTCCACCACTACTAAGGGCTTCACATCTACCTTCCATCTTGGGTCCTTATGTCCCTTCACTTTACCCTCCTAACTCTCCTAATTCATCATCCATCTTGGGTCCTTACGTCCCTCCATCTCCTATCTTTCCTCAAGATCATCATAGATAGATACCCTTGAGTCCTTTTCATCCACCCACCCATCTAAACCAGTCATACCCTCCTTCTTCTTCCACAAGTCCCAAGTCTTTTGGAAGTAACTTGAATGTTCAATACAAGAAAAAAAAAGCAATACAAGAATCCATCAAAAAAATACGATCACCATGTCTCCTCTAATCAACATGGAGGCATAAAGTCAAAGAGATATCTAAGAAAAAAATTACAAGACAAGTATGGGTTCCAAAATCCATCATTGAAGATATTCTCTCTAAATCATCAAAAAGAAATGAAAAGCCTATGGCTATATGGATTCCAAAATCTCTCTTGAAAAAGTCTGATGTTGAGCAACAAGTGAATTTGACATTCAAGCTTCCAAAGACTTCCACTTCATCTTCTTCCAAAAACATTCTTCGATTCCATGCACCTAAACCACAACCTCTGCTATCCATTCACCATATTCCTTCATGTATTCCTTCATTCACATTTCCTTCATCCTCTCACCACCCTCCAAGGTGTGTGCTAATGTTGATCTTTCCTTCCTTTCCATCTACCCTTTCACAATCCTTCCATTCATTATCTTTCTACCTTCTATCCTTTTTCCTCACTTGCCTATTCCTCCTATCTTCCAACCTCACTCACTTTACATAAAACCTTATCCTCCATTTTTCTCTTCCATCTTCCTTTCCCTATCAGCATCTTTGATCATATCATTTTGAATCCTTGGCATATCATGGTTTATACTTTCAAGGAGAATTATCTAAAAAGCTTGCCTTCTTCCAAAATAAAAATAAAAATAAAAATTAAAAAAATTGAAAATGTGCCTTGGTGAAAACCTGGAAATAGGTGCCTTGGTAGCAAAATTAAAGAGAAATAAATTCATCCTATGGTGAAAACTACTCCCTTTTGGAACCTTGGATAAGTACGATGATGAAAACCTGACAATCAGGTATCATGTGTAGTTCTACTACATATTTCATCCATTCCATCTTCTCTCTTTGATCTTGACAATGTTGATCTATACATGAACATTTGGCTATCTTGTGAGCTATCTTATGATGATCTTTCTTTCAATCCCTTCTTGTTTAGCCTTCATATTTATTTTCCTCCATTCATTCTAGCCTTTCACTATCCTTTTCCCCTTTGGTCTTGATCTAATAAAAAAAGAGTAAAACATGGTGCTATGAAGCCTCTTGACATGTCTACTCCTTTGGACTGCATCCTTTCCTGCTCTTGCATTATGATTTTGTGACCTATCCTATAGTGGCCTTTCATTTCCCCTCCAAATGCACTTTACATGATATTTTTTTCTTAGCTTGGGTATTCTTGAGGAGTTTTCCCTTGAGGATTTCTTCCCTTCATTCTCCTTCATTCTTTTGTCTTCCATCTCTTCCACCAACTTTCTAATCCTTTTTTTTCTCCACCTTGCTAGACATTGGGACTACATGATATGATCTTGCTTGGGATTTTGCAATGGAGAAAGAGTCTATCCAGTTTTACAAGAACTGTCAAAAGTGCCAAGTGCATGGAAACTTAATTCATGCTCCAGGGAGAGATCTAATTCCCTTCACTACTCAATGGCCTTTTCACCAATGGGAATTTGATCTTATAGGATCCATACATCCTCATTCTTCTAATGGGCATACTTAGATTATTATAGCTACAGATTATTTCACAAAATGGGTAGAAGCAGTCCCCTTGACTCAAGCAACTAGCAAGCAAATTCCTATGTTCATTCTAAACTACATCATATGCCGGTATGGTATTCCACACTCTCTAGTCGTAGATAATGGTGGACAATTAAAAAAAAAATACTTAGGTGATCTATGTGCCAAATTCAAGATAACACAACATTGGTCATCTATATACTATCCTTAAGGGAATGGACAAGCAGAGGCTTCAAACAAGAATCTATTAAAAATCTTGCACCGTACAGTTAATAAAATAGGAAGAGACTGGAATATCATGATCAATCCAACTCTATAGGCTTATAGAACAAGTATGAAAATGCCCACTAGGGCTACACCATTCGCTTTAGTTTATGGGTCTGAAGCGGTACTGTCTATTGAGGTCAAAATCCCATCACTAAGAATCAGAATGCATGGTCTAGTAACTGATGATGACTACAGAGTGTCTAGGTTGCAAGAAATTGAACTACTAGATGAGCACAAAAAAGTAGCATATGATCATCTCAGAGTATATCAGAAGAGAATGTCTAGAGGCTACAACAAGAAAGTCAGACACAAAGAATTTTAGGTTGGTGATCTAGTCTTGAGAGAGAATCTTAAAAATCAATCACATAGAAAACACAAGGGGAAGTTTGAACCCAACTGGCTGGGTCCCTTTATTATCACTACTACTTTTGGCTATGGAGCCTATCAACTCTCAATGACAGAAGGAGAAAAGCCTCGAGAACCAATCAATGTTCTACATTTGAAGAAGTTATATGCCTAAGGCATTCAGTGTATGGTAAAATGTCCTAAAAAAAATCTTAAAAATAAAAAAAAGTCTTGAAAAAATGAGCATCTTGGTGAAAACTTAGCAAATAGGCACCTTGATGATTCACAAAAAAATCAAAAAATATCAAAAGTACAAAAAATTGAAAAAAATGAAAAATACAAAAAATGGGAAAAAGAAAAAGTGCCTTGGTGAAAACCTAGAAATAGGTGCCTTGGTAGAAAAAATAGAATCTCTGTCAAGATGGTGAAAACCCAAAAAATGGGCACCACTTGTTTCAAAATGCTCCATCTATCAGTGCAATCTTGGTCTTTTCAAGCTTTCAGTCTTGCTTTAGTTTGTACATATCTCTAAGTTTGTTTTTGCATTCCTATTTTCAATAAGTTAGTCTGTACACCATTGGCATAAACATATGTATCCTATCAATGCCTAACACTTGGGGGAAATCAATGTCATATCCTATGGTCTCCAGTATACTTTAGACGTGTCATATCTAGTCAGAGTCCTTTGAAGCTTCATTTGAGTCTGTCAGTCTGTCTCCTCTCCAGAAAGGATTTTGCATCTACAACAACACAATCAAACACAAACTGAAAACAATCTATGCTTCTTCACGCTTTTATCTCCTTGTATGCTTATTGATTTGCATTAAGATTTTTGCATATTGTGCCCCTTCAAGATTTTCGATGATGTCCTTTACAGGACTTAGAGAGTGATGACTAGGGGCATAATCTTTTCTTTGTCTTCTGCTTATATGTGAAAATCTAACAACTTTGGAAATTCTAGACTGAGATGGTGTCCATCTGTAAGAGCCTCTATCTCAAATTAGATAGCCATGCATACCTCGACCATTGATACCTAGAAAATTCAAAGAAGTTTGATCTAGCTATTGTCTTTTTGAGTGAGTTCTTTCTCCTACTGTGAAACACAATCTTGCCTAAGGATGTGAATGATAAAAGGTCACTATGGGTAATTCACACTGGATTTAGAATGATCTCTTGACTATTTGATGTGTTTGAAATGCAAGGCATATTTAGGTCATTACAACATTTATGTTTTGATGCTTATACAAATTGCTATATTAAAATGGACATGATATTCAATTCATCCTGGCATTTGTGCCTTGGTGCTTATATCTACTTCGACATTCTGAAATAAAATCAATATTCATATGTCCATGGTTATCTAACCAGTGGGCATTGTATTGATTCTTGCACATACAAATCAATATTCATATGTCGATAGTTTCCTAACTAGTGGGCATTGTATTGATTTATCTAATTACCTAAAAAGTTCAATGATGACAACAAATTGACACATGATCAATGACTAGGTCCTAGGTCCTAGGTTTGCATTTCATTTTGCACTTTGCATGATCTCACAAATTGCTTGAACACTTAAATGATTCTTCAAAACCAAAAATGCTAAACATATCACAAGAGCTAAATCTCATACGAAAGTACCTCCAACAAAAAAACAAGTACAATCCTTTTTTAGGATCAAAATCAAAATCTGAGATCATTTATATTATTACCTACTTGCATAAACAACCTTTAATCATCATAGAAATCTAGAATTCAACTGATTATCTTACATCAAACTATCAAAATTTCAACTTGGTCAACTATGGTCAACTTATGGTTTCACCTAGTCAAACTTGGTCTCTAGGACCTCTAAATGATGTAGAATGCATTCCCGGATGTATATAACCACTTTTCAAACCAATTAACATGCTTCTAAACTATATAACACTGACTTTTCTTGACAATTTTCAATTTTTATCCCAAAGGTGGCATGGTATTGCACATTATTCAGTCTATAACTCAATTCTGTAATCAATCTTTCCTCAGTAATCAAGACAACAACCACATCTATTTGTTGATTCATCTAAAGTCCTCATCGCTTGGGGCAAATCTATTATAATGTGGTATCCTAAATCTATCTTGTAAACTGTATCAGCTTTTGTAACTATCAATTCATTAGCATCATTTCCTTGGTTCTTCATAATTGATGGGTTCAGTAGATGATACCAATATGATTTACAAGGACATTCAAGTCTGGAATCAATCACTCACTTCTTCGCAATCATAAGGTTTAGAATCAGGCATTTTGACACTTTTTCATAATCATCGGTTCATTGTTGCTATAGTTAAAATTATCTTTGGTCACCCAAGACCTAAATCTTGCATCTTTAAATCCTTCAATCGATTTCTGTCTTTGAATTGGTTAATCTTTCAATTGGTTTCTGTCTTAGAATTAGTTCATCTTTCAAATCAATTTCATACATATATCATACACAAACTATTCTTTGAACCACTATGCTTTGCACAATGATTCAAAGAGGGGCAAAATGTAATACCCCAAAAATGGGCTATAGATTCATTAACCTCCTACATCTCCAATTCGAATGAAATCAACATCAAAGTCCTAACCTAAGGCACATTTGCACATTATCAAATTTTAATTGATTTTATCCTAAATTTTGCATCGGGGAATATTCCTTGAATATTCCTAATTTATCTAATTATCTTTAATAAAATATTATTAGGTGATAAATTTTATTTATCCTAAAATTTGATTAATTAAATATTCTAAATATTTAATTAATTAGATTTAATTCTATTTATTCCTAATTAATATTGTTTTTATTTGACAATAAATCAAAATTCCTACAAACAATCAATTGAATATTTATTTAATTGATTTAAAATCAAAGTTGTCAAATTTAATGATTTAATTGGAATAAAGTTTCATTTAATAATTGATTAACCCATAAATCAATTGTTTTATTTCAAAAATCAGTTAAGTGGAAAAAAAATCACTTTATTTATTAAATTAATTCATATTAAATCATGCACAATCAGAAAAGCAATTAACTTTAAATCAATTTTCAATTTCAATTTGTTAACTTTCTAATCTCAACATCTAATGATGAGTTGAAAAAAACTAAACTCTATTTTGAGATAAAAACTACTTTTTCATGATTTTATGAGTTTATTTATTCTTAATTTCTTGATAACTCAAAAATCAACCTGAGTTTATCAAGAGTGATTTATGGTTTTTTTCCAATGCATCCTCAATTCTTGGTTTTCTATAAAAACAAGGCTCACCTCTTCATAAGAAGATCTCTCAAGCTTTCAACCTCTCAAATCTCTCAAGCTTTCAATCTCACATCTCTTGAATTTGCACAATTACTCTAGTGAATTTACAACTAAAGAACAAAGATTTTGTGCCAGGCAATTTTGTGAGATCAATTCATAGTTTTTCATAGCTTTGCATATCAATTCATATAATTCTTAGATTAATTTGCATATCATTTCAATTTCATTCTAGATTAATTTCATACAATTTCTCATATTATTGCACAAAATATACAAAAACATAGATTAATCTGCATTCATATGGTTTTTCATTCTTTACCATTAAATCCTTCGTTTAGGTATTGCATTGTCACTGATCTTGATTTCAATTTGAGAACATCATACTCACACCTACTAGAAGGTAGTAAATTTCCTGGTTAGCTTAGTTTCATTTATCTGTAGATTTCTTTGATTTGCTAACCTCTAATGTTTTACTGAAGTGTTGTGTTCACAACTAGGTACAAAATTCACACACGCACCCCCTTCCCTCAAGGAACATTATGAAGATCCAGACCTTGACTGTCCCCTCAACCAATGACCCTTCAAATCTAGGTTATCATGCAATCAGTGAGTGATCCTTCATTCTTCTGTTCCGCCCTACATCCAAACATATTGGAAATACACAATACAATGATAACAAGTATTTTAGAATCCCCCTTCCCTCAATGTACACTATCAACACCCAGCCCTTGACTATCCCCTCAACCAATGACCCTTCAAAACCAAGTTATCATGTAATTAGTGAGTGATCCTTCATTCTCCTGGTCTGCCCCACATCCAAACATATTGGAAATACACAATACAATGATAACAAGTCTTTCAAAATCCCCCTTCCCTCAAGGAACACTATCAACAAGTGATCCTTCTTATCAGCTATATCCAATGTTTCATTGAAGTCATGACCAAGAATGAAGGTCACCTTACCCATACCATTCATGGATTATGAAATGTTGTCCCAAACTCCTAAAAACTTTTCTATTGCTTCTTGTTGCCCCTCCTTGATTAAGACCCTCGTCATCCTCAACATGGTCTTCATCACCTATAGTCTCAATTTCATGGATAGGGGACATGTAAATATCTTTAAATACTTCTACCACAATGTCCTCCTACCCCATCTTCTTGATCTTCCAGGCTAAAGCAGATGAATCCACACACAATAACCTAAAATGAAGGGTTTTGTATCATTTAATGAATCTCAGTCACTGGTAACGCATGGACAATCAAACTAGTAGTCTCCAAAGCATTCAATAAGTGAATATGAATGTTTGAAAACTTTCCTCTCAACTTCCCCAACCACCCCTAATCAATTAGAGGTATATTTTTAGATTCTCCACTATTCCTATCCTTACCAACAATTCTTAAACATAATTTATCTGATATGATAATAACATGCTAAATTGAACCAATGGCATGTTCTTCATGTGGTACAAGGAAGATTTGGCTATCAAATCTTCCTTCGTGCAAGCTAAGCATGAGAGAAGGTATGTGATTTCTTCATCTTTGATTGGTATCTTTGATGGGAAACATCTTTTGAGCCTCTGGCATCATATTCGACTGCAAATTTCAAATGCATTGCATTTTATTTGATCATGAATGCTCACTAAAATGACTTCATTCTACTGGTGTCATGCCCTAGCCCATGCTTTATCTCCATTATTTGATGTTATTGGTGCTTGTGCTCAAGGATATTGATTCACTATTTTGAAATCTTTGGATTCACATTTGTTGATATTATAATTCATCATATTAGATCAAGTATGTTTAAGAATTTTTAGTGTCTAAACACTCAACTAATCCCTCTAACCAATTAGGAGTGGTTGGGGAAGTTGAGAGGAAAGTTTTCAAACATTCATATTCACTCATTGAATGCTTTCGAGACTACTGGTTTGACTGTCCATGCATTAATGTTTAGAAGAGATCAATAAAGTATTTAAAGAAATTCTTACATGTTTGGAGAGGTTTAAGAGTCACTTATCATGATTGTACCCTCATAAATAGCAACATAGACTAGTTTTACTAAGTTTCCTTTCTCTATTTTGAGGTTTCCTTTCTCTGCCATAGGGGTACAGTCAGAGGGTTCATTGAAAAAATGATCCTTTGAATGGTTACTATAAATATGAATGATTCGATATAGCATATTTCTCATTTTAATTGAATTTTGGAATAGCTTGTGCTTGTGTTGGAATTCTTGGTAGAAGTGAATGGAAGGAATAGTGTTGGTGTTAGGTTTCATTTATTATTAAATTCAATGGTCTCCAAGATGTGTTGAGGATTTTTCTCCTTGTTTAATGTTAACTATTCCTGCACAATCCACTCATACAACAATGAAATGCTATGTGATTGACAATTTCATACAACTGGTCCTTTGGCATGTATTAAATAGAATAGAATTTTCAGCATATTATTATCATTCTATGTCTTTGTTGTAAACATGCCATTGGTTTAGTTTTGTAAAAAAAATTCGTGTTAATTTTTTTTTTATATTTTTTCCATTTGATGACCACAGTCAACATTTCAAAATAGTGAATAACATCAAATAATGGAGATAAAGAATGGGCTAGGGCATGACACCAGTAGATTAAAACTGAACCAATGACATGTTTACAACAAAGAAATAGAATGATAATAATATGTTGAAAATTCTATTATGTTTAATACACGCCAAAGGACTAGTTGTAGGAAATTGCAAATCATATAGCATTTCACTATTGTATGAGTAGATTGTGTAGGAATAGTTAACATTAAACATAGCCATTGTTCTCTTTACTTTCTCAAATCTCTGCAAGTCAAGAACATTAGAGTTGTATAATACATTTTTAGTATCCTCTTTCCATGGGTCCTAGGTCTTTGGATCCATGGAAAGGAAATAGATTACAAAAGACACTTCAAAACAAAGGAAAAACTTAGCAAATTCAGTCTAACTCATTGTAGATGAAGGAACAATCATGTTCATAGTTCCTCTAAGTCTTCCAAAACATTTATTGAACTCCCCTAAAGTCCTATTGGATCCCCAAATTTCTTAATCCAATCAACTTACATTAGGATCATGCGAAACTTCAAAGGATTAAAAACATTACTTGGAATAGTCACTGGTTTTACCAGTCAAAACATAAGAAACAAAATTTTAAAGTTCTCATAATACATTCAACGATGAAATGAATGATTGGAGATTTCTTACTATTCCATCCTTGAATTTAGAAACAAAAACAATAATTAAAGAAGTCTTTCAACAATGCATAACACAATGGACTTGCAAATTTAAACTTCTATTTTTATTGAATCTTTGTTCCTGCCATACACTCTAGGATTAAGTCTGTTGTATAATAACTTCCAAAGGTTACATATAACTCCATCACAAATTCTCCAACCATGAAGAACATAGGTGAAGAACTTGATGGTTTCATGTTTTAATCTTTAAGAACTTGATCAAGAACATAGGTTTTAATGAAATATCAATTTGATTTGCAAAGTTTGTGTTCTTTACAAATTTGAAAGGCTCTAATACTTACTAGGGCGGATGTGGATGTGCAACCTTATGCTTTTACTACCAAGTCTCTATTTGTTGGGCATACTGATTATAAGTACTTGACATATATCATAAATGTTGATAATTAAGGTTGGCGGGATGATTATGCCTATCCTGAAAAAAGACTATCAAATCATTATGCTTTCAAATCAATTACCTATCGACATATCCCTTGCGAGGGAGAGAAGCCAAACACATAAAGAACATGCAAATAAACACGATAGCTAAAAAATTTAAATGGAATACACCAAGAAGTACCTAATGATGAATGCTCAATTGTTGTAATGGAAAAGCATTAGAACCGTCCATTTCTTGAACTTGAATTTCTAGTCTAAATGATTTTTCTATAGTCATAATGATTTTTCTAGAACTTGATTTTCTAGTCTTAATGATTTTTCTATAGTCGTAATGATTTTTCTATAGTACTCTTAATGATTTTTCTAGAACTTAATTTTCTAGTCTTAATGATTTTTCTATAGTCCTAATGATTTTTCCATAGTCTTAATGATTTTTATTTCATCCTAATGTTTGTTGCTCTTGATAAATTAGGCCTTGAATTTGAATTTTTGTTCAATATTTTATTTCAGCTTGATATTTCATTCATTTTTCATATACACAGAGACTGATAAAAAAATGAGCTATTTGATTAAGGTTAAATATTCATGATTGTAAATAGTCAATATTTCTGATGGTACTCCTTGGTGTATTTTATTTTAAAATAATCATGTTTCTATGGCTATGATAAATGTCCCTTTGTGTTGAGAAAATCAGAGATGAAAAAATAGTTGCAAACAAATTAATCATCCTTCTTCCACCAACATTCTAGTCAATGTACAAGTAATGAGTCATTCCATTCAAGAAAGACCATGTTTGACAATATCAACCTAGAACAAAATAAGGAGTATGCAGAATTTAGTGATTGTATCTTCCATTAGAGCCACTTCATATGCACGGGTGAAGAACATGCATATTTCCCTGAGCGCTATTGGGAGCTTACCTGGCAACACATGTACTATTGTGAAAATCACCACAAATCTATTTGCTACTGGGTCTAGCTCCCAGTATTTCTTGGTCAAATATGCATGTTTTTCACCTATGCATATACCTTCTATCATCAACTCTTATATGCATAGGTGATGAACATTCAGATTTTCCTAAGCATGTAGTACTTTGAGTAGTCCTCCAACACATGTACTATTTTGAAAATCATCACAAGTCCATTTGTTGGAGGGCTACTCATAGTACACATGTTTGGAGGCTAGGTCTGAAGGAAACAAGAGAATTTGAAGAGTCAAGAGTCTTAAGATTGTACATAATATAGCCAAGCTTCATTCAATGGTACATTCAAACATGAAACAAACCATTCTTAAACTAGATTAAACTTGTAAACTAGAGGACATACTGATTATAAGTAAATTAGTAAACCAGAGGATATTCTTTTACTACTAAGTCTCTTTTTGTTGGGCATACTGATTATAAGTACTTGACATATATCATAAATGTTGCTAATTAAGGTTGGCGGGATGATTATGCCTATCCTAAAAAAAGACTGTCAAATCATTATCCTTTGAATGGTTACTATGAATATGAATGATTTGATATAGCATATTTCTCATTTTACTTGAAGTTTAGAATAGCTTGTGCAAGGGTGAAAGTACTTTTGATAGTTTTGGTCGTGAATGTTCCTCTGCACAGTCAACAAATGTAACTGTCTAAAGATTATATGTAATGTTGAATGGATTAAATGCATTATTCTTGGTAGAAGTGAATGGAAGGAATAGTGCTGGTGTTAGGTTTAATTTATTATTGAATTCAATGGTTTCCAAGATGTGTTGAGGAGTTTCTCCTTTTTTAATGTTAACTAGTCCTGCACAATCCACTCATACAACAATGAAATGCTATGTGATTAACAATTTCATACAACTGGTCCTTTGACATGTATTAAATACAATCCACTCATACAACTAGTACTTTTGTGTGTATTAAATAGAATAGAATTTTCAACATATTATTATTATTCTATTTCTTTATTGTAAACGTGCCATTGGTTCAGTTTTGTAAATTTCTTTTCATGTTAATTTTTTTTATTTTTTTTTCCATTTGATAACCATAGTCAACAACTCTTAAACAATAAAGTATGTTTAAGAATTGTTGGGAGTAGTTTTCAAACATTCATATTCACTTATTGAATTCTTTGGAGACTAGTGGTTTGACTGTCCATGCATTACCAGTGACTGAAATTCATTAAAGGATACAAAACCCTTCATTTTGGGTTATTGTGTGTGGATTCAAATGTAGGTTCGATTTGGTTAATGTTTAGAATAGTTCAATAAAGTATTTAAAGACAATCTTACATGTTTGGAGAGGTTTGAGAGGAACTTATCATGAATGTACCCTCACAAACAACGACATAGACTGGTTTTACTAAGTTTCTTTTCTCTATTTTGAGGTTATCATTGCCAAAGTGGCCAAAGACTATGTTAGGCTGATAAAATATGGGGATTCTCTTTACTGCTGCAAATCTTTGAAGGTTGTTGCACTTGGATGGATGTGGATGTGCAACCTTATGCTTTTACTACTAAGTCTTTGTTTGTTGGGCATACTGATTATAAGTACTTGACATATATCACAAATGTTGGTAATTAAGGTTGGTGGGATGATTATGCCTATCTTGAAAAAAGACTATCAAATCATTGTGCTTTCAAATCAATTACCTATCGGCGTATTCCTTGTGAGGGAGAGAAGCCAAACACATAAAGAACATGCACATAAACATGATAGTTGAAAAAATTAAATGGAATACGCCAAGAAGTACCAAATGATGAATGCTCAATTGTTGTAATGGCAAAGCAGCAGAATCGTCCATTTCTAGAACTTGATTTTCTAATCTAAATTATTTTTCTATAGTCGTAATGATTTTTCTAGAACTTGATTTTCTAGTCATAATGACTTTTCTATAGTCCTAATGATTTTTCTTTCATCCTAATGTTTGTTGCTCTTGATAAATTAGGCCTTGAATTTGAATTTTCGTTCACTGTTTTATTTCAGCTTGATATATATTTCATTCATTGTTCATATACACAAAGATTACACATGCTGATAAAAAAATGAGCTATTTGATTTAGGTTAACTATTCATGATTGTAAATGGTCAATATTTCTGATGGTACGCCTTGGTGTATTCTATTTTAAAACAATCATTTTTTTATGGCTATGATAAATGTCCCTTTGTGTTGAGAAAATTAGAGTTGAAAAAATGGTTGTTCAGTGTCTGTGTATCTACAAGTTGCAAACAAATCATCCTTCTTCCACCAAAATTCTAGCCAATGTACAAGTAACAAGTCATTCCATTCAAAAAAGACCATGTCTAACAATATCAACCCAAAACAAAATAAGGAGTATGCAGAATTTTGTGATTGTATCTTCCATTAGAGCCACTTCATATGCACAGGTGATGAACATGCATATTTTCCTGAGTGCTACTAGGAGCTTACCCAAAAACACATGTACTATTGTGAAAATCACCACAAATCTATTTGCTATTGGGTCTAGCTCCCAGTATTTCTTGGTCAAATATGCATGTTTTTCACCTATGCATATACCTTCTATGATCAACTCTTATATACACAGGTGATAAACATTCAGATTGGCCTAAGCAGTACTTTGAGATTTCCTTCCAGCATATGTACTATTGTGAAAATCATCACAAGTCCATTTGTTGGAGGAAATCTCACAGTACACATGTTTGGAGGTCTGAAGGAAACAAGAGAATTTGAAGAGTTACAAGTCTTAAGATTGTGGTATATTTTGGAAAATGAAGAGTGGAAAGAAGATGATATTTCTAAGATCATGGATGGACACAATGTTACAGACTTTATTGATCCAGATATCTTGCAGAGGCTTGAAGAACTAGAGAGGGAAGAAGGGCTTAGGATGGCAACTAAGGGTGACAAGGATGATGAGATGGGGGAAGTGGAGTTGAATCCTGATGAAAAGGAACCTTTGGCTATAATTAGGAAGAAGAAGAAGATGCTTATCATCGAACACAAATTGAAGAAGAGTACTGTAAAGAGCACGCCTACCGTACCAAGGAAGTTTGACAAGAACAAGGAATATGGCTTAAACAGAATGGGAAGACATGTTTCTAGCCTGGGCTTGGATCCTTTGAAGTTTGGTTGTTGTGGATAAAATATCTAGGCCCAGGCTAGAAAGATGTCTTCCCAAACACATAAAAACATGCACATAAACATGATAGCTGAGAAACATAAATGTAGATTTCACAATAGTTGAGAAACATAATTGTAGGCATCATGGTCACAATTTTTTGGAGGCAACGTAATTGAGTTGTATACCCAAGTGATGGAGAGAAAATTTTGTACCTCCGATTCCAAATTGAATACATTTGTTGGAGGACCTTGTATTCATGAGCAAAAAATGTAGTCAACTTGGAATCGGAGGTGCAGGAGTTGCTCTCCATTGTCTAGGTATACAACATAATTGAGTAGTGGTTTCTTTGCATCATCTGGGTATACCACTCAATTATGTTGTCTCCAAAAACTTGCAACCATGATGCCTACATTTATGTTTCTCAGCTGTTGTGTCCTAGGACCCCTTATGACCCTTTATGACCATTTATGACCCCTAAGAATACACATCCTAGAGGTCTTAAAATGTCATAAAGGGTCATAAGAGGCTCCTAGGAGGGGCCAGATGAGCTTCCACCTTCACGTGGTTGGCCCTGTTAAGTAGAGAATGTTAAACTATTCTCAAAATAAAGAGAAGCTCAATAATTTAAGGTCTCAGTCCACAAAGATGGTGAAAAATGACGGGAATCAATGATGGAGAGTTTTTAGATACTGAGAAGACGTATATGTAGTGGAGGCTAGAAGGGATTTTTGTGGAGATTTTCTAGATGTGGAGATTTTCTAGAGAGGGTTTCCCTTTTTTGGCCTCCACTCATACCTCTTCTCAGAATCTAGAAACTTTGGATATTGTTTCTCATCCATGCATGAAATGTGCTAGTGATCATATAAAATTACTTTTGTGAGACTAGGATCAATTATGAGAAGGTAAACAACAAGATAATTTTATTGTATCTTTCATTTCTTTTATCCATTCATATTTTCTGCCTCCTCTTATATAGGATACTGTGCAGTGTACATAAAGGCAAGGCAATGATTATTCTCAACGATTGACATGTATAAGTCTTCTATCCCTTACCCAGTAGCTAGGACTAAAGATAGCAGAGCTTAAGAGACAATCATAGTTGGTCTCCATCCTTGGTCCATATACTCACAAAACATTTTACATTTTGTTATCTCATCAAATGCGGTGATTTGAAAGAATTTAATGGATGATATTTTCATGTATAACGTACATTATTTTAGTTTTACGTTGAATGAATTTATCTGCTTCACACACTTGTAGACATTGAACATAGCCATAAATAAGCATCCCCTCCCATGGCTTGAGTAATGTAGGCCATGGGAGGAGATGCTTCTTTATTGCTGTGTTTGATGTCTACAAGGGCACGGAGTTGATAAATTCATGCAATGTAAACTTAATAATATACATTACCATGAAAATATTCTATTAAATTATTTCAAATCCCCTCATTTGATGAGCTAATGAAATGTAAAATATTTTTTTGATATATGGACCAAATACGGAGACCAACTATGATGATCTCTTGAGCTTTGTTTTATTTATTATGCTAATCCATCACTTTTTTGACAATTAGTAAAGCATTTTCACAGACGCGCTATACATCAGACAGGTTGGTCTATCGATAGTATATTACAAACCATTGGAACTCTGACCAATCACCATCAGATATTAAAACACTCCAATAGATTTGCGCGATAGGACTGCTATACCTTCGATAGAATGTCCTATCAGAATATATTGCCAATCTTTTGGAATATCGACTGAACAACCGTCGCAAATTTTTTTTTTGACAGATCTATCACAAAGTAAAATTGTTGTTTATGTGCCCAATTCTGGTTGGTAGGGATGTCAGAATACCAATAGTTGTCACTCCCATCACCATTTCCAATGCAAAAATGGTGACAGACACATGTGTCAAAATGCTGACAAATAGGCATTGGAAATTTGACAAATGGCCGTCAGAATTTGGCCTCAAATGTACTAGTGGGGAGAGATGTGAGAGATAAAATGGGTTCCATTGTGCATTCTCCCATGCCATTGTCTTTGATTTTTACCTCTTTAGTAATTCTTCTATCTTGGATGTTGATGCAATGTCTTGCTGCTTAGTGGAAGATTCTCTATTATTAGGAACAAGTTTATCCACGCTTTATTTCAATGCATTGAAAGTTGTAGATAGGTTAGCTAGAATCATCACCTCTACTCCTTCATAATATAATTTCACACATTGATGGTATGTGGAAGGAATAGCTTGCATTTCATGTATCCAAGGTCTCCCTAGGAGGATGTTGTAAGACAAAGGTAGATCAAGAACTTGACATGTGATGTCTTTGATAACTAGCCCTATTCTGATTGGTAGTAGAATTGTTCCTTTGGAAGATCTTTCTTGTTCATCATATGCCTTGATAGTTATCTTCTTTTTAGGATCCATGGTAGCTTTTGATAATCCCAACTGCACAATCAAGTTGTAAGAACAAATGTTGAGACCAACACCTCCATCTATCAACACGCGTTTGACATGATAGTTTTACATTAAGAATTCAATGTGCAAGGGCTAGTTATGTAGATGACTCAAGGATTTATCATCTTCCTCTGAAAAGGAGATATACTAGGGAGATGTTAGATGACCAACCATAGTTTGGAATCTATCTAAATCAAGGTTGTCAGGAACATTGGATCCGAGTAGAGATTTTTCTAGAATGGCTCTATGAGCTGGAGATATCCAAAGCAACTCAAACATGGAGATTTTTGCATTTGTATACTGGAGTTGTTGGACAATACTATATGATTTTGGCCTCATGTCTTTAGGATTTGATGATTTAGAGGCAGCCTTCTATTTAGAAGTAGATGAAAGATTGAAAGGCATCTTAGGGACATTTGATGAATTAGAATTTTATCCTTGTAGATGTGCCTGAGCTTGTGATCAAGTAACTGCATTTGCTAATTGATTATCTCTATCTTTTCTTACAATTGTGATGACATTGCAATGCTCAGATAGGCATGGTTCAACCATATTTATGACAACATTATTTCTAGAGTAGGCATAACTGACTTTAGCACCCACATTAGGCTGAAAAGATGAATCTCCTTGACCATGTTTTGGGAATGGTTCCATGAATGTTGTATGATCATTATTGCTTTTATGATCGTCAATTACAATTTCTCCATTATCAATTTTGTCTTGGACGATGTGTTTCAAGCGTATGCAATTATTGGTTTTATGACCTTTATTGTGATGGAAGTCACATAAATCATTCTCTCTCCACCATTTTGGTTTATGTTCAAGATCAAATACCTTTATCTTAGGTAAGGTGATGATATTGTTGGCCAACAGAGTTTTCATGGTGAATTCCAAGGACTCTCTAAGAGGAGTAAACTTGCATTTAGGATATGTGGCCCAAGGTTTGTAGTCAGATGTCTTCTTGTTTGACTTTGTTGCTTTTGCCTCTGAGGTTTTGATAGCTTGGGTTCCAATAGTGAGATTGAAAGCGGGTGCCTTAGATAGGGCATAGATATTATCAACAATGCCATCTGTGACGATGCCTTTATTCTTGTTCCAATTTTTGCCTTTGTCTTTAGAATTAGATCCAGATTCATACTTGTCCTTCTAAAGTGATATGTCTCCTTTTTGTACAAGTACTTTCTCAATTTTGATTGCATTTTCTACCATTTTATCAAAGGATGTATGATTTTGCATTTGCAAATGGTAGTTGAGTTCTGGAACAAGATTGTTGATGAAAATTTCTAGCTTCTCAATTTTTGGAATGGGTCTAGCATATAGAGAAAACTTCTTCCTCCATCATTTGAGAAAAGTCAGGAATGATTCTCCTGAGTTTTGTTTCAGATTGCAAATGTCGATCATAGTGATTGGATGCTAGATGTTATAGGAGTATTTTTGATAGAATAGTTTGATTAACTCCTCAAAAGTTTTGATGGTTGGAGGCATTTTTGAGAACCAATGAATGGCTGACCCTCCCAGAGATTGAGGGAAAAGATGCATTAGGTAGGTTGGTTCATGCATGAACTCTATAGATTGAGTACAAAATTCTCTAACATGATCTTGAGGATCAAAGTTTCCATCGTATTTGTCATATTTAGGCATCTCCACTCTTTTAGGGAATGGTGGCATGTACAAGTATTTATCAAATGGAAAAGGGCATAGAATCTCCGTGTAGAACTCCTTAGGTTCCTTTTCTTTTTTGAGTTTGTTGAGCTTGATTTTCATGGCATGCATCTATTTCATCATGGCTATGATAAGAGTTTCTTCCTCATGTGTGATTATATCTTCAACATTAAAGTTGGGAGGAAGTTTATCCCTTTGACGAGCCAACTCTAGGAAGTATGTTTCTCTGTCTTCTTTCAAGAAATGCCTCATCATTTTCTTGAAGTCATCATCATTTTGATATCGAGAAATTTCAAAAGGTGTGGGTTCTTGATCTACACCATGTTGTTATTGATGTCCTTGGGAACCTTGGCTTGTGCCTCCTCCTTGAGACATAGTGTTGTTAAGAGAACTACTAGGAATTGATCGATGAGGAGTTTCTTGATGACCTGCGTGGACTGATGCAGGGGGAGTGACATAACCACCTATCAAGTAAAGATTGCCAAGAGCATCTTTTGAAAATTTAGTTGTGTTGAAAGGTTGATGAAATGTCTCAGCAATCACAGAAGATGAGGCTAAAGAGAATTTGGGTTTTTCTCCTTTTTTTCATTGTGATGAAGCTCAGTTTCCACCATTAACCTTGGGTGAAGAAAAAGAGTAAGATGAAGACAAATGAAGAATGATTTGATTCAAGAAGATCAAATGATACAACCTTGTCAAGATTGGATTGATCATGTTCATACTCTAAAAAATCTAGATAGTTTTGAGCCCATATTCAGACAAGTTTCTCCTAAGGCAAAGTTCAATGCTTCAAAGAACAGTTTTAAAAGACCCTAGTTCAAGTGCATACAAAGATAGGCCTGATGAATTTCATGGGATGGGTCTTAGGACATGAGTTCCTCACATTTAATTTGGCATATATAGTTGGTTTCAACTCCCATAATTCAGTTCAAACAAGTTTTGAGGGTAACCATTTGAAGGGCATTCTACGAATCTGCACTTTGCATCTTGTTCAGTTTTTACTAAAGGGCCTACTTTGGAGGTTTGTAACTGACACATGGTTAATGATTATGACATGTGGGTTGTTGTATCATGTTATTGGCATAAAAAAAGAAGGACCATACCAATTTTCATCCCCCATGTTCTTGTTTGACATGTTTTCCAGAGCCATTCCATTTGCAGATTGCTAAGTTTCTCTAGGATTGCATAGTTCAATTTTTTGAGTGGCTTACTTTGGGCTCTTGCCATTTGTATCCGGTTTGAGGTCAAACATAATTGAATGATTTTCCATATTGTAGACATGGAAATGTTTTCCCTTGATAAGTTTTAGACTATGATGAATCTGTTTGACCCATTTCCTCAGACAGTTCCAGATCCAATTTCTACTGTTTCACTGCCTTTCAGTTCGGGATGTTCTAAGTGGCCGAATTTGAAGTTTATTTCTGGATAATCATTTTATCATCCCAGAAATCTGATTATAGAATTGTTTTCTATGTATGATAGTGATCATTTATCCAAGGTTTCAAACTGTGAAGGTTCCATTTGACGGGTTGTAGCATCAGGACAAAAATGTGTTTATAATAATGAAAAGTGCGAATAGAATAACTTGGAAAAGTAACTGTTTTTGGAAATTTGTAGCTTTTTGTCAGATGCTCATCTCCAATTAAGGGTTGTTTTATTTCATTCCTTGCATATGAAATTTCTACCAAGTTCAGTGGATGCCCAGTTGGAGGGCCCTCTCATGTGTGCATGATGATCAAGGCAAGTGATTTGGCACTGACGTGGAAGATGACATGGTAGGTGGGCCCACATACAAGGTAAAGTAATTTTGATGAATTGTGAATCTATAGATCTGACGCCTCGGGATACATGTTAGAAGATCAACGGTCATCATTGATCCATAAAGATGAAGATGCATGCGAGATACCATGGTGAAATAGCGACAGGATGACATGTGGCAACCAGTGATGTGGTAGATGTGTTGCAGTTGGATGCCAGTCAACAAGATAGACAAATCAGAGAGCGACACGTGTCATAGGTGATGATGCAAAGGTCCAATCAGGCAATGAGGTCAATCAAATAGCAAATCAAATAGTGCCACATGGCACATGGGGCCCACCTCAAAATTCAAAGTCTGAAGGAAAGAATTGAAATAAATGATATAGTTTGGACTATATGGTAATTTTGAAATTAAAATTGCAGAGTTACACACAGATTTGAAAAATGCCTACAAGACTCATTTTTTACCCAAATATGGACATATTACATGTTTTCAGAAACACTAGAAGACCAGGAATACAATGGTGGTGGTTAAAATCTAATTTGATCAAGTGGGTGAGAGCAGTAATGGTTTTTGTAATTCAGGATCAGAGTTTGGTGAAGATTTTTCATTTTTAGATTAGATTAATATGCAAATCTGGCAAAGGGGGAAGATCAGATTTTTAGCAACTTGGCTTTCCTTGCAAAGATTCTTCTTGGGTTCACAAAGATATTAGATTTTTTGATTATTTCAAGGGCTTTATTGTTGATTTGATCTTTTTCAGAGGAAGTAGCTGATTATTCCCGGGAATGTCTTACAGAGATACAAATAGATCAGATTTCTTTCTCCTACAGGCCTTGGGATTGCTAATTAGGTTTAGGGTTTTTGACCTAAATGATCTTTTTCTTATTGTATCCTTGTCTCTATAAAAGGAATTTTATGATCATTTAGCTGGGGCTGGCCAAAAATTCTTGACACAGGAAGCTGAAAAGCTAGGTGTGTATCCTCAGTCCAGATTGTAATATATTTTTCTAGTTGTGTCAATACAGTGGAAAAAACTTCAAAATCCTTTGCATATTGCCTAAGTGTTGTATTCTAGAATATTTTGTAATACAAGAGTTTGAATCCTTATACTTAATGCAGTTTTTAATTTTTAGATCTCTCCTTTGGTTGTGCTTCTTGAGTTTTGATTTTTCTGATTCATTGCTCAGAGTTTATCTGTGTATGTGTTTTATTTCTTAGCCTTGATCTAGGATCAAGTTAAAAGTCTCTGAAGTAAACATAGATTCATTTGGTTCAACTAAAAGGATGTTTGTAAGTAGTGTATGAATTTGGTTTATTGTATTTATGGCTTGGAATATGTGTTCTTGTATTCTGTATCTGTTTTGGATATATTTCCCAATGGACAAGGCACTAATAAAAAATTAGTACCTCATGTAGTGATGCAAGTTTGGCATGGTTGTTACATTCTACAAGAACTCAAATTGAAATCCTTTCTATCCCTTAAATCTTATATTCATGTGGTTTCAGTCTCATCATAGCAATGGAGAGTCAATGAATGCCTGGTTATCATTTAGTACTTTCTTGCTATTATCTGCTTTGTCCAATCTAGTCTTAGTGTTGTAAAGAGTGTTCTATTTTACTGGATTAGGTGCACCCACCTTGGTTCTGCAAAGCCAGAAGTGAAGAGTGCAGTCTTGTCCCTATAGTTGGTCCAGTTACCTATAGATCTCTCCATATTTGGAACTGACCATTCCCAAAATCAGTCTTAGGTATATTGGTGTCTCAAGGAGTGTAAAATCCGTTCCAAGAACCAACAAATTGAATATTATATTGGACATAAATGAAGGATAATGTGCCCTAGTAGTATGGGTAGATACCCAAAAGATGGCGGACATGAGCTCGCAACACTTAGCCATTTTGATGAAGATTGAAATTAAGAGAATGTTGACAAGGTTTTGACACAAGATGAAAAAGACTCAAATTGATAGATTAGAAGGCTAGATCAAACTCAAGAGACCACTTTAGGAAAATGATTGGATTATTTGTAGTTACTGCTCTATTCCTGACACAATGATTTTTTTGATAGAATCTAGAAATAGGTTGTAAAAACTCGATTCCTGGCAATTTCGGCAAGTTTTTGGCAATTTTTTAGAATTCTCATATGACTTTCTCCAGGCTCATATGAGTCTAGGTAGGCTCTGACATGACAATTGAAAAGACTCATATGAAAATTGCAATGCTTGTATGATAGTTGATAGAAGATTTTTTATTTTTGTTTGTGATTTTTGACAAAACTTGTATGACAATATACAAGCTCTCATACGACAATCCAAGGGTTCTAATATGATAAAGGGGCAAAACTCATATGACTTTCTGATCCTATGGGATGACTTTTGACTCTAGAAAGGAATTTTGCATCAGATTTGTAATTTCTCAATTTTTAGAATCAGTTTGTTTGCAAGGTTTTTTGTCTAGATTTGAAGTTCATTTTGGCATTGTTCATTTTCAATAACCAAGTAGATAAACAAGCACACAGAACAGCAGGCAAGTGATTTCAAGAACATCTGAAAACAATGAATAGGGGACAAAGCAACCTTGCGCATGAACAATCAAGTGACTTATTTTGCTAATTCCTAGGAATGCTACTTGTTTATGTTCTCAAAAGTTTTTTAATAATGCACATAGTCCTAGAAAATGAAAAATTTGGCCTCACTAGGGTTTGTAGTAATGGTCTAACTCTGCAACTTTTGTGATCTCAAGAGGGTGAAATCTAATCTAGGTGCTTCGGGGTTTTGACACAGTCCAAGAATTGAATCAATTAGGAGCTGCTAGGGAGATTTGATAGCCCAACAAGAGACCACACATGTGAAGATTTCTTCCACAAAGACATTTATATAGCGATTGTTTCTACCATGGCAAAAATGGCTATTACTGCTTGAGGTTCCATCTACGTAGTTGAACCAATAAAGGGAATGTCCACTATGGTTAACCCTCTCTAAAGGTGACTCACAAAAGATACCACATGGAGACTTGGTCCAGATCCAAGGATTTGAGTTTCTGATACTACCCAAAAAGGAAGTAGAGCATAATCCTCTAGCCTTATCACTTTTACCCAAACATAGTAGGTAGATTAATCTGACATGCTAAGACTAAAATTATCTCACCAAGATTTTTGATGTCAACAACTATGTCTATCGATCTCTCCCGAAAGAGAACATATCGATCAAAATTTGAGGACCAAACCAAGTAGAACGTGAGACAATCACAGTATCCTCCCTACCTATAAGGGGATCTATCATCAAGAAGAGCTTTGCATGCATGAACAAGAGGATGAAGCCAACTCTCTCTAGATCATCTACAAATAGTGTTCATAGGGCCTATTTACTATGTGTAATAGATATGAAAAAAGTAAATCTATGTTCATTTTATAGCCCAAAACTGAAGTGTGAATTATGAAAACTGGAAAGACACGCAAGCTTGACATGTGAGAGTTCATTTTATATCCAAAATTGAAGTTTTAGAAATTTGTTGCACTTTTCCAATCAAAATAAGCAAATACCAATCGGAAATAGAAGATCTCAATTGTTAGGGTTAACTATTAGTCCAAATCCAAAAATCAACTTTGGAAAACTGCCTGAAATTTTGAAATGACAATTGAATTTTGATGGTAAAAATCATATCACAACCAGTTACCTCCTGTATGACAATTTGGAAACTTGTACAATAGTGGGTGTCTTGCCACATGATAGAGTAGCTCCCAAACAAAAATGTGTAAGTTCGGGTACGAGTCTCAAAAATCTCAACTGTCGTATGATAGTTAGGAGGTCTTGGTACGACTTTCTGTCAAAACTCATACGAAAAATGTACGGACATAAAATAAAAATCATAGTTTTGGTGAGAAAATGATAGACAATATTAGAGTAGAAATGGAAACCTGTTTCAGGGCCCCATGGTGGGTGCCAGAAATGTGTGTGAAAATTGTACCTAGCTAGAGACACAACACTTCAATAAAGCATTAGAGGTTAGCAAAATCAAAATCTGTAGATAAATGAAACTAAGCTAACTAGGTGATTTACTACCTTCTAGTAGGTGCGAGTATGGTATTCTCAGATTAGACAGAGATCAGTGACAATGTAACACCGAAACGAAGGATTTAAATGATTGAAAGCAATGAAGATGAAATGCAGATTAATCTATTTTTTTGTATTTTCTGTACAATTAGGATGAAAAATTGGATATGAATCTAAGCTATAATGGAATTAAATGAAATGAAAATTGAATCTAACAATGATATGAGTTGATATGAAAAACTATGCAAAAGCTATGAAAAACTATGAATGATCTCACAAAATCACCTATCACAAAAGGCTTGATTCTTCATACGTAATTTCGTCAAAGTAATTATGCAAATTCAAGAGATGATATGAGATGAAGAGCTGAGCCTTGATTTTATAGAAATCAAGGGCTTGAGGATGCATAAAAAAAGCCATAAATCACTCTTTATAAACTCAGGTTGATTTTTGAGTTAACAAGAAATCAGAATTAATTAACTCACAAAATCATGCAAAATCATGCAAAAATAGCTTTTCAACTCAAATCAAAAGTTTAGATAAGCTTTCAACTCAAAATAGATGTTGAGTTTGAAAAAGATAACAACTTGAATTGATTTTCTGATTTAAAGTTTAACTGCTCTTTTAAATGTGCATAGATAATTATGAATTAATTAAACAAATAAAGTGATTTATCTTCAACTTAACTGATGTTTGAAATAAAATAATTGATTTATGGGTTAATCAATTATTAAATGAAACTTTTATTCAAAAACTATATCATTAAATATTGACAATTGACATTAATTAATTAAATAAGAATCTAATCAATTGGTCATGAGATTTTTTATTTATTGTCAAAATTAAATAATACAATTTAGGAATAAATGTAATTAAATGTAATTAAATAATTAAGTGGCAGAATTAAATTTGATTAATTAAATATTTAGAATATTCAATTAATCAAAATTTAGGATAAATAGGATTTGTCTCCAAATAATTATTAAATCGAAGATAATTAGGATAAATAAGGAATATTTCAAGGAATATTCCCTGATGGAGAATTAAGATAATCAATTAGGGTTTTGATGAACTAATGTGCAGATGTGCCTTAGGTTAGGACTTTGATGTTGATTTCATTCGATTTGAAGATGTAAGAGGTTAATGAACCTATAGCCCATTTTTGGGGTAGTACACCAGCAGCCCTGGGGACACTGATGTTGGCTGAGATGTATAGAGATCTACACCAGATCATCTATCATGGGATAGGGACTATGGGGAGGAGCTTTGGTTTCACTTCTCTCATACAGGTGTGGGCATGGGAGCACATAGTCATGCTATGACCCTTAGGCTGAGTGGGTAGTCAACCAGAGGAGCCTGTGGCATATAATTGGGGGGAGTTGGTGACATACTAGGGAGGCAGAGACACAAACTTTTGACGAGAGTCACTGGATGGGATCCAGGATGGGATCACTTTGTGACCATATCTAGGTCACACATGATGGGCAGAGGATAACAAGGAGCCACCATATACCATACTGCTGACATTTTTTACAGGGAGATGGGACTATGTCATTGAGTAGTATAGGTTAGACAGGGTCTCACGATAGTTTGGCTATGTGTAGGATGTGCCAGGGCTAGTACAATTGTACTAGTGAGCCACAACAAAGAGGGTGTCAGAGTTTGGGTTGGCATAGAATAGGATAGGGTTTTTGGCCAAGTATCAGGCCATGCAGCCATTTCAGTGGGACAAGGTGTGCAAAGCAGTAGATCCTAGGACCACACTTGCATATGATGAGTGGTTTTGACCTCTAAGACTAGTGGGGAGATCACAGTTACCCAATGGTGGCTGAGCAGCACCTTCTTATAGAGGTCAAGGGAGGAGAGGAAGGAGAGGGGGAGGGAGAGGTGGAGACAAAGACCAAGATAGAGACAGAGATGGAGGTAGAGATGGAGAGGGTGGAGGGGTTGGGGGAGATGGCATGGATGTTGATGGGGGGGAGGAGATAGAGGATAGGTACCCATAGGACTACCACCACTGATACAACCACCATCACTTATGGGGCTACCACCACTAGTAGGGCCACCACAAGTAGTAGGGCCACCACCAATAGTAGGGATTGGGTCAACCAAAGGTTGGGGGGATGATTTAACAGGGTGCTAGGCTTCTCTATAGGCCACATATGACTAGATGAGTTAGATGCTTTGGGATGTGCAGGGGGAGTGGGATAGCTTGAGAGGGGAGAGGGATAGTTTGATAGCATGATTAGTGCATGATATAGAAGAGGGTCTGATGACTATTGATGAGAGGGATCATTTGCGGAGGGAGAGGTATGCACTACTGGTAGAGAGGGATCAGATGAGAGGGGATAGAGATAGTTTGCGATCAGAGCGGGACCATCTATAGGGGGAGAGGGACATGGTCATCTAGCAGTAGATGGTGTACATCACTACATGGGGTTCATAGGATTGATCAGGAGAGGTATCCCACCTCTAGAGAGAGCTCCTTAGGATGAGCGAGCAAATCAAGTGGTATAGGGGCATGTATCATGCAATAGTTCCCACTGAGAGATGCTAGTATTATAGGCATGTAAGCTGCTCGGGGGTCACAGGGTCAGGGACCATTGGGAGTTTAGGTGTAGTGGTTGGTAGTAGCCAAAGGACAAGGGGTAGCATGCCCATGATTGGCACTTCTTAGTAGACATGACAGGGGGGCCATTGGTCAAGGCATACATAGAGTCAACAATAGCCGACTAGTGGGTCGGTATAGATGGTAGAGGCTGAGATATCAAGGGCATGGATGGAGGTGGATTCAAGTACATGATATGGGTCTGTATAGGTATAGGGTACATGTACATAGGGCTTGATGGGTAGACATACATTATTATAGGATCCATCACAGGTGGACCCCCTAGGTGATGATTTTGATATGCAACCTACTTTAGGAGAGGCAAATAGGCAGTGATATGCTACGAGCCAGATTTTGTACTATAGCTATTTATTGATGGAGGGCATAGCCTATATGTATATTTATATCTATACTCTTGGATGGACATGGACTGGGAAAAACATTTATTCTTTCATTCTTTGGGTTGGGATATGTTTGTACTATTCTTTTCCATGATTTATATATACATGATGAGCTAGTGGGATATGATATGCAATCTATGGATGTATGAATGCATATGGTGTACTAACATGAATGATGCATGATGTGATGTGATTTTCTATATGCTATGAGACTGACATGTGTGTGATGTAGGATGTGAGGTGCTTGATGGGATATGTTATATGATGCATTTATATGAGATGCATGTTCTGATGATTTGTGGATGCAAGATATGATGTAATGTTTTTTTGTGTGGATGATTTATGTATGTTATGATTAAATGCATATATAGATGTTCTAATGTGTTAACAATGCAAGATAACAAATGAAACTAAATGGTAATGATAACCTAAAATGTCTTAATGAAAAGATGATGAATGAACCTAAAATGAACCTTAACAATGCAAGATAATAATGACCTAAATGATAGTGAATCTAAGATGCCTTAATGACAAATAATAAATGAATTAAAAATGGACTCTAATAATGAAAGATAATAATGAACCTAAATGATAGTGAATCTAAGATGCCTTAATGATAGATCATGAATGAATTGAAAATGGACTCTAACAATGCAAGATAAAAATGAACCTAGGATGAACCTTTTAACAATGCAAGATGATAAAATGAACTAAGTGATAAAAGAGTGGTATTGAATTAAATGAAAGACAATGGATGCAATTAAAGTGAATCTTAACAATGCAAGATTAAAATGAAGCTAAAATGACTTAGATGACTTAAATGAATGCATGCAAAAGGAAACTGACTAATGCAAGATTAAAATGAAATGAATCTAAGATGACAATGGTTAATGGGATGAAAAATGAAATGAACCTAAAAGAACGGTACTAAAAATGCAAGATAAAATGGACCTAGGGTGAAACAAAGGACATAACGTAGTGAAATGAGATGAGACCATACAACCTAGGATAGTGGCATGAAATGAAATGTATGCAGGAAGATGGAGGAGAGCATATGAATGTAGATGGAAGGTCGAAGGTGAGGTAGAAGGATGATGTGGCACAACATATCACTGCTTGACTAACCCCTCCTTGAGGGATGGAGAGGTTGGTGTGGAGGGGATGATGAACAAGGGGATATTTTCAAATCACAATCCATGGGGTAGGACATGAGGTGAAGGAGGTGGATAGGTTTTCATCATGACAAGGTTTTATGAGGGAAAAGATGGGTGAAAAGAAGGATGTGAGGATGATGCTTTTGGGGTATTTTTTAGGATGATTGTTGAAATTGGATAAGGATGTGAGTTTAGTTTGAATGATTGATAGGAGGGATATTTAGTGAAGCTTGAGCATGGGGTATTCTAAAGAAGAATACCACCATGTAGTTTGAGCACTCAGTTTGATATAGCAATAGAAGAGACTAACCAAAGTTACTAGGAACTTGAGGTCATGTCGCTAGCATTGCATAGGATTGACAAAAAAAGACACGCAAGGGTTTCCCTAGCATCACACATTCACCTAGAAGGAAGCATGGTGGAAACAATGTGGGGGAACCCAAAAATAAACAACATTTCCCAAGTGCACCAAGTAATCTGAAAGATCACATGTGAACCATGCAAGGGTCATGTCCGACTAACTCATAGGAAGAAACAAAAGAGCACAAAAGACATTGCCCCAAAAAAATGCCTCTCATCATAGTGCACCATGCTATAAAGGATCATAGTGGCTTTGAGGAGAATAGTCAACTGAGACCTCAAAACCAATCAAAAAATCCAAGAAAACATTACAAAATCAATGTGGTAAGACCAAAAGATGTCCTTTTCCAAAAGAGATCGACTGACTATGGATTTTTTGATTAGGTTAGAGATGGAGGAAGGATGCATCCTACAAGGACTTGGTTGGTGGGTTTTGACAGCAATTGGAATTGTTGATGCACAAATGAAGAACCTTCAAAGAATCATAGTGACTCGAGATGCTTTTTGAGGAAATTTTTTTGATATTGTGCTCATGACAGACCATGGGTTTTGTGATCAAAAGGTACTATAGGGAAAAACATGATGATATGTAAAAATTGGGGACACCATATACATTAGATATTCAAAGAAGCTCAGGTAGCTAGGATAGGTGAAAAGATGACAAATATGTACAAAGATCAGTGTGCGGGGATAGGTCATGCCTTGGTATATAGAGGAAGCTTAGGATGTGGGATAGTAGATCTCATTTTTTGGTGTAATGGTCATTACACCTTGAGAATAAGGGATGGGTGAAATGGGATGTCAAGTGATAGCGAGTGGGTTTTGACAGAGGAAGGGGAGTTTGATGGATAATGATACGATCCATTATGTGTGGCACTTGTTTCTAGGTTTTGACCAACATACTTACCCAAGGCACCTGATTGCCAAGTTTTCACCATTGGGCAGTTATTTTCTCTTTACTTTTTTCATTTTTTAATTTATTTATTATTTTATTTTCTTACTGATTTTTTTCTTTTTTTGGTAATTTTTTCAAGATTATATAAATAGTTCAAGCATAGAACCGCTTCACAAGTGTGATGTTAATGGGATCATTAAGGGGCTCCCCTTTAGGTATGGATAATTGATAAGATTTGGAGCCAAAGCAAGTTTTCACTACATAGGGACCCAACCAGGTGGGCTCAAACTTCCCCTTCTTCTCGTGGTTAGCATGCACTTTTTGGTTTTCTTTTAGGACCAGGTCTCCCACTTGGAACTGTCAGGGGTGCACCTTTTTATTGAAGCTCCTTTTGAGGAAATTTTGGTACATGATCAGGTGATCATAAGCCTACTACCTCTTTTCATCTAGTAGATCCAATTAGGTAAGGCATGCCACATGGTAGTCTTCATTTGTGATGTAGTTCTTCATGGATACATGTAGTGAAGGGATTTTGACCTTGATTGGTAGAACGACTTCAACACCATATACCAAGAAGTATGGGGTGGTGCCTGTGGGGGTACAAAATGAGGTGTGATAGGCTTAGAGGGCAAGATTGATTTGTAAATGCTAGTCACAGCCAAAATCATTGACAACTTTCTATAGGATTTTTAGGATAGTCTTGTTAGTTGCCTCAACTTGACTGTTTCCTTGTGGGAAATATGGGCTACAAAAGCATTAGTGGATGTGGAACCAGGTACAGAGGTCTCAGACATGTTGATTTTTGAATGGAGTGCCATGATCTGTGAAGATGGTGGAGGGGATGCTGAAATGGAAAATGATGTGGTAGAGGATGAATTTGGATATTTGGACACCCATAGTTAGGTTGAGCAGAATTGCCTTGACCCACTTCGTGAAATACATAGTGGCCATTATGATATACTTGTGTCCGTAAAATGAATGGGGAGTAATCCTACCAACAAGGTCAAAACCCCAACACAAGAAGGGCCATAGAGGTGCAATGGGTTGTAGATCTTGCACTGGTGCATGTATCAAATTAGCATGTTGCTGACACTATAGGCACTTCTTTACTAAATCACAAGCCTCATGCTCCATTATCAGCTAGTAAACCCAACTCTAAGCATCTTCTTGGCAAGGATGATGCCACTCATGTGAGCACCACAAATACTAGCATGAACCTCTTGTAAGGCCAAGGTGGCCTTGTTTGAGTCTAAACATTAGGAGAGGATGTTGTGATACCCACGATGATATAGGGTGTTGGCTACAAGAGTGTAGTAGGATGCTCTATGAATGAGGTGAGGTGTTGGGTGGAGGTGAGGTGAGGAGATATGATACCATTCTATAGATAAGTGTGAATATCATGGTACCATGGGGATTGGGGAACAACCAAGATGCATACCATGTCAGAATCAATGTTCTCATAAGAAAGCATGTGTAGCTACTCAACTAGAAACTCATATTGTGATGCATCACGGGGGATCTCCAATAATGACCCGATAGTTTCCATAGCCTTAGTTGCCTTGTTTTGGAGTCTTGGAACCTATGTGAACTATATGATGATGAAGTGTTCTTTGAGTTTATCTACAAGCTCTTTGTAAGGTAATAGCTTGTCATCCTTTGTTTGAAACTTGTCGAGGACCTATTTGATAATCAGTTGAGAGTCCCTGAATACTTGTAACTCTATGATATTCCAATGGATAGTTGTTATGAGGCCTGCAATGAGGGCTTCATACTCTAAAATTTTATTAGTAAACTGGAATACCAATTTGAAAGACTTGGGGATGTAGTAACCTTGAGGGGTCATAAAAAGTATCCCTGCCCCTAATCCATGTGATGTATATGATCCGTTAAAGTATAGCTTCCACAGGGGTTGTTCTTCGACCATACAAAGATGCTCATTTGGGAATTCCATCACAAGAGAGTATGCATTGACTAAGGGTGCTTTGACAAGCTGATTTGTGATAACCTGTCCCTTGATGGATTTTTAATCAATGTAGTGGATGTTGAATTCACTGAGTAGCATTATCCACTTTGTCATCCATCCTGTGAACGTGGTCCTTGAAAGTAGGTATTTGAGAGGGTCAACTTTTGAGACTAGATTTACTATGTGGCTGAGCATATAGTGACGAAGCTTTTGAGTGGAAAAGGCCATTGCCAAGGATGATTTTTCCATGGGGGAGTATTTTAGCTCATAGCCTACTAGTGTTTGACTGATATAGTAAATAGCCCTCTCTTTTCCATTATCATCAAGCTAGGCTAGGATTACCCATGGTGATGTGGTAGTTGTAGATATGTACAACATGAGGGGCCTTCCTAGCATTGGTGGTGTAATACCCCAAAATTGGCACCTATTTAATTTCATCAATTTTGGTGCATTATCTCGATTTTACATCACCAAAGTCCTAGTTCCCTAGGCAATTTTCTCTCCTACTTGGCTCTATTTGACTTGATGTCAATTGCAAAGACCATAAATTGCAATAATCAAATGCTAAAATAATTCCTAAGTCCTAGACTTTATTTGGCTAAATAATCTCTATGATAAGTTAATTTAATTATGAAGTCCTAAGTACTTTTAATTAAATTAAACTCCACCCCCTTTAGCTAAATACCCTTAAAAAGGAATTAATAAATATTTAGTTAATTGAATGGACACCTCTTTATTTGAATTTAATAATTCAAATTACTTGAAAGGTCACCTCCCCACATGTGGCAAATTCCATTCTTTTAATTAAATAATTCATTGTCTTTTTGTCTCAATTAGGAATGAAGAGTCCACTGTTTCGAATCAAGAAACTCTTCATTCCTCTTCTGGCTTGGTCTATTTAATGAACCTCTTTTTCTCATTCAAGAGAGCAATTTTTGAGAGCATCTACACTATAGCATTTTTTAGTCTTATATCTCATTATTTTCAAAGCTATTTTATTGCATTATCTAGATTAATTTCTCATATTATTGTAATTGCATTTCACATTTAGACTAAATTTGCTTACTTGTTCTTAGTCTAATATCATCTTTATTTCAAAATCAAATAAAAATCTGCATTTCATATTTCTTTCAAAGTTTTCTAGATTAATTGCATTCATTCTTAGCTTAGTTTCATCTTGCTCATCTTTATTTTCTTTCAAATCCTCCATTGTTGAATTGGTCTCCCGGCTGTTGGCTCTCGTTCTGAGAGTATTCAAACACCCCATTCACATAGGAGGCAACAGGTCGCCTCACCATGGAATTTGGATTGAGTTCTTCATACTCTCTCCCAAATTCTATCAAGTGAATAATGACCATGTTGTGTTGTGCCTGATTTAGAGGTCAAATTCAGTCACATACATTTTGGCACCCACCTTGGGGCAGAAAAGATCAATTTCTGGCCTCATTCTTGATTGGTTTTTCAACTTTAGTGTTGGTTTCATGCCTTGTACGGCCATTTACAGCTTGAAAAACTTTTAATATAGTAATGGATAGATATAATGATGAATCCTCTTTCTCATGATTTTTTTTTGATTTATTTTTATTGAGAAATGAATAAGTTATGATCATTTTGGTGAAATTGGGTATTTGCAGATTTGAGATTCTCTGAATACAGTCAGATTGAAATGTCTGGTGCGGACAAATTATGAAGAATAAAGATCTCTAATAATATCAATTGGAAAGATACATGACTTAGCTTTCATTTCCTTTTGGTTTGAGTCATTTTTATGCAGATTTATGAAATTTATGGTCATTTGAGTGAAAACTGGTTTTTAACAATCTGCATTGGAGTTGCAGGCAGTGATTTATTCATAAAAAATGATTTATGAATGGAAAAAATAAATGGCTTACATATTTGGAAACTAGATTCATTAATAGTTACTGTGAATTTGGTTTGGTTTCATTTTTATTCTTTTTGAGAAATATATGTGATTCCCTAAGCAGGGTTTGGTGTTTTAAATCTGATTTATGACAGAAAAATTGCAGTCTGAAAAGGTTATTGGTTGAGGTACCAAATGAAATCATAAGACCTTGTAACTTTGGGAAATGATAGTTCTTTGTGTTAGATAAAAACTTCATTCTTTCCATAAATTTTAATATTATGATTTTATGGGTCAAATAAATCAATCTTTAAAGACTGTCTTGAAGACAGCAATGTTACATATCTTACGGTTTGCCATTGATTTGTCTTGATTCTATACTTTCGGATGTGTGCTAAATGATGGATTGCAGATCTTTGGACCTAAGGTGAGTTCTTAAAATCTCTATAACACTTGGTTTGGGCATAAAATTAATCTCTCATGTGTTTGGCTTGAGTGTTTACATGCTTTCATAGAACACATTTTAATTGATGCTCTTAATGGGAAATGAATGAACATAGATTTGTTTTTATACAAGTTTGTGTTTAAGTGAATGCTTGTGTTTAAACATTAAGTAATTCTTGGTTTCAAATATCAAATATCTCATTGAGTAATTGAGGGCATGGATTCATTCCTTGTTTACATGAAGAGTTAAATGCACCACTTTGTGGACTCACTTCATGTTTACTTGGAAAGTTAAATATTCCATGATTCAAACCCTCTTGCACTTATGAGTAGTATTGATTAGCAGTCTTAGATTACTTGTGATTGATCTAGATTGCTATCTTGGGTTATTGGACTCGCTAATCTGCTGGCCCCTCATTTCCGCCCTGTGGTTGCAATCCCAGCGCCACATTAAAGGGGAGGGGTCTATAGGAAAGAAGCGTTAATTGTTCCACTTAGCAACCCTTTTGTGCTTTTTGGAACTCACTTGTTTTCTAGGGTGTGGACTCACTTTGAGTTTGTGTGAGGAGTTAAATGCACCACTTTGTGGACTCACCTCACATTTACTTAAAGGGTTAAATGCACCACCTTTAGTGCTTTTCAATACTTTTTGAGAGAGAATTACTTACTTTTTATTTTTTAGAAGGCCTGCTTGGGGATTTCATCACCTCAAGGGACGACCTTAACTCCCGTGTTCCGGCAGAGTATAAATATCGGGAGGTGAATCCAAAGACACCTCTCTTGGGAATGAGTTAGATTTCACTCTTGGCTAAGCCTCAAAGAACTTTATACCTTTGAGAAGTGAAGGAGGAGATTTGGGTTACCGTCTCCCCCCGGCTGTGTGATTTCTAATTCTTCTCATCTACAGATTTGTGCCTCACGTACCTTGTGTATATCGAGGACTCCTTTTAGAAAAGCCATGTATATCCTTGTAGAAAACTTGCTAGGATGTTGTTGTGTTTTAAGTGTCTGCTAAAACATTCTCAAGAACATACACAAGTAGAGTCCTTAGGGAGTAGAAATACTAAGTCACTATTCATGTTCATGTGCAAGGTTGCTTTGTCCCTTGCCCATTGCTTGAAGACTGTTTTCTTGAACTCCTTGATTGCTGTCTTATGTGCTTGATCAATGACATAAATCTAATCTGCCTTTTGTCCATGATTTGTTTTTCTATTTTCCTGTCGTTCACTGTCAGAAACTAGTTGTCTTGAGTTAGGAATCGATCGATCTTTTCTTTGACTCGTATTGTCTCTCATTAGTCTACCTTATCTCATTGTGCTCTTGTACCTTGTGTTGCGATTGTCTTATCTCAACTGTTCTAGCCATCTCTTTTTGACAATTTGTACCAGGTTCATCTTGCATCTTGGCTGTTCTAGCCATTTATCTCCTTTCATTATCTTTGAGACAGAGTCTAGCTTTATCTTGAATCTTTTCTCATTACACCTTTGTCTATGACTGTCACGACTCGAAGTGGCAAGACTTATCCCGTTCAGAACGCTGATCAAGATCAAAGTAAACCTTGTAATCAAGACATAGGTCATCCTGAATTTTTTATGAAATCTGAACTTCGTGAGGAATTCTCGCATTCTTCGTCATTCCAAGATTATTACAATCCATTGTTTCAGATTCAGTCTGACTTACTATTTCAAGAATATTATAACCCATTGTTTGAAGACCAGCAAGACTTTGAAGGGTCACTTTCTAAAATTAAACCTATTGATCCTTTTGAACTTATCAACTCTTTCACGATCTCTCATAATACTACCAACAAGATGGGAGATCCAAAACCTTCAAAGTTGGTTTTCAATCTCAGCTCTAACATGCCAAAACCTTCAAAGTTGGTTTTCAATCTCAGCTCTAACATGCCAAAACCCTCAAAGTCTGTCTTTAATCTTAGCTCTAGCATGCAAACAATCAATGCCACTGAGAAGGCTACAACAAAAGCTCACCCACCTTCCAGATTTTCTAGAAACAAACCTTGGATCCCTCACTATGACATGATCATTTCTCTAGGGAGCAAGGATACTCCTAAACCCAAAACTCCCTTTGTCTTGCGAGGCCCTGCACCTCCCTCTTATAACTACACAAAATCTCCAGCTTGTGAAAACACTATCCCTCGATCTCATGCAAAGATTGTTCTCAAAGGTCCCGAACCTTCGACATCCAGACCAAAACTATCTATGGATAAAGCCCTCACTAAGGCAGACATCCCCAAAGATCTCGATCTCGACCAGTTTCAATCTATGGTGGGTCATTTGACCTCGCCTCATTATTTATCATTCTCTGAGGAAGATGATCACTTGTTGAGCCACCCGCATAATGCTCTCCTACACACTAAAGTTATGGAAGGCCCCAAGAGTATCCCCCACATCCTCATTGACAATAGTGCTAGCCTAAATACTTGCTCTGCTAAGATGCTTACCCAAACAACAGACAGCTTTGTTCCTGCCAATAGAGAGTCCACTGAGTTCTATGAGGCCAAGCTAAAAGAAATAGAAAAGACCCTGAAGATCAAAGATATTGGCATGGGGGAATATCATATTGAGTCTGTCTTGTCATTGACAGCTCTCCCCATATCTCCACATTCCTATGAAGAACCCTCTAAAGATAGATTTGGTATTGGCTATCAGAGCAATGAGCTTGACCAACCTAGCTACAGCTTTCACTCATGCAAGGATTCAGATAATGAAGAAACACAGATTCATCCTATGACACATGAAGGATCTTTGAATGATCAAAATTCTGATTCAAACTACCAGAAAGAGTCTTATCTACCTTCTCAAGTGCTTCAGGAACATGATTTTGGTCCTCACCAGGAGGATTTTATACACTCTACTGAATAGATTTTTACTACTGCAGCTACTACTGAATATGACACTGCCTCTAATGACACACATACTGATTGGGAGCAACTGTTGGATGCTTCTCTTATCTTGGGTATGCCTATTCTAGATTGTTCCACCACTTCTGCTATTGAACAGACTCCTACTATTGCCAACTACAATGGCACACATACTGACTGGGAGAAACTATTGGATGCTTCCCTCCTCTTGGGTATGCCTATTCCAGATTACTCTGCTACTTCTACTACTGAACAAGATCCTGCTATTGAAGAAACATTTCCTTTGATAGATGATAGTGATGAAGAAAGTTTGCCTTCGACTATGTCTCTAGCTGAATCGGACTCCATATCAGATGCTACTACAGAAATACCAGTTGATGCTATGCACCTATATGCTAGTCTTAAAAACTCAGAAAGAGGAGAAATTTATGATCCTCCAGATCAAGCTATTGATGATGATCCTTTCCACCCTTCTGTGGAGATCATTCCTATGGCTCCTAGGCCATCTACTCCAAGCTATACTTCTACTGCTCCAACAAATCATGGGTATGTAAGACCCCATTCTGTTACAACTTCATGGAATATTGGTAGATCTAGAATTGAAATGGTTCCTATTCGTGCAGTCTTACCACCTGAAAGGGGACCTGACTCTTGGAATAGACCATCTTGGTTAGGCTCACATAATATTCCTCCAAACTTATCTGACTCTTCTAAGATGACTCACAATCGACAATGCTCTATGGAAGATTACTTTCTTGATCTATCTAATGCATTCATGAATGATGAGGATGATACTGATATATTTGCACTTGAGCCCATCCCATTGACTTTTCTTCCCCCTTCATCTTCCAAAAAAGTGGCTCGTCCACTTCCATCTCCATCTCTCCACCTAAACCAGTCATATAAGCCTCTTTCATCCACAATTCCTGAGTCTTTTGGAAGTAACTTGGATGTGCAACATAAAAATAAAAATAATGAGAATCCACTTATATCTCAAGGTCACCATGTCCCATCTAATCGACATGTGACTATGAAGAAAGGAAAGAAAAAGAGGTGTTCAAAAGACCGCAAAGGTCCTCCAAAAGAAGAAGACAATCAAAAGCCAGAAAATAAAATAAAAAATGGATCTCGAAATCCATTCTATAGGCATTGTCATCAAAAGCACCTCAAAGTAAAGAAGAAAAAATTCAAAAGCTATGTGGATTCCAAAGAAAGAAAAAATCAAAGTTGTCATTCAAGCTTCCAAAATTCTCATGCTTCCCTCCATTCCATCGCCCTTGCCTCTCATACTTTACCCTCTTCACTCCATCTTGCCTTGTCCCAAAGTGCATATCAGTATCTCCTTATTACTAATGACATGATTAAGAGAAATCCAGAATGTACTCCTCCTAAGCATTTAGAGCGTGGGAAATCTGACAAAGAGTTAAGGTGTGTCCATGAGGATATTTGTGAGTCTCACTTAAGTGATCTTTCCTTGACTATGGATCTCTTGACTGTTGGACACTACTGGTTGGATCTCCTATTACTGCTACAACATCTGGTTCTGATTCTGCAACTTCTCAGCTGGCTACTGCTACAAATGACTGTGTTCTCAGAGATTCCTACTAAAGGAGAGAAACTCAAAGAGCCCATCAACGCTCTTCATCTAAGAAGTTCTATAGCTGACATTCTCAGTATGCGCATGTACATACTTATTGATCCTGAAAAAATCCTAAAAATTGATATATTGCAAAAAATCCTAAAAATTGATATATTGCAAAAAATCCTAAAAATTGCAAAATGTCTTGAAAAAATGATCATCTTAGTGAAAACCTGGCAAACAGGCACTTTGATGTATCTATTATCCTGGTGAAAACCTGGTAAACAGGCACCTTGATAATACAAAAAAAATAGAAAATGTGAAAAATAAAAAAAAAATAGAAAATTTCAAAAACACAAAAAAAATAGAAAATGTGAAAAAATACAAAAAAAGCAAAAAAAAGAGAAAAGTACAAAAAAATTGAAAAAGAGAAAAATGTGCCATTGATGAAAACCTGGTAAACAGGTGTCATGGTAGCAAAAATAGAATCTCTGCCAAGATGGTGAAAACCTGGTAAATAGGCGCCTCTTGTTTTCTTGAAGTAACATCTCATCTCAGCGTCGCTTGGCTCTTAGTTTCCTGCTTTAGTTTCCTTCCTTTCCTGCTTTAGTTTGCTTTCCCGCTTTCTTGCTTTAGTTTGTTTCCTACTTTGGTTTGCTAGCTCATGCCTTGCTTTCAGTGTCTTCAAGGTTTTCCTCGACTCTTCATAGATTGGAACTGGTTCACACTTGGGGGCACCTACCTGGTCTAGGGGGCATTGTCCTATCGCTTTCAGAAACTCTTTTGGAGCATTGGTCGCCAGTGGTTTCCCCTATGCCTGCCTATGGATACCTAGCTTTCGTTCGATCTCTCTTCTTCGGGATTTCTCCCTTCTATCAATCACCAATGATTCTCATTATGTCTACCTACTGTCATTATCTCATTGAGACTTTGAACGTTATCTTTCTGAATTGTCTTCAATCCGCTTGAACATGAACTTGAACTGAAACTTAAACTAAATGTGTGTTCCTTTGAGGCTTGCTGAGCTTTGTTTTCTTTGAGTGCTTGTTTGTTTGCTTTGCTTTCTTTGCTTTTTGCTTGTTGGTTTAGTTCCAATGATCCAAAGAATTCATTTAAGAGGGGTGTCCGTCTGTAAGAGCCTCTATCTCATATTGGATGGCCATACGTACCTCGACTCCTTTATATGGATGCTTTGGTGAGGTTAGTTCTTCTCCTTGTCTTTTGAGTGACTTCTTTCTGCTACTGATGAAATTGTAAACGCTCGTCCTGTTAAGTGAATGTAAGGGTCACTGCGAGCAATCTTTGGCAAAAGAAGGAACTCCTGCATGCTTGGTGTGTTTATTCACAAGAGACATTTAGGTCATTCTAGCATTTATGCTCTAATGCTTATGTTAACTTGCTAGATTAAAAGGAATAGGTGTTCAGGTCATTCTGGCTTCTTGTGCCTTAATGCTTACACCTCATTCCAACAAATTTAAGACTTATGTCATATTCATATTCTCATGTTGGGGAGAATTGTATGGCATCTTGTGATTGTCCCGTGCTTAAATGAACTCAATGATGATAAATACGATGAGTCCAATAGCCAAGTCCGGAGGATTGCATTTTTTCATCCTAGGCCTGCATTTAGATTTGCATCTTTCATTCTAGGCTTGCATTTGGAGCGCTTTCTTGTTGCTCTCTTGATTGCTTTCTTTTGAATCTGCTCATCAAAGGTTCTCATCTTCTGTCCCAATCTCATCTTGGTTGCATCCTTTTTCGGGATTGAAATCAAAATCTGACATCTCTAAGTGGCTGAAAATCACGTTTTAAATATTGGACTCCTTCTGGATCGGATGCTTGTGCAGTCAGCCTTTTGGTGTCATCTTCCTGCCAGATCCTCATCTTTGCATCATGTTCTCAAATCTTTGCTTCTTTTCATCAAGTCAACCCTAGTCAAAATTTGGTCAACTATGGTCAAACTTGGTCAACAGGACCTCTGCTTTGCTCCGTTTCACTTCTGTAGCTTCGCGAATCTAGTCTAATTGCTTTTGCTCTGCAATCTCTTGTTGTTTATCATCCTTCTGACATGTCATCTTTCAATTTCACTCCCGAGGGGGCAGGATGATTACATCATTTGAATCTTGTCAAATCTATTCTTGAATCAGTCTGATTTGAATCATCAATTTTCATTGCTTGGGGCATCTCGGTGTCTCACATTTGCTTATCTCATCATCTATCTTTTTAGGTATTGGGGCAATCTAACCCTAATTCCTGGGAGTCAAGCTTCATTCTGGAGATGACTCTCAAAATCTCTTTTAGACCGTTATCTGGGCAATCTAACCTGGGTCTCGGAGGACTAAGCTTCGTATTGGGGCAATCTAACCCTGATTCGGAGATAGTCCTAAATCTGCATCTTCATCAATTGGTATTGGGGCAATCTAACCCCGATTCCGGTTCTCTTTTAAGATCGTTGTCTTCGCAATCTAACTTAGACTTCGAAAAAATTCATGCTTTGATCTGCTTTCATCTGTCATTTTAGACTATTCTTTGAATCAACGCGCTGTTCGCACATCAATTCAAAGAGGGGCAAATGTAATACCCCAAAATTGGCACCTATTTAATTTCATCAATTTTGGTGCATTATCTCGATTTTACATCACCAAAGTCCTAGTTCCCTAGGCAATTTTCTCTCCTACTTGGCTCTATTTGACTTGATGTCAATTGCAAAGACCATAAATTGCAATAATCAAATGCTAAAATAATTCCTAAGTCCTAGACTTTATTTGGCTAAATAATCTCTATGATAAGTTAATTTAATTATGAAGTCCTAAGTACTTTTAATTAAATTAAACTCCACCCCCTTTAGCTAAATACCCTTAAAAAGGAATTAATAAATATTTAGTTAATTGAATGGACACCTCTTTATTTGAATTTAATAATTTAAATTACTTGAAAGGTCACCTCCCCACATGTGGCAAATTCCATTCTTTTAATTAAATAATTCATTGTCTTTTTGTCTCAATTAGGAATGAAGAGTCCACTGTTTCGAATCAAGAAACTCTTCATTCCTCTTCTGGCTTGGTCTATTTAATGAACCTCTTTTTCTCGTTCAAGAGAGCAATTTTTGAGAGCATCTACACTATAGCATTTTTTAGTCTTATATCTCATTATTTTCAAAGCTATTTTATTGCATTATCTAGATTAATTTCTCATATTAGTGTAATTGCATTTCACATTTAGACTAAATTTGCTTACTTGTTCTTAGTCTAATATCATCTTTATTTCAAAATCAAATAAAAATCTGCATTTCATATTTCTTTCAAAGTTTTCTAGATTAATTGCATTCATTCTTAGCTTAGTTTCATCTTGCTCATCTTTATTTTCTTTCAAATCCTCCATTGTTGAATTGGTCTCCCGACTGTTGGCTCTCGTTCTGAGAGTATTCAAACACCCCATTCACATAGGAGGCAACAGGTCGCCTCACCATGGAATTTGGATTGAGTTCTTCATACTCTCTCCCAAATTCTATCAAGTGAATAATGACCATGTTGTGTTGTGCCTGATTTAGAGGTCACATTCAGTCACATACAGGTGGTACAAGAATAGGTTAATTTTCCAGGTATTCTTAGACATTTTTGAAGCTGCACTAATAGATGGGATCCCACTTGAAGGTGGTATCCTTTCACAATAGATGTGTGAATGGCTGACACTTGTCTACTAGTTGGGAAATGAATCTTTAGACTGATTGCAACTTTCCTTGTAGGTTCCTTAGCTATTTGAGGGTTCTAGGAGGAGGCTTCTCTATAATGGATTTCACCTTCTTGGGATTGATCTCTATGCCTTGCCTAGATATGATGAACCCCAACAGCTTTTTGAAAGTAACACCAAAGACACACTTCTTTGGATTGAGCCTTAGGCCATAGTGATGTAAGTGATTAAGGACCTGCTTAAGGACATTTAGGTGTTCATACCATGTTCTATATTTTTCTAGGATATCATCAATGTAATCTTCCAAAATTTTATGGATCATATCGTGGAAGATTGCGGTCATCGCTCTTTGATAGGTAGCTCTTGCATTCTTGATCCCAAATGGCATCATGGTGTAATAGAATGTACCCCATGGTGTGGTGAATGTTGTCTTTTGTTGGTCTACCTTGGATATTCTGATATGATTGCATCCTAATAAACCCTCCATTAGTGACAACATCTCATGACTAGCCGTGAGATCTATGATCATGTCTATGTTGGGAAGCGGGAAATCATCTTTTGGACATGCCTTATTGAGATCTCTGAAGTGTGTGCAGATTCTTATTTCACTTGAAGGTTTGGTGATGGGTACCATGTTGGAAATCTAGTTTGAATAATCAAAGGCTCTGATTATCTTGGCTTGGAGAAGTTTCTCGAACTCTACTTTTACTAACAAGGCCACTTTTGGATTCTTTTTCTCAACCTCTCCTTAACTAGCTTGGCATTTAGATCTACTAACAGATGATGGACAACAAGATTCAGGTCTAGTCCTGGCATGTGGGCATATGACCATGCAAAATTTATGATTGACTCTCGAAGAAGAGCTATGAGGGATGATTCTTCACCTTCAATTAAGGATGTCACAATATAGATGATTCTTGGGATTTCTTCTATGCCCAAGTTGACTGGTTTGGTTTCCTAGATGACTATGGATGATTGTTCTAGTAGGTAATCCTAGATGGGTGGAAGAGGCAAGTCTCCATCCTCTAGCACCTTAGAGAGGTTTTCACTAGAGGATATGCTCTTTATTTTTACTATTTCAGAATTAGGATGTGCCCTAGAGGGGTTTTCACATGAGGATTCTTTATTTTCTTTTTGATTTTTAATTTTGTAGTAGAGACTTCCTCTTCCCCAAAATATCCCTTGGGATCAAGATGGTAAACTTTTGCTGAGTCTTGCCCCCAATCTAATTGTGGATCTATGGTGCCCATGAATTTTAGGAGCATGACCTCACTTCTAAACTCATCGAAGTGTACCATGCTTGGTTGGTCCCAGTCTAGGAGGTTGGGGTGAATGAGGGGGAGGTCACTGAGGTTGATGGTGAGTTGGAAAAGGATAGAATTTCCCAGGAAAGTTTTGTTGTCAAAGATATCATCGTAGGACCATTTTTCCTCCTCTTCTGAAATGTGTTTGACTTCCATGATTTCATTTTGGATATTCAAAAGGGTCACACCAGGTGGATTAGTGCCCCCAGTCATGACATCAGGCCCTCGTATGTGCAGGCAAGGGGTATTAAAGATGAGGCCATACTTTTGTGGATTTTTAGAGGCTTCCATGGGGTCTTTCATTCCAGCCTTGTTGGGTCCTAGACCACCTCCTTGATAATCCCATTGTTCAGTGGCCTATTTTTGTGGTATGGGATATTTGTCTTTGAAGTACCCAAGGATCTTAGTATCAGGAGGTGGGGGATCCTTGTACAACCATTGATTGATATCAGGTGCCAACTCTTGGCCATTCAAAATACCATTAGAGATGAAAGAAGATGAGGCCAGAGTCTTGATCTTGGGGCCTTCTTGAGAGGCCTTATTTTTATGGCATGGCCATCCTTGTGTGTGTGGTTCTAGGGGGATGGCCCCTACTACAAAGGCATCGGTAAGGCTATATTCTCCATAGTCCTTGTTGTTGATCTTGGCGTAGGAGAGGGTGGAGGCTAAGATTGTTTTTGGATCATAGTGGGATCTAGAATAACTAGAGATAGATGTGCCAATATCAATTCTAGGATAATGAGTGGAGTGGGGGAATGAAGTTTCAATCACATGATAGTACATGAAAGGCTGGGGATTGGTGTGGATAGTGATTTTAGTTCCTTGATATGGGAATTTGATGCACTAATGATAATTGGAGGGGATGACCTGGATAAAATGGATCCATGGGCAACTGAGGAGGATGTTGTAGGGGAGATCAAGATCAACAACATGGCATATGGTGTCCTAGGTGATGGGACCAATCTTGATAGGAAAAAAAATGGTACCTTGAAAGGTATGCTCTATATTATCATAGGCCTTGATGGTGATTACCTCATGAGATATGTCTTCTTTTTTGAGGCCAACCTAATGGACAAATTTTAATGTACAATGATTGATGACTGAACTATTATCTATCATGATGCTTTTTATAGCAAATTCATTAATCATGATGGTGATGTGGAGTGTGAGATTGATGCAAGAGATGAGGGGGAGAGCAGCCAAAGGCACACCCTAACTAGGTCCACCTTGCAGAACAACACGTGGAAGAAACAACACACAACAATGAGAGAGAGAATGCATAAAATTTCATATATTATCTTCAATTGATTCATACATGCTAGAATATAAGGCCTTCCTGGTTTAGACCAGATATTACAATCAAGTACAAAAGTCCTCCAACATGCAAGGATCTTCTGACAATCTTTAATTTTCTATGTTCTATTTTCTAAATCCAAAAACTTTCTCCCTAAAACTCTAACCAAATAAATACATTTATACAAGAGGCTACCAAAACAAGTCAGCCTTAAATCCACCATCAATGGAAGGGATTACCAGATTAGGTCTACATGCTTCCCAATGATAGATACCAACATTAAATCTATGACCCAAATTAAATGCACAAGTCAGCCTCAACATAAATCCAAAATAAATGACTCAGTAAGGAAGGAAACTGAGTGCCATAAAAGCATCACTGAGCGCTAGGGAAATTCTATGAGCACCAGAGAGATAACCAACCAACACCAGTAAATAAAGGAAATTGAGAAACACCGAACCCACTTGGTCAAAGAAGGAATCGAGCAAAGAAGAAAACTTCAAACATATTTTTGGTGACACAGGATTGCCAGGGACCCGAGATGCTCCTACATCAGACACCTAGGGTTGTTTGAAATGATTCTCCAAATCATGAAATAGGTATGATCTGAGCTGCATCCAACTCAGATTGTGAAATCCATGCACTATCTTTAATCATTCTATTCTTCCACTTTACCAGATATTCCATATACTATTTTCACCTTGTACTTCTACCAATTCTTTGTTCCAAAATCTTCTCAATTTCTTCTATACGTTTCTTATGATAATCCATCAGTACTATCATGTCTTCATTAGGTTCATCATATTCATACAAATCAACAATATTGAATATAGGTGATATATCCATGTCATCAGGTAAATCAATCTCGTATGCATTTCCACTATCAAATTTCTTCAAAATATTTCAAGGACCAAACTTCTTCATTTTCAACTTCCCATATGTTTGAATAGGAAATCAACCTTTCTTCAAATGGACCATTACTTCATCACTGACTGCAAAAGTCTTATGTCTTCTTGATCTATTAGCTTTATCTTTGTATTTATGATTACTTACTTCCAACTTATGTTTCACATCTTCATGTAATGTCTTCATGTACTCAACAAACTTTAGTCCTTCATCTTTTATCTTTCTTTCATTAGCAATATCCCACAAATTAGATATACCTCTTCATTGTATTCCATTTACAATCTCAAAAGGTGTTTTTCCAGTACTCCTATTTACTAAATTATTGTATGCAAACTCTACTTGTGCCAACATAGAATCTCAATTACTTGGTATGTCTCCAACTAAACATCTCAAAAGATTTCCCAAACTTCTATTCACAACTTTTGTCTGTCCATCAGTTTTTGGGTGAAATGTAGAACTATATTTCAACTCAGTGCCAAACTTTCTCCAAAGGGTCTTCCAAAAGTATCCAACAAATTTACTATCTCAATTAGAGATAATACTCCTTAGTAATCCATGCAATCTAAAAATTTCCTTAAAGAAAATATCTACTATATGTATTGCATCTGATGTCTTTCTACAAGGTATAAAATGTGCCATTTTAGAAAATCTATCCACAACAACAAATACATAATCATTACCTCTTATTGTCTTCGGTAAGCCAAGAACAAAATCCATACTGATGTCACTCCAAGGTTTCTTAGGAAAATAAATCGATATATACAATCTAGTATTATGACTTACTCCTTTTGTAACTTGACAAATTCCACAACTTTTCACAAATTTCTGAACATCTTTATACAACTGTGGCCAAAATTATTTCTCCTTAAGAAAATTCAATGTCTTATCAACTCCAAAATGTCTAGCCAAACCACTACTATGTTTCTCCTTTATCAAATTAGTTCTCATTTTTCCTCTCGGTATACACAACTAAATACCCTTAAACAACATACCTCTTTGCATAAAATATTCATCCCATTTAGTACTTAGTTGATCTTAAATAGGTGCTCTGCACTTTCTCCACAGCTCAGAAAAATCAAGATCAAATTCATAAGAATATCTCATGTCATCAAAGCCAAGAACTTCAATTTTCATCTCAGTCATCAAAGATCTCCTTCTACTTAATGCATCAGCAACTTGGTTAGTGACTCCACTCTTATGCTTTATCACAAATGTAAAACTCTGCAAATACTTAACCCATTTCATATGTCTCTGATTCAACTTATTCTGACTACCCAAATACTGTAAAGCCTTATGATCAGTATACAACACAAATTGACTCGATATCAAATAATGTCTCCATTTCTTTAGTACTTGATCAATAGCATATAATTCTTGATCATACACAGAATATTTCCTTTTTGCATCATTCGACTTTTCACTAAAGAAAGCAATAGGTTTACCTTCTTGACTCAATACAACTCCTATTGCACTACCACTTGCATCGCATTCCACTTGAAATACCTTATTGAAATCAGGCAATGCCAAAATAGGCAATTCAACAACCTTTTTCTTCAGAGTCTCAAAACTTTTATCAGCTCCATGTGTCCACTTGAATTCTCTTTTATCTCCTCTCATAGTCTCAGTCATAGCATTACATATTAAACTAAAATTCCTAATGAACTTTCGATAAAACTTATCCAAACCATGAGATGATCTTACCTCACTAGCATTCTTAGGTGTAGGCCAATTCAAAATAGCTTCAACCTTTTTAGGATCCATTTTCAAACCATCAGTTGAAATCACAAATCCCAAATACACAATCTCTTCTTTCATGAATGAACACTTTTTCAGATTTATTAGCAACTTTTCTTCTTTCAATCTTTGCAATAATTATTTAACATACAACAAATTTTCTTCTCTAGTCTTACTAAATATGAGAATATCATCAAGATATATAATCATAAATTTACCCAAGAATTTCTTCAAAACTTCATTCATCAATCTCATAAAAGTACTCGGTGCATTAGTTAAATAAAAAGGCATAACCAACCACTCATACAAACCTTATTTTGTCTTGAAAGCAATCTTCCATTCATCACCTTCTCTAATTCTGATATGATGATATCCACTCTTCAAATCAATTTTGGTAAAATACATTCATCCAGTCAAACTGTCCATTATGTCATCCATTCTTGGTATAGGAAACCTATATTTCACTGTTATCTTGTTAATTTCTCTATAATCAGTACACATTCACCATTCTCCATTCTTCTTAGGTGCTAATACAATAGGTACTTCATAGAGACTCAAAATTTATCTAATCAAACCTTTCTACAACAATTCTTGAATCTATCGGTTCAATTCCTGATTCTCGGTAGGTGTCAACCGATGTGGTACCTTATTTGGTAAACTAACTTGAGGGATTAGATCCATGCAATGATCAATGATTCTCTTCAGTGGAAAACCATCAGGTACATTATTAGAAATAATTTTACTATACTCAGCAAGTAACTTATCAATCTCCTCAAGGACACTATCCTCTATTTTCTTATTTGGTTTGTTAGGAATCATAGAAAAACATACATCATTCTTCTTCAAATCCTTAACAAAATTTCTTCCTTCCATTAAGAAAACTTTCATAGATGTGGAAACATTACTAACAAGTTCTTCAATCAAAGGTAACAAGATTTGTCTTCTTCCATCAGCCCAAATAGTATATTTATGCAATCTCTCATCATATATAACATGTCTATCATATTGCCAAGGTCTACCCAAGAAAACATGACAACAATCCATAGGCATGATATCACATAACACCTTATCATAGTACTTTCTAATTTTCAAATTCACATAACATTGTTCACTTACCAAGAGTGTATACTCATCTTTGATCCATGAAATTTGATAGGGCTTCAGATGTTCCAATATTTTTAACTGCAACTTTGTGATGATTTCCTTAGATGCCAGATTCTCCGAGCTGCCACTATCAATGATTACCTTCCAAACTTCATCATAAACTCTATAGCTAGTCTTGAAAAAACTTTTCCTTATCGGATCTTCCTTATTACTTTCACTCCAAAGTGCTCTCCTTACCATCAAGTTATTTTCCTTTTTAGGTTCATTCGGTGACTCTTCTTGCACCAAAGCATTTCTATTGTTACTAACCTTCTTACTTGCATGTGTAAACTCAAATGATCTATGTTCTTATTCTCCACAATTGTAACAAGTTCCTCGAAAACCACCTCTGTTATATCCACATCGATAGTTACTGCCTCTACCTTTAGATGAACTTTCACCTTTCCACTTGGTCTTACCTTTATCTAGAGGTGTCTTTTTAGGTTCAGATCTACTATTTTCACCATAAGATCTACCTCTTCCTCTAGGGAATCTACCACCTCTACCTCTTTGTCTTTCCTCATGTCTCTTGTTCAATTTCTCCTCAACTTTCAATGCAAATTGATAATCCTCTTCAATGTTCTCCAATTTGACCAAACTGATTTCTTCTTGGATGGAAACTCTCAAACCATTCAGGTATCTAGCAATTCTTTCCACCTCATCTTTATCATGTCTAGATATGATATCTAGTCTATAGAATTCCTCAGTATATTCTTTTATCGAGCTATCTTTTTTCTTCAAACTTTGCATTCACCTAACTAGGTTAATCTGACAATCAAAAGATAAGAACTTTCCTTTCAATTTATTCACCATTTTACTCCATACCTTGATTGTGTCTTTGTGTTTCCTCTTTCTATCTAGATGTTCCCACCCCAAGGATGCATGAGTCTTCAACTTTGTGCTTTCAATTTTCACCTTCTTTTCCTTGGGTACATTTTCATATTCAAAATACTTTTCCATCTTAGTGATCCAATCTACCAATTCATCAGAATCCAATTTTCCACTATACTCAGGAGGATTAAAGTGTGGTGTAGAGTTCAAATTTGTCAAAGCTTTCAACAATAATTCCTCACCTTGATCCATCATTGGTGCAGGTTCTAGATCACCTTGTTCTTCCTCAATTTCATTATCACTAACATCTTCAAGATATCTTCCTCTTCTCTGGGTTTTTTCAACAACTTCTAATCTAGCAAAAAGGTTTCTCCACATGTCTACCAATCTTGGATCCGCATCTTGCCTCCCATGAACCATCTTGAAACCCTCTTCAATTGTAGGTCAGATCACAATCTTCTACCCCATAAAAATTCAGCTAGGGTTTGACAAGAAGGAACCCTCAAACCTAGATTCACAAACCTAGATCTAGATCTCACCTCGCTATGATACCACCTAATGCAAGAGATGATACGGATAGGGGCCAAAGGCACACCCTAACTAGGTCCACCTTGCAGAACAACACGCAGAAGCAACAACACACAACAGTGAGAGACAATGTAGAAACTTTCATATATTATATTCAATTGATTCATACATGCAAGGTTGTAAGGCCTTCCCAGTTTAGGCCATATATTACAATCAAGTACATAAGTCCTACTACATGTGAGGATCTACCAAAAATCTCTAATTTTTTATGTTCTATTTTCTAACTCCAAAAACTTTCTCCCTAAAACTCTAACCAAACAACTACATTTATACAAGAGGCTACCGAAACAAGTTAGCCTTCAGATCCACCATCAATGGAAGGGATGACCAGATCTAGATCCACATGCTTCCCAATGATAGATACCAACATTAAATCCATGACCCAAATTAAATGCACAAGTCGGCCACAACAAAAATCCAAAATAAATGAATCGGTAAGCAAGGAAACTGAGGGCTAGGGAAATTCACTGAGCACCAAAGAGATAACCGACCAACACCAATAAACAAAGGAAACTGAGCAACACTGACCCCACTCGGTCAAAGAAGGAACCGAGAAAAGAAGAAAAATTCAAACATGTTTTTTGTGACATAGGATCGCCAAGGACCCAAGATGCTCCTGCATCAGAGATTGTGATCTAGTTCAATGAAGGGCATGTCAGATGGCTGGAAGGAGAGGGTGGAAGGCATGGATAGGTTCCCTACAAGGTTCTTTAATTGAATGGTTTTGATGTCCACAAGGATACAAGTTTCTTCCAGGGCATTATTGAGGACTTTTTGGTGAAGGGGGGATGTATGGAGGAGGTCAAGGATGAAAATTTGTGTGGGCATGTTACCAAGGTGTTCTAGGAGGATTTACTCTACACTAGGGATGGTTGTGGTACTAGCACTGACAATAGATATTTGGCCTCTACAAGTAGTAATGACACATTGACTATCATCATCTTTGACATTGATTACATTCACAATTGGTTTGACCTGGGAGATGCAACCAACAAATTTATCATAGTTGATGTAGGAAGTGGTGTAATCGTTCCCATCACCATGGTCTCCTTGTTTACGCTTACCTTGATCTGGGAGAGGGTTAGCATTGGCTTGATTCTTTCCTGCATTGTGTTTAGGAAACACATTTTGATAGATCTACAGGTTGGCATTTGGTGATGTCTGGGAAGGGGTGTCAACTGTGATCTCCTTTTTATCGATGAGGTCTTGGACATAGTGCTTCAGTTTCATGCACTTTATGGTGGTGTGTCCCTTAACACAGTGATAGTTGTAGTACTCATTGTCCTTATACTAGGTTGGCTTGGGTGTTGACTCATTGAATGGCTGGGTTTGCAGATATACAATCAGGTTTGCACTAGCCATGCAGTGGAAGATAACATCTAGAGCTTCTCCAAGGGGAGTAAATGTGCACTTCTAGTTATTCTAAACGTGAGGCTTGTTCTATCCTTGGGTGACAGATATGGTATTAGCTTGGTTGGTGGGTGGTTGACAAGACAGTTGCTGGTAGGTGGGTTCTTGTTGTTGGTATGTGGGTGCTTGTTGTTGGTACGTTAGGGAGGGGGATTGGGACTGACTACAATAACTTAGAGATGCTCGTTATCTGTGGCTCTGTCTATGACCACATTCTTGTTCTTGTTCCAGTAGCAAGATGGGTCATTGTTAGGTATGTCTTGGGAGCTCTCCTTATAATTTTTAATGGAACCATCATCCAAAAGACCTCATTCGATGTCCATTCCTTTCTCTTTTATATCCTGATAAGTTTGCATACAATTCATTCACATGTAGTGGGATAACTTTAGATGAAAATTATTGATGAATATCTTGGTAAGGTATTTTTCTGGCAGTTGACATGACAACCTCAAGGTGAGGTTTTTCCATCTTTGTAGATAATCGGCCAAGGTTTCACCTCTCTTTTTCTTAGCATTTCATAGGTCTAGCAAGGAGAGCTCATTCTTGATATTATGGGCATATTGGGCCTCAAATTTATCTGAGAGTTCTACAAATGTGGAGAAAGACCCATAGGGTATTTTGTAAAACCACTTGATGGCAGTTCCTCCCAGGCTCTCAGGGAAAATGTGCTTGAGATATATGTTGTTGTGTGCCACTTCTTGGCATGCCATGTAGAACTCCTTGATGTGGCTGACTAGGTCTCCCTTCCCTCGATACTTATCAAACTTGGGTGTCTCAAAATTTTTAGGGAAGGGAAGTGTTTTGATTGATCTGTCAAAAGGGTACAAATAGACTTCTTCAAATTTAAATGTTTTAACCTTAGTGCCAACTTTGAGTTCTCTAAGGGCATTCTTTAGTTCTTCCCATTCTGAATTGACCAGTGTTGGACTGGGTACTCCCATTGGGAATGGATTTGATGGTGCGGGTGAATATTGAGGGATATGCGGGGGATATTGCGAGGTTGGGTAAGGGGACTATCTAGTAGAAAAGATGGTTTGAAATGGATTTTGGATGGCCCATTGGGTGATGTATTGTTGGTGTAGGGTCAAGTCATGTATTGTTGAGGTTGGTAGAAGGGTTTTTGTTGGGATTGGTGTGGGGCTTGGCCAATATATGAAGGGTAAATACTTGGATTATTAAAAGGGGGAACATAGGCTTGGGTGTGCACTATAGGTGGTTGGGTGAGGGGACCACTAGGATGGGTAGAGCCAATTTGTTGTGATTGTGGAAGGGTAGCTTGTGGAGAAACTCATGGCATAGATAAATAATTGGTGAATGCGAGAAAAGATGTAGTGAAAGGAAGTGGTGGTGGTTGTTGTGCTGCTTGGAGGAAATTTTGTTGCTGATGAGTTGTTTGAAAAATGTTCCCTTGAATAGGTATGTCCTGAGCATGCATTTGTGTTTGGTTGAGGCTCCAAGAGGCCCCAATCCATGCCAAGGGTTGTGATGTGGATGTTGTTGTGAATGTGGGAGTAGAAATAGGACTTTATGATGCAAGTGGAGGATTTTGGGATGCCATGCATGGAATTCTTGTTGTGAAGGTGACTTGTTGGGCCTACGTGCTAGCAAGAAATGTGGGATGGGGAACATGCATGGAATGAGATTGTGTAATGGACTAGGCAGATGTAGGTGGGGTGGCTTGTGTTGCTCCTTGTGAAAGGGACGATGATGTAGGGGCTTGGCTTAGAGTGGGTACAGGTATCATTTGTGTGGCATCTTGTGTGGGGGGTGGTGATGCTTGTGATTGGATGGCTATCTACAAGGAAGTAGGTGGGAGTGGTGCACCCATAATGGAGAAAGGGGTACTTGTGGGAATTGCTGCACCGGACTATAAGAGATGCAACATGGATAAAGTTGTGTGAGATATTTTCATGGTGGGATCATGGATATTTTGGATGACATAGGGGGTATTTTGGTGGAGATATGAACAAGTTTTGTGGGATCAAAAGGGCGTAAATGTGGGGGAATGGGAGACCCTCCTGTGCATAGTTTTCCAAGATGGTGAGATGGTTCTATGTAATAATCACACTTACCATCTCCACGTGTCCTAGAAGACACATGAAAGATTCCATGGAGTTGGTGTTGGGTGTCTCATTGGATCTTCCCACACATTTTGAACTGTCAGTGGTTGGGGATCATACATTACCATCATACCAGTGGGATTGTTTGGGTCTACTGAACTAGTGGCTTGGTTGGGATCCATTCCTTTCCACTTCTTTGATCATGTCTTAATAGGCATGAAAATTCAAATTCCTAAGATGAGGGAGAATGCAAGCATAACTAAAGGATGCTAGGGATGAGGATCTTAGGCCTAGTTGAGGTTGGCGGTAGCCTAGATGTAGGATTGTGGGTGATGAGAAATTTTGGTGATGGTCTTCTTGGAAAATGGGTAGTAAAGGGTCATGTTGAGCTAATTTTCTTGATATGGGATCAAAATACATGGGATTGTCATCCTTGGATAGGCTTGTGAACTTTGGACAATGGGATCCTTACTAGTATGAACCAATCTCTAGATTGAGATGATGAGGTTCGCAAGAGTAAGTACTAGCCACCCTAGACAAGGTTTAGTCAAATGGGTGTGGTTGAGATTTTGATTCTTAGGATAAGGTTGGGGCAACTCAAAATGAGTCCTTGGATGTGTTGTGGATCAAGGATGATGATTTGGGTTTTGGATAGGAGATGTTGCTAAATGATGCTTCCTAAGAGGATGATGTAAATGCACCTATGGGATTTCCTAAGATGAAGGTATGTTTAGACAAGTTTGTAGATTTAGAGAAGGGGGGAAATTATGCCGAGTAGTCTTCACTTTGTAGCCTAACAAAGTGATGGTTAACTCAAATTTGATAGGAAAACTATTTGACCCTTGCATTGTACTCCACATTATCTAAATTGGCTTGGCGTTTATCTTCTTCTTGGGTTGTGGTAATAATGGATTGGTGATCTTTGAGCTTTCTTTCAACAACCTTCTTTTCTCAATATACACAGGGCATTGGTAGCTGAGCTTTCTTATGTTTCACTAAATTGGTTATGGGTCCAAAATATCTTCACTCTCTAAATACTAGAAGGAGTCAAGCTAGGAAGTGACTATGGTAAGTGTACCTTGGCTTGATTTTGAACAGATATTTGGATTTGGGAAGTTGTGACAAACAATCCTCACAAGAGACAAAGAAATCTTGTGGGAAAATAGGCAAATGATCTCTTTGGCAAAGAACTTTGTAACTCCAATTTTGTGTATGTTTAGACAGATGTTTTCACTGGGTTTGTAACTTTGAATACATCCAGAAGCAATTTCTACCTATAAGACAAGCTAGAATCACAACCTTTTCCCACAACTTGGTATCCCAAAAGAGGAAAATAGATGGTGAGTAATCTTTAGGCGACCTGAAAAACCACTTGGTTCGGTCCTTGCACAAAGATTATGATACCTTCAAGAGTAGATCATGTGGGCTTCTGATTAATGGCTTTTAGTAAAATCTGTGGCATCCTCCTAGTCAGTTTGTACGTGCATGACTCACTTAAGAGCCCGGTTGACCATGCTGAAATTATAGGGATATTCACCTACCTCGGGCTACCATCAAAACACCTCACCTGAGCTTGAGAGGATAAGGTGAGATTTTTATCAACACCTTGTTTCTATACCGATCGGGGAATTACTGGTTTAAGGTTGTTCTCTAAAGAGGAAGCACTTCTCTCTAGAGAGGCCTTGCTAGAAGTGTAGTCAATTAGACTTGATCTTTCTCTTCACCCAAGATCCATAAAGGTGAGGGGAGAGGATATAGATACAAGTGGATTGATTCCACATCACTTATTTTACCAAGGTTTTGCAAGAATTTAAAAAGATCTTAAGGAAGTGTTGAAAAGCACTCCTTCAAACACACCAAGAAGTATTCATTCCAAATTGAACCTAGTTTTAGACTAAGTGTTTGCAATCCTAGAACATAAAACACTCATTTTCTTAACATGCAAGGTTCTTTGAGAAGAAAATGAAAATGCTTGAAAATGGAAATTTCTTTGCAAAAACAAAAAAGTGTTACTCCCTTTAGCATTCAAGACTTTGTTTCATTATTTTTAAGCACCAATTTGAAGCATTTTGATTGCAATTTTATTGTCCCTTAGGCATCCAATATTGGATTGGAATGATTTTTAAGCACCAAAAGAAACATTCATCGCATTGATTTTTGTCCCTTAAGCATTCAAGATTGACATTTGATGAATTTTAAGCACCAAAAAGAATGTGTTTGATTGCTCATTTTTAACCTTTGTTTGTTTTAAACCCAAATCAAAAAGTGAGGTGTTGTGTAGGCATGCAATATTATTTTTAGTGCACCAAAAGAAAGTGAGTTAATTATGTTATTAAATTATTTTTTAACCCACATTCCCCCAAATACTTGCAATCTCACAGATAGAAAACAACATTCCCACAAACCGTACAAGCGATTCCACATGATTGTCAGAATAAAAAAAATTGATAGAAAGCAATAAATGCCGAATTGAAAGTGATACCTACAGATGGAGTCTTTCCTGGTCAAACAATGTTCCTGCAAAGTCAATAGGCAATCCCATGTTGTGGGAATGATGGAACAAATTTTGAGATTTTTATTTAATGCCTTATGGCTTACAAAAGTCAACAGGCAATCCCATTTGGTCAAATAGCATTCCCGCGTAGCGGGATTGCAATCCTGCAAAAAGGGTACATAGAATTGACTAGTAAATTTAGGACAAAGAGAAAGAAAAAGATCGAAGATAGAATTTTCTTCATGAAAATGCATTCTCGCCAACCATACAGGCATTCCCACAGACTATACACGCATTCCTGCAAAACTTTATTTTTTATTTATTTTTGCTTTGTGAAATATGAATGCAGGAATGGTGGCGCACATGTGTCTTATTTGGCCTCAAACTTGTAAAACACCAAAAAAACCCTTGCAAAGCACTCAAACAATAAGAAACATTAATTTTTGGTTACTTTTTGCAATATAAAATAGATGAGAAAGATGAAGAAATGACCCTAGAAGTGGGTCCCACCGGGCGTGCCAAAATGTAATACCTAAAATGTAGTGTTAAGGAACATAAAGTAAACTAAACATTCAACAAAAAAAGTTAAATAAACACTTATGAGAAGACCTACAATGAAGACAAAACATGAAAGAAGCATGCGAACCTCCAAGCTTCCAAGAGCTCCAAATGTAGAAGATTTGTCCAATGAGGATATGTGTGCTCAAAAGATAATGCTCAAGCTTCAATGGGTGAGTGTAAAATTTGGCATTATGAGGTTATGGTTGATGTTTTTTCTCTTCAAAATGGCATGATAACAATGCATGAAAGGTGGATGAAAATGAAGGAGAAGGAGGTTCAATTTATAGGCAAATGGAAGGGTGAATGGACGATCAAGATGTAAACCTAAGGAAGGGCCAAGATGCATTTGAGAGAGAGCATATGGATTGTGCTTTCTCAAATGCATCTCATTGTGACAAGTGTCACAATGGGAGAGGTTGGAGGAAATGGGGGAATGTGACCATTTTGGGAAATGTGAGAGGGGATAAATTTGTAAGAGAAGGATGGAGTGTGTAAGAGGCATGTAAGAGCATTTAAGGTTCACATGAGGTGAGGGAATTGGGAGATGTGAGGATGTGACATGAGGGTTGACTTGGTTTGGCTTAGGATTTCTTAATCCATGGATTATGATTGTGCAAATTATTAGGAGGTGATTAGGCTTGGATTAGGAGGCAAGTGGGAGGTTTAGGAGGATGTGATGGGAGGAGAGAGAATGAGTGGAGCATTTGATTAGCTAATCATGGGTCATTGGCTAATTAAGAAGGATTAGTATGGGTGAATGGTTTGGGTTGAGTATGAACTACATGTTAGGAGTTTTGGGATGGATTTAGTTGAGGGTTAAGGTTATAATTAAATATTCATTTAATTCCAAGTGAGGAAAAAGAGTTTTATGAATTAATTTAATTAGATAAGTGTATCTATTTAAATTAATAGAAGAAATAGGGATTAATAAATTATCGGACTATAGGTTTGTCATTTAAATAATTAATTGGATTGTAGTTAATTAATTAAATTAATTAACTAGGGGATGACATAAATTAACTAAATAATAATATTTAATTAATAGGATCTACTGGGAGAGAACTAAATAAGATTACTAAATTATGTAATCAAATTTAGGTGTCTAGAGGTTGTCTCTTTAGGCCCTTGTTTTTCTTGGTTAGTGTCTCCTTGATTTTTTGTTCCTTGATTTTCAAAATCTTCCCTATGAAGATAGTCATAAAAATTGACGTTTTTAGCCATTGGATTGACTCTTTCTTCAAATAGGTTTCGGAGACTATCCTCTTGTTCTAAAGTTTCATGAAAAGGAGTTTTAAAATAAAATTGGGGGACCTCTCTTGCTATGCAAGTTCCTTCTTCTTGTAAGGATAGTTTAAGTTTGTGAGCTCGTGTAGAAACTAGCATCAACAAAGGTTTGATTTGAAATTGTTTTCCCCAAACTTGGTGATTATTCTTTTTATGAAGATATTAAAAGTGTAAGATGATTTTGAAAAATGGATGTTTCTCACTTGTTCTATGTACCTTCAAACAAAGAAATCACAAATACACTTGTTCTTTTTAAACCCTCTACACACAAAGTGTTTGAATATGTTTAGACGTTATCACAGGTTTTTCACAATAAGCAACTTCAAGCAATATACCTAGTTGTCAAATATGTTTGTAAGCATGGCTTTACAAGGTAGGATTTCTAAGTTAACAAGGTATTTATTCAAGATTTTTTTGAAAATGGATATTAAGTTTCATCCCACATAAATAAGGGGCTTCCCACCACCAGTATGTCAGAGTTTTGCACAATCTCGAAGGACTACTTGAGGAAGTTCAAAACTTAATATACTTTTGTCATCCACCCCATTAAGGATGAATGCACTTATTTTTATAGTGGGTTAGATTATTGCGGAAAAGGAAATTGTATCCCACTTTGGGTTGTCCCTCTCACCAACCTCGTTAAGGAAAATTGAGCCCACTAAAGATCTAGCATATTCATTTGGAAAGTGAATAAATGGATTTAAGAGATAGGTTGAGGAGTTTGATTCACCAAAAGGTGAAGAGCATATCCCTACTATTCTTACCCCCCAAAAATAATTAGAAATTAATGTTCAATTTACCAAACCCACTAACTAATGAGAATTGAGTATTTCTACTCTCCTCCACAAACATGAGGTTTTTCAATTTAAATGCTTGATTTATTCTTAGTCTTTAGCTTAATCAAGAATTGGTAGGTTTGGTGCTTTGATTCACTTAAAAAGTGAAAAGCATAAGCCTATTACCAATTATCTATAATAAAAAGAAGCTTCTTTAATTACTAGATTTTGAAAAGACAAGGCTGCAATTTAAGCAAAAATTGACCAAGTTTTAGGCTTACCTTATTTCAAAGCTAGCTAAGGCTAGGGGCATTTTTTATTGATTTTTCCATGTTTTGAACTCACCTAGTGGCGATTGTTCCATCTCCTTTGCCTCCTCTTTGAAAAAGTTAGTTAACACAACCAAGAAAAATTAAGAAAAACCAACAAAAATGAATTTTAAGCCTTATTTTTCAAATTCGCTAAAAATTGATTAAGGCATATAAATCCAATTTAAGGATATGAATTTCAATTTATAAGCTTCTACAACTTGTAAATATCGTTCATAAACCTCACCTTCTTGTTGTGAATTCTCCAAAATGTGTTTGATATGTGTTATGTTCTCGCTTTTGATCCATTTTCCCAAAGCTTTGTCTTCAATGTTATATCTACTCTCTGGATTTTTTTTTTGACTTGCCATCATAAAACCACAAGAAATTCATTTCCTGACTGTTAGATTTTGAAACTTTTGAATTTAGTCAACAGCACAACAAAACTAATTGAATGCGATGCTAAAATTCTAGAGCGCACAATAGAACTAATTAAATGGGCTGAAATAGAAATTAAAAGCATTGTTTAAATTATCAAATGCATGTAAATAAAATATTAAAAGAGGAACAAGATGCATTAAAATCATTGTGAGGTCAAGGTGAAAGCGCTGAAAGAAATATAGACAAAATATAAGAAGTCTTGAAAGAATTGTTTCACTGTGTAAAGGCACAACACTTTGTCATGGATGTGTTGTTTCATGCCTTAAAAGAACAACATAAATTCTTGGAAGTGCATTAGGAACTCTCAAATGTGCAATAGAACCTGTAAAACAAAGAATAAAACAATAAAAATCCTAGAATCTAGCAATTTTTCTAAATTTTGAAAGAATGAGGCCTAATGCCACAAGGTGGGTGCCATTGTGTGTACTAAGATAAGTACCTTCATAGGGTTAGTTCATCAATAAATGAATAAAATAAGCTAAATACCATAATTAGTGAGCTAATTATGCAAATAAAGACAATGAGCACTCTATGGCTCTCTATTTAGATATGCTAATGCAAAGCTCTCAGCAAGCCTCCATTAGTGACAACTCTAAAATGAGAAAATGATATGATAAGAAACTAACTAAGTGAATTCCAAATTGAAATTATGCTTAATTAACTCTAAATTTTCCTTTCTAGCTCAAAATGTCAAGAGGTTTGATGCAATTCTAAGATTTGTGGATGATTTCTTATTGATTTATGTGTTGCTTTTATATATTTTTTCAAGCGTAGGGGGTGGAGTTGAGTTGATCATGGTTAAGTTGAGGTTAATTCCATGGTTCCACCTTTGGAGATAATTTAAATGTATTGTCCTCAAAGCTTGGGACAAAGAGACAAAATGATTGATCAAGATACTCTCACCTTATGTGTGATTGATATTTGATGTGAGCTTGATCCTTAAATCCTATTGGTTGAGGCATTTTCCTCCCATGTGGTGTTGAGGGAAAATAGGGATTTATTAATTGAATTAAAATCATTTGTTTAGCCATGTGTACCCCTTGAATTGGTTAATTTGATTTAAATTGAATTGCACAGTTAATTGGATTAATTGCACAATTAATTGATTTATCTTGATTTATTTGATTTAAATTGATTTATTGGATTTTGATTTTCAATTAAAATTGGATTTTGGCTTGATTGCAATTATGCTTTTATTTTAGCTTGATTTCAATTTATTTCTTTGATTTTTCCTTAGTTGCTCACATGAATTGATCTTGTCCATTTTCAGGTGATTACAATTTCATATTTGGGCAGTGAGCTCATCTTGCATACATTCATGTTTTGTAATAACAACTCTTAACATGGTTAAGGCTTCTAACAAGGCCTAAATTCCTTTAACTAGGATAGAGACACTATACAGATGTAATATACTCCTAACATGGTCAATATCTTTAACTAGATACTTTTGATTACTGGATCAGTTGTGGGTATCATCCCCATCGAGGTTTCCCTTGGCCACGGTTTCTTCAAGAACAAACATGGTGTTATGAGTTGTTTCATTTTATTGTTATGCTTATTCAAGATACAAGTTAATTTAATATACCCATAGGTGGACAAAACTAAAAGTTTTTGAAATACTGATTCACACCCCCTCTCAATATTTCCTATTTCTAACAACTCATAGGGTCTACATAGAATAAAAAGGTAAATAATGAAACCTTTTCTAATTACATGTCTACTTTTAGAGACCCAATTAATCCTTCTTGTTATGGTTACCATCTTTTCAATTACTTCTATAGAAAATGAGTCAAGCAGATCCCAGTCTACAATGCTTGGAAGTTAGGCATGGGAAAACTAATTGTCCTGGATGTGTTCCTAGAAATATGACCTTGTATAAAAAACAATAAGAAAAGGTGATCAGTTTGCCTTAGTAACTCTTGACAGGGGTTCATTCATGAAAGCCTTTGGTGCTTACTCCTCTTCCTCCATAGAGATAGATTTGATTAAAGAGAAGGATAATTACAAGAAGAAAATCAATCTAGTTAAAACCCTGATCCCAAACCTCATGCCAAAGAAATGGAAATACATAGCCCCTCTTCCCACTCACATCAATGCATGATATGAATTCAAAGACCTACACTTCTACATGAATTATTTAGCATATGGGTTGTGTAGAGTGTTGGGGATGGATGGAGATGCTGAGAGGATTCCTGCTGATTTGTTGATGATCATTCTTGACATATGGAACTCCCATGTTAACACTAACTATGATTACATTAAATATGTAATAGATTGGATGCATGATGGTTTGATAAGCATCAAGGAGAACTTTTAGCCCCACTTCATGTATTATTATTTGTTAATGCATATGATCTTATTTTATAATGTGCACAATTTTGATGTACAAATGTTAAGGCCAAGAATGATGGTAAATGGCCAACCAAACCCTATTCAGCTATGGTTGAGGGTTTGGAATTACACATCTAATGAGAATGAGTTATGCGGGTTTCAGAACTAGATTTTCCACCCAATCCTTAATCTTCTTGGGGTAAATATTTTCAAATTTTCCACTTAGTTGTTGAGGCTCTTGAGGCCATGTGAGTATGAAGATAAGTGGCCCCTAGACCATAATTGGGGTGATTTCTACTTAGGAAATACTTTCACTATGATTAGGGTATTTGGATGCCCTTAGCCCCCACATGTACTCCCTAAATTTGTACCCCCAAGGGTGGCCCTCATATAATTTATATGGAAATTTATTTGGACAGATAAGGAGCATTTGGTTCCACATAGGAAAGGGACTTTTATCCCCAAATAGTTCAAAGTGACCAACTTCACCATTGGAAAGAGGGCTCTTCCTGAAATTAGCAAGTGGTTGGGTCAGTTCAAGATGAGCACAATTGAATACATAAATGTTGATCATGAGGATTTCATAAGGAATGCCAAGAAGCTGTTGATTGCTAGTATCAACACTGTCCATGAACATGAGGGGTTTGGATGATGAAGATGTCATTAGGAACATACTAAAAAAAGGCTTGGTAAGCTCTATGACCTGTTGAGCCTAGAAGTACAAATGAAGAAAGAAGGGATTTCCTTTGGAAGTTACTTTCCTAACCTCCCATACATTGCTAGAATCAATAAAATTATTAGCATGTATGATAACCTGTACAACCAACTTGAGGCTCAATTGGATGAGAAAATAGAATTTTGGAGGGAGTACTCATCCTCTTAGTATGAAGAGGCTAGTGAGGGATCCTATGAGTAGGATAGCCCTCCTCAGATGAGTGAGCCTCCATGTTTTGAGCCAGAACAAAGTGTCCTAGAAAAAGAGGCAACAAGTGAGCCTCCACTGAAAAGACAAAGAACATAGGTAGGTGAGTCCTCAAGGCCAAGGGGGTCAAAAAAGAGAGTTCATAGAATTGTTGCACTAGTTCTTGGTGATAGGCCTTACCATCACCAATTGAGAAAGAACATCAAAGAAGAAAAAAGAAATAGACTCAAGAGGAGGTGGAGTTGCCTCTCTAGATGTGTAGGGATGAGATGGAATTATACTAGGAAGAGTTGTTGAATGATGATGAGTTCATAAAGAGTGATGAATTCAAGAACTTCCTCATCTGGAGAAGCAATAGGAGATAGACAGTCAATTTCAAGTGATAGATGGGAATGATCCTAATAGTGAGGATCTCCAAGCCCTAGCCACATATGACTCCAACTTAGAGAGCATTACTATTGATGAGGCTAGGAAATTTGTGAAATCAAGTGGGATGTTTCTTGTCCCAGGATGGGATTTGGCTTCAACCTTTATCATAGATCAAATTAGAAGGAAGTCAGAGGCCTAATTGTCTTATGAGACACAAATTGGAGAGATGATTAGGGGATGTGGATATGATCCAAGATCCCAAACACTTGAAATGTAGTCCCTTTCTCCAAGAGCACAAAATCCTTCTCTACTCAGTGTTGCTGAGAAAATGGATCGAGACAAGATCATATGGATAGTACAAAATACAATAGACCTTGAAGTCTCTAAGGTTGCTACCCACTTTGCCCATTTAAATGAGGCTAAAAATTTACAATTATCAAATAGATATGGGAAGCTATTTGATGAAACAATTTTCATGGAATAGGATAGAGAGAAGAGCTTGATGAGGATCAAGGTCTTGGAGGGAGAGCTAGAGGACCTAAAGGTCAAGATAGAAGAAGCATCTAAGGCTACTCCCCCTCCAATCCTTGAGATTAAAGCTCCTGCACCTCCAATGACAGAAGATCCCGATGTGTCAAATGAAAAGTATGACAAGGAAAAGAATGAGGTTGCACTTGGTGCCTTAGCCAATATTATGCAACATAGATATAAAATAATAAAAGGAAAAATAGATTCAGTCCATGATTCTTTTAATGTGTTGCATAAAATAAGTGGAGATGTAAAGGTTGTAATGGCTACTTTGGAGCTATTATTCAAGATCTGGTCTTGTAGGGGCCCATTGTTTGAGAAGTTGGAGGTGCTTCAATCTCATAGGCCAGATATCTCAGTGTTAGTTATCCAAGTGGGAGAGATGATAGAGCTAATTGGTGAAACTCTATCATTCTTCAAAGGAAAAGCAAACCAAGTGAAGTAAAACATGCATATGTTTGGTCCTGATTATAGAAAATACATGCCTCCAATTCACAAGGAAGATAATGCAATAAAAGGTTTTGAGGAGTGGAAGAATGATCTAAATTCTTTTCTAAAAGGACATGAGTCTTTTTTTAATAAAGATGGTACCTTGGACATGGACACATTTAATCATGTCTTGGATGACATGTTCAAGGTAGAAACTAACTACACAAGGTTTGTTGCTAACACCAAAGCTATAACTGACTCTAGGTGGGAGAGGAAAATGAAGCAACTATAGAGCTTGAATAACTTCAAGTGGAAAATAGAAGAAGAGGTGGCACAATCGGATAAAAGTACAAATCCTAAGAATAAGAAGCCAACTGCAATAGATTTGAAGGAAATGGAGGAGGACCAAATAACACCTAGCACTTGATCACTAAGCACAGGAAAGGTAACTATCATGAAAAGGATAATGTATGTTATCCATTTTGGTAGTCATTATCCATACAACCACTTTTATAAGTTACCTTGAAAACATGAAGAAAAAGGTGCCACCTGTTGGAGATTCATAATGATTAAAAAGACACTTCTCTAGTTTTATTTTCCACTTCTTGTAATCATTGTAACTTGTTTTTTTTGTCTTCTAGTGTCTTTCTCTTTCCTATCCATTTGAAGCTTTTTGCATCCTGATTCTTCCAGGATTCCAAGATGGCTAGTGAATACTATAAATAGTATGCCGTTGTATTGTTTTAAGGATGGTGAAATTTACAACTATAATAGAGAGAGAATTTTGGATCTAGAGATTTTGTTCTGGCATTTTGTCATTTTAAATGTACAGATACAAAAAAATTTAATGAGAAGAGAATGGAATCCCTTCTCATATTTGTGAATGTCTTCTTGTTTTGATCTTGAGTTCTTATATGTTAATTTTAAAAAGAATTTTAATTATGGTTTAAAAAGAAAATTGTGAATTTTTTCTTGAGTTCCTTTCAAGGGAAGGGTAATTCTTAGGGGTAATTTCAGAGAATTCATGCTTCTTATGAGAATTTGATGTCTGAGTGTGAGAATGAGAGGAATGATTTGCAATCATCTCATCTAGGTTTTGGGTATGTTTTATTTATAAACTCTCTATGGATGTATGTTTCATTTGAATCTTTTCCCTAGAATTAGGCATTGGTATGTTCTTAAGAGGTAGTTATCATCATCAAATCTTTAAATGATAAAATATTTTAGTTTATGTTTCAAGAATATTAATGCTTATTATCTGTATTTGATAAATACAAGTTTTGATGATTCCTTAAAGAAGTGAATTCTAAAGGTACACCCACCTGAACTTAATTTTCAAAGTGTAGGAGGACCCGATCCTCGTTAATTGATCCTTTTTCTTGTCAGTTTTAATGTGCGTATAGAGTTAGGGACATTAAGTTTCCACAAAGGGTTGAAATCTGCAAGAAGAAAGAGGAACCAATAGGATGAAGATACAAAGATGAGACAAGAATATATCCTTCTACGGAACACTCGTACCATGATAGGGAATGAGATGGTGAATTGGCTTGACAAGTTAAGGCCAAAATTGAGGACCAAAACTAGAATCATCAAGTTTATGGCCCGAAAGTATGAAGAGGTTGAGAAAGAAATACATGACAAGGTTGGACAACTACTCCTTGAGGAGTGAAAAAATCTTGAAAATTCTACAAGGACTCCAACCCCAGTAATCATCTCTACTAAACCTAAAATTTCTTAACTTGCAAAAGAAGCTATAGTTCCTAAGGAATCAAAGGTAGTAGATACTACCTTATCAGATATTTATATTGACAATATTAGAATTTCATTGAACACAGAGAAGGATACATATGATCCATTTCATCTGACTAAAACTTTGGCCAAAATTGTTACAATAGTGGAGAATCTTGAGCCTCCCAAGATTTCTCAAGAAGAATCAATTGAAAAAGAGTAGGCAAATGAGAAAAATCCTAAAAAAGAGCAGGTCACAGAAGAGAAAGGTGAAGAAAAAGAGAAGGAATAAGAAAAGGAAAAGGAACAAGAAAAGGGAGAGGATAAGGAACTTAGTAGTCCTAGTGCAAAAGGATTACTACCTATTGTGATCAGTGCACAGGCTAACCTATCTTGAAAGGCATAGATGGTCAAACATTAGTTAAACACCTTATATCTAACATATAAAGAAAACCAAATGCAAAGACACTTAGATAGAGCCCAAACGGGAGCACCTTGTCGCTGTTTAATTTTCTCTCACTTTAGGGATGTCAGTGTGCTATCAAATCACTTGGAGCATATCCCTAATGATAATTAGGAGATATTAGGATTAGTTAGGGACATAAGAACCCTATAGTGGAACAAAACTAGGTATAGAACACCCATTTTTCCCCTAAGGCCTTAAGGATCCTCCAAGCTTAAGAATGCAATCTAAGCTATGATTGATTATGCTAAGTTGATTTTAATCCAAAATAGATGTGATATGATGAAAGAAGCTAATAAAAAAATCAATAAAAATAAGATTTATTCATTAGTTCTATGATAAGATGAGCTATGAAAGCATAAAAAACAATGAAATCTAACAATTAGTGTAAAGCTTTAGAGATCTAGAGCTATCCTAGCATTATAACTTTACTATGAAATGAAAGAGGAATTGGATAATTTTCTCTAAGAAGTGAGGGTATTTATAGGATTTGGGAAGGGCTTGGGTTAGGAGGGAGAGTTGGAGTTTGGGGTTTGGTTAGGGGTTGAGTCAAGGGGATAAGGATTGACTTTCAAAGGGTTGAATGGACCAAGATTAGGATAAGGGTTGAGGAATTTCTAGAAGAGTCTAGGGATTTCTAGGATTTTAGGCTTTTAAATAAATGTTTAATTTATTTGAGGAATTGGTTGAGGACTTTATTTACTAAATGAATTTAGTAAATAGGAGGGATTATGTTTAAATTAGATTTAAACATTTTTGGAAGGCGTTTATCATTCAAATGTGATTTAAATGTTTTGGGGAGGGATCTTTTAAATAAATATGTTTAATTAAAATAAAGGATTTAATGGCATAAAAATATATTAATTAATTAATTAATGATGATGTCATCAAGGGTTTTTAGATAAATAAAAATACTTTTATTTTCTAATAGATTTTTAGGTGTCTACATTTTCCCCCTCTTTGATGTGATGCCACAAGTGGAGTGGCATCAAAGACAAGAAAATAAGATGCCCCGGGCAAGAATTTTAGAGGAATAAGGGGTTGTGCCCCCTCGAGAAAATAATGCAAAGAGGAAACTTTATGGAATTTTCTCAAAATGAAACAGAAGGGAAAGGAAAAGGAAGAAGGGGGGATAAATAACCAAGCTTCCAAGAGAAACGATGGGTGAATGAAAGATGAGATGGAATGCAAAATGCAGGATGCAACTATATGAAGATGCATGATTAATCTAGATGATGCAGGATATAGGGGGATTTGGGGAGCTCCAAGTGTAAATGTGGAGAGAAAATCCTAGTTTGATATAGCAAGGCTCGAGACCTGCAAAGGTTATGAAAGAACACAAGGCTTCGTCACCAGCCTTGCATAAGACTAACAAAAAAAAGACACATAGGGTTTCCCCAGCATCACACATGAACTCAAAAGGAAGAATGGTAGAAATGATGCTGGAGAAACCACAAAAAAACAACATTTCCCAAGTGCACCATGTAACCCAGAAGATCACATGTGAAATGTGCAAGGGTCATGTCCAACTGACTCATAGGTAGAAGAAAAAGATCAAAAGACTTTTCCCTAGATTTCCCTCATTCACAACACACCATGATATAAAGGATCATGGCGACTTTGAGTAGAGAACAATGAGAAGCCATAAAATATTAACAAGATCCAAAGGAAAAAATCCAAGACCAAAATGATAACTCCAAAAGACATCCTTTGGCAAGGAGAGAGATTTGATTTGAATGATGCTGGGAAGATTGGTTTGAATGTGTGGAAGGATACATCAACATGGACCTGGTGTGATTGGTGGATGATTAGGCCTAACAGGAGGAAGGATACATCCACAAGGACCCACTAATTGATGAGAGAATGAGTGTTGTTGTTTGCTGGAAAATGATGAAGTTCAAGAATAATTTCTTTGATCAAGAATAGTTGACAATTGATGTTGCAAAAGTACAAGGCTGGGTGGGAGAAGATTTTGGATCAAATGCTACTGCGGGACTGACAAGGATATGTACAACAAGACATGAGGATATGTACATAGATGGGGAGATATTTACAATGGCTATGTATGGAAGCTCAAGATTTGGGATAGGAAGATCTCGCTATACAGGATATATACAGGAAGGATTGCACTATACAAGAGATGGTACAAGATATGGTACAAGATATGGATAGGCTAGATTGCAAATTTGCTTTGAGGATTAAATAGAAGAATGTTGGGGGATGGTGGTGGGGATGGGGATGGGAGTGTGATAGATAATGACTTGGTCCACTATGTATGGCACCTGATTTCCAGGTTTTCACCAACATACTTGTCCAAGGTGCTTGAATTGCCAAGTTTTCACCATTGGATGATTATTTTTTCTTTGCTTTTTTGTATTTTTTTGCTTTTTCCAATTTTTATGGATTTTCTAAATATGTAGGATCTGGTTCAGGCATAGACCCTCTTCAAATGTATGATGTTGATTGGATCATTCAAAGGCTCACCTTCTGGTGTAGATAGTTAATAGGCTCCGAAGTCAAAGCATGTTGTGACAACATAGGGGCCCATCCAAGTAACTTACAAGATAAGTGTTGTCAAACCAGTTGACATCAATGACAACATAATACTAATTTAATCATATTACATATCTAATCAGAAACTCCTTAGTGATCTTTAATCATAGATTCTTCAATCAGATTCCAAATCAGTTGTAGTTCAACAATCTCTCCCTTTGGCATTGATGGCAACTCAAGTAATATGAAATGTACCATACACATACCAAACATTCGTTCTACATATTTGTGAACAAAATGTTCTAATTCAAATAGACTTAATATGTTTAATCACTATGTTACTAAACCAGCATTAAATAATACAACTTTACCATTATGTAGTTGTGATCTTTTCAGTTCTCCTGTTCCTGCTTTTGTTCTCTATAACTGATTTTCAATACTCTATCTCATTCAAATTGTCTCTCCCTTAGATAGTTCTTGTCAGTGCTTGTTCCTTTTCATATTGTTTATCTCTCCCTTTGATAGCAATGCCAAAGAAACAAATAAACAAACAAATTATGTCTTCCTCTGTATCTTTGAATACTAATATCCCAATCCGTACAAGTTCTCAAACTTAATCACAACCTTGAACATGATTCAAAGTGTGAATTATGCTGCATCAACATGAATGATCTTCTGATAAAAGTAGGTTGATGCAACAACTCGATCACCTTAGTGACCGATAGATAGGGGACGGAACCCAAGTCTAGTCCTCAAGTATTCAAATGTGTCCTTTGGTAGGGGCTTTGTAAAAATATCTACAAGTTGTTCTTTAGATGTGACAAATTCTAACTTTAGTTGCTTCTCTAGCACTAATCTCTAAAGTAAGTAGAAATGATACATTGATCATAGACAGTGGCTGCACACATCATATGACCAGTGATGTAGAAAAGTTTGATCATCTTGTTGAATATAATGGAGGATCTATGAGAATGGGAAATGATGCACCTTGTATGGTAAGAGGTAAAGGCTCACTAATGATCAATGACAGACTACAATGTGAAAATGCATCATTATCTGTTACCTCAATGTTATTCTCTTGCCAACTCATCAATCTTAATGGCTAAACTAATCATTTAATTCATTCTGTTCCACTTGGTTAACAAAGAAATGTGTCAGGGAATACTACTCGGTTAATACTGTGATCAGTATACACTACACTCCGTCAGTGTATACTAGAAATGATTCATTTACTGACAACACTGCTTTGTGTCTTTCAGCTCTATACTTCATCATAGATAAATGCAACATAATAAAGTCAATATCATCAAGTCATAGACTCGTCAACAAGTTACTCAATGTGCTCCTTATCCTCATCTATCATGTACATCTTTCCTCATGTAGATTTCTTTGTTCTTCATATCTTTTTCCCCTTTCTTTAGATGTCGCGGTATAGTAACTTACAAGATAAGTGTTGTCGAAATAGTTGACATAAATGACAACATAATACTGATTTAATCATATTACATATCTAATTAGCAACTCCTCAGTGATCTTTAATCATAGATTCTTCAATCAGATTCCAAATTAGTTATAGTTCAACACCTTCTTGTTATAAATTCTTTTGAGTCAATTTTGGTATGCAACTAGGTGATTATATGCTTGCTGTCTCTTTTCATCTAACAGGTCTAGTTGTGTGAGATGTGCCACGTGATAGTCCTCATCAGTGGTATAGTTCTTCATGGAGACTCACAATGATGGGAGCTCAAACTCGATTGGTAGAATGGCTTTGACACCATATACAAGGGAAAATGGGGTGGTGCCTATGGGAGTGCGGTAAGAAGTGCAATAGGCCTAGAGGGTGGGATTTATTTGGAGGTGCTAGTCATGACCAGAATCATTGACAACCTTCTTGAGGATTTTCAAGATAGTTTTATTGGTTGCCTCATCTTGGCCATTTCATTGAGGGAAATATGGACTAGAGAAATGGTGATGGATGTGGAGTCTAGCACACAGATCATCCTCATGCTAGTTTTTAAAAGGTGTTTTGTGGTCTGTGAAGATGGTAGATGGTATGCCAAAGTGGAAAATGATATGGTAAAGGATGAACTTGGATATTTGGATGCCAGTAGTTAGGGTGAGTAGAATTGCTTCAACCCATTTGGTGAAGTACTCTATGGCTATGATTATGTACTTATGTCCATCTAAGGAGAGGGGAGTGATTATGCCAACAAGGTCAAAGCCCCAACATGAAAATGGCCAAGATGCTGCAATGGGTTGCAAGTCTTGTGCTCATGTATGAATAAGATTTGCATGATGTTGACATGGTAGACATTTCCTGATGAATTCACAAGCATCATGTTCCATGGTTGGCCAATAATACCCAAATCAAAGGAAATACTTTTCTATAACCATGCCACTTGTGTGGGCACCGCAAATTCCAGCGTGGACCTCTTGTAAAGCTAGGATGACCTCGTTTGAATCTAAACACCTAGAAAGGATATTATGATATCCTCGACGATAAAGGGTAATGGCTACAAGAGTGTAGTAGGAAGCTCTACAAATTAGGTTTTGTCATTGGTTATTTGTGAGATGTGGAGATATAATACCATTCTTTAGATATGCATGGATGTCATGGTACCATGGGGACTGAGCACCAACCAAGACACACCATTTCTATATCATTGTTCACATAAGTTGGCGTGTGTAGCTACTTGACTAAAAATTCATACTGAGTTGAATCATGAGGGATCTCCAATAAGGATCAGATGGTTTCCTTTGCATCAGCCACTTTGTTCTGAAGCCTTGGTATCTGTGTTAATTGTAGATTCAGGAAATACTCTTTTAGTCTGTCCACCATTTCTTTGTAGGGTAGCAACTTGTTGTCCTTTATCTAATATTCATTGAGGAATTGTTTGATAATTAGCTGGGAATCTCCAAACACTTACAGTTATGTGATGTTCCATTGGATAACTATTTTGAGACCTAAGATGAGTGCCTCATATTCTACAATTTTATTAGTACATGGGAATCCCAATTTGAATGACTTTGGAATATAGTCACCTTGAGGTGTGATGAATAGGATTCATGTCCCTAATCCATGCAATGTGTAGGAGTCATCAAAGTATAGCTTCCACATGGGTTGTTCTTCAATCATACATAGATGTTCATCAGGGAATTCCATGATTAGTAGATAGGCAGCAACAAATGGTGCCTTTGCTAGCTGATTGATAATTACTTGCCCTTAGATTGCTTTTTGATCTATGTACTGGATGTCAAACTCACTGAGTAGCATGACCCATTTTTCCATACGGCCTATAAGAGTTGTCCTTGATAACAAATACTTGAGTGGGTCTACCTTTGAAATGAGCTTGATTGTGTGGTTGAGCATGTAGTGTCTAAGCTTTTGAGTGGAAAAGACCACTGCAAGGCATGCTTTCTCCATTGGTGAATAGTTAAGCTCATATCCAACAAGATTTCAACTGATATAGTAGATGGCTCTCTCTTTTTTGTCATCATCATGTTGTGATAAGAGTTCCTCCAATGCTATAGTGGTCACCGAGATGTAGATTATGAGAGGGTGTCTTGAAACTAGTGGTATAAGGATGGGAGAGTTAGCTAGATATTACTTGATTTTGTCAAAGATTTTCTGAGAGATGGGATCCCATTTGAAGCTTATGTCTTTGCGAAGAAGATTTGTGAATGATTGGCACTTGTCTGCCAGCTGTGAGATAAAGTGACACAGCGATTGGAGCTTTCCTTGTAGACTTCTAAGCTGCCTAAGTGTTTTTGGTGGAGGCATTTCTGTTATAGCTTTGACCTTTTTAGGATTGATCTCTATGCCATGCCATGATACTATAAAGCATAGAATCTTTCCAGATGTTACAATTAAGACACATTTCTTTGGATTTAGCTTCAAGCCATAATGTTGTAGGTGGTCGAACACACTCTCAAGAATGCTTAGGTGTTCACCTCGTGTTTTTGATTTTTCAAGAATGTCATCCACATAGTCTTCTAGGATCTTGTGGATCATATTGTGGAAGATAGATGTCATTGCTCTTTGATATGTATCTCCTACATTCTTTAGCCCAAATGGCATCATGTTGTAGCTAAAGGTACCCCATGGAGTTGTGAATGTTGTTTTATGTTGATCTTCTTCTGCTATCTAGATCTGATTATAACCTAAAAATCCATCCATGAGTGACAACATCTCATGGCCCACTATAAGATCTACAATCATGTCTATGTTGGGAAGTGGGAAATCATTTTTAGGACATGCCTTGTTTAGGTCCCTGAAATCTATGCAGATTCTGATGTCACCTGAAGGCTTTGTGATTGGTACCATGTTGGAGATCCAATCTGAGTAATCAATGGCTCCGATGATTTTGCCTTGGAGAAGCTTTTCTAATTCTATTTTTACTAGTAAGGCCACTTTCAAATGCATTTTTCTTAACTTCTTCTTGACTAGATTGACATTAGGATCCACTATAAGATTGTGCACAAAGAAATTTAGATTGAGCCTAGGCATATTCACATATGACCATGCAAAGTTTATGGTGGCTTCTTGGAGTAGGGCAGTCAGAGCCATTTCTGCACCCTCTGTTAAAGATGCTACAATGTAGGTGATTCTTGGGCATTCTTCTGTACCCAAGTTGACTGGTTTAGTTTCCTCTATGATGATAGGTGACTACTCTGGTCTATAATCCTGGATAGGAGGAAGAGGAAGGTCTCCATCTTCTAGCGCTTGAATTGCCAAGTTTTCACTAGAAGATACATGCTTTATTTTTACTTTTTTGGAATCAGAATGTGCCCTAGAGGGGTTTTCACATAAGGAATCATGCTTTTATTTTTCTATTTCACTTTTATGGCTAAAGCTTGCCTCTTCCCCAAAATATCCTTTAGGTTCGAGCTTATAGATGTGAATTAACTCTGGATCTTGATCTGATTGTGGGCCTAATGCCCCCATGAACTCTAGGAGTGCTTCCATTCTTTGGAACTCATTGATATGTGTGACACTTGGTTGGTCCCAGTCTATGAGTTCAGGGTGGATGAGGGGAACTTATATGAGGTTAATGATGAGTTGTTGGAGGATAGAACTACCTAGGAGGGTATCATCATCGAAGATGTCATCATAAGATTTCTTTACTTCCTCTTCAAGGATGTCTTCGATCTATACGAGGTCATCCTAGCTATTCAAGAAGAGAACATTGGTCATGTTAGTGCCCCCAGTTGTGGTATTGGGCTCTTGTATATGCATGAGAGGGGTATTAAAGCCAAGACCTTGATGTTGAGGATTCTTTGATGTTGTGATGGGGTCTTTTCTTTCATCTTCTTTTGGTCCTAGACCACCGCCTTGATATTTCCATTGTTTAGTGGCATACTTGTGGGATTGTGGATACTTGTATTTGAAGTAGCCAAGAAGTTGAGTGTCAAGTGGTGGGGGATCTTTGTACAACCACCTATTGATGCTAAGATCTATCTCTTGACTATTTATGTTTCCATGGGAGACAAAAGTCATAGGCCCCATTCTCTTGATTTCATGATTATCTTCAGCAGACTTGTTTTGGTGACTCAAGCGCCCTTGTGTATGTGGATCAAGTGGGAGGGCCCCTACTGCAAATGCATCATGTAGGTTGTATTCACCACAACCTTGGTTTTTGATCTTGATGGAAGAGAGAGTGGAGGTGAGGATAGTCTCTAGATCATAATGGGATCGAGATGAGCTTGTAATAGAAGTACCAATATCGGTTCCAGGATAATGAGTGGAATGAGGGAATGATGCTTCCATCGCATGATAGTATGCGAAGGGTTGGGGATCTATATGGATGGTAACCTCAGTACCTTGATGTGGAAATTTTATGCATTGATGGTAAGTGGATGGTACAACCTTGATGGAATGGATCCATGGTTGGTCCAGGAGGATGTTGAATGGTAGGTCAAGATCAATGTGGAAAATGGTGTCTTATGTTGCTGGGCCTAACTAGATAGGAAAAAGAATGGTACCTTCAAAGGTACACTCCAAGTTGTCATATGCCTTCATGGTGATTACTTCATGTGAAATATCAGCTTCTATGAACCCTATCTGCTGAATGAATTTTAGAGTACACAAGTTTAGGGATGAGCCATTATCTATCATGACCCTTTTGATGGAAAAATCTCTAACCATGACAACGATGCAGAGAGGGAGATTATGGTCAGGTGAAACAACTAGCATGTCATATGGTTTGAAGGAAAGAGCACATGGTGTGGATAGATGTCCCACAAGGTTTTTAAACTAGATGGTGTTTATATCTATGGGGACTTGTGCTTCATGGAGGGCTTGGTCAAGGATTTCTTGATGGAGGGGTGAGGTGCGGAGAAGGCTGAGGATGGAGATTTGGGCTAGTGTGTTCCAAGATGTTCTATGAGGTTGTATTGTGCATTGTGTGATGGTCTTGGATGAGCACCAATGACAATTATCTGGCCTCTATAGGTGGTAATGACATATTTACTATCTTCTCCTTTGATGTGGATGACATTGACTATGGGCTCGACTTAGGTTATACATCCAAAAAACTTGTTGAAATTCATATAAGCAATAGTGTAGTGTTTGTGGCCAGTGTGATCTCCTTGTTTGCCTTTGCCTTGGTTCTGGGGAGGAGGATTGGTATTAGCTTGGTTCTTCCTAGTGTTGTGTTGTGGGAACACATTCTGATAGATTTGAAAATTTTCATTAGGTGAGGCTTAAGAAGGCATGTCTATTTGGATCTCCTTTTGGTCAATGAGATCTTGGATTTAATTCTTGAGTTTCATACACCTTAGGGTAGTGTGTCCTTTGATACAATGATAATAATAGTACTCATGATCCTTATACTAGTTGGGCTTAGGAGTGGCATCATCAAACTTCTAGATCAGTGGGTATTTAATCAAGTTGGCCTTAGCCATTCAATGAAAGATAACATCCAGAGGTTCACCAAGTGATGTGAAGATCCTCTTCTGATAATTCTGGGCTTTGGGTCTATTCTGATTGGGAGCAATATTGATGGCATTAACCTGATTGGTTGGATTTCCTTGATGGGCTTGATGTACTTGTTGCTAATAGTTCTTCTGATTATTTTGAGGCTGATATTGATGTATAGGTTTCCAATGAGTTTGAGGCTATTGTTGATATGTAGGAATAGGTGTAGGTCCAACCACAACAATTTCGACATGCTTGGTGTCCGTAGCTCTGTCAGTGATTGCATTTTTGTTACGATTCTAGTAACGGGGTTGATCATTGTTGGGTTTACTTTGGGAATCATTTTTGTAATGACGAATTGTGCCTTTATCTAGGAGACCTCTTTCAATATCTATCCCTTTTCTTTTGATATCCTAATAGGTTTAGGTACAGTTCATTCTCATGAAGTGGGCTAGTTTGGGATGTAGGTTATTGATGAAGATCTTGGTTAGATGCTTCTCAGGTGGTTGGTATGATAACCTGGTAGTGAGGTTTTTCCATCACTGCAAGTAGTCTGCTAGGCTTTCTCCTTCTTTCTATTTTGAGTTGCAGAGGTCTAATAGGGTCAACTCATTCTCAACATTGTGGGCATATTGGGCAATGAACTTCTCAAAGAGCTCAAAAAAATTTGTGATGGTCCCACAGGGTACCTTGTAAAACCACTCAACAATAGTTCCTCCCAAGCTTTTGGGGAATAGGCACAAAAGATAATTGTCACTGCAAGCCACTTCTTGGCACGCCATATAGAAATCTTTGATGTGATTCACCAGGTCTCCTTTTCCTTGATATTTATCGAACTTGGGTGTCTCAAAGTTCTTAGGGAAACAAGCAGTTGCGATTGATCTGTCAAATGGGTAGGGACACACCTCTTCAAACTTGAAGGTTTTATTCTTTGTGCTAGTTTGGAGCTCCTTAAGAGTATTCTTCATTTCCTCCCACTTAGTATTGATTGGTGTTGGAGTGGGTACTCCCATTTGAAAAGGATCTAGTGGTGCTAGTGAATAAGGGTGATTTTGGGGTGGAGATTACCCAACGAGATAGGTAGATTGGAATGGATTTTGGAGTGAAGATTTCTGGGGAGGATATTGTTGATGCGGTTCGGGGGTGTATTGCGGTGGAGGATATGGAACTACTTGCTGGTGTTGGGGGATGACGGGATGTTGCAATTGCACTGGATAGGATGAAGCTTGTAGCTACTAATGAATGATAGGGATTTGTTGCTATGATTGGAAGTATTGCTATTGTAGAGGAGGTTGGTGGAATGATGTAGCTTGTTGGTAAGATGGCCCTTGTTGAACTTGGCTTTGTTCTTGGTTGATGTAGGATGGATGCATTCCCACATTTCTTAAGGGTGGAACTGATGTAGGGAAGCCAAGAGGAGGTGGTTAGGCAAGGTAGGTTGTGAGATGGGATGAACTCTATTACTGAGGTGGTGGAACTTGCTGAAAAGCATTGGGTGGTGTGAATAGATGGTTTGTGAATGGGAAAAAGGATGAAGCTAGCAGAGATTGAGATGGTTGTTGTTGTGCTACTTGGGAGAAGGTGGCTTGTTGGTTTGCTAGTATGGATGCAGTGAAATGGGTTGGTATTCCAAAGGCTTTCATTTCTTCTTTAGTGAGACCCCATTGAGAACTAGTGCATGGTGGGAACTGTGATGCAGAGGATCCTTGAAAGGTGGATGTGATGGGAGTTTGGGACATGAATGGTGGATTTGAAAAACCCATGAAGGGCATACCTGTGGTGAATGCATTTTGTTGGGCATGTGCCAAGGTAGATGTTTGTTGGGGGGTGAATGAAGATGCTTGCGTTCCCCATGAAAAGGGTGATGTTGATGTGGAATTTTGCTAGAAGAAAGAGGAGAATGATTGTGTTGCCCCTAGAAATGATGTCATGGGTGTAGAAGCTTGTGAAGTGAAAGGGAAGGATGATTGCATCCCCCCAGAAAGAATGGGGTGGATGTAGAGGCTTGTGAAGTGGAGGGGAAGGATGATTGCATCCCCCTAGAAAGAATGGTGTGGATGAAGAGGCTTGCTGGAAAGATGAGGGAAATGACTATGTTGCCGCTAGAAACAATGATGTTGCTTGGCCCATGGAAGGTGACGGGACTGCTTGTGTAAAGGCTTGGGTGGGAGGTGGTGCTTGGTTTTGCAAAAATCTTTGGGTAGGGATGATGGATTGAGATGCTATGGAAGATGATGGTGTGCCTATGAGAGAAAATGGAGTGGATTGTGTCGCTTGTGTTGTAGGGCCTGTGCAACTACTTTGCAAAAGAGGAGGGATGGGCGAAGCTACTTGTGATATGTGGAGAAGTGGATCAGGGATCTATTAGATGATGAGGGTGTATACTTCTATTAGGATTCAGATGTTGTTGATGGGGATGTGAGGTTGGATATATGGTGGAATGGGAGTACCCTTCTATGTGAAGTTAGCCCACATGTTTTATTGACTCTAAGCAGTGAGCGCACTAATCATTTGTGCATTTCTCGGATGATTCATAAATGTTTCTATGGCAAAAGAAGCTAGGGGGATATTGGTATCATCCCATGCATTACTAGTTTGTTGAATCTGGGGATTGTAAGCTACCATTGCATTGGTATAAATGTTTGGATCAGATGAGATGGGGACTTGATAAGGATCCATGTTCCTTCATTTTCTAGATCTTGTCTCAATAGGCATGGAGTGGAGATGCAGATGCTAGATGGATGTAATATGTTCCTAAAAGACTCTAAAGAATGATGGATGCAAACCTATGAAACTTCTAAGGATGGTGGATTTCTAGAGTGCAATGCAAAGATTGGTGAGATTCTTGGATTTGGATCAAGGATGCCGAAGATTGGTGGAAGATGGGGACAGATTGGTGAAAATGCTTGGCGATGATGGGGGCTTGGTGGGATACTCTAATTTGGATCAAGATTTGGTGGATGATTGGTGGGATGCTGGTGGAGGATTACTAAGTGTCAACAAATGAGCTACTATTTTCCCGATGGAGGATCAGTGATAGGATTTCGTCAATCGAGGATAGACTAATGATCTTTGGTCAACAAGATTCTTATTAATGCAAGCCAATCTCTTGCTCGAGATGATGAGGCTATGCAAGGAAAAGTTGGGTTTCCTTTAGATAATGCTTTGTTAAAGGGGGTAATTTTTTATTTAGGGTGAGGATTGAAAACAACTCAAAGGTTTTGAACACTAAGTGCTTGTGGATTTGGATCACTAGATTTGGTGCAAAGATGGTTGGTTTTGATTTTGGATGATGGATACTAGATTTGGATCAAGGATTTATGATTATGATGGTGAAAGATGATGGAATGATGCTATTTCTATGAGGATAATCTAGATGCAACTATGCAGATGATGATAAAATGCAACTAAGAGGGACTCTAGGATGCAACTAAGGTTTGGTGGTGATGCAAGGATGAAAACTAGGATGAGCTAGGATGAAGGACTGTCGAGATAGGATTTTGGATCTAAAGGTAGAATGGACATGTGATGGATCTTGCTAGTCTTCTCTTTCAAGATTGATGAAGCAATGGTTTACTCGGAATCTATAAGCAAACTATTTGACTCTTGCGTTATATCCCATGTTATCAAGATTTTCTTTATACTTTTATTTGGCTTGGGTTTCTTGCACAAAAGATTGATGGCTTTTAAGATTTCTCTCTGCAACTTTCTTCTCTTGATAGGCTTGGGATTTTGGAAGTTTAGCTTTCAGGTGTTTGATCAAATTGGACATAACTTGGGGAGATTTTGAAAATTGTATTGAGACAAAAAGCTTTGGGTATCTGACTTTGAGGGATTCTTCTGCAAGGTTTTCTGAGTATCTTCAATCAAGTTGTAGATTAGTTTGATGTTTCCAATGGAAAATGGTAGACTTGACAAAGACTTTTGAAATAGAAATATCACAAGGGATAAAGAAACCTTGTGGGATACAAGCAAGATGGAAAATTCTTGAATCTGGAAAAGCTTTGAAAGGTGTACATTCCAACAAATGTTTTTTTAGAGCCTTTGACTATTCAATCACTTCAAGCAAATCTACCTAAAGGAAGGTGAGTATCAAAATCCTTGTCCACAACTTGATACACCCTAAAAGGGGATACATATAGTGAGTAATCTTAAGGTGATTTGGTAAACCCCTTGGATCGGTCCTTACACAAGGATTATGATACCTTTAGATGTGGATAGGGTAGCCTCTATTTTAATAGGTTTGTAATTGTTCCATGGAGTCCTCCCAATCAGTTTGTACATGTGTGACTCACTTAAGAGCCTAGTTGACCATGCCAAAATAGTAGGGATTATTCACCTACCTCGGGCTACCATCAACATGCCTCACCTGAACTTGAGGGGATACAAGTGAGATTTTTCTCAGCGCTTTATTTCTATACTAGTCAGGGAAGATATCGATTTGAGGTCATTCTCTAGAGAGGAAGCACTTTTCTCCCCAGACAGGCCTCTCTAAAAGTAAAACAAGTGAACTTGTCTGAGTTCAAGTGTTTTACGTTACTTAGATTTAACAAGGATTTTGCAAGAAAATGGGAAACTCCTAGATGCACATCATGAAGATTCTTTTTCCCAAATTTGATTAAGTGTTTGAATTTTGAAAATTGAAGACACAAGTGTTTAAGATTTTGAATTTTTCTTTCTCTTTCAAAAAGTAAAGCTTTTCATCGATTTGCAAGTTCTTTGATTTGGGCATTCAAGATTGAGATTTTGCATGTTTTTTTTAAGAACTTTGAAATGAATTGAATTTTCAAAGATGAGGGAATAGAGATTTCTTTTCATTCACTTTTTAGACCATTCAAGAGTGTGTGTTTTTTTGGAAATAAAAAATTGACTCTTTTAAGACTCTAAAGTTTGATTTTAGGATGCTTCCTACGATTGATTTTAGGAGCCAAAATAAAGATGATCTAATGCAATTTGTGGTTCTTTTTAGGCCTCAAAATGAAGTGTTCTTAAATTTTTATGAATGCATCTAAAACCTTGATGTTGCAAGGATGCAATTGATTTCATTGATTTTGTTAGAAGATTTTGCAAATTTTTAGTCTTTAAAGAATTCAAGAATGATTTGGGGGTTCATTTTAAGCACTAAAACAAGATGTGTATGACTTTGCTTTATTCATTTTTACCCCAAATTGAAGTATTCTTGGATGCTATCTGGGAAATATGGTAGACCCTAGATGCTATCCTGAATTTACCAGATGTGATCTAGGAAATGGTGTATACCCCATATGCGATCTAGGAAATGGTGTGGACCCCAGATGCGATCTTGAATTTACCAAATGTGATCTAGGAAATGGTGTAGACCCTAGATGCAATCTGGAATATAGGATGCAACCTTGAATTCCTTAGATGCGATCTTTTGGAAGTTTCAAATGCGTTTACATGAACTTTTCACACAGAAAATATATAGTTTTTTGTCAAAATGAGATTTTTTTAGGGATTTTTTGGAAGAATTGCTAGGAATCAATGCTAGATATATCCTATGAGGGAGTATTCACAGCCATTCTATAGTAGTTGTTGTTGCATTCATGACTGTGATTGTCATTGATGTCAACACAGTGATCTACTGAAGATTAGGAGAGAAGCAGATAGTGTTTGAGTTAGCACACTTGGGATATTGAAGATGAAGCTATGCGATGTTAGGGAATTACTCTATGATGTTCTATAAGATTGTGGTTAAGAGTGCAGATGTAAATTCATTTATTCATGATAGTTATGAGGAAATCAGTGCAAGTAGTATTCAGGCAATGTTCCTAAGTAGCAGTTTGTGGAAATCAGATGATATCTCCTAATCAGGATTGAATCTAATCATGTGTATTTATGAGGTAGTTTAAGACATGATGTTGGTGACATGGATATGAGCATAAGATCTAAGGTTGCACGAGTGAAGAATTATCTTAATTGGAAGCCGACAATTTTGTGTAATTTTTATGTAACATGTGGAAACTTTTATTTTGTAATTTGTATGCCGACTCATTTGTAATTACTTTAGTGTGGTATAAAGGAAGGAATTTTTTCCTTGTTGTAATATGTAAGTGTGAATGTAGAAGTTGTGAATTGTATTTTGAAAGTGAGTTGCGGATTTGTGCAATACTTGTTGGAAGAGGATATGTGAAGTATACAGATCTGGTATTGAGATCTGAAGAAGCAGTTGGTGTGGTTTGGCATAGCTAGAGGAGTATTGAATTATTGAGATCAGTAATCTTGTGGTATTGTTCTGTTGAGTAATACTAAGATAAGTTGGATAGTGTGTTCGATGATCTTACCCTAAAGCTGTTTGGGCAGTGGGTCAGTGGGTCCTTCTGTCTTCCATAACTCCTAACCGAGTAAGAATCTTTTAACAGGGATTCAAAGTCTCCTAACAGGGACTCATATGTACTAAATGTATTTCATAAGACTCCTAATAGATTCCATCCTCTCACAAGGAACTTTCATATTAGTTCATGTTTTATGGGCATCATTCCCACTGGGGTTTACTCTTTGATCAAGAGGTTCCCTAGTCAACATATCATGTGTCATTGTGTTATTGTGCATGTATATCTTTCTATGGTTGTTGATTACATTTCTTACATGGTTAAAATCTATCAAGGTAGATAAAAGTTGCATTTATCTGATAAATTATTCACCCCCCCCCTCTTAGTTATCTTGGTGGACTTTACTTCCTAACAATTGGTATCAAAGCAACAGGTCCTTGAAGGAAAAGTTTAACAACTTAAGGAGATCCATGGTGAATCATTTCAAGAAAGAAATCCCTAAGTTTGATGGAGTAAATTTTGACAGCTGGAAAGAAAAGATGAAGACATGTTTACTTTGTTTAGGACTAGGTTATTGGTTAATCACAAAGAATCAGAAGACAATCATTGATGAGGATAAGATTGAAGAATGTAATAATGAGGAAAGAGATCTATTCATGTGTAACATACTTGCCAAAGAAGCACTCTTGTCAACCCTTCTAGAAAATGAGTACAGACAGGTAAAATATCTAATAACATCTCATGAAATTTGGTTAGCTTTACAATCTACTTTTGAAGGTGATGAACATGCAAAGAAAGTCAGATTACATAATTAGATATGTGCATTTGAAGATATAAGAATGATGGAAGATGAATCTGTTAGAAGCTATATTGGTAGAATGTCAGAGATTGTTGTAGGTATAAAATCTTGTGGAGGAACCAAGACAGAGAATGAAGTGATATGGAAAATTATGAGGATATTGACTCCTACATTTAAGAAGACAACATAGATGATTGAATAAGTTATTCCTTGTACTAAAAAATTTACCAGAGAAACTCTTCTTGGAAGATTGGAAGTAGCAGAGGTGAACTTGAGGTTATTAGGAGATTTACTTAGAATGGTGATGCAGGGGCATTCTAGGGTACTTGGTGAATTTGCATGGGAGGTGTGTGTTTGGTCGGTGTTACTTGGTTGTAGCCTTGACCAATGGTCTCAGTCATTGAAGGAAGCTTGGTCACTGAAGGAGCTTGGTAATCCCTAATGCTCAGTGAAAGTCTTACTTGGAAATTCTTGTGGTGCTTGGTCAACATTAGTGCTCTGACATGCCTGACATGCTCAGTTATTTCACTATTGCTCGGTAGTTATGGTTTACCGACTGGAGTTCTATGTGATTTATTGGGCTGACTTGGTGCATTTATTGTTGGTAGCTATTACTTCAAGCTGACATGTTGAATTAAATGTTTGTAAGGCTATTTTGATGCCAACTTGTATTGAATTTGATAATTGTTGGGTGGAGTTAATGGTTTCATCTAGCCAACTTGTGGCCGATGACTAGTATTTAAGGGGTGTTTGGGTAGATGTTTAGGGACATTGAGAAGATCTAGGATATCATATGAGAAGCTTCAAAGTTGAAGTTGGAAAAGTTGTGGAAAAGGTCTTGCATGATCTTTAAAATTAGATTGTTATCTGATAGTTGGTATTGCAAAGCTAGTGGTTTGCACACTTGGGAACAAGGAGATTGCTTGGAGGCTTGTGAGCACAAGTTTAGATCTACCTTAGGGTTTCCATCAGCTTCTGATTGTCTTTAGAACTGAACTAGCTAAGATTGTATTACATCTATGTGTGGATCTTTCCCTAACCTGGAAGGCCTTACAATTAGGCATGTTAATGAAAATTACTTTGAAACATCTTGTGTTGTGTATTTCTACTGTGTAATTCTAAAGCTGCAAGGTTTGGACTGTCCTTAATTGGATCCACCATCCTTGACTGTGTCAGGTGGTATCAGAGTGAGAGAGTTGATCTTGTGGAGTGAAGGTTGACCTAGGAAGGTTGATCTTGCAAATTTGATCTTGTTTGTGAAGAGATCATATGATCTAGATTGCAAATCCAGAGCACTGAACTTGTGCATCTTGCCCTAGTTGTTTGTTCAAGGTGAAAGATTGAGATTTGACTTGCATACAACTTGGAGATTGTCACAAGGTGGTCAATGTAGGGTTTGGTTGGAGAGGGTTTCTCTTATCTTTAAGGATGCCTCTAAGAAGATTGAACCTTGGAGTTATTTCTAATCTCTGTGATACTGTTGAATCTAGGATTATAGAGAAGGTGAAATCAGATTTCAGATCTGAGATGGAGTTGATGAAGAATGACATGGTCACTGAGATCATGAGAGTTATTACTGGTGTACCTAAAAATTTTGGTACTGAAGATGGTTATGAGGAAGCTGTTGAAGACTTTGAACCTACTCGATCTAGTGGTGATGATTGGAGGGATAGATCTGGTGAAGACAAAACTGCTCTATTGCCTAGATTTGGAGCTTAGTTAAGTATTAGTTATCGAATGGAAGTTTCTACTTTCTCTGTTACTTTGAAGCCCAAGAACTTGATTGATTGGATTGGTGAACTTGAAGATTTCTTTGAGCTAGAAGAAATTGAAGATCCTCTTCAGGTGAGATTAGCACAGACAAAGTTGAAAGGACATGTTGCTCTTTGGTGGAAAGAACTACAAAGAGATAGAGAAGATGAAGGTGAAATGAAGATTAATCAGTGGAGGTTGATGGTGACTAAGTTGAAAGCTAATTTCACACCTTCTGACTATGATCTTGACTTGTTTAAGAAGTTGTAGAATCTAAAATAGAAGGATCTTTCTGTTGAAGATTATACCAAGGAGTTCTACAAACTTACTATTTGGTCTGGACACCGAGAGCTTGGTAAGGAGAAGGTAGCTTGATATGTGAATGGTTTGAGATTAAATATTCAGGATGAGCATGGTATGTTGAAGATTGATTCTATTGAAGATGCTTATCAGTATGCTATGAAGGTATAAGATAAGTTGAAGAGGAAACAACATAGTAATCCCCAAGGGAAGGAAAAGATTGATCACTCGGTGAAGGATAAACCGACTGATGCAGAAGATGAATAGAAACCTATGGAATTGAAGAAGAAGAAAGGTAGAGTTATCTTTAAGGGTACTTTCTATAATTTTGGAGAGGAAGGAAATGATTTTTTTGAGTGTACACAAAAGAAGCTTGGTGCCTGATGAACTGTTGTGGTGAATGAGAATGAACCTGAATATGAGGAATTGCTACTTTGGAAAACATTGTGTTGGCACTTCAAATTTTTAGTACATGAGTCTTGTGAAATTTTTATAAATTTGAAGTGTGTATAAATGTTCATGAAGTTGTGATAATTTTTCTATAGAAAACCTATAAAAAATCCTACAAAATTATCTATTTTTCCTTAGTGTCCAGTGAGCCCTAACTAAGAGTTAAACTTGAGAAAAACCCTAAGTTTATGCCATGTTCAAAAACCCTAGGTCACTCTATTCATTTCTATTTGAGCGTTACCTTTTTGAATCACTTAAAGTATCAAAAATGCATGTGTGTAAATATTTTCCTAAGTCTCTGTGATTGGCGGTTTTATTTTTCCTAAGTCTGGCAATGATTAATATTTCCTAAGTCCTATGCTTTTTATTTTCTAATGTTTCAGCTTTCATTCAGCTTTGATTCTTTAATGAAGATCTAACAGCAGTCATGTGTTCACATGGAATCTTTCCAAGCCATGAAAACATGTGACTAACCATTGATCTTACAATGAAGCTTGATGTGGAAACAAAGTGGGACCACTGACAAGTATTTCACAAGTGGTGGCTTTTTATTTGTAGAGGATAGTGGGGCTGGTGGCAAAAGGATCTCGAGAGTTGAAAAGTAATAAGGAAAATATCAAACAACTATTGTATAATCACATGGGATCTTAGAGGCCTATGCAATCATGTGACATGTCGTTGATCTTGCATAAATCCAAGCGTGATTCTCAGGTGGGACCTTTGACAGATGTACATGAATAGCATTTTCTCATTAGCTAATATCAGTGGGACCGGTGTTAGTTTTTTCATATGGTTTTTCCTTGATTGGTCGATAGTACTTTCTGATGTGGAGGATGTCAGTAAAACACCAGTGCTCGAAAAGAAGGAGATTACATGACAACTTGCCAGGTATTGCCAGCATGGATTTTTCTTTATTAACAAAGAAAAGTGGGACCAGTAACTTGAAGAAAAGATGATGGTGAGTGAATGCTAATAGTTTGTCACATGTTCGCATGAGAAATTTTCAAGCTATGCGATCATGTGACTAACATTTTGTTTTAATAGTGAAAGTTATATGGGACTAATGTCAACAAAGAGACTAAGTGGCGGCTTGTCGCATGTTCACATGAGCAATTTTCAAGCTATGCAATCATGCGATAGGATATTAGATCATCTACTAATGATGATCAATGGTTCTAATTCAAACTGGAGATAAAGTAATGCAATTTTGAAGTTTCCCATTGAGAAGTGACAGTTCATTCTTTCAGAGGAGTAATTGTTGAATCATGCTAAATAAATTATTGAGATGACTGCTTTAATTGCTCATATATCAGAATTCCACACACTCTCAAAAGCATGAAGAAATCAAAAAATTGTAGAGACTCAAGCATGAAGAATTGCAAGGACTGGTTGTTGTCTCCCGGTGATTTCCCAGAAAGAGGTTGGTAAAATACTTGTGTGAATTGCTTCCCTGCTAAAAGAGTCACAGTTCTGTAGTTTTTATATCTTGCAAAGGTTTCTTTTAAGATAAACCCTAAAAATGGCACCAAGGAAAGAATTATCCAGTAAAATTGAGTATAGTGAAAGAGGTTTGCATGAGGATTTGTTGCAGTTACTTCCCGGCTCTACTACTAACCTAGTGAAAACCAAGAGTTTGATTCCCAAAGACCCTAGGGTAAAAGTAGCGGAGGGTTTATATGACACAGCAAATTTTATTAGGGAGGCTAAAATTGGTACAATCAATGCAAGTGGTGACTCTGATATCACTGGATTAGATCTATTCAAAGTAGGTTTGAGTTAGAGAAATGCCCCTCACCCTGCAAGCAATATATGGCAGTCTGACGTGGGAAAACTTGTGGTACCTAATGTCTTTTTAGATGTTGATTTGATGATCCAGGTTGCAAAGAATTATGACCCAATCACTAGGGAGGTTAGGGATGCAAAGGGAATACTATTGATCAAAATTTCTGCTGAAGAGATCAGGAAGGTGTTCAGGTTAAGTGAACCCTCAGACAGTTTAGAGAATATTGATTTTGAAGAGCTAAGGCAAGTATATGATGCACAAAGGAACTATTTCATAAGAAAATTGTTGAAGGATTTCTACACCAAAATTGGGAAAATGGTTATTATGGGACAGAACACATAGGAGCCTTTTAAAATAGAATATTTTGATTCCAGAGCTAAGGGTGCATATTGGTCATTATGTCAGGCTTTTGGAGAGGATGTTAGTGAGAGGATGCCAATACATTTGATGTACATGGTGATCCAAATTCTATATTCACATCTATCTATTACTTTTGATTTTGCTCCATTCATTGCTGAACAAATCCATAATGGATTAGTGAAGATTCAAAAGAATGAAGATGACAGACCCTTATGCTGGTATTCTTTCATAATGCACATGTTTTTGTTTAAAGGAGCAAGATTTTTTGGGCAAGAAATGGAACTAATGAGACAGAAGGATGGTGAAGATATGCCAGTCCAATTATGGAGCCTCATAATGACCTGGGATAGAAAGGATAATAGTTTCACAAATTTTGATAAACATTTTGCAGCCAGACTCAGGATGTTGTTTGTCTTAGACAACCCAAGAATCCCAACAATATTGGCACAACTCATTAGGCCAAATCAGTTTGCTAAGAATCTGAATATTATTCACAATTGGGGTGATGTCATTTTCTACAATGTATCAACTGGCATCAGGTTGTATGGTTTCAGGGGGACCCCTTTTATATTTCCTTATCATGTACCCCTTAGGATTGGAATTGCATAATTTTTCAGGTAATTGGGAGATATTGAAGAGTATGCCCTCACTGGAAAAGGCAAGGGAACTTTATTCCTGAATGTTACCATTGCCCACCAATTCATAATTACCATGGGTGGATGGGTTCACATGGATAAAATCCTGGCTCCATACTGTATGGCCACAGCAATTGCCAGAACAATAGATCCAGAAGGGTTCTATAATGAAATGTTCAAGAAGAGAGCCAAGTGTGCCATGATTAACCACATTTTTAATTTCCCTGAGGATATTGTTAGAAATGTCCCAAAGTTGCAGGATCAAGAGGTTAGGAAGGAAAAGTGGCTTGTGTACAAAAAGACATTAGATTTTATTCAGTAGTTTGATTCTGGATGGGATCCCCTGAAAAGCGTAACTCCAATGGGGAAGAAAATAGATACCCTCATGAATTGTTTTCAGGGTATTTTTCAGACCTTAAATGAAAAGAATGAAAAGGTTATGAAGGATGATCTAGAAAGGGCTAAGCAATTGTTAAGAAAGCCTGTATTTGCAAAAGTCTTTCCCCCAAGAAGGTACATGGTGCAAAAGAAGACTGGTTACAATGTTGTAGTACTAGAGCGAAGCCAGCAAAGGCAAATTGATACAAGGAATATCCCATCAACTTCACAACAAGTTGAGAAACAAAAGGAAATTGTAGAGATCCTTGATTCTCCTCATCCTCAAACCTCTGAGGATGTAATTGATTCTCCACCCCATCAAAGAAATAGAGAGTGGAAGAAAGACCTGTTCATGTTGACAAGGAGTATTCTCCATCACAGTCTCCTCTAAGAATTTTTTATGACCAAGAGATTGCAGAACAAGTACAGCAAGTAGATACTCTAGGTCAAATCTTTATGACCTATGAAGAAATAAATGAGGGAGTTCCAGAACCACCAGAAGAGCCCAAGTTGGTTTTAACAGTAGGGGAATTGACAGGTATAGAGTTAAACCCTATAATCAAGCAGGCTTGTGAGGAATTTTTGGTTGATGATACTTTTGTTAAAACTAGGGCCTTCATGCAATTTCTTTGGAAATTAAACATCAGGCAATTTCAAGAAATCTATGAGAAGAAACATGAAGAGAATCCAGAGAAGGATTTACAAATCATAGAGGAGGAAGTGAAAATAGAGATGACTGCAAAGTTTAAACAAATCACTCCAGAATAGGGAAGAGATATGGTAAAAGTGTCAGGAGTGCTAATCCTCCTAGAGTGGGATATAGCTGATGTAGTAGTTTTTGATGCAGTCAAAAAATAGACCACTCCTTTCCATAGAATTCAAGAAGAATTAGAACAGGCTATTAAAGGGGTCACTTTCAGTGACAATCATCAAGCTTTGGTAATGTGGTCCTTAAGAAAGAATGAAAGTAACAAGGGAAAACAAATTGTCAAAGATGACCTTTCAGGGAGTCTAATTGTAAGAAGGGTTACTGATACTTCTTTGATGGAAGCATCAGGTATGGTAATTGCCACAACACAATTAATAGAAAAAGTGGCAGAAAGGGAAGCTAAAGAGAAGGAAGAGCTCACTACAAAATTGGAAACTATTTTGAAGGTTTATGGTGAGTTGAAACAGGGGATTCTTGAGAGAGATATTCTAATTGTAGATTTAAAGAAGAGATTGGGAGAGCATGGCCCAATACAATTATCAGAATAGATGCAGATAGCTTCCTCCCCTACTAGGCCTTCCTCATCAAGCCCTATTGTTGAACTTCCTCCTTCCCCTCTTCCTCCTTCCATAGATGAGGAAGACATTCATCAGAAAGTAAAGGAGAGGTTTGATAAGAAGATAAAGGATGTTGTTTCAAATTTTGTTGCAAAGGTGAGATCTAAAGAAGTATACAAGTCTACAAAACAATTGGTAGAAATCTTAGCATCTTTTAAAAAAGAAGTGGCTACTGTGGACAAGACCTTGGAAAGATGGTCTGCAAGAAGAGATAGTCTAAAGTCATTTTTTGACCAAATTAAGGATAAGTGTATTGTGAATATAGAGCTAACAAACACTTATAGGTTTGTTAAGGATCTTTTTGATTTTGAGGTAAATAGGGGGAGTATAAGAAGAAAGTCAGAAATCTTAAGGATGAGATATTTCCAAGATGATTTTCAAATTTTTCCTGGTCTTATTAAGGTAGATGGGGTAATTAAAGATAAAGGTCAATGGACGGAGCAGATAGATAGACAAGTATTGTCTAAAGTAGACTCCATTTTATGTACAGATGATAATACCCCATTCATACAATTTGTTGAACTCCTTCAAGATGCTAGGATAGATTTTGCTAATGTAAGAATAGAGGTTCACCAGTTGGTTGTTGAGTGGAACAAATTACTACCAAAGAGGGATGAAGTCCTTGCCTTTCATTGGCTGAGTGAAGAGACCTATATGACCTGGGAATCAACATATCCCTCAAAGTGTTCAGAAGAAGAAGAAGAATCAAATAAAGAAGCAGCAGGTAGTAGTATTCCAAATCCTCAGGATCAAAGATAACATGGACAAAGATGTCAAGTTGATATCATAGGCACGGATACAACACCTGGCAGAAATTGAATTGACCTTGGGAGCTATTGCAAGATTTTGGCGCTCATCTTTACGATCAATCTCAAAGTTTTGTAACAAGAAAGTTTTTATTTGCATTTTTTGTCTTATCTGAGGACTTCTTTCTTGTCTTTTCTAAGATGATCCGAAGCTTGTTTGCAATCCTTATTCTATAAAAGGATTAATAGGATCAGTGTAAAAGGACCGAGAACTTGATCAATTTTACTGATAAGTTTCTTGAGTCTGGGATATCATAGACTATTTTTAGACATTATTTCTATAGAAGCATAATATTTTCTAGTTCAAGTTATTTTCAGAAGGTTATATTGTAAAGCATTTTGTAAGCATGATATAATATAGCATTTGAATAAAATCCAGGATTTGTATCTCTCCTTGAGTATTTCTATTTGAGTTATGAATTGTTCCAATTCATTGCATAGATAATCTCTATGTGTATGTCTATATTTCTTAGCTCTGATCCAGGATCAGATTAAATGAGCTTTGAAAGTGACATAAATTCTTTGAAGTTTTTCTTAAGGATACACCAGTAAGTAGTGTGAATCTAGGAACCTTTGATAAAATCCACCACAAGGTGATTAGTATTTTCAAAGGGGAATAAATCTTTCAAAGTTTAGTATATGTGTTCATGCATAACAGTCTTGCAGTGGAGGTGTAGCCCAATGGATAAGACACTGGCCAGCAGTGAGGTTCTTCTCATAGAGATAAGTGTTTAAGGGATTCTACTGGTATTTCCATCTTAAAGCATAAAATTGTCAAAATTCTTTGAAGTTCAATGATTTGCAAAATAAATTATCATGTAGTGATAGAGAAAATCTATGAATGAATGGTCATCATATAGTTTTTTCTTGTCATTTATCTATTGCATTTAAATCTAGTTAGTGAATTAATGAAGCAAGTTTTGTTACTAGATTAGGATCACCCTCCTTGGTTTTGTAGACCCAGAAGCGCAGAGGGCATACTAAGACCCTATAGTTGGTCCAATCATCTCTAAGAGTTAAATATTTGGATCCAACCAATCCTCAAAATCTATAGATGTATTGGTTGCCTGTTAGAGCATAAAATCCCATTTTGGAAACCAACACATTGCTCGGTACAAAGGAGGAACCTTGTCAAAGGAGTAATTTGTTTAGGACCCAATGCAAGTCTAGAGGTAAACTTTGTGATGTTATTGTTGATAGTGGTAGTACTAATAACCTTGTTGCTAAGGACATGGTTCAGAAACTTAGGTTGAATAGAATGAAGCATCCTTGTCCTTATAGGATTGGCTAGTTACAAGATGTTCATGCTCTAGAAGTAAGAGAACAATGCTTTATTGATGTTCAGATTGGTCAGTATAAGGATCTTGTGTTATGTGACATTGTGAAGATGAATAGTTGTGATATATTGCTCGATAGACCTTAGCAATATGATTGCAAAGATATGTATGACTATGTCAAAAATATGTTTACTATTGAGAGGGATGATAGGAAGTTTTCCCTGATGCCTTTACTAGAAATAACATTCGGTAGGAGAAGCCCGAGTATTGGTAGCTGGGTTGAGTTGGTAGATCTAGAGAAAATGAATGATCAGTATGGAGAATCAACCTATGTGTTGTCAAGGAAAGACTTGAAGAGATAGAGGAAATTGAAGTGGAAGAGTATGCAAGCTGAAAAGGTGGAGGACTTGTATGTGAAGAACCAGTTCAGGGTTTATGTGTTGAATCTTGAAAGATGTTCTTCTCACATATGAACATCTTTTAGAACCTGGGGTGTTTGATGCAGGGGCATTCTAGGGTACTCGGTGAATATACATGGGAGCTGTGTGTTTGGCCGACATTACTCAGTTGCAGCCTTGATTGACGGTCTTGGTAATTGAAGGAATCTCGGTCGCTGAAGCAGATTGGTAATCCCTAATGCTCGATGAAAGTGTTACTTGGTGATGCTTGTGGTACTCGATCGACACTAGTGCTCGGTGATGCCTGGCATGCTTGGTTATTTCACTGTTGCTCGATAGTTCTGGTTTACTAACTGGAGTTCTATGTGATTTATTGGGCCGACTTGGTGTATTTATTGTTGGTAGTTGTTGCTTTAGGAAGACATGTTGAATTAAATGTTTGTAAGCCTATTTTGATGCTGACTTGTATTGCATTTAATAATTGTTGGGGGGAGTTAATAGTTTCATCCAGCCAACTTGTGGCTGATGACTAGTATTTAAGGGGTGTTAGGTTTGATGTTTAGGGACATAGATTAGATCTAGGATATCAGATGAGAAGCTTGAAAGTTGAAGTTGGTGAAGTTGTGGAAAAGGTCTTGCATGATCTTGTAGATCAAATTGTTATTTGATAGTTGGTATTGTAGAGCTAGTGGTTTGCACACTTGGGAACAAGGAGATTGCTTGGAGGCTTGTGAGCTCAATTTTAGATCTACCTTAGGGTTTCCATCAGCTTCTGATTGTCTTCAGAGATGAACTAGTTGAGATCATATTGGATCTGTGTGTGGATCTTGTAAAATTACCATTATTTGTAATTGGCCCTAACTTGGAAGGCCTTACAGCCAGGCATGTTAATGAAAATTACTTTGAAACATCTTGTGTTGTGTATTTTCATTGTGTAATTATGAAGCTTCAAGGTTTGGACTATCCTTAATTGGATCCACCATCCTTGACTGCATCAAATGGAGACAACATTCAGTGCTCTTAGGGTTCACCCTACTTTGTCAAGAAGCATCTGTGTGAGTGGAGATTATGCTAGCATCAGTAGATCTAGAAATGAAGAAGATAGGAAGATTGAAGAAGGTATTGCCTTGCTTGTGAAAAGAGAACTAGACGGTAAGAAAATCTTTAAATGTTGGACTTGTCAAGAATTTGGTCATTTTTCATCTAAATGTCCTAAGAGAGTTAAGAAGTATAGAAATAAATTTAATCCTAGGAGATCTAAATAATGTTACTATGCAAATGGTGAAGAACTTGAAGCTATTTTGGAGAAATCCTTGAGTGAAAGTGAAACTGAGAATGATGATATAGGATTTGTAGCAATTAAAGAAGAAAATCCTGAAACAGAAGTCAAGGAAGAAAAGGCTTTAGTTTCTCAAGTAGAAAAGAAATCTGATTGGATTATAGACAGTATTTTTTCACATCATATGACTAGAGATATGAAAAAGTTCATAAACTTTAACAATTATGATGGAAGAGTTGTTAGAGTTGGAAACAATGCACCTTGTTTGATTAAAGGTATAGGATCTATTACTCTTGATGGAAAGACTAATATTGATCATGTTTACTTTATGGATGGTTTGAAACATAATCTCTTGAGTATTGGACAGCTAGTTGATAAGGGATATCAAGTTTTTTGTACTGAGAAAACTTGTGTAATCAAATACAAGGATGGAAATCTGATTGGTACTGGATCTAGAACAAGAGGTAATGTATTTACATTGAATCCTACTAAGATGATATGTTTGATTACTAATATTGATGACAGTTGGTTATGGAACATAAGATTTTGTCATATAAACTTTGATAACATTGTGAAAGTGAGTACTACACTTGCAGTAAGAGATTTGCCTAAAATTATGAAGCCTACTAACATGATTTGCAAGCAATGTGTGATGGATAAATAGAAGAGAAGCTCATTTCCCAACAAGAAGTTTACAACAATAGAGAAGTTGGAGATTGTTCATACAGATTTGAGTGGTCCCACAAGGACTAGAGGATTCTATGGAGAAAGGTATTTTATGATTCTTGTTGATGATTTTACAAGAATGATGTGGATTGCATTTCTTAAGGAAAAGTCTGAAGCATTTGATAAGTTTAAGATCATTAAGAATAAAGTTGAGAATGAATCTGGAATGAAGATTAAATGTTTGAGGTCTAATAGAGGTGGAGAATTTACTTTAAAAGAATTTAACATTTTTTGTGAAGTGAATGGTATTAAGAAATAGTTTTCAGCCCCTTGGACACCTGAACAAAATGGTATTGCAGAAAGAAGAAATAGCTCAGTAATTGAAGAAGGAAGAGCTATGCTATTTGAGAATGACTTGGCAAAGATATTCTGGAGAGAAGCAGTGAACACAATAGTGTATACAATCAATAAAGTACAAATCAGAGTAGACACAGACAAGACACCCTATGAACTATAGTTTGGACATGCACCATTAGTTAAGTACTTTAGAATTTTTGGAAGCAAATGTTATATTAAGAGAGATGATGACATTGGAAGTTTTGTTTTGATCCTAGAAGTGATGAAGGTATATTTCTTGGATATTCATCAAAGAGAAAAGCTTATGGATGTTACAATAAAAGAACTAAGACTATTGTTGAGAGCGCAAATGTTAAAGTTGATGAAAAGTTCAAAATTTAGGAAAGAATGCTTGATTATGCATCAGATGAAGGAACTCATCCTAGACCAAATCTAGAGACTATTGAATTATTATATGAAAATGATAGTGATTTGTTGAATGAAAGCCATAGTGAAGGAACCATTGAAGACCTACAACAAAAACAAGTACTAAGACAGTGACACCTAACAAAAATTTATCAGGGAATCATCCTGTTGAGTAGATTATTGGAAGCATAAACATAGGAGTTCTGACATGAAATAAGGTACATGAATAGTTGTGTTTGATTTCTCAAATTGAACCTAAATCTACTAGTGGAGCTTGTGAAGATGAACATTGGATGAAAGCCATAAAAGAAGAACTACATCAGATTGAAAAGAACAAGACATGGAAATTGGTCCCTAGACCTAAAGATAAGAATGTTATAGGAACAAAATGGGTATTCAAAAATAAGATGAATGAACAAGGAGAAGTAGTAAGGAACAAGGAAAGATTAGTATGTAAAGGATACTCACAACAAGAAGGAATTGACTATGAAGAAACTTTTGCACCAATAGCAAGAATTGAAGCAGTAAGAATGTTTTTGGATTATGCAGCTTACAAAAAATTCAAAGTGTATCAGATGGATGTGAAGTCAGCATTTTTGAATGGAGAATTGGAAGAAAAAGTCTACATTGAGCAGCCTGAAGGTTTTCCTTTAACTCAAGAACAAGATATGGTATGTAAACTGAAGAAATCTTTATATGGACTAAAGCAAGCACCTAGAACTTGGTATGCGAGATTGGATAAGTATTTGTTAAAATTAGGATTTACAAAAAGCACAGCTGATAGCAACCTATACACAAAGGAAATTGAAAATGGTTTTTTGGTTGTTGTTATTTTTGTTGATGATATTATCTTTGGAGGAGAAGATGAAGCCAGTGATAAACTTGTAGATGAAAAGAAGACTAAATTTGAAATGAGTATGATTGGTCAAATGAAATACTTTTTAGGATTGTAGATAACACAGAACAGTGATGGTATCTTTGTGAGTTAGACAAAGTACTTGAATGATTTATTGAAGAGATTTGGAATGGAGAACTGTAAACTAGTTGGAACACCTATGGTAACAAGACACAAATTATCTAGTACAGATGAGACTCTTGCAGTGGAACAAAAGAAGTACATATCTATGATTGGAGGATTGCAATATTTGACTCATACAAGACCTGATATATCACATGCAGTTGGAATTGTAGAAAGATTTCAAGCTGAATCCAGAGAATCACGTTATGCAATAGTAAAGAGGATACTGAGATACTTAAGAGGCATAATTGAGTATGGATTGTGGTATGAAAAATTTGATGATTTTACCCTATGTGCATATACAAATGCTGATTGGGGAGGCATTGTTGATGAAAAAAAGAGCACCAGTGGTGGAGCATTTTTCCTTGGAGGTAGATTAGTTTCTTGGCTAAGCAAGAAGAATAATTGTATTTCACAGACCATAGCAGAAGCAGAATATGTGGCAGAAGAAAATAATTCTAATCAGATAATTTGGATGAAGCAAATGTTGAAGGATATTGGAATAAAATTTGTTGAGCCTATTGTTATACATTGTGATAACACCAACATAGTTAGTATGTCTAAGAACCCTGTGTTACACTCTAAGACAAAGCATATAGAGATAAAGTATCATATAGTGAGAGAGAAAGTGGTAGAGAAAGAAGTCAAACTTGAGTACATAAACACAAAGGAGTAGATTACAAATATATTTACAAAACCTTTTCCTAAGGATACATTTGAGTATCTGAGAGGTATGCTTGGGGTTATGCCCCAGCCTAATTTTGAGAAGTGATGCAGATTGTTGAATCTAGCCAATGGTATATGAGCCCTATCTTTCTTTTGGATTGGATGGTGGTACTTCCTCTTTGGGGAGTATGTGTATCTAAGTTGAGTCAAGAGGACTGTAGTGAATGTACTTTTTGAACAGTGTCTTTTGACATTGAAGATTTTGTTGACATAATGATGAAACATATGTCATTGATGTCAATGGGGGAGAAGTATTCATGAAAAACAATCTATTGGAGGGAATTGAATAGGAAAATGAAGCAAGATTTGATTGATGAAGAGGATATGAAATCATTTCAGAGAAACAATACTGCAGTGTTGGTATTCATGGAACTTGGATGTTTTTTCATCTATGTTTCCATAAATGCCAATGGGGGAGATTTTTAGGAATGAATGCTAGATATATCCTATGGGGGAGTATTTGTAGCCATTCTGTAGTAGTTTTTGTTTCATTCATGACTGTGATTGTCATTGATGTCAACATAGTGATCTACTGAAGATTAGCAGAGAAGCAGACAATGTTTGAGTTAGCGCACTTGGGATATTGAAGATGAAGCTATGCGGAGTTGGGGAATTACTCTATGATATTCTATAAGACTGTGGTTAAGAGCAGAAATGCAAATTCATTTATGCATAATAGTTATGAGGAAATCAGTGGAAGCAATATTCAGGTAGTGTTCCTGAGTAGTGGTTTGTGGAAATTGGATGATATCTCCTAATTGGGATTGAATCTAATCATGTGTAGTTATGAGGTAGTTGAAGACATGATGTTGGTGACATGGACATGAGCATAAGATCTGAGGTCACACTTGTGAAGAATTATCTTAATTGAAAGCTGACAGTTTTGTGTAATTTTTATGTAACATGTGGAAACTTTTATTTTGTAATTTGTATGCCGACACATTTGTAATTACTTGAGTGTGGTATAAAGGAAGGAATATTTTCCTTGTTTTAATATGTAAGTGTGAATGTAGAAGTTGTGAATTGTATTTTGAAAGTGAGTTGCAGATTTGTGCAATACTTGTTGGAAGAGGATATGTGAAGGATAGAGATCTGGTATTGAGATCTGAAGAAGCAGTTGGTGTGGTTTGGCACAACCAGAGAAGGAGTATTGAATTATTAAGATCAGTAATCTTGTGGTATTATTCTATTGATTAATACTAAGATCAGTTGGACAGTGTGTTCGGTGATCTTACCCTAAAGTTGTTTGGGTAGTGGGTCCATCTCTCTTCCATAACTCCTAACAAAGTTAGAATATTTTTAATAGGGATTCAAATTCTTCTAACAGGGACTCATCTATACTAAATGTATTTCATAAGACTCCTAACAGAGTCCATCCTCTCACAAGGAACTTTCATATTAGTGCATCTTTTGTGGGCATCATTCCCACCAAGGTTTACTCTTTGATCAAGAGGTTCCCTAGTCAACATATCTTGTGTCATTATGTTATTGTGCATGTATATCTTTCTATGGTTGTTGATTACATTTCTTACATGGTTAAAATCTATTAAGGTTGATAAAAGTTGTATTTATCTGATAACTGATTCACCTCCCCCTCTCAGTTATCTTGGTGGAATTTACTTTCTAACAAGAATAGGCTAGGATTTTACAAGAAGAAAAAGAATGATTAGATAAAATAGAGGAAAAATGGATTTTGAGACAAGAGAGATGATCAAACTACCTCCCCCATCTTCAAACTTAAAACTTTGCCAAAAACTCCAAAAATCAAAAGACTTGAGAAGTGAGTCCTATCGGGCATTCCAAAATGTGATCAGTGAAAAGGCTAACCTATCTTGAAAGGTGTAGATAGTCAAACATTAGTTAAAAAACTTATATCTAACATATAAAGAAAACCAAATGCAAAGACACTCAGATAGAGCTTAAATGGGAGCACCCTATCACCATTTGATTTGATCTTGATTTAGGGATGTGGGTGTGCTCTCAAATCACTTGGAGCATATCCCTAATGATAATTAGGAGATATTAGGATTGGTTAGGGACCATAAGAACCCTATAGTGGCACAAAACTAGGTATAGAACACCTATTTTTCCCCTAAGGCATTAAGGATCCTCCAAGCTCAAGAATGCAATCTAAGCTATGATTGATTATGCTAAGTTGATTTTAATCCAAAATAGATGTGATATGATGCAAGAAGCTAATAAAAAAATGAATGAAAATAAGATTTATCCATTAGTTCTATGCTTAGATGAGCTATGAAAGCATAAAAAGAATGAAATCTAACAATTAGTGTAAAGCTTTAGAGATCTAGAGATATCCTAGCATTATAACTTTACTATGAAATGAAAGAGGAATTGGATAATTTTCTCTAAGAAGTGAGGGTATTTATAGGATTTGGGAAGGGCTTGGGTTAGGAGGGAGAGTTGGAGTTTGGGGTTTGGTTAGGGGTTGAGTCAAGGGGATAAGGATTGACTTTCAAAGGATTGAATGGACCAAGATTAGGATAAGGGTTGAGGAATTTCTAGAAGAGTCTAGGGATTTTTAGGATTTTAGGCTTTTAACTAGATGTTTAATTTATTTAAGGAATTGGTTGAGGACTTTATTTACCAAATGAATTCAGTAAATAGGAGGGATTATGTTTAAATTAGATTTAAACATTTTTGGAAGGGGTTTATCATTCAAATGTGATTTAAATGTTTTCGGGAGGGATCTTTTAATTAAATATGTTTAATTAAAATAAAGGGATTTAATGGCATAAAAATATATTAATTAATTATATAATTAATTAATTAATAAATGATGATGTCATCAGGGGTTTTTAGAAAAATAAAAATACTTTTATTTTCTAATGGATTTTTAGGTGTCTACACCTATCACTCCTTTTTCTACACCTAGTTTGTTGGCAAGTGGTTCCTAATCATTTCCAACTAACCTAGAGGACATGGATGTATCATATTTGATGCAATGGTCAGTACTTACATTTGCTAAGGCAAAGGAGAAATTTGAAAAGAAGACTGACAAGACTGCAAAGATAATTTTTATTACACAAGTTTTGAGTAAGTTTTTTATTACACCTCATGTCAATACTAGAGATCCTATAAATAATCTAGATAATGTTCTAAGTATAGTAGAACAAAGTTTTGATAAATTAGAGGAAGAAGCAAGAATAAAAGTTGCTAATGATTTTAAGAGGTTAATGATGAAAGATACTCTTGATCAAGAGTGATCTTAATACATTGATTGCCACTAAAAGGGAAATAAAATCTTGTCTTAAGGATGTACAAGATATCTATAGACTTTGCATGACTTCACATGAGCATGTAAAGAGTATATAAGATATCATAACACAAGATGCAGAGGCTTTGGCAAACCTGTCTAAAGATTTTTGAAATAAGAAAATTCTGGGTATGAATAAGGAAGTTAATAGGATTATGGATAAAATCCATACCTTAGAGATGGAGAAAGATAGAGTTGAGAGGAGATTTGTAGAACTAAAGAACTTTTTGACTCCAAAGATCAGTGTTTTGGAGATCACACATGAGGACCTACAACTTGACTTGAAAACATTTCAGGAACTAGTGCATACTGATGTAGTGACAGAAGACAAAGCCAAATTCGGTCTTACTGGAATGATTAAGGTGGAAGAGGAAATAAAAGTAGCTTGGGATGTCGATATACAGATTTTGAAGACAAACTACAGAGATGTGTTGTAGACAGTTAAGTTGTGATTTTTTATAGTCTAATCTTCTTTTTTGTTCTCTAATCTTCTTCTTTTTTGTTCACTAATTTTGACATTTTGGCACCCTTTTCCATTAATGTCAAAGGTGGATAGATAGAGTTAAAAATACCAAATGTAATGTGAGGAAGAGAGAAAAATGTAAGGGGGGGGTGAACAATTGTAAGGGGGAGAGAAGTGAGACACAAGAGAGAAAATCTATGTGTGTAATATGAAGTACAACAAACATAAATAAAGGGAAGTTTTTGAAGATTATGTATTTGTTGAATTTTTGTCATTATATTTCCTTTTACCTTTTATTTTGAGGATGCATTTAGTCATTTTTCACTAAGTGTTGTCATCAATGCCAAAGGAGGAGATTGTTGGAAAGTGGTCAACACATGCACACATATGCACATGCACATGTATGGAATATTGTCATTTATGGAACACTTATTTTTATGGTCACACATATTGGATATGATGATTATGTTTAAATGCAGTTGATTGAGTGAAAAATGCTTAAGTCCACAGACTACTTTAGTAACTCAGTCTGACTAAAAATCTTAGTGAGCTTCAAAAAAGTTGTATTAAGGCATGTAATCTTATTGAAATGTTTGCAGGACACCAATGAACATGTGTGAGGTTTCATGTGTTAGTATTGGTGGATCAGAGATATATGTTCAGTTGATTGGATGTGAAGACACTAAACATAGCATAACAGATTAGTGATCATTGAGGCCGACTTTGTGAGCATTTGGAAACTTATTTTTGGATTTGAAGTCGAATGAGGATGTTATTAAAGCCTGCAATTGCACTTGAATTAATATGATGTTTAGCTAGAGTAATGCCAACTATCTTTGTAATTATACTCCTAACAAGGTTAAATATATTGACACTTTTGTAAAAGTGTATGATGATGTAGTATAATAATATATGGATGTAATGTTGCTGGATGCAAATTGTGAAGACATCTAAAGGGAAGAGCAGTGATCAAGAGGAAGGAGAATAAGAGGAGTTCTTCTAGAGATAAATTGTTAACTCTTTATATTTTGGACAACAGATTTATTGTAAGTGTTGTTGCACCTATTGTACACCCCTAACAGGGTTTGTTCACCTTTAACAGGTCTAGGACCTTTAACATGGTTGATTCCTTAACATGGATCTTATTATATATATCCCCTAATAGTGATCTTCCTATATTGTATTAATAAGCTCCTAATAGGGCTATAACTCGTAATAGGTTTTAAGATTCACAGTGCAGAATATTATGGGTACCATCCCCACTAGGGTTTTCCCTTGGCCAGGGTTTCCTCAAAAATAAATATGGTGTTATGAGTTCTTCTATGTTTTTCTTTGTTGCATGGTTGTTCATTTTTTGTTACATCTTTATTTTTTGCTTAAGCAAAGAAAAGAAATTTAAGAATTCAATAAAGTATTGTATCATTGATTCACCCCCTCTCAGTGTTACCAAATCCTAAAACACACACACACACACACACACACACACACACATATATATATATTATATAATATAATGTTCAAATATGTGCAACATTCTTATCATGTACATTAATGTTAATCAATTAGGTCACTTCTATCTCGACCATATTCTCATCTTACACCTTTCACCTGCACTTATTTAAACTCGATTCTTCATTAATAAATTTGTTCAATAATACATAATCATAATCTAAAACATAACAATTTATTATCATCATCTAATCTAACACATGCATTATAAATAAGCACATCTAACTATCATCCATACACCACACACAACATCAACACATAGATAACACATGCCAATGGTCCAATGGTCTAAATTAGTGTTTCCATATAACATAAAGTCAAGTCTATGAAAGAAAAAATTGAGATGTGACAAAGGGTCCTACAGAGATAAGGTGCTTCCATGAGATTCAGAAAGATGGAGACGTAATTACTCACAACATGTGGATCATGAGTTGAATTTCCATATCATCATTAGATTGACATGTAGTCTTGTGCAATTTTGGGCACCTATATAATCTACATATATGAAAGTGGGTTTTTTTTTTGATGAACTTGATTTTGATATTAAATTTGTATCCACATAAATGATTTGTGTACTCAATGGCTAGATTATGTTTGCTTCGCTTTCTAGAACTTATATAATATAAATAAGCAATATTATTAAACACCTTGAAAAAATTTATAGGTGAGAAGCCTCTCCTCTTGTTAAACTCTTAAATCAAAGTTAATGGTTTGGATGAATGATCGAATACAAAAAAAAAAAAGTGCAACATGCCCTTGTTTATTTTTAAGTGTAGGTATTGATATAATGCTCTAATGTGTGTTGGATATGTCTTGCAATCAAATGATATAGAAGTGACAAGGTTTCTCCTTTCATACGATACCTTAGCACACAATTTAACACATTTCATTATCAATTTGGCATGGGTCCAAATTCAATTTTAGATTTAAAAGTTCTAATTCATTTCCATCTAACAATTTTGACTTATAGTTAGCTTTATATTGACAAATCAAATCTAAGATAAAAATAGATAATAATACAAATCAAAATTGTTTGCTAAAATGTGTTAAATTACTTTCTATGAAAAAAACAAAAATATTTCACTTAGAAACTAATCATTATATTAAAGACAACCAAATTACAATGACTCTGAAATGAATAAAAAATAAAAAATAAAAAAAATACTTTACTCTTTCAATATTTCCCATGCCAACTTAATTTCATAAAAAAAAAACATTGAAAATTACAATCCAAAAAACACTGAAAGTTATAAAAGTAATCATTATATCAAAATCTTTATTTTAATTGGATGTTAGACCAAATATCTTTGTCATTAGGATTAAATACTAAGGAATGAAATGGCCAACCCATAAAGAGCCCCACCTAAATTTTGTGAAAAAAAATATGATCGCGTGCATGTTATTTCATTACTATTTCTTGTTCTTCATTAAATAAAAGTATTTTATTAATGTCAGTACTATATTCAAGCATAGCTTTAGGGTCATGAATCACGATATTCACTAGTGGTGGGTCAAATGCAACTTATTATGAGTTAATCGCCATGACAATGATCTATGAGGTCAATTAAAAAATGTAATCAATAAGGTAGGTTTATGATTGTGATATGTGCAAATATTAAATGTAAGAGAATCTATTTATTTTTAAATCAAGACAAAGAAGAAATGTTT